>OY997274.1:334352306-334984540 GCA_963921465.1 Triticum timopheevii | reverse complement strand
TTTTTCGGTAGTGATTATATTCTTTCCCTCGGCTCAAGTGTTTCCCTGCTCGTTCGCCTCTCGCCTGTTTATCCTTCCGGAGTGCTCAAGACATCTCAGGAGATTTGTCTGTGTTTGAATTAATTCGAGGTTGTCACCTCATTCAAATATTTTAATTGTTCCAGTGCATCATCTACCTCTTCAACAACCCTTTCCAATGGCGTTTCTCTCTGTAGTGAGCCCTAACCCACAGGTCTTTTCCCAGGATCTTACCTGACTCTTCTAATTTCCCCGGAGTTATTCTCAATTCTTTTCAAGTGTGATGTAAGAATGGATCCCATCAGTCACTTGCCTTCTCCAAGATCTCTTTCAAATCATTTCATTGTTGGCTTAACCTCTTCGCTTTTTCATTCTCCCGGAGTATCTCAGTAATTTTGGTGTTGTTTTCCATCGCCATTTGAAGACCGAAGAAGAGTTTTTCCTCTAAATCTTGTCCGTTCCCCGGAGATTCGTGGTGCTAGCTCGATGTTATCCTATCAAATTGTTTCAAGTCATGCAATTCTTTTCATCCATCCGGAGCATTTCAGGAGTTGCTTTCTCTCTTGATCATCCGGAGGCCATCTTTTTGGAAGATTTCTTCATTCTAAGTTTTCAGATTCGTTCTCCAATTATTCTATATCCGTGCCCTTTCGTTCGTCTTAATATTCTTCCGGTGCTTCGTTCAAGTATTCTTCAATCAGTTCGCGATCTCTTCGTTCTTTTGCATCAAAATCCCCTCGAGCATATTTTTTCTTCTAATTCTTCCCGGTGATTAAGTCTCTTTCATCAGTCATTTTCGAATTCTCACGGTGGTTCTTTCAGATTCTTTTCCTTGTTTATCATATTAATCCATTCGTTCGTTTCAATCCTACCGTTGGTTCATAAAGACCTTCTCAAGTTTGCGATATGTCACTTCTCAATCCTTTTTCAAGAAGAATAAGTAGTATGCAAAAATCCATTGCTTGTCATCAATTTAATTTGATGAAGGATAAGCATACAATAAATCTTATTCTTATTTCATCCAAGCGAGTAATTCCTTCCTTCGGAGTTTGTTCTTGATGAATAAATTCTAGTTCCAAGTGTTTTCATCTTTTCTTTTCCATAGTTCAAATTTCCTCGGCCATTTCGTCGGAACCCCCATCTAAATCATCGCAAGGCTCATCTTATTCTTTCTTCCTCCATTCTATCTCATCATCCTTTTGTTACCGGAGTTCTTCATGGTGGTTCTTCATGATTTAATTCATTCTTCAAGAGTTCATCAACATTTTGTTGGAGAAATTCAAGTACCTTTTCTTCTCGCGTCTCGAAGTGCAATTAATTCGCTGTATTCTTTGGAGTGGAGTTTTGCATTTCTTTGTTCTTCTCAGCTATTCAATCTTTTCCGCTTGTGGTCGGAGATCACCTCATAATTTTGAGATGTTATCTATAAGTCCACAACAAGCTTATTCTTTTCGTTGTTGATTTTCTCAACAACTCCGATCAATCCTTTCTTCTAAGGTTGCTTTCAATTTCATTCGTGGCACAATTTGTCATTTCCTTCTCCATTCTTTTCATTCAACTCCTTCAATTCTTTCCGGAGGTTTTTGTGTCATGTCTTCATCAAGTATCATTCCATCCTCTCAAGCTCGTGTTCTATTCTTCCATGTTCAGCCGGAGTGCTGTCTAAATCCTTTCAGTCTTATTCGTTTCTTATGTCGTTCTAACCGGAGTGGTTTCATAGTCTATCTGATTCCGTGAGCTCTCGATTCTCGTCATTCTCGTCGGTCCTCTCTTATTCTCGAGTGCTCTCGATTCTTTGTTTCTTCTCTTGAGTTCTTGTTTCACCTCATTCCCTTTTCTCTTCTGTCTCGGTCCTAAGATCTCGGGACGAGATCTCTTGTTAGTGGAGGAGTGTTGTAACGCCCCAGATTCATTGCGCCACGTGTCCGCCAGTTATTCGCCGTCGTTGCCATGTCATTTGCTTGCGTGTTGCACTTTGCCATGTCATCATATGCATTTCATATCATGTCATCATGTGCATTTCTTTTTGCATACATGTTCGTCTCATGCATCCGAGCATTTTCCCCGTTGTCCGTTTTGCAATCTGGCACTCCTATGTCCTCCGGCGTCCCCTTTTGTATCTTGTTGTGAGTGGGTGCTAAACGTTCTCGGAATGGCCCAAGGTTTGCCAACCGGCCTTGGTATAGCACCGGTAGACCGCCTGTCAAGTTTTGTGCCATTTGGAGGTCCTTTGATACTCCAATGGTTAACCGGGTAACCGCAAAAGCCCTCTTTTGTTGCAGCCCAACACCCCTTCCAAAGTGGCCCAAAACCTAGCAAACTCCCCTCCATGCTTTCGGTCGTTCGATCACGATCGTGTGGATGAAAACCGCTCCTCATTTGGAGTCTCCTAGCTCCCTCTACCTATAAATATGTGTGCCTCCCTGAAATTCTCGGTCTAAACCCTAGCCCCGCTCCTCCCCGCGCCGCCGGACGCGTCCTCCCCGCGTGCCGGACATGTCCGCCGCCGCCCTCCTCCAATCGCGGTGCGCCACGTGGCGCTCCGCCGCCCACCGTCGCCGCGGCTCGCGGAGCCCATCTCGGGCCCGCACAGGCCCCCGCGCCGCCGCCGCCTGGCCCGGCTCCCGCGCCTCCGCCCGCCGCCGCCGGAGTGTGTCCGCCTCCGCTCGCCGCCTCTCCGCCTCGCCCCGCGCTGGCATTCGCCCGCGGCTCGGCCCGAGTGCGCACCGCCCCGCACCCCTGTGCGGCTTTGCCGCCGCGCCTCGCTGCCCCTCCGCAGCGCTCCCCGGCCTCGGCCCTCCGGCCGCCATCGCCGGCGCAGCCGCCGTCCGCCGCCGTCGCCGCGGATCCGGTCGGACCGGATCCGGCCGTCCCACGCTCCCTCCGGCCTTCCCTGTCCTCGCCGGCGTCTTCTCTGGCCTCTCCCTCGCCGGCCCCATCTCCCTCCTCAACTCCGGCGAGAATTCCGGCCAACCTCGAAGTCCGTGCCCGCAGCCCCCAGATCCAGATCCAAAACGAAGGTTGACCCCGATTCCACTAAGTCCCGTATATTTTGACATTATCATGCCATTTTCATCGCATCATAACTTGCTGCATACTACTCCGTTTCGTGCGTGTAATATGTCAAATTGTTCGCTTCAACGAGTACTTCATTTCATTCCATTGCATCATGTTCATTTGAGTTCATCTTGATGCCCGAAATGCTGTTGGAAGAGTGCATGTTGCTGTTAATCTGCTGGAACTGTTATAACATGCTAATTTGTCATTTTTGCCATGTTTGATGTTTGCATCCTATGAGGTTGAGCTCTACATGTGTTTTGATCTATGATATGTCATCTTTCCAGGGGTGCCGTCCATGTATTTTTGTGAGTCTTGTACTGAGTGCATCGAGCTTGTTAAGTAGGGCACTTGCTGTTGCTGTTTTGCTAGGCTGATTCTGTTATTTTGTGATGCCATGTAAACCTGCTGCTACAAGTCATTTCGTGCATAAACTGGAGATGTTCACTAAATATGTTTTGTTATACATGTCATGATCTATCCATTCATGCCCCTGGTTGCATTTATAGCCTGCTGTAACATGTTGTAATCTTGCTCCAAACTGGCTAAATAATGTTGCTGTCAGCCTGTTAACATTAAGTTCAGTTTTGGCCATGTGTTTTGCTAGTGATCCACGCACCCTATGAACTTGCTCTTGCGATTCTTAACTTCATAAACATGTATTCTTGCTGTTGGTTGCCTTGCCATGCCATGTATTGCTCTGTGGTGAGTGGTTCAAGCTCACCAACATGCCTACTTATTGTTGTTCCTGCCATGTTTGAATCTGTCATATAACTTGCCATGTTTACATGGGTGCCATCATATTTTCTGTGCCCTTTTGGCTCATGGTCAGTAAGGAACTTTTGTTCTATGCAATTAGTAGATTCATTCCATGCCTTTGTTTGCCATGATAGCTTCCTGTACCATGTTGTTTGATAGCTCTAAACATTGCAACCTGATGTTATTTTCTGCTAAGCCTGAAACTGTTATTATTTGCAATCTTTCCATGTCTTTTTGAGCATGTTCTAGTGATTTCTGGAGACAGCTCGGTGTTCATGTTTTGTTATGCTATACCTGTACTTCATGCCAATGCCTTTTGTTTTTACGTTGAGGTGCTGTAGCATGTTGTTTTGATGCTTGCAATATGCCTAGTTGCCGTTATGGACAGATTGTTGCTATGACTTCTATAGTGTGTGTGTGTTGAACTGTTGCTCCGTTTTGAGTGTGCTCTATATGAAACTTGCGTGATTTTGCTTGTATTTTCATATTATCATGTTGCATCCTTGTTTTGAGGTGTTTGTTTGATGTTTGTCTACATTCTGCATCAATGCCATGCTTAACTTGTTTTGCTCTTATCAATGTAACTTGACTAGAATTTCGTGTAGATCCTCGTGGTGCATCTTAACTTGCTGTTTAACAACTTGAACATAAGGTTTATTCAGATCTGGACCAATTTCGAAATTCGCATATGAGGACTTACCGGAATTGTTATATGTTGTTCCCGGCCTCATTTAAACTTGCCTTGATATGTTGTTCTTGTTTGCATCATCTCTTGCCATGAGTAGCTTCATGTAGCCTTGTCATGCATCATGCTTGTTGTGCATCATGTCTTGCCTATGTGTGGTGTGTTTACCATGTTGTGTGCTTCTTCTCGATAGTTCCCGTTTCGTTGCGATCGTGAGGATGCGTTCGTCTACGTGTGGTTCGTCTTCGTGGCTTCATCTTCTTCATGGACTCGTTCTTCTTCCTAGCGGGATTTCAGGCAAGATGATCGCTACCCTGGATCTCACTACTATCATTGCTATGCTAGTTGCTTCGTTCTATCGCTTTGCTATGCTACATATCTCTTGTTCTTCAAGCCTCCTAAATTGCCATGACCCTCTAACCTTTGACACCCTTCCTAGCAAACCGTTGCTTGGCTATGTTACCGCTTTGCTCAGCCCCTCTTATAGCGTTGTTAGTTGCTGGTGAAGTTGAAGATTGCTCCATGGTGGACAGGGTTTATGATGGGATATCACAATATCTCTTATATTATTAATGCATCTATATATTTGGTAAAGGGTGGAAGGCTTGGCCTTATGCCTGGTGTTTTGTTCCACTCTTGCCGCCCTAGTTTTCGTCATACCGGTGTTATGTTCCCGGATTTTTGCGTTCCTAACACGGTCGGGTGATTTATGGGACCCCCTTGACAGTTCGCTTTGAATAAGACTCTTCCAGCAAGGCCCAACATTGGTTTTACCATTTGCCTCACCTATTACCTTTTTCCCTTGGGAGTCGCGCATCCCAAGGGCATCTTTATTTTAGCCCCCCGGGCCAATGCTTGTCTAAGTGTTGGTCCAAACTAGAGCCACTTGCAGCACCACCTCGGGGAAACTTGAGGGCTGGTTCTAGTTGTATGTACTGCTCACCCGGTCGTGGCCTGAGACGAGATACGCGTGGCTACTATCAGGATGTCGGCATGCCGGGAGGTCTTGCTGGTCTTGTTTTATTACTGTCGAAATGTCTTGTAGCCGGGATTCCGAGACTGATCAGGTCTTCTCGGGGAGAAGGAATATCCTTTGTTGATTGCGAGAGCTTATCATGGGCTAAGTTGGGACACCCCTGCAGGGTATAAACTTTCGAGAGCCGTGCCCGCGGTTATGAGGCAGATGGGAATTTGTTAATGTCCCATTGTAGATAACTTGACACCAGATCCGAATTAAAACGCATTCAACCGCGTGTGTAGCCGTGATGGTCTCTTCTCGGCGGAGTCCGAGAAGTGAACACGGTCTTTGGGCTATGTTTGATGTAAGTAGGAGTTCAGGATCACTTCTTGATCATTGCTAGCTTTACGACCGTTCCTTTGTTTCTCTTCTCGCTCTCATTTGCGTATGTTAGCCACCATACTTGCTTAGTCGTTGCTGCAACCTCACCACTTTACCCCTTCCTTTCCCATTAAGCTTTGCTAGTCTTGATACCCATGGTAATGGGATTGCTGAGTCCTCGTGGCTCACAGATTACTACACCAACAGTTGCAGGTACAGGTTATGCGATGATCATGATGCGAGAGTGATGTTGCTTGTTTTGGAGTTTCTTCTTCTGCTTCTTCGATCAGGGGATAGGTTCCAGGTCGGCAGCCTGGGCTAGCAGGGTGGATGTCGTTTGAGTTTCTGTTTGTGTTTCATCCGTAGTTAGATGGTGCTCTTATGTATGGTGATGTTGTATTCGTGTGGCATTGTATGCCTTATGCATGTATCCCCATCTATTATGTAATGTTGATGTAATGATATCCACCTTGCAAAAGCGTCTTCAAGATGCGCTTCTATCCTTGGTGGGACCTTCGAGTTCCTTTAGGATAGGGTCGCATCTTGGGCGTGACAGATGGGCAGCGGTAGTGGCCCAGAGAAACTCATCGGAAGACCTTGTTTTGTTCGTCCCGTCTTCAAACACCAAGCAGTGCGAAGACTTAATAGGAGGGAACGATTCTTGCGGGTAAAGTGCCCAAAACACTACAGAGTGAATACCTAATCGATTAGCCATGTCCCCGGTTACGGACAATTTGAGTCTCTGGAACTTGGAGTATTTTGGAAATCTCAACACTGAACTTAATAAACTAATTGAGGGGTTATTTAATAGTTGGGAATGAGACATTGGTTTGCGGAACCATCTCAAATAACAACAAAAATTTTGTAGCAATTGCAAAGAAGTCCTTTGTTGTAGGCAAAAAACGCTTTTTCGCAAAAACATAAAACTTAGAACCCCACAGCCAAATTGCATATAGTATTAGTAAATTTGTTGTTGTTCCCTCTTCATGACTTGCCGACATATTCAAAAATGCTGACCTACACGGCTGCAATGTATTATGGTGCAGAGGAGTTTTCCGACTAGGAGGGAGGCTACGATCCACCCTTGGCGATTGCCCTATGGAGTTGGATGGACTCGCTATTCGTCTACGCTTCCGCAACTTTATTTAGTTTATTTCTCATGAGTTGGCCTTCGACCAAATTTATTATGATGTAATAAAGACTCGATATGAGAACCGTGTAATAAATTCAGGTGTGATTGAACTTTGAATCTTTTCATCAATGTAGTGTGTGTGCCAGCATGATCTTGGGTGTGTATAGCTACACAGAGACTTGACTGATTTTGGGTCGGGTCGCTACAGAGATGGTATTCAGAGCACACGCTGACCATAGGACATAACCCCTAGGATCGGAAAGCCATAGGAAGAGACTATTTACCTTATGTCTTTATTATTTCGTAATTCTTCCCTGTTCATTTCTGACTTCTCTCCGATTTCAACATTCTCGATGGCCATCAAGTTCATCCCTGTTCTGCTCCCAGAGTTTTGCCAGCCAGATGAAATGATGCTTTTCGGCAGGAGGCTGGTCCAGATCGCCAAGGAATTGAAGATTGCTCTGCCTTCAACCACCGGGCCCCCTACCATGGCATTTCCAGAAGACCGCCGCTACATGATTAAGGTCCACATACCAGGGAGGACGTTCGGAAACCGCTCGGTGCCCATTGACTTCAGGTTCATGCTCCCAGTTGGATCCTCGGGATAGACATAGCAGTTCATAGTGCACTTGGACGCATACAGGGGACATGGCCAAGCTTGTTGGATAAGACCACACCATGATTTCTCGCAGGACTGCAGATGGAGAGATCATCCGCACCAGAGATGACGACTCCGTTCACTCATTTGTCCAAGACTTGGAGGCTCTCATCAGGGCACTAGAGATTCAGATGCGCGGTAGCTTGAAGACGATCCAAAAGTTGCACCATTGTGAACTTGATCTAGAGGCTATAGCACATGAAGCCCACTATGAGCATGAGTATGAATTCAAGGATTTCATGGAGAGAGAGTTGACAAGCTGAAGATGGATGTGGCCGCATTGGATGAGAAGCTGGATCAGGGAAAAGACCTTTTTCTGAGTCGAGGTGATTGACCTCTCGGGAGCAATGACCATGATTATGAAGAGAGCTTTACCGAAGGAAGCCGCAAGAGGAGGCGCCGTAGCATAGGATGCCGCATTGGAGGATGCAAGGATGCTTAATGAAGACATTTAGTCGACTACCATATTTATTTTTATTTTTTGTCGATCAGTTAGGACGTTATTTTCGATTAGTCATGAGATTTTTGTAATTAGAGATTGAACCATGTTTGAGATGATTGAATAAATGATTGGTGTGATTATTATTGTGCATTCATATTGGTAGTGCTATTTTCTCATTAAACCCTTGTTCTATTCTAATTTTCTCATCCACTCCAAAACACCAGATACCTCTGAGACGTGACCCCGGTTTCAACTTCCCGTCGGAGCTCACCCAGCTGATCCTGCAGCAGAATGCCCTCATGCAGATGCTCATCCAGAACAACAACAACAACAACAACAACAACAACAACAACAACAACAACAACAACAACAACAACAACAACAACAACAACAATCCACCGCCACCACTTGACCCAGTTCATAAGGCTGAATCCGCCAGTGTTCTCTAGCAGCACTGAGCTAATTGTGGCTGATAATTGGCTCAGCAAGGTCGGAAGGGAGTTAGCCACTGCTAGATGCACAGATGCAGAGAAGGTGCACTTTGCCACACATCAGCTTGATGGACTTGCAGCTTCTTGGTGGGAGAACTACACCGCCACTTATCCGGCCGCCACCATGACATGGGATCAGTTCCAGCAGGCCTTCCGCACCACTCATGTCTCAGCTGGAGCCATGAGTCTGAAGAAGCATGAGTTCCGCAACTTACGCCAGGGGAACCATACTGTGGGGCAGTATGTGGATGAGTTCAGCAAATTATCTTGCTATGCCCCAGATGATGTGCCCACAAATGCCACAAAAGAGGAGAAGTTTCTTGAGGGACTCAATGACAAGCTGGGAATGCAGCTAATGGTGGCTACCTTCAACAACTACCAGGAGCTGGTAGACAAGGCCACCATACTTGAAGGCAAGCAGCAGCAGATTGATAGCCGCAAGCGGAAGTATGGCTAGGGGAAGTACAACTCCGGAGGTTAGCAAAAGCCCCGTTATGCCCCGTACTCAAGAGGACATACCCATCACACCCATGGAGGACATAACCCTGGAGGACACATGGAGGGGATGGGAACAATCACAACCAGGACAGCAACTCCAAGTCAGGCAATGGAGGCAATGGCAACCACCATCGTCCTGCCCCGACTCAGAAGGATCTGAATCACGTCACCTATTTCAAGTGCCAGAAGACAGGGAACTATGCCACCGATTGCCCGGAGGCCAAGAAGAGGAATGGAAACGGCAACGGAAATGGAAGATCAGCAAAGAACCCCAACCCTTTTCCTTGTGCTCAGGTGAATCACATTGACATGGAGGACGTCTATGATCAGCCAAAAATGGTGGTTGGTAAGTTTTTATTAAATTCATATCCAGTATTGGTACTCTTTGATTCTGGTGCAATGCATTCATTTATATCAAGGGTAGTTGTGGAAAAGTACGGGTTGCCCACTAGAACCCTTAGAAGACCTCTTTAGGTCAACCCCCTAGGAGAGATGATGGCAAGCTTACGCTGTCGTTCGACCCTCAACATCGGAAACCATGATTTCCCCGCAGACCTCATAGTATCGGAATCCCAGAGTTTGGATGTAATCCTAGGCATGGATTGGTTGACGAAGTTTGAAGTAAACATCAACTGTGCCCGCAAGACGAGTCTGCTCACCACCCGGGAGCAAAAGAGGATCAAGTATGTATCTAGGTGCAGCCCGGCGAAGCATCAAGTGAATTCCCTCACAGGAGTTGTTCAGGAGGAAGTGTCGGTAGAGCAAGATTTTCCCGATGTGTTTCCGAAGGAATTACCTGGAATGCCACTGGACAGAGACATTGAATTTCTGATTGAGTTATTGCCCGGCACAGCCCCAATATCCAAGAGACCTTATCGAATGCCCCTGAACGATTTGGAAGATATCAAGAAGCAAATTAATGAGCTATTGGAGAAGGGATATATTCGGCCAAGCTCGTCACCTTGGGGAGCCCAGTTCTTTTGGTAGAGAAGAAGGATGGAACCCTGAGAATGGTTGTGGATTACCGTTTGTTGAACAACATGACAATCAAGAACAAGTACCCTCTGCTGATGATTAATGATCTATTTGATCAGCTAGTTGGAGCCAAGGTATTCTCCAAGATCGATCTTCGGTCAGGGTATCATCAGTTGAAGATCCATGAAAAGGATATACCCAAAACAACTTTCACCACCAGGTATGGTTTATATGAGTATACCATCATGTCATTCAGATTGACTAATGCCCCTGCATATTTTATGAGTATGATGAACAAGGTATTTATGGAATATCTAGACAAATTTGTCGTGGTGTTCATCGATGATATATTGATTTTCTCCAAGAGCGAGGAAGAGCATAAGGAACATTTGCGTCTAGTTCTGGAGAAACTCAGAGAACATCAGTTATATGCCAAGTTCTGCCAATGTGAATTTTGGCTAAAGGAAGTCGGATTCCCCGGACATGTTATTTCAGGATAAGGAATAGCAGTCGACCCCACCAAGGTTGAATCAGTCACCAATTGGTAGTCACCCACCTCGGTCAAGGAGATCCGCAGTTTTCTCGGACTCGCAAGATATTATCGGAGGTTTATTGAGAATTTCTCCAAGATTGCCAAGCCCATGACTGAGCTTTTGAAGAAGGACACTTACATTTGGACTGAGGATTGTAAAGGCAGTTTCCAGGAATTGAAGAAACGTTTGGTTACAGCCCCAGTGCTAATATTGCCGGACATACACAAGGTTTACCAAGTATATTGTGACGCTTCTCGTCAGGGACTCGGAGGAGTACTCATTCAGGAAGGAAAGGTTGTAGCTTATACCTCCAGACAGCTACAACCTCACGAGATGAATTACGCCACACATGATTTGGAGTTAGTAGCCGTAGTGCATGCACTCAAGACCTGGAGACATTTCCTTGTCGAAAACAGTTGTGATGTTTACATGGATCATAAGAGCTTGAAGTATATTTTTGCGGAGAAGGAGTTATAGCTCAGGCAGAGGAGATGGTGAGAGTTGATCAAGGACTATGACACGAGATTGCATTACGACCCCAGGAAAGGCAAATGTTTTAGCAGACGCCTTAAGCCGTAAGAGTTATGTGAATACTCTTATAGTAGGAGGATTATCCCAGGAGTTAGTCGATGACCTCAGAGATCTTCAACTAGAGATAGTTCCGAGAGGATATGTTGCAGCACTGGAAGTTCAGTCCACTTTGGTCGAAATAATTCACGAAGCCCAGAAGTCATACAAGGAAATTGATGAGATAAATAAAAGTATGAATGAAGGTAAATCTAAATGGTTCCGTAAGGATGAATACAAAGCTATATGGTTCGAGGATCGTATTTATGTACCCAATGATCCCGAACTCAGGAAGCTAATTCTTTAGGAGGCACATGATTCACCGTACTCAATTCACCTAGGTAACACCAAGATGTATGTAGATTTGAAGGAAAGATTCTGGTGGACAGGTATGAAGAAGGATATTGCCGAGTACGTAGTAGTATGCGATGTTTGCCAGCGAGTAAAGGCGGAACATCAGAAGCCAGCAGGGTTACTTCAACCTCTGCCGATTCCCAAGTGGAAATGGGAGAAACTTGGAATGGATTTTATCACAGGATTACCCAGGACCCGTTCAGGTTATGATTCCATCTGTATAGTGGTTGATCGCTTGACCAAGGTAGCTCATTTCATTCCCGTGAGGACTACATATACTAGCGCTAAGTTAGCCAAGATATACATGACTAGGATCGTACGTCTGCATGGAGTTCCGAGGAGTATCGTGTCAGATAGAGGAACACAATTTACCACAAACTTTTGGAATCAGTTGCATGAAACTTTGGGTACGTGGCTGGAGTTTAGTACAACTTTTCATCCGCACACGGATGGACTGACCGAGAGAGTCAACCAGATTCTGGAGGACATGTTGAGAGCTTGTGCGCAAGACTATGGGTCTAGCAGGGATGATAATTTGCCATACGCAGAGTTCTCATACAATAACAGCTATCAAACCAGTCTGAAGATGGCCCCTTTCGAAGCTCTATACAGAAGGAGGTGTAGAACATCATTGTTGTGGGATGGTGTTGGTGACCGAAAACATTTTGGTCCCAATCTTATCAGAGACTCCAAAGAGAAGGTCAAGCTGATTCGAGATAGAGTCAAGGTAGCTCAATCGAGGCAAAAGAGTTATGCTGACAGTAAACGCAAGGAAGTAACATACGAAGCGGGAGACCGAGCATATCTCCGTGTGTCCCCACTTCGTGGAATCAAGAGGTTTCGTGTTAAAGCAAAGTTGGCACCCAGGTTCATTGGCCCCTACAAAATCCTTGAACGTCGTGGAGAAGTTTCTTACAAGCTGGAATTGCCGAAAGGATTGTCCAGAGTTCACAATGTCTTCCATGTTTCCCAGCTGAAGAAATGCCATGCTGAGATTGTCGATATTCCTTTGAGACACACAGTGCCCCTAGAGGCCATACAACTCGACAATGATCTGACTTATGAGGAGAAACCGGTCAGAATTCTCGAGACTGTGAACAGAGTCACCTGCAGCAAGATCATCAAGTTTTGCAAGGTTCTATGGAGTCATCATTCCGAGGAGGAAGCCACCTGGGAGCGAGAAGAAGATTCCGCCGAGACCACCCGCACCTATTTGCTAGCCAACCAGAATCTCGAGGGCGAGATTCATCTTAAGGTGGGTAGGTTTATAACATCCAAAATTTCCAATTTGGAATGTTTTACAATTATTAGCTAAGAATCTATGCATATTGTTTGAAATTTGAGTGGCATTTCAATTTCAGAGGCATTTGAGTTTTTTTTGAATTTGAATTTGAATTGGCAATTGAAATTTATTTCAAAAATGCCTGACAAATACTTGAGCAAAAGTATGAGAGGAGTAAACATGACACTCAAAAAATGTTAGAAGAAAAACATCTCCAAAGGGTTTGATTCAGATCACACACCCCATAAGCCGAGTAGCGCCTGTTTATGTTTTTTTAGTTTTATTTTCGTTTCTGTTTTTAACAGAATAGTTTCAGTTTTGTAAAATCTATATCTTTTAGGTTATCTATTTTTTAGTTGTTTATTTTTTTGTTAGTTTACAAGTTTCCTATAGTTTCTGTAGAAAATAGATTCGGCCATGTTTAAGTTTATAAAAATAGTTTTATATTAGTTTTAGTCAGATTAGTTTTTCTGCCATAATATGAGTTAGGATTATTGTATTTTAGTGATTCTTTTTGTTACTGCTTAGTTTTGACCTTGCCTAGCAGTAGGAACTTGTTTGGGTATTTTTAGATTGTATTAAAATTAGTTTTAGTCGAAATCAAGTTTTTCTAGTTTTATTTTAGCCTGCTACTATTTCCTGCTGTTCTAGTTATTATAAAATTTTATTTTGCCTCTGTTATAATTTATTTTTGATTAGTTTATGTAGTTATAGAGGGTGAACTTTTATTTATAGTAGAATAAAAAGTTTTATTTTATTTTATTGCTAGTTTTGTTCTAGGCATAATAGGAGTTCTATAATAGCTTTTGAGGTCATTCTTTTTGCACCTAGTTTATATGTTGTTTTCATTTCTGTTAAGTTAGCTCAACCCTTGTTTAGGTTCTGTTAAGAATAGTTTTAGTAGCATAAAACTATTTCTTAGTTGTTGCTTGAAGTGATGAAAACCTTGATTTGTTTTTCTTCGAGTTCTCCTTGGTTCTGGTTTGAGCGCTTGGGTGATTTACATTAACTTGCTGTTATGTTATATTGTAGTATACTTATTTGTGCTATTGTTTGACTCGATAGAATTTCCGGAGTGCGAGGCCTGCTATTACGAGTCGCTAGCTTTCGAAGACCGTCAACTAGGCAAGTCATTCGATCAAGTTTTACAATACCTATGATTTTATTGCATTAGACTTATTCCTCCCCACCATGCATGCAGTAGGGGAATTTAAGTTATGTTCTTGAGTAGTATCATGAGGTAGGATGAACCCATTCCCCTTGTTACCAATGGCCGGGACGATGTAGTTGATTGTTATGCTTTCATAGACGGGGTTGGTTGAGTGACTCATAAGGGAGATGCGAGAGTCAAGATGATGATAACCCCATGACTTCAAGCTCAAGATGGACTTCAGAATTCACTACTGGGTGGAGGACGGTTGACGGGCACCCTGGAGAAACCAGCGGATGGCCGGATGCATGGAGAAGGGCCATGACATCTTACGGAAAGCTTCACCCAGCCATGAAGAGATGGATGGATACCCCATTGACCAGAAGCTTACCTGTGCAGCCGCAAGCCATTATGGGCTTTGGCTTGGTCGACCCTAGGCATGACTCTGGCCGGACGATGCTACAAGATGTAGAAGAATGATAGTATTGGATGGGCACCGGCAGTGGCCCAGAGAAACTCTTCGGAAGACCCTGTTTCGTTCGTCCCGTCTTCAAACACCAGGCAGTGCGAAGACTTACAAGGAGGGAGCGATTCTTGCGGGTAAAGTGCACCAAACTCTGCAGAGTGAAGATCGACTCGATTAGCCATGTCCCCGGTTGCGGACAACTTGAGCCTCTGGAACATGGAGTATTTCAGAAATCTCAACACCGAACTTAATAAATTAATTTAGGGGTTATTTAATAATTGGGAATGAGACATTGGTTGGCGGAACCATCTCAAATAACAACCAACATTTTTTAGTAATTATAAACAAGTCCTTTGTTGTAGGAAAAAATTGGCTCTTCCGTAAAAACATAAAACTTAGAGCCCCACGGCTAAATTGCATATAGTATTAGTAAACTATTTGTCATTGCCTCTTCATGACTTGCCGGCATATTCAAAATTGCTGACCTACACGGCTGCAATGTCGTATGTTGTAGAGGAGTTTTCCGACTAGTAATGAGGCTACGATCCATGCTTGGCGATTGCCCTATGGAGTGGGATGGACTCGCTATTCGTCTATGCTTCCGCAGCTTTATTTAGTTTATTTCTCATGAGTTGGCCTTCCGCCAAATTTATTATGATGTAATAAAGACTCGATATGAGAACCGTGTAATAAATTCAGGTTTGATTGAACTTTGAATCTTTTCATCAATGTACTGTGTGTGCCAGCATGATCTTGGGATGGTACAACTACACAGAGACTTGACCGATTTCGGGTCGAGTCGCTACACTAGGCGACATGGGCGGTGGTCAACCTACCTCACCTTCGACCCCGTTGCATGCTCCTCCTCCTCGCCGCCGCCAGTGCCCAACATCGGGAAAAGCCAGTGCGGTGGTGGCGGCGGTGGGGCCTCACTCTTTTCTGGCGATGTGACGGCCATAGATTCGATCGGCCGGAGACGAAGCCCCTCCAACTGCCGTCAGATCTGCAGATGGTGGCATGTGCAGCGGCGGGAGGCGGAGCACCAGAGGCAGCTATCGGATCTACGGATTACGGCGGTTGCAGCATGATCTACCTTGGTCAAAAGACCTAGGGACAATAGCCATCACAGATTGGATCCCTGCTGGGCTGTTTACATGTCCAATGTGAGCTCGGATTGAAGCGATCTTGTGTACTAGTCACAACTTCCTTGCCTTGTAGATGGACGTGATCCAGACGCTTTCTCCTAGGTATTGTGTCTGCTGGCGACTCGCGTAAGGATGCACTGAGCTGCCACAGAGCATGCACTAGGACACACCTGGATCCGGCATGACCGTGCCGACATGGGCTGATCTCTCGTCGGGTACGGTTCAGGCTATGTCGTCCCCTTGCCCCGATAGGCATATTGTCACGCCCAATATCCGACCCTATCCTAAAGGAACTCAAAGGTCCCACCAAGGATACAAGCACATATTGGAGATGCTTTTGCAAGGTGGATATCATTACATCGTACCATTACATAATAGTTGGGCAGACATACAAAAGTCATACACTGCCACATGAATACAACAATATCATACATAAGAGCAACATCCGACTACAGATGAAACACAAATAGAAACTCAAATGACATAAACCTTGCTAGCCAGGCTGCCAACCAAGAACCTAACCCCTGAACGAAGAAGCAGAAGAAGAACTCCAAAACAAGAAAACATCGCTCTCACGTCATGATCATCGCATTATCTGTACCTGCAACTGTTGGTGTAGTAATCTGTGAGCCACGAGGACTCAGCAATCCCATTACCATGGGTATCAATACTAGCAAAGCTTAAAGGGTGTGGAAAGGATAAGACATGAGGTTGCAGCAGCGACTAAGCAATGTATGGTGGCTAACTTATGGGTACAAGAATAAGATGAGAAGCTACGCAAACGGTCGCAAACTAGAAATGATCAAGAAGTGATCCTGAACTACTTACGTACAAACATAACCCCACCGTGTTCTCTTCTCGACCCACTCAAAAAGAGACCGTCATGGTTACACACGCGGTTGGGTATTTTAGTTCGAATCTGGTGTCAAGTTCTCTACAACCGGATACTAAAACTCCCATCTGCCACATAACCGTGGGCACGACTCTTGAAAGTTTGAACCCTGTAGGGGTGTCCCAACTTAGCCCATTATAAGCTCATGATCCACGGAGACAATCCTCCATCGCGAGACATCCGATCAGACTCGGGATCCCGGTGCACAAGACATTTCAACAATGGTAAAAAAACCAGCAAGACCGCCCAAATGTGATGACAAATCTCAATAGGAGCCGCACGTATCTCGTTCTCAGGGCACACCGGATTGTCCAAACTTCTGGTAGGCCAAATCCAGAGTTGCCCCTGGCGGTCACCGGCGGTTGACGATTTGGACCAACACTCAGAGGAGCACTGGCCCGGGGGTTGATTAAAAATCCTAGGTGTCTGGATAACATCCCCTATTTATGTTTTAGTTGTTATTAGGAAAATGGTAAAACCAAGGTTGGGCCTTGCTGGAAGAGTTTTATTCAAAGCAAACTGTCAAGAGGGTCCCATACCCCTCACCGTGTTAGGGATGCAAAATCAAGGAACATAACACCGGTATGACGAAAACTAGGGCGGCAAGAGTGGAACAAATCACCAGGCATAAGGCCGAGCCTTCCACCCTTTACCAAGTATATATGCATTAATTAAATAAGAGATATTGTGATATCCCGAAATATCCATGATATCCATGTTCCAACATGGAACAACCTGCAACTGCACCTGCAACTAGCAACGCTATAAGAGGGGCTGAGCAAAGTTGTAACATAGCCAAACAAGGGTTTGCTAGGAAGGGTGAAAAAGGTTAGAGGCTGTCATGGCAATTTGGCAGGCTTGATAAACAAGTGGTAGGGAGCGTGACATAGCGATAGCATCAAGAAAACTAGCATAGCAATGATAGTAGTGAGATCTAGGGTAACAGTCATCTTGCATGAAATCTTGCTACGAAGAAGAACGAGTCCATGAAGAAGACGAACGGGCATAGATGAAGCAAGCATAGACAAACGAATCCTCACGATTGCAATGAAAAAGGAACTACCGAGAAGAAGCACAACCGGAAAGAAGCAAACAACATGGTAAACAACCATCACATAAACATGGCATGATGCACAATCAAGTTTGATGCATGACATGATTTAAATGTTGTTACTCATGGCAATAGATGAAGCATATGCAAACTACCTATCTAGGCAAGTTTAAATGAGGCCAGAAACACAAATAACAATTTCGGAAACTCCCCATATGCATATTTCAAATTTGCTCCTGTTCTGCCTAAACCGTATTTTAGAGTTGTTAAACAGCAAAAGTAAGTGCATCATGTTAAACTATGCATCTTTCTACACAAGTTACATATATAGTTTATTTAATTCGGAGCTACAGTTAACTAGTTATGAAATAAACCATTTTAACATGTCATTCATGCAAAAATAATGCAAACAACAAGTTTAAATATTTTAAACATGGATGAAAGTTGCAGATTATGGAAGTACAGGAAAATCTGAGCATGATGCATATATGACATGTTTCATTTGGATGCATGGATATTTAGTTATTCACAAAACAAAATAGGGGCATTTTCTAGAAATAAGAATGCATTGGAAAATGCTAAAATACACAGACTGGGAAAAAATATGCACGGGCCAGATTCAATGCACTTTGCAAGCCCGGTAGCAGATCTGGCCCAATGCGACTGTGTGAGAGAAAGGAAACAGGGCAATGAAATGAAATAGGGGGTGCCTAGGATTCGAAATCCAGACCCCCTGGTTGGATAGTGGTTGCGCTAGCCACTGGGCTAGCTATGTGTTCGTGATGCAAAGGGAGATCATACGCTAATAAAGCATATGGGCAACACGACCAGGACCCAAACTAAAGCGCGCACGGGGATCTCAGCGGCGACGGCAGTGAGCAAGCATGGCGCATGCGGTGGATGCAGAGCTACGGCGGGCGTGCCAAAAGGTTCGGGGTGTAGCACACAAGTATGGAGAATGCTCAGGACGTGTGTGGCATGGTCTCGAAGCTTCCGAGCTATCAGCCATGGGGGTTTCGGCTCGGTGCTGGGCGGATGCAAGGCGACAGGCGAGGCTCTGGTTTTATGGGGTGTGGGGGCATGCGGGATTTCGACGTCTGTGAAGCAGAGCTCGCGGCATTGGCGCTCCTGAAGGCAGAGGAGGGAGACGGTGCTGTAGCGGAGCAGGTAGTCGCTAGTCGCCTAGGGCTGGGCCGGACCGGGAGGAGGTAAGAAGGCCCTGGTGGCTTCGGTCAGGTGAGTGGGCTACTGGTTGCTGCTGCTCCCTCTCCCTTCTTTCCTTTTAAATATTTTCTTCAAACAGAAAAACAAGAAAAGGCCAGAAAGTTTGGCAGGGATTTAGGATGATATAAAAATATATCCGAGACCCTGGGTTGAAGCCCTATTCGAATAAATTGCTTTGGCCATTTTTAGAGGTAGAAAAATAAACCAAGGTTGAATTAAATTCAAACTTGCTCCATTTTTTAACCTAACCAAAATAACTCCAAAATAGATAAGATTTGCCATTTAGGTAAGTGACATGGTCTTTATAGGAAAAGATTGGACATTTATGGAGGAAGAAAAATGACACTTGCAAAAATGAAAGAAAGAAGAAGGAAGGAGGAGATGATGGTGCATGGCCATGGTTTCAGAGATAGATGGCACGGAGTAATACATACGACATGAATAGAGCAAGACAACATCATGAAGAAAGCCATGCACATGATGATCATGATGGAATGCAAAATGACAAGGGCACAATGCAACATAACAAGTGAGATGAGCGTGGTGCAAGAAGCAAAGATATGACAAGCACTCAACATGAACATAGCAACAAACATATAGGAATGAAAAAATGCAAAACAATTATGATAATGCATCAAACACAAAAAACACACAAGAACAACTTAATTAAATGGAAGGCATTTGGAGCATCGGTCTCGGGGCGACACACGTATGCAGGGATCTCTTCGACGAGGTGGTAGATGGCACCATGGCGGTGGAGTGCTCTACTGTCGATGTTCGTCCTTGTGGTGACCATCTTGACATGTAGCAACAAACTTGTTGTGTAGAGCGGTGACCATCCTTTCTCGCAAAAATTGACCGGGCGGTGGCCCTAGTGGTGTTCGGGTGAAGTCACTGTTCTACATATGATCAATCCTTTTTAATCTGGACATCGATGAGTTATAGACTTATCCATTGAAGGAAAACAAGGACTATCGTATATGGCCCTCTTTGGACACCTTGATTGGATAGGGGCTGGTCGTGCGCACCGGCAACATCTGCATAATCTGCTTCACCGGGGTATCGCAAAGCTCTGTTTTCGTTAAAACCTTGGAACATGTCTGCACCAAGATTTCAAGGGATCAACTGATATGGCGTGATTGGAGGACGTCTAAATGGCGAAGACAGGGTCTTGGATGCGATGAAGACAGGCAGTTGTTTAGACTTGGTTTGCATGATATCTTCCTGTCCAGACTGAGCACGAGTTCGTGTGAGCCTGGTGGTACGTGACTTGTAGTAGTAGTATCTCTTGCAAGTGGGGCGGCAACATTGGAGGACTTTCTTGTTGGTCGTGCTCAATTGAGTACCGAGTCGTGTTTTCCAGGGTGAAAACCCAAGGACTGGCCTTTTTTGGTTGTGCCTAGCAATGGCCTTGTAGAAGATATTGTTTTGGGAACACGCTCTTTCTTCGGGGTGAAAACCTGTGATCTTTGACCGGGCAACGACAATGTGTGTGCATTGTTTCCTTCCTGGAGGCATTGTTTTTGGAGAACCTTCTTTCTAGTCCGGGTGTTGTCTTTGGTGATGGTTAGAGGGCTACTACTACGGGTTATAACCACCATGGCAGGGTCTTTTTTTTCTCTCTATGTATTTTTCTTTTTGGCTGTGTGCATTCTAGATGTTCTTCAACATCTTGTTGGTGCAGAGTCTAGGTGTAATCGATATCCTCTTGATATTAATATATTCCCCTTTTCAGAAAAAGCTCTCAAATAAATTCAAGTGAATCATGACAGCATAAATATTTCTTCAAAAAAATTCAACTCTCAAAATATCTAAGTGAAGCATGAGAGGATTTCTTCAAAATTTACTAACTCTCAAACTAATCTAAGTGAAGCATGAGAGGATTTCTTCAAAATTTACTAACAGTCAAACTAATCTAAGTGAACAGGGAGGACTCAGACGGATGCAAGTTTTGAAAAACATGCAGATGAAATGTGGATGATGACATGGCAAAGTGCAACACGCAAGCAAATGACATGGCAACGACGGCGAATAATTGGAAGACACCTGGCGCATCGGTCTCGGGACATTACAACTCTCCTCCACTAACAGAAGATCTCGTCCCGAGATCTTAGGAACAAGACAGAAGAGGAAGAGGAAGAGGTGAAGTAATAACACAAGAGAGAAGCTGCACAAAGTCGAGAGCACTCAGGTAGAAAAGAGGAATGGCGAATATGACAAGAATCAAAAGCTCAAGGAATAAGATAGACTCTGAAACCACTCTGGTTAGAATAAGATAGGAAAGAAATAAGAACAAAAGAATTTAGGCAGCACTCCGGTTGAAAATGGAAGGAATGGAGACATAAACTTCACCCAATGGGATGACACTTGAGGAGATGAACACCACAATGCCTCCGGAAGAACTGAAAGAATGGAATGAAAATAATAGATGAGAGAACAACAGCTTCCACCACAAATGAATGTGATAACATCCTTAGAGGAAGAATTGAACGGAGTTGTTGAGGAAATCAACAACAAAAGAATAAGATTGTTGTGGATTTATCAACAACATCTCAAAACCTGAGGTGAAATTATGCCACAACCAAAAGTCTGAATAGCTGAGAGGAACGAAGAAATGCACAACTCCAATTCAGAAGAAAACAGAGTATTATTTGCACTTCGAGACGCGAGAAGAAAAGATACTTGAACTCCTCCAACAAAAATCTTGATGAACTCTTGAAGAATCAACATGAAGATCTATGGTGACAAAAGGATGATGAGATAAAATGAAGGATGAAAGAATAAGATTAAGCCTTGCGGTGATTTAGATGGAGTTTCTGACGAAATGGTTGTGGGAATTTGAACACCGGAAAAAGAAAAGACGAAAACACTTCGAACCGCGAAATTATTCATCATGAACAAACTCCGAAGGAAGGGACTAATCGCTTGGAGGAACTAAGAATAAGATTTATTGTATGCTTATCCTTCAACAAATTAAATTGATGACAAGCAACGGATTTTGCATACTACTTATTCTTGTTGAAAAGGATTAAGGGGTAAATGGGGTAACCTTGAGGAAGGTCTTCAACGAACCACCGGTAGGATTGGAAAGAACGAATGAATTTAGGTGATGACAAAGGAAGAGGAATGCTGAAGGAACCACCGAAAGAATTATAAAATGACTGATGAAAGATAATGAATCATCGGGAAGAACTAGAAGAACAAATATGCTTGAAGGGATTTAGATGCAAAAGAACAAAGAGATAACGAGCTGATTAAAGAACACTTGAACGAAGCACCGGGATAATTGGATAACGGTAGCTGGAATGTTAGGATGAAGAATTTTCTGGAATGATGGACTCCGGTGAAAAGAAACGAGAAAACAACTCTGACATGCTCCAGATGGGTAAGAAAGAATATCTGACAAAATACAATAATTCGAGAGGATAGCATGAAACTAGAACCGCGAATCTTTGGAAGAACGGACAAGATTTAAGAGAAACTCTTCTTCGATCTTCAAATGACGACCAGAAACACCACCAAAATTACTGAGATACTCCGGGAGAATGGGAAGCAAAGAGGTTGAGCCAACAATGAAATGAATTTGAAAACAATCTTGTAGAAGGCATGCGACTGATGGAATCCATTCTTACGTCACTCTTAGAGAAGGATTGGGAATAACTCCGGCATAATTAGAAGAGTCAGGTAAGATCCTGGGAAAAGACCTGTGGGTTAGGGCCCACTAAAAAGAAAACACCGTTGAAAAAGGATTGTTGAATGAGAAATGATGCACCGGAACAATTGAAATATTTAAATGAGGTGAAAACCTTGAATTAATTCGAACACAGACGAATCTCCTAAGATGTCTTGAGCACTCTGGAAGGATAATCTGGTGAGAAGCGAACGAGCAGGGGAAATACTTTATCCAAGGAAAAGAATACGATCAACACCGAAAAACTTGAATTGAATTCACCGGAGAAGAAAAAGAGATGAAGAATGTCGAACGAAACGAGAATTCACTGGTTGAAAATAGTTGTGGGAAGACTAAAGAGGCTCCAGACGAATGAAATTGATGCTCAAAAGAGACTCAAGCTCCG
Organism: Triticum timopheevii; assembly: GCA_963921465.1. Taxonomy (NCBI): domain Eukaryota; kingdom Viridiplantae; phylum Streptophyta; class Magnoliopsida; order Poales; family Poaceae; genus Triticum; species Triticum timopheevii. The sequence goes on along the minus strand of OY997274.1, from coordinate 334,961,746 downwards.
GGAAGAAGAGGGGTGGGAGGGCGGGAAAAACAAAGGCACCTTGGATGGGAGAACCGACGAATAACTTGAAGAGAAAACACCGGTTGAAATAATTGAGAAAAGAATGCAAAGGCTTCACACGAGTAGGATGGATACTCGATAATGGATTCTGGCTCCGAGAAGAAAAAGGGTGGGTGAGTGGGAAAAATAAAACAACTGAGGATGGGGAAAACCTCATCGCTGAGAAAGAACTGAGGATTGATCTTGCGAAAACGAAGAGGTCGAATCGACATGACGAGAAATGCACCGGGTGAAAAGAGCTAAGAACCAACGATCAGAAACCTAACCGCATGATCCTAAAGAAAGTTTGAAGGTGAAGAGGAGTAATTCAAAACACCTACGTCAAGATTCCTCACCAGAGCGACGAAGGGGCTGAGGAGTAAAAAGAATTCCTACTCTCCGATATAACTAGACTCAGAAATAGTTTTATTCTAGACTCGACAATGGCCAAACTACGAACAATCAAGGGGCTCCTATGGTCGGTCGAGGCTCTGATACCAACTTATCACGCCCAATATGCGACCCTATCCTAAAGGAACTCGAAGGTCCCACCAAGGATAGAAGCGCATATTGGAGACGCTTTTGCAAGGTGGATATCATTACATCGCACCATTACATAATAGTTGGGGATACATACAAGAGGCATACAATGCCACATGAATACAACAACATCATACTAAGAGCAACATCCGACTATGAATGGAACACAAACAGAAACTCAAAGTATGATGTTGTTGTAGTAATGTGTGAGCCACGAGGACTCAGCAATCCCATTATGAAGAGAGCCGTGCATCCACCCTGCTACCCCAGGCTGCCGACCTGGAACCTATCCCCTGATCGAAGAAGAAGCAGAAAAAGAACACCAAAACAAGCAAACATCGCTCTCGCGTCATGATCATCGCATTACCTGTACCTGCAACTATTGTTGTAGTAATCTGTGAGCCATGAGGACTCAGCAATCCCATTACCATGGGTATCAAGACTAGCAAAGCTTAGTGTATATGGAATGGATAAGTGGTGAGGTTGCAGCAGCGACTAAGCATGATATTGTGGCTAACTTACGAATACAAGAATAAGATGAGAAGCTACGCAAATGGTCACAAACTAGTAATGATCAAGAAGTGATCCTTAACTACTTACGTTCAAACATAACCCAAACCGTGTTCACTTCCCAGACTCCGCCGAGAAGAGACCATCACGGCTACACACGCGGTTGATGCGTTTTAGTTAAGTCAAGTGTCAAGTTTTCTACAACCGGATATTAACAAATTCCCATCTGCCACATAACCACGGGCACGGCTCTCGAAAGTTTATACCCTGCAGGGGTGTCCCAACTTAGCCCATTATAAGCTCTCATGACCAACGAAGGATATTCCTTCTCCCGGGAAGACCCGATCAGTCTCGGAATCCCGGTTACAAGACATTTCGGCAATGGTAAAACAAGACCAGCAAGACCGCCCGAATGTTCCGACCAATCCCGATAGGAGCTGCACATATCTCGTTCTCAGGGCACAACAGATGAGACAAGCTACGAGTAAACCAACCCTCAAGTTTCCCCGAGGTGGCCCTGCAGGCTCCTCGGTTTGGACCAACACTTAGCGAAGCACTGGCCCGGGGGGTTTAAAATGAAGATGACCCATGGGTTAATTACTCCCAAGGGAAAGGTTATAGGTTGTTTGGCAAATGTAAAACCAAGGTTGGTCCTTGGTGGACGAGTATTATTCAAAGCGAACTGTCAAGGGGTTCCCATAAACCCAGCCGCGTAAGGAACGCAAAATCAAGGAACATAACACCGGTATGACAGAAACTAAGGCGGCAAGAGTGGAACAAAACACCAGGCATAAGGCCACGCCTTCCACCCTTTACCAAGAATATAGATGCATTAATTAAAATAAGAGATATTGTGATATCCCAACTTTATCATGTTCCAACATGGAGCAATCTTCAACTTCACCTGCAACTAAAAATTCTATAAGAGGGGCTGAGCAAAAGCGGTAACATAGCCGAACACCGGTTTGCTAGGAAGGGTGAAAAGGTTAGAGGCTGACATGGCAATTTGGGAGGCTTGATAAACAAGTGATAGGTAGCGCAGCATAGCGATAGAACGAAGCAACTAGCATAGCAGTTATAGTAGTGAGATCCAGGGTAACGGTCATCTTGCCTGAAATCCCACAAGGAAGAAGATCGAGTCCATGAAGAAGACGAACGGGCGAAGACGAACCAAGCGTAGTTGAACGAGTGCTCACGATCGCAACGAATAAGGAACTATCGAGAAGAAGCACAACCGGAAAGAAGAAAACAATAAGGTAAACACACCACACATAAACATGACATGATGCACAACCAAGCATGATGCATGACAAAGGCTATATGATGATACTAATGGCAAGAGATGATGCATAAAAGAATATCACATCAAAGCAAGTTTAAGTGAGGCTGGAAACAACATATAACAAATCCAGTAAGTCCTCGTATGCAAATTTCAAAATTGGTCCATATCTGAATAAACCTTATGTTCAAGTTCTTAAACAGCAAGTTAAGATGCACCAAGATGATCTAGGTAAAATTCTAGTCAAGTTACATATAAAGTTCGTTTAGTTCGGAGCTACGGCCTAGAAGATATGAGCAAAACAAGTTAAACATGGCAATGATGAATAATGCATTCAAACATCAAGCAAACACTCTCAAAACATGGATGCAACATGATAATATGAAACTATATGCAATTCTAAAAGTTTCATAGAGAGCATGCTCAAAACGGAGCAACGGTGCAACACAGACACTCCAAACAAGATATAACAACAATCTGCCCAAAGCAGTAGGTAGGCACTTTGCAAACATCAAAACAACATGCTACAGGAATCTTATGAGAAGAAACTTGACATTCACTTCATGTACAGATAACATATTTCAAATATCATTAAGGTTTAGGTTCATAGGCATCAAGATTAAGCTAATATGATCAATGCAAAATGAAACTTTATAACACAGGAGCATATGCATGAGCAGAGTTAATATGATGGCATGTTGGAGGCTTGAAACAAAGATGCTACAACAACTATATCTAGCAACGAAGGGCTTGGCATAAAATTACACATAACAAAGAGCAAATAACATCATGGCATCATATACATATGGCTCATGGATTAGTGGGAACCAACAAGACATGATTGAATGTTAAAATAGTTTCAGCAAGTATAAATCAGCAACATTATGATAGCATGTTTGCAAGCATGAAAAGAGGCATATTATCTTCAAAATTAACAAACATGGCATGTGAACAGAGAAATCATAGCATACTTCACATGTAATTGGAGCATCTCCAAAGGAGGCATAGATTAATGAATATTAAGCTCACAATATAGCATCATGAAGTTAATAGAAATCTGGAACAACATATAGGCATGTTCATGGCAATGAAAACATATGCTACACGACATATATATGGCAACAAAAGGCGTGGAAAGATAGAGCATAACATAGACAACAAAAAAAATCTCAAGTAAGCATCTCAAGAATATGCATGGATTAATTGGTAGCATCAAGAAAACATGGCAACATGATATGACAGATTCTACATTGACAGAACATTAACAGCAAGTAGCCCACTTCACGAGCTTGATGCATTCACTACAGGGCACATAAAAATACATGGATTGCACCCCTGTAAATATGGCATAATTATGCTCCTAAAACATTGATGTGGAGCATCCTACGGACATCACCATGTCAAGAGTTCGTTTGGCAAGTAACACGTGCGACCTCTACTTCTCATACATAAAGGTGAATCTCCTCCTTTACACGTGTTCACTTGACCCCTTCAAGAAGAGGACCCGCCCTGTCTAGAACGAGCGGCACTACCGACCACACAGGGCGGTACTACCGCTGAAGGCACACCGGCGGTACAACAGCTCGACTACCGCCCAACTACCGGCCCATCTTTTGTATTCGAGCGGTGCAAGACCGGTACAACCCCGGTTCTCCCCCCCCCCAGCTGCGACTAGACCGGTACAACCGGCCCTACCACCGGTACAACCGCTCCCTACCTTGACGAGCACCTCCAGAAACCGGTACCTGAGCTCCTAGTAGTACAACCGCTCACACATCCGGTACAACCGCCCTGCCTGTGCATAGTGAGAGGGGTTTCACCCCATGTATCCCCCAACTTACCCCTTGGACTATATATACTTGTCCCTTTGCTCCGTACTAGGATTAGCAAATATGATAGCTCATTCTTAGGTGAGCTTTGCTCCTACCTCTACTCTTAAGAGAGAGAGACTACCACTCCATTGGAGGCCAAGACCTCCATCTAGGAGAAGATCCCACGGGATATCATCAAGACCCCCTTGTGGGAAGATCCATCTAGGATATCATCAAGACCTCCTCTTGGAGATGAACCTTACCTTGTATCTTTCCCTTTGTTGTTCATGTACCTTGTGATCTTGTGTGTTTGATTGTCGAGTGGATGTGTGATTAGACTTGTTCTTGAGTGTTTCCCCTTGTGATTTCTCTCTGTTCTTCCCCGCGTTCTTCGTGTTCTTCAAGGGATCCCACTCCAAACGTGAAAGATCGTCAACCTAGGGTTCCGCCCTACATCATCTTTGTTATCAGAGCCACGTTGATCACGTTTTTGGAGCCCCTACCCCTGTTTTCTAGCTTGATTTTGTTGTTTTCATCCTAAATCTGAAAATCCCCACCAAAAATAGCCCCCAATTTTTTTTTGTGATTTGTTGGTTTGATGAGGTCTTGTTGATTTTGATCCGTGGATTTGCTTTATTTCAAGTGGATCTAGCATTCCCCCAAGTTTCCCCTCTTCCCATCCACGAAATCCATCCAATTTTGCCCCCGAAATCATCCATTTCTGCCCCAAATTTGCGCCCCGATTTCATCTACGAAAAATCCCGACACGAGCGGTACTACCGCCCCTCTGAGCGGTACTACCACTGAGTACCACAAGCGGTACTACCGCCCTCCTAAGCGGTACTACCGCCCCTCCCAGTTTCAGCATTCCAAGTTTCACCGTTTTTCCCATAACTAATTCATCCGGAGTCCGTTTTTGACGTTATTTAGCTCGTTTTGAAGCTATTGACATCCCCCATCCCACAAAAATACTACCAACACCATTTGACTCCATCAAATTTCCCAAAATTTCGCAAGTTTGCCTAGGCCCTCAATCATATCATCCGCATAGCCATTACCGACTTCCGCAACCTAACCCATTTTGTTCCCCTTAGCATTAGTGGTTGCTTGAGTAGTGATTCGAGTCTCCTAAGGTGTTTTGGCTACTTAGGGACAATTGCTGCTTCATCAACCACCACCACCACTTCTGCATTGCCTAGTGCAAAACCACTACCGCTTTCCGCTACCACGATTTGACATTTGTCATTTGAGATTTTGAGTTCGCGGTTTTTCCGTTTCCTAAGGTGTTTTGGCTACTTAGGGACGAGTCTCCATCATGTTGGTATCTACATCAAGAACACCACCGCTCATCATCCCAAAGGACGGTAACCTCGACGACACCATTGTATATTCCCCTTGCAATTGCATCGTTAACCCCTAGCCCATTTTGCATCACTTGCCTATCGAGACTAGCCATTTGAGTATTGCCGGGGCACGTTACTTGTGCACATTAGTGATCTAGACCATCCATTGCATACATACCATATCATCTTGGTATCATATCATCCATTGTGTCTCAAGTTTGTTCCCGCATATACACAATTGCTATCTTGGTTTGTGCATTTCGCATTATGGCCATATCAAAAAAAAAGAAGAGAAGAGAGAATAAAGCTTTTAAGCAAAGAAAGAGAGCAAAGAGCGTGTAAGTAATAGCCATAGCATCAAAATATATCATATGGTATCATATTTGATCATCTTGGATCATTGTGTGAGAAACACCGGGAGCCATACATACATAGCATACTTGGGATAGAGAGTTTATCCATTTTGCATCTTATAGGTTGTGCACAAGTTTCGTATCCGCCTATTGAGCAAACGTGCTAGCGTCTCTCTTCAGTTGTGCAACACGAGCGTTTTCCGTGGATTCCACATTTTGTGCTCATTCCTTGGTTGCACGACCCCATTTATCTATCCGTGTGTGTGCTTCCGTGTGCCACATATTGCTATTGGTCCACTTGTTTCGCTTGCGAATTTGTGAATCTCTTTCAACATTATTAACTCTTGCTAACATTTTGCATCAAATTTTTGTGCCACTATCCTCACCAAGCTCTACCATAAGCTTTACTTGATAGGTGCGAGTGAACAAGTCTGGTACCAATTCCACTATTCTTTCATCTCACATTGAGTGAAACGGGACACATCCTCAACTTTGGGAAAAGGTAACTTGGTATTGTCTATCTCATTTCCTACTCACCTCTACTTGAGTCTTGTGATGGATAGGCAAGGCATTTCACCTTCGGTCTACAACAACAACGATGAGTTCGATGACACGAACAACAACTCCGACGCCAAGATGCAAGCTCAAATGGAGGCGATCAAAGCCCTCATCAAGTCATACAAGCGATCTTCCTCATCTTCGAAAAGACGCTCAAGAGAAAATGCTTCCGAGCTACCATCTACGGCAAGATCACATCGGCATCGACACCATCACCAACAAGAACGTGAAGGTCAAGAGCTCAACACCAACAACCACTCAATGACTTCACCATCTCCCTTGGCATCTTCGCCAAGCGACTTCAAGGCATCTTCGCCTACGAACATACGACATCTTCGCCAACAAGAACCTCAACGCTACGCTAAAGAGAAGCTCCCCAAGCTCAAGTCCGCGACTTCCATGTGCTACTATGACCTCAACATCGACCACGTGATTCCCTTCCATGGGACTCACGAACCCGAGGAGTATCTCGAGTGGCAGCGCTTAATGGAAGACTACCTCAAGCTACATCAAGTTCCTCCCGAAGATCAAGTGAAGTGCGCCACAAGAAACTTCCACGACTACGCCTCAACTTGGTGGCTTCACACACCTTCGGAGTACTACGACATGAGTTGGACCAAGACGAAAAGAGCTTTGCGGCGAGAGTTCGTGCCTCCAACCTACACAGAACAACTTCGACGCCAATTAGAGAACACCATCCAAGGATCCAAGTCCATCGACAAGTACTTCAAGGAGATGAAGATTACCTTAAGACGAGCCGGCGTGGACGACCCCATTTCGATGAAGTTCCACTTCATGATGGGGTTGAACAACGACATCTCCAAGACTATCTTCCTCGAGAACTACAACTCCATCGACGACTACTACATTGGTGCTCTCAAGGCGGAATAAGAACTCATGAAGGCCAAGGCTTCTCCACCCCAAGCACACTTCACAGTGACCAAGCTCTATGACAAGCATGAGGCTAGTACCACCACGGTGTCCAAGCCTGACGAGCTCCAAGATGATGCTCCCAAGTTTGACTTCACCGCCATCCCTCTTTGTGGCATTGATGGTGCCGAGTCTACTTCGACTCCTTTTCAAGACGGTGCGGCGATGAGTACAACTATGGAGACCCTCAAGGACCAAGCTTTGGAGGCAAGCGACAAGGTGGCAAGCAAGGATGATGCTTCCATCTTAGGAGGCGAGAGTGATGATGTGCCATCTTCGGCCTTCATCCACGGCGACGGTGATGAGATGATCGAGCATGGGATTTTCCCTTCGGTCATGGAGGAGAGTGATGATGTGCCATCTTCAGCCTTCATCCACGGCGACCACGACGAGATGGTTGAGCATGGGATTTTCCCTTCGACCACGGTGACGTATGATGACTTGAGTGACTTGTGCCACCATATTGAGAGTGAGAGTGATTTCACCACTAGCCCCATATATGATGTGTTGCCACAAATTCCATGTGAGGAGAGCCACAACCCCCACCACTTAAATGAGATGAGTGACTCCACCATATGTGACTTTGAGTGCACCTACTTTGAGGGAGTGAGTGAACCACCACATAGAGAGAGTGAGATAGTTGATAGGTCTCATGAGGCCATTTGCATTTCTAACAACTTGACCTCTACCTCTATTGTGTCTTCTCATTTGGTGCTAGGTCCCATTTATGATGACGCGCCGATCCTCGACGACTTCGTCCTCCCTTTGGACAAGACGATGGCCATGGTGGAAAATGATGCACCCCCCACATGGTTCCATCAAGATGATGATGACCACCATTTGGTCTTTCCCACCTCACCTACACCACTTGAGTGGAATGAAAAAGGTAACATAGGTGAAGGTGATGCTCTAGTCCCACTAGTGGACATTCTTGACACTGATTGCTTGCATGATGTTGATCCACCTAGTACCTTGCTTCATTCTAGTATGATTTCCCCATGTGATGATTTTCTCATTTATGATGAGTATGATGATTCTCATGTGGAGTCCCTTTGCTCCGTACTAGGATTAGCAAATATGATAGCTCATTCTTAGGTGAGCTTTGCTCCTACCTCTACTCTTGAGAGAGAGAGACTACCACTCCATTGGAGGCCAGGACCTCCATCTAGGAGAAGATCCCACGGGATATCATCAAGACCCCCTTGTGGGAAGATCCATCTAGGATATCATCAAGACCTCCTCTTAGAGATGAACCTTACCTTGTATCTTTCCCTTTGTTGTTCATGTACCTTGTGATCTTGTGTGTTGGATTGTCTAGTGGATGTGTGATTAGACTTGTTCTTGAGTGTTTCCCCTTGTGATTTCTCTCTGTTCTTCCCCGTGTTCTTCGTGTTCTTCGAGGGATCCCACTCCAAACGTGAAAGATCGTCCACCTAGTGTTCCGCCCTACATCATCTGATGATGCGGAGCATCCCACGGTCATCCCCATGTACACTCCGACTACTCTCCAAGCCCCAAGAGGACATATGACGAGACCTCGAATATACACCATTGGACACAAGGTGAAGTCGCTCCTCTCCGAACCTTCACTTTCTACATGTGAGACATGGCTACTACCTCATCCATGGATCTTGCATATACTCAGGTACAACCGAGACGACCATGGAGAATCGAAGGACCAAGGCCAAGCATGGAAGGGAAGGAGGAAGAGAACCTGGCCGCTCCATAACGAGCGGTACTACCGCTCACTCCAAGCGGTACTACCGCTGAGGCCACCCAAGCGGAACAACCGGCCAACTACTGCCCAACAACCAGTCCACCTTCTGTGATCGAGCGGTGCAGGACCGGTACTGCACTGGATGTACCGGTTTCTGCCAAAAGACCGGAACAACTGCTCCGATGACCGGAACAACCGCTGCCCCTTCGGCGTACATCTCCAGAAGCCAGCGCCTGACCTCCCAGTGGTACTACCGCTTTCCGCGTCCGGTACTTTCGCCCTGCATGAGTTACCAGTGGAACAACCGCCCACAATACTGGTACTACCGGCCTGTCTGCACACAGTGTAATGGGCCGAGCCCATGTATCCCTTCGCCCTCACATACCCCTTCGTGGCTCTAGGCTATATATACTCCTCCTCCCCCTAGTTAGGGTTAGCATAGGTTTAGCTCATATTTTGTGTGAGAGCCTTTCTCATCCACTTGGTTACTTCTCCTCGAAGCTCACGACCTCTTCGGAGAAGATCCCCCAAGCGGATTCAAGACCCCTTCAAGGGAAGACAATCAAGACCTCCTCACGGAGAAGAATGGCTACCTTTGTATCTTTCCTTTGTTGATTTTGAATCTTGTGCTACCTCATGCGTTCGGTGATCTAGCCCTTGTGTGATCGATACTTGTCGGTTGAGTGATTCTCTCTCGTTTTACCCGTGTTTCCCCTTTGTGCTTCCGCATGTTCTTCGTGATTCCCCATAGGATCCACTCCAAACGTGAAAGATCGTCACCATAGGGTTCCGCCCTACATCATCTATGATATCATGAGCCACGTTGATCACGTTTTTGGAGCCCCTACCCCGTGTTTTCTGGCTTGATTTTGTTGTTTTCGTCCTAAATCCGAAAATCCCCACCAAAAATAGCCCCCAAATTTTTTTGTGATTTGTTGGTTTGATGATGTTTTGTTGATTTTGATCCGTGGATTTGCTTGGTTTCAAGTGGATCTAGCATTCCCACAAGTTTCCCCTCTTCCCATCCACAAAATCCATCCAATTTTGCCTCCGAAATCATCCATTTCCGCCCCAAAATCGCGCCCCGATTCGATCTGCGAAAAATCCCGACACGAGCGGTACTACCGCCCCTCCAAGCGGTACTACCGCTGAGCACCACAAGCGGTACTACCGCCCCCCCAAGTGGTACTACCGCCCCCAGCCCAGTTTCAGCCTGAAACAATTGAAAAATCCCGCCACGAGCGGTACTACCGCCCATCCGAGCGGTACTACCGCCCCTCCCAGTTTCAGCGTTCCAAGTTTCACCGTTTTGCCCATAACTAATTCATCCGGAGTCCGTTTTTGACGTTCTTTAGCTCGTTCTGAAGCTATTGACATCCCCCATCCCACAAAAATACTACCAACACCATTTGACTCCATCAACTTTTCCAAAATTTGGAAAGTTTGCCTAGGCCCTCAACCATATCATCTGCATAGCCACTACCGACTTCCGCAATCTAATCCATTTTGTTCCCCTTAGCATTAGTGGTTGCTTGAGTAGTGATTCGAGTCTCCTAAGGTGTTTTGGCTACTTAGGGACAATATCTTGTTCATCAACCACCACCACCACTTCTGCATTGCATAGTGCAAAACCACCACCGCTTTTCGCTACCACCATTTGACATTTGTCATTTGAGATTTTGAGTTCGCGGTTTTTGCGTTTCCTAAGGTGTTTCGGCTACTTAGGGACGAGTTCCATCATCTTGGTATCTACATCAAGAACACCGCCACTCATCATCGCAAAGGACGGTAACCTGGACGACACCATTGTATATTCCCCTTGCAAATTGCATTGATAACCCCTAGCCCATTTTGCGTTACTTGCCTATCAAGACTAGCCATTTGAGTATTGCCGGCAACATAACTTGTGCACATTGGTGATCATACTTCCCATTACACACCACACCATATCATCTTGGTATCATATCATCCATTGTGTCTCAAGTTTGTTCCCGCATATACATAATTGCTATCTTGGTTTGTGCATTTCGCATTGTGGCCATATCAAAAAAAAGAGAGAATAAAGCTTTTAAGCAAAGATAGAGAGCAAAGAGCTTGTAAGAAATAGCCATAGCATCAAAATATATCATATGGTATCATATTTGATCATCTTGGATCATTGTGTGAGAAACACTGGGAGCCATACATACATAGCATACTTGGGAAAACGTGCTAGCGTCTCTCTTGAGTTGTGCAACACGAGCGTTTTCCGTGGATTCAACGTTTTGTGCTCATTCCTTGGTAGCACAACCCCATTTATCTATCCGTGTGTGTGTTTCCGTGTGCCACATATTGCTATTGGTCCACTTGTTTCGCTTGCGAAGTTGTGAATCTCTTTCAACATTATTGACTCTTTCTAACATTTTGCATCAAATTTTTGTGCCACTATCCTCACCAAGCTCTACCATAAGCTTTACTTGATAGGTGTGAGTGAACAAGTCCGGTACCAGTTCCACTATTCTTTCATCTCACATTGAGTGAAACGGGATACATCCTGAACTTTGGGAAAAGGTAACTTGGTATTGTTTATTTCATTTCCTACTCACCTCTACTCGAGTCTTGTGATGGATACACAAGGCATTTCACCTTCGGTCTACCACAACAACGATGAGTTCGATGCCACGAACAACAACTCCGACGCCAAGATGCAAGCTCAAATGGAGGAGATCAAATCCCTCATCAGGTCCTACAAGCGATCTTCCTCATCCTTGAGGAGATGCTCAAGAGCACATGCTTCCGAGCTACCATCTACGGCAAGATCACATCGGCATCGACACCATCACCAGCAAGAAAGTGAAGGTCAAGAGCTCAACACCAACAACCGCTCAACGACTTCACCATCTCCCTTGGCATCTTCGCCAAGCGACTTCAAGGCATCTTCGCCTACGAACATACGACATCTTCGCCAACAAGAACCTCAACGCTACTCTAAAGAGAAGCTCCCCAAGCTCAAGTCCGCGACTTCCACGAGCTACTATGACCTTGACATCGACCACGCGATTCCCTTCCATGGGACTCACGAACCCGAGGAGTATCTCGAGTGGGAGCGCTTAATGGACGACTACCTCAAGCTACATCAAGTTCCTCCCGAAGATCAAGTGAAGTGCGCCACAAGAAACTTCCACGACTACGCCTCAACTTGGTGGCTTCACACACCTTTGGAGTACTACGACATGAGTTGGCCCAAGACGAAAAGAGCTTGCGGCGAGAGTTCGTGCCTCCAACCTACACGGAACAACTACGACGCCAATTGGAGAACACCATCCAAGGATCTAGGTCCATCGACAAGTACTTCAAGGAGATGAAGATTGCCTTGCGACGAGCCGGCGTGGACGACCCCATTTCGATGAAGTTCCACTTCATGATGGGATTGCAAGATGACATCTCCAAGACTATCTTCCTCGAGAACTACAATTCCATCGACGAATACTACATTGGTGCTCTCAAGGCGGAACAAGAACTCATGAAGGCCAAGGCTTCTCCACCCCAGGCACACTTCGCGGCGACCAAGCTCTATGACAAGCATGAGGCTAGTACCACCACGATGTCCAAGCTCGATGAGCTCCAAGACGATGCTCCCATGTTTGACTTCACCGCCATCCCTCTTTGTGGCATTGATGGCGCCGAGTCTACTTAGACTCTTTTTCAAGACGGTGCGGCGACGAGTACGACTACGGAGACCCTCAAGGACCAAGCTTTGGAGGCGAGTGACAAGGTGGCGAGCAAGGATGATGCTTCCATCTTTGGAGGCGAGAGTGATGATGTGCCATCTTAGGCCTTCATCAACGGCGACGTTGACGAGATGATCGAGCATGGGATTTTCCCTTCGGTCATGGAGGAGAGTGATGATGTGTCATCTTTGGCCTTCATCCACGGCAACCACGACGAGATGGTTGAGCATGGGATTTTCCCTTCGACCACGGTGACGTATGATGACTTGAGTGACTTGTGCCACCATATTGAGAGTGAGAGTGATTTCACCACTAGCCCCATATATAATGTGTTGCCACAAATCCCATGTGAGGAGAGCCACAACCCCCACCACTTAAGTGAGATGAGTGACTCCACCATATGTGACTTTGAGTGCACCTACTTTGAGGGAGTGAGTGAACCACCACATAGAGAGAGTGAGATAGTTGATAGGTCTTGTGAGGCCATTTGCATTTCTAACAACTTGACCTCTACCTTATTATGTCTTCTCATTTGGTGCTAGGTCCCATTTATGATGATGCGCCGATCCTCGACGACTTCATCCTCCCTTTGGACAAGATGATGGCCATGGTGGAATATGATGCACCCCCACATGGTTCCATCAAGATGAACATGACCACCATTTGGTCTTTCCCACCTCACCTACACCACTTGAGTGGAATGACAAATGTAACATAGGTGACGGTGATGCTCTAGTCCCACTAGTGGACATTCTTGACATTGATTGCTTGCATGATGTTGATCCACCTAGTACCTTGCTTCATTCTAGTATGATTTCACCATGTGATGATTTGCCCATTTATGATCAGTACAATAATTGCATGTGGAGTCTATTAGTTGTCATGCCATGTTACATAGGATTTCTTGTGACAATTCTTTAGGTCACATCATGTTTGGTAATCCGCTTGACTTGTCATATGCTATGCATGAGATCCATCATATGTCTTATTTGCAATCTCTTCATAGTGACTATACATATGCCATAAAAATAAACCCAATTTGCACGTATGGCATAGATGACAAGCCCATGGTTATTGGCATTTGTTTTTCTTGTGATGATATTGATATGCTCCCTTTGCATCATTTATCTCATATGCCATGCCATGACCACCTAGCTTCGGATATGCATTGTTTTGGATGTTGTCCATTTTCTCCATATGATATTTCCGATATTGCTCATCTGGAGACCCCCATAGTTTCCTCATACATTTTAGGAGGTTTTGATACATCACATTCATTGCATGATCCCCATACTTGTGCGCACCATATGCTCCCCATGAATAAACATGCTATTGATGTGCCATATACTTTCATTCTCAATTTGTGTCCCCATCGTGTCATACACAATAACTATTCTTTCATGATGGATGACATTTTCTTATACCATGCATCAAATTTCTTTGAGCATTTCTTATCCTGTGCTAACTCACATGTGTAGGTACCCATGAATACGTGTCAACCTCGCAATCCCACGAGTTGACAAAACAAGCTCTAGAGAGCAACGATGATTTGGGATCTCATGGATCATTTTTCCCACCGCTCTCTTCGTGCAAAGACTTCGCACATTTCTTCTACATGGCCCTCACTTGGCTATGGGTTATTGTTCATTACATATCATATGCCCATCTTGCCATGTTCACTTTGCATGATATGCTCATTCCTATGCCTTTGCCATGCATTTGTGACCCATGCTTTGCATTACACATGTTGATTGACTATATCATTTGTATGTGTATTTGCCAGCTTGGTGGAGACATTGCTTGTTATTGCCATGTTCCATTTATGACCCATTCCTATGATGATACTATGATCTTGCTTTGTGCTCGTGCTTGCGATATGTCATGTGCATTACCTATGCCTATTTGCTCACATGACATGATTGCCATGATTTACTCTAGTGTGTTGCATCTTCGCTCCACTAGTTTGCACGATTTGATTACTATGCTTGCTTATGTTGCATCACCAATGACTCATACTTGCTCATTTCATGCGGTTGATGACAACCATCTATATGCTTTGCACATGATTCATATTGCTTCTTGTCATATATCTCCATGTGTTGCCTCTCTCATGCTAGATTATTTGCCATGTATTGAGTTCAACAATGATTCTCTTCTTGTTCATGAGATTTCCCCCATAGCATTCTCCCATATATTTGGAGATTTTGACATACTCCTTGTGAAGCATGCTTGTCTTCCCTCTTTGCACGATATACCTAGTGCCATGAATATAGCCATTGTTGCCTCATATTATTCATGCACTTGTGCTTCTAATGGTTATGTGCAAGAGCAGAGAACCATCATGATGGATGATGTGTTTGTCTACCATGCGCATACTTTCTTTGTTTTGTTTTGTGCATGTGTATGATACTTGTACTTTGTGTCGACTTCCACTTCATGTGAGTTGACCATTCGAGCTCTTGAGAGCGAGCCTCATACATTCTACCATGACTCGCTTCTACACCACATTTCCTACCACTTCGGCATTGTGAAGAATGCACGAGGACACGCTTTCAAGGTGACATCCTTCTTGAGCTTGGATATTGTGAATCATACTTCATGTGTTGCTTGCACCATTTGCACGCATGTTCGAGATGTTGCTTGCACCCATGATAACCACATTTCCATGCTTCATGATATATATACCTTGTGTGTTTCATCCAATTCTTGGACTACTCGCTACTATCATATGGTTGGTTGCACCAAGATCATTTCATCACATATGCCATGTTCCTTTGCCTATCACGTGATTCACTTGATTGCCTCACACATGATGAACAATTGCTATTTCTATTGTGTTGAGTGCCACACTATATTCACTACACCCTATACACGTTATGTTTGGATTGTCTTGCACTTGACCCATGTGTTTAGACACTTCATTTTATTTGGTGTTGTGAATCCTTCTTTTGCCTA
This sequence comes from Triticum timopheevii, assembly GCA_963921465.1. Classification (NCBI taxonomy): domain Eukaryota; kingdom Viridiplantae; phylum Streptophyta; class Magnoliopsida; order Poales; family Poaceae; genus Triticum; species Triticum timopheevii. The sequence continues at coordinate 334,946,001 of OY997274.1, read as the reverse complement.
CCATAGACCTTTCATTGAGCAATTTGTGAATGCTTGTTATGACCTCGAGGTAGATGCTTATGCTCTTGCCACACATATTTGCATCTCTACCTCACATTTACATGCTTGTTCCAATGATATTTTGTCTTGTGCTCGACTGATATGCTTACATGCCATGTCACAATCCTTTGTCACACCCTATGCTATGCTTGATGACAACACTTGTTTGGTGAATCACCTCTTGAATGCTTGGTTTTGCACTAACGCTAACCACATTTGTTTTTCCAAGTGTTTGTTCTATTTTCTCCTTTTGAAGGAATCACAAGATGGTGCGACATGGGAGAGTGCCCATTTCGAGCTTCAAGAAGACGAGAACTTGGTGATTGACCAATCCTACACGGCGACGCCTTCTCTTTCCCATGGTGATTTTGTTTTCGATCTGCGGTCGGATCTTTCCCAAGGGGAGGGGATGATGCGGAGAATCCTACGGACATCACCATGTCAAGAGTTCGTTTGGCAAGTGACACGTGCGACCTCTACTTGTCATACATAAAGGTGAATCTCCTCCTTTACACGTGTTCACTTAACCCCTTCAAGGATGGTATAATACTTGACACTCCTCTCGTGTGCATACATAGGTATTGTCGGAACATCATGGACGAGGAGGAGTGCGAGCACAAGTGTACAACTACACCATCCGCGAGTGAGGCATGGAAGATAAGGAAGAAGAGGACCCGCCCGGTCTGGAACGAGCCGTACTACCGCCCACACCAGGCGGTACTACCGCTGAAGGCACAACGGCTGTACAACCGCTCGACTACCGCCCAACTACAGGCCCAGCTTCTATATTCGAGCGGTGCAAGACCGGTATAGCCCCGGTTCTCCCCCCAGCTGCGACTAGACCGGTACAACCGGCCCTACCACCGGTACAACTGCTCCCTACCTTCACGAGCACCTCCAGAAACCGGTACGTGGGCTCCTAGCGGTACAACCGCTCACACATCCAGTACAACCGCCCTGCCTGTGCGCAGTGAGAGGGGTTTCACCCCATGTATCCCCCAACTTACCCCTTGGACTATATATACCAGGGTTAGAAAATATGATAGCTCATTCTTAGGTGAGCTTTGCTCCTGCCTCTACTCTTGAGAGAGAGAGAGACTACCACTCCATTGGAGGCCAAGACCTCCATCTAGGAGAAGATCCCACGGGATATCATCAAGACCCCCTCGTGGGAAGATCCGTCTAGGATATCATCTAGACTTCCTCTAGGATATGAACCTTACCTTATATCTTTCCCTTTGTTGTTCATGTACCTTGTGATCTTGTGTGTTTGATTGTCTAGTGGATGTGTGATTAGACTTGTTCTTGAGTGTTTCCCCTTGTGATTTCTCCCCGTTCTTCCCCGTGTTCTTCGTGTCCTTCGAGGGATCCCACTCCAAACGTGAAAGATCAGCCTACACCGGTTTAGCCCCGTATGATATGGTATCATGAGCCATGTTGATCACGTTTTTGGAGCCCCTACCCCATGTTTTCTAGCTTGATTTTGTTGTTTTCGTCCTAAATCCAAAAATCCCCACCAAAAATAGCCCCCAAATTTTTTTCTGATTTGTTGGTTTGATGATGTTTTGTTGATTTTGATCCGTGGATTTGCTTGGTTTCAAGTGGATCTAGCATTCCCCCAAGTTTCCCCTCTTCCCATCCACGAAATCCATCCAATTTTGCCACAAAAATCATCCATTTCCGCCCCAAAATCGTGCCCCGATTTGATCTGTGAAAAATCCCGACACGAGCGGTATGTCGGTGTACTAGAGTAGGGGTACCCTAGTATCCCAAACTTGTGCACGGGCAGTCGCAGCACCCCGCGGCAAGGCTTGCCGGGTGACCGCCAAGGTCCTCCGTGGTTCCTTTGGAGCCATTCAAGAACAAAGTATTCAAGCCAAGGAGACAAGGCCCCGGCAAGAGGAGCTTGCCGGGAAGGCCAATCGAGGCATCTCAAGGAACTTGCTGTGACGCACCACGCGTCCCGGCGAGCGACAAGCTTCCGGACGCGACAAGACAATGACCGCGGCAAGGCGCTTGCCGCGGCAAGCTACCACTCTATACCCGCGCTCCAGCACATCCACCAAGGTGTCGCCCTGGGACCTTTCCAGGCACGCGTGGCAAGAGGCTGTGCAGCCAGCGGTGCGCGGTGGCTAGCAGCGCTGACAAGATTGCCATCGTGGCAAGCGGTGGCGTCCCTGACGGTCCCTTTTTGCACTATTTGGGCGACGCAGACGGGCATTTAATGCCTTTGTCCCCTGCCGTCAGGGTTAGGTATGGTACACTGTATAGGTAGTTGTACCAACCGCAACACCTTTCCATTTTTACCCTTGTCTACGTTGCCACCTGTCGGTGACCCCTTGAGCATATAAAAGGAGGCCCATGCGCAACGTAGAGGGGGGTTCGAAGGCAGAAAAACGCTCATGCTTGGTCTCGTTAGCAGCTAGTGTGTACTGTAGCACTCAGCGCTCCCGAGCAAGAACTCAATACACTCAGACATGCAGCAGTAGGAGTATTATCTTTCCGGAGAGCTCCGAAGCTGGGTAAACTGCTCGTGTGCTTCGCCTGGATCTGCTCTTCGCGCGACCTCCGCCCCCCGCCGTACCGAAAGGGGCTCGGTCCGCCGGTCCCATAGGTGTCCGTGTATCAGTTTCCCCGACATCTTTGGCGCGCCAGGTAGGGGGCGTCGAGGCTGTGTGAACCTGATCCGGCGTTCACACGAGCTAGATCTTCATCTTCTTCATCGACACTCCACCGAAGAAGAAGGCTTCGGAGGCAGCAGTTCCGTCCACGTCGATCCCACCACCACCGGAGCAAACGGGTGGTGGGGTAGACGCCGGCGGAAGAACGGGCGTCGACGAGGGAGCTCACGGTGCTGCCAGGTCCAAGGAGAAGGCTGCGCAGACCTCAGCGTCCGTACATGCACCGCGCCCATCTCAGGAGGCGCGGGACCGACAGTGTCATGGTACTTACGGTACCATACGTTCGTTGGACCAAGATCGAGCCGGTGGATCTCGGGGTGCTCAAGACCAGCATGCACGCCAACGTGCTGGCACGAGCGAGACACGGTTGCCTGGACGGGATACTGCTCCTTCTAACATAGTTAGAAGTCCGAGCATATCCCACTCCTCGCACCGTTCGCCACTGCCACCCACCACTTCAGCAGAAGCTTTGGCGCGAGCTCAACTGCTCCTGGATTACTGTCGGTGTCAAAACCGGCGGATCTCGGGTAGGGGGTCCCGAACTGTGCGTCTAGGCGGATGGTAACAGGAGACAAGGGACACGATGTTTTTTACCCAGGTTCGGGCCCTCTCGATGGAGGTAAAACCCTACTCCTGCTTGATTGATATTGATGATATGGGTAGTACAAGAGTAGATCTACCACGAGATCAAGGAGGCTAAACCCTAGAAGCTAGCCTATTGTATGATTGTATGTTGTGTATGTTGTCCTACGGACTAAAGCCCTCCGATTCATATAGATACCAGAGAGGGCTAGGGTTACACAGAGTCGGTTACAATAGTAGGAGATCTACGTATCCGTATTGCCAAGCTTGCCTTCCACGCCAAGTAAAGTACCTTCCGGACACAAGCCGGAGTCTTCAATCTTGTATCTTCGTAGTCTTGGAGTCCGGCGGACATTGATAGTCCGGCTGTCCGAACACCCCCTAGTCCAGGACTCCCTCAGTAGCCCCTGAACCAGTCTTCAATGACGATAAGTCCGGCGTGCATAATGTTCGGCATTGCAAGGCGGGTTCCTCCCTTGAATAATCCAGAGAAGATAATGAACACCAGGATAGTGTCCGGCTCTGCAAAATAAATTCCACATTCCACCGTAGAGAGAATAAAATGTACACTTAGTTCAATCTGCTGACGTATTATGCGGCGTGACATCACACCGCCACCAGGCCTTTGTTTGAATTACTATACCACCTCAGCATGTTTAGCAAAGCGGTTTCCTTGGCACGTCTTGTCGAAGCAGAGATCGTGTTCCCCTTATACCGGGATTCTCATCAATACGTGAGTGGGTAACCCAACCGCTCCCGTCACCACGCCTCCTCTATCGAAGGGGAATCCCAAACGGTCACGGAGACGGCCCTTGGTATTTTTTCCCCTTTATAAGAGGACCAAGGCTCGCCAATGTTCTTCAATCTCACATCGAATCTCTTCCCTGCCCCCGGTTCCAACACCCAGAGCCTCAGATTCGAGCGCTTCGGATCCTTAATCATGTCCGGCTCCGACCTCCAGGGCCGGTGGATGCCCTCCTCCGTCACGGAGGAAGACATATTGAAGCTGCGTGAGGCCAAGTACCTGGCCTACGAGGTTTCGCACAGGTTGCCTGCCCAAGGGCAGGCTGTGCCAGCCCCCGAGCCCGGTGAATACGTCGTTTTCGTATCCCACCTCCGTCGGGGTTTAGGCTTCCCGACGGATCCCTTCGTGAGAGGGCTCCTGTCCTACTACGGGCTGGACTTTCACGACTTGGCTCCGGAGTCCATCCTCCATATCTCCGCATTCATTATCGTCTGCGAAGCCTTCCTCCGCGTCATTTCCCACTTCGGCTTATGGCTGAAGACCTTCAAGGTGGAGCCAAAGATGATCGGAGGGCGTCAAGCGGAGTGCGGCGGGGCGACCATAAGCAAAAAGGTCGATGCCCCGTGGCTCGAGGGTTCCTTCCAAGAGGAACTTGAATTGTGGCAGCAGGAGTGGTTCTATATCACCGCTCCAAGGGGCAGCAAGCAAAAGTCGCTACCCTTATTCCGCCTGGGACCTCCATGCCAACTGATGTCGTGGGTCAACCAAGGGCTCAATTGGGGGCCGTCCGAAGACGTGCCTTCACTGCAGGGCTGGATTCGAGATCTCCAAGCGAGGGAGATCGACCTGATCAAGGTGATGCAGGTCATGCTAATCAGGCATCTTCTGCCCTGCAAACACCGTCCTCTCCGTCTATGGGAATTCAACCCGGAGGGACCTCGGATTCTCCAACACTTCATGGGTGCGACACCCGTGGAGATGTACAAGTTGTTCTTCGGACCGCGGGTGGCGTGTCCGGATTTAGTCGAGGATGCAGGCCTAAGCCGCGATCGCCCGGATACTCAGGTAAGTAGCTCAGAGTCCGGACATTCAGTTTATGTGCCTTTCTATAATTCACCTCTTGACCCTTTGTTCTTTACAGGAATGGGTGGCGCGATCAAGGCTGATAAGGTGTCCGGCCCCCCTCCCAGAGACCGCACTGGAGCCCGTGCTGGTCAGAATGTTGGAGGTTGCACCCACAAAAAGGGGCGACGGGGAAAATAGAGGAGCTAATATTTTGCCCAAAGGGGCGACTGAAGAGGGAGGAAGCAAGAGCCCCTCCCTTCAGGGGGAGAAGAGGACCGCCTCCGAAGATCCGGAGGCCAAAGCCCCTAAGCGTGGGAAGAGATCTTCCCCGGGGGGTCCGGCGCCCGGAAAGAATCCGGACGCACAATCATCATCAAAGGATCGGCCCTCCAGCGAGCCGTGAGTATGAAAGAGAGAGTTGATTAGTAAGGAAATACCTTCATTTGTGCTTCTGTAGATAACCAAAATATTTATATTGCAGTTCGGATCTGCAGCCTTCTCAGATGAGTTCATCTTCGGGGGACCTTCTTCCGGAGATGATGGAGAGCGATATGCCTCAATCCACAGCGCCGCCAGATGAGGCAGGCGAACCCGAAGTGTCATCACGGAGGGTATCCCCGAGTCCGGAGGGGCCAGAGAGTTCGGCACCTACTAGTGTCCGGCCGGGAGAACTGAAGAATTTGCTTGAGAGGGCGTCTATTTCAGAAGATCACCGTGCGTTAATGCGTATGGTGATTGGAAGGATTTCGTCCGCCGAGAGCGAATTGTGTAATGCCGCCATGAGTTTGCTGGCGGGATTTGAGGTATGCGAGAATAACGCACCCCTTTGTCTTTTAACAGTTTTGCATATAAAAATGCGCCCTGTATAGATAGTAGCCCCTGAGACTCGGTAGGTTGTCGGAAACGACAGCGTACCGAGGATCGAAATCTAAAGAAATGAATTCCGTCGTTCCTATGCAGGTGGCGGATAGTCCCGGGGCTAGCCGGACTAGTGAGTTTGCCGAGTTAAATCGGAAATTGGACTTGGCAGATGCGAACATCGCACTTGTCAATAGGCGACTTGACGAGTCGCAAGGTAAAAGAGTTCTCCGCAGTCGCTTTATTAGGGGGGTCAAAGCCCTCCTCTAATAAATTGTATGCTGTTTATACAGACGGTGCTGCTGCTGTGGAGGGCCTTCGGGCCGAACTTGCTCGAGCGAAGGATCAATCCCGAAGGAGTGAAGCGGCTGCCTCGAGGGCGGCCGAGGAGTTGAAAGCCGAAAAGGCTGCGCACTGCCTAAGCAGGGCCGAGGTGGCCGAATTGGCCATGAAAGTAAAGGATGTTGCCGACCGCAATGAGGCTCTTGAAAAGGAGCGCTTATCGGAGCGGGAAGACCTGAAGAAGGCCATCGCCGAAGCCAAGGATGCCCGCTCTGCAATGCGGGCTATGAAGGAGGAGCTGCGCCAGGCTGGAGAAATCGTGGCTGGCAAGCCTTTTCTGCTGCGTCGCTGATTTATGGATGGAAAGCATGCTCAATTTGAGCGGCTGTGGAGTCCGGAGGATCCGTATATGGACTTAGCTGCAAGTGCGGCCGATGCCGTTAAGCACTTCCGGAGCCAGAAGGATCACAAGACGGAAGAGCTATATTGGTCTCAATTCCACAGTCCGGATCACCCACTTCCATTGACAGACCGGTTGGCCGAATGGGCCGAGCTAAATAGATTGTCCGGACTTGCCATGACTGACATCGTGGCCCATGTCTGGCTAGAGAGGTCCAAGGCGACGAGCTACTTTGGTTTATTACAGCAATTCCTTGGAGCGGTGCCGCATATAAAGGAGATGAAGCGGTCGGCCTGTATAGAGGGCGCGCGGATGGCTCTTGCCCGTGTAAAGGCGTATTGTCCCGAGATGGACGCCACCGTTGCTGCTGCCCAGGGTTCGGATGAAAACCGGCTCCCTGCCGAGCACTATTTCGGGGAAGTTATGCGTGGCGCTCATGTAATAGAGTCGCAGTGCTCGAAGAATGTAACGTTCAAATGAACGCATTAGCTTATAAATCGATGATTATGTTATAACTGCTTTTTATACTTGTGCGTCCAAGTAGTAAAACTTCTCCTTTTCGCCCGTTTACGTATACTTGTGTATAACCTGAAAGATGCAGTCTTCAGCTTCAGCCCCCACGCACAAGGTGCTGGGGTGTTCGCAAAAAATAGCGCATTTTCACACTTAATCTGACGTCTCGGTCCTATTATAAGGAGGTGGTAGCATAGCGAACGAGGCAATCCGGACTATAATGCTTTATCACTTTCACTTAGCCAGTGGAGCTCGAGGGTGGGGCTACGATATAGCCCCTGGTGGCACCGCCCTTCTCCGAAGTCGGAGCGCGTGTACCTGACCGGGAAACGGCCCTTCGTCAAAGCGGGGAATTCTAAACATTCCGATAGTCGATCGAGGGCTGACCAGTCTCTCGCTGCATCATGACAGTCAGTTTTCGGCTTTCTCTACTGAGGTGCTCGCCCAGCCGAACTGGGGCACAATCGCAGTAGTTCTCCTGGTGCCGCGTTAGCCGATGATACGGAACGTAAGGCAGCAAAACACAGGAGCCGGGCAAACCCAACATTTGACCAAAGACATGATTCGGAGCTGATGCATATAATGCCTAACTCGAGACGCCGAACACTCCCTAAGGTGTTCGGTCTTTATAATAATGGGCAGAACGATGCCCTAAGCCCCTAGTGTCTAGGTACGGGCATGGTCTTCTGACGCGGCCGATGCCAAAGCGTCAGGCTCCACTTTGGCTATAGGAAGAAACCAAGGGAGAATAACAACGAAAGACAGTTAAAAAGGTCTACGCAGGGTCTTAATCTGAAAAGAATCCTCACAACGGGTCCCTACTGCACGTCTGCGCCTGTGTCTCCATTGCGCCGTTATCCTGGACGGGTATGCACGTTGTTCATCTGTAAAAAGAGAGGAACGTTAGTTTTAAAAACAAATTGTGCGAAAAATATTAGAAATATAAATAATTAAAGCGGGGTTTGTATAAACCCGCGGTGATTTGTGCGCGCAGCCCCCTGTAAAGGGGTATGCGGCTAGGGAGCCCCTAGCCCACTGACGCCGGATTCGTCTATCCAAGTCCGGGGTCTTTAAGTGACCCTCGCACTAAAATTACGCCACGCGGTCCGGGCATCTTGAGTGTAAGAGATGCATAATGCGGTATGACGTTGAAGCGGACAAAAGCCTGTCGTCCCAAGAGTGCTTGATATTCACTTTCAAACGGGACGATATGAAAAATTAATTTTTCGCGTCGAGAATTGTTCGGCGATCCGAACACGACTTCGAGTAATATGGAGCCTGTGCACTTGGCGTAATGGCCTGGCGTCACTCCTTTGAAGGAAGTGCGGCTGTGTCGAATTTTTGTAGGGTCTATCCCCATCCTACGGATTGTGTTTGAATATAGCAGGTTTAAGTCACTGCCTCCGTCCATTAGGACGTTAGTAAATTACAATCCATCTATTATGGGATTCAATATCAGGGGAGTCCGTCCCGCATTTCGAACGCTTCTGGAATAGTCCAGGTGGTCGAAAGTGATTGGTTTTGATATCCAATCTCTACGGTCTGCTGGGTTGGACCGTGCGAAGCTCTTTTTAGAAAGTGCCGCACTATTTTTCCGTATTATCACATGAAGTGAGTTTACTGTTTTGACCCCTTGTGGGAAAGTCTTTTGTTTTCCGGTGCTCTGCTGGTGGGGTTTATCTTCTTCGCTTGACGCGTCGAGCCCCTTGTGTTCGGCATTTAGTCGGCCGGACTGTTTAAAAACCCAACAATCCCTGTGGGTGTGATTTGCAGGCCTTCCGGGGGTACTGTGGATTTGACATATCCGACCCAAAATTTTGTTTAAGTTTGACAATTCATCGCTGTCATCCTTAAGAGGCTGTGTTTTATTATTCGGCCGCGAGCTTTTGAATCCGGCGTTGACTGCCGCGCTCTTTGGGATTTTCTTTTTATTCCGGCGCTGCTCTTTTCTGCGCCGCGATTTTCCGTTTCCATCTATTATCTTTGATGTACTTGGGTCGCTGGTGCTGCATCGTGCTAACCAGCTATCCTCGCCCACACAAAAGCGGGTCATGAGGCTTGTTAGTGCGGACATTGTCCTCGGTTTCTCTTGACCGAGGTGCCTGGCGAGCCATTCGTCTCGGACATTGTGCTTGAAAGCTGCTAAGGCTTCGGCGTCCGGACAGTCGACTATTTGGTTCTTTTTTGTGAGGAACCTATTCCAGAATTTCCACGCTGACTCTCCGGGCTGTTGAGTTACATGAATTAGGTCATCTGCATCCGGAGGGCGGACATAAGTCCCTTGAAAATTTGCTCTAAACGCATCCTCGAGCTCTTCCGAACTTCCAACACTATTTTCTGGGAGGCTTTTAAGCCAATGACGGGCTGGCCCTTTGAGCTTGAGGGGTAGGTATTTTATGGCGTGGAGATCATCTCCTTTGGCCATATGTATATGTAGTATATAATCTTCTATCCAGACTCCAGGGTCTATTGTTCCATCGTAGGCTTCTATGTGTATGGGTTTAAATCCTGCTGGGAATTCATGGTCCAGCACCTCGTCAGTGAAACATAGTGGGTGTGCGGGGCCCCTGTATTTGTGTGTGCCGCTATCATCGGACACTTGACGTGTTGTCTTGCTTCCTGGGGCCTTCTCCTTTGGCCCGTAGATGGATCTGGCTGGGCCATCTACCCTTCCAAGTTCGTTGGTTGGTTTAAGTAGGGCGCCGCTGTCAGAATTTGGCCTATCATCTGGCCGTCTATCCGGCCAGGCAGCCTCTTTATTTTTGGACGGTGGGGGCTCTATGGCCTCCTCGTCAAATTCTGGTAGCAGCTTGTGCTTCGGGTAGCTGTTTGATTGGTGGCCATTGCCGTACTTATCTGCGGTTTTGAGCACTTTGCTCCATCTCATTCTAAGTATGTCTTCCGCTATTTTGAGCCTCCGTTTTTCCTTCTTCAGGCTTTTTGCTGTGGCGATAAGCCTGCGCTTGAAGTGCTCTTGTTCGACGGGATCCTCGGGTACGACGAATTCGTCATCGTTGAGGCTTACTTCATCTTCGGAGGGAGGTATATAATTATGATCCTCAACCTCTTCATCTACCGCCCCCTCATGAGGGCTTGCTTCTGCATCCTCCTGCGCTGAATCTTGCTGGAGGGGATTGTCTTCGGCATTCTCTGGAGTATTATTGTCTCCTATGCGGGAATTTCCATTCTTGTTGTGGCAAGATTTAGAGCGGCGCCGCTGACGCCGGCGCTTGGGCTGTTTCTTTAAGGAATCTGCCTCCGTTGTTCCTTCGCCGTCCCCATCTTTTGGGGTATCCACCATGTATACGTCATATGACGAGGTGGCCTTCCAGTGCCCTATGGGCGCTGGTTCGTCTCCGGCATCGTCGTCCATAGAGTCGATGTCTTCGGAGTCGTAGTCTAGCATGTCGGTTAGATCGTCGACAGTGGCTACAAAGTGGGTGGTGGGTGGGCTCTGAATTTCTTTGTCGTCTGCATCCTAACCATCCTGGCCATAATCCAGCCAGGACTCTCCTGATAACGAGAGATGCTTTAGTGAATTTAAGATAACGCCAAAAGGCGAGCGTTGGAAGATGTCCGCGGCGGCGAATTCCATAACCGGCGCCCAATCTGGATCGATTGGTAGGGGCCCAGGAGGTTCGGAGTCCGGCGAGGAGTCCGGCACCTCGGAATCACGAGTTTCGCAGGGGACAGGATTAGTGTTCGGCTCCATCGCCGTGGATGTTGAAGCCCCCAGGGCGGCGTCTATCCACCGGCCCTCGATCTGGGCAACCGGCTCCGGGCTAATGGCCGGAGCGGATCCGTGTGCGGCCACCAAGGCACTGTTCGGCGGCAGAGCTAGATCATGCCCATCGTCACAGTGCGGCGCGCTTGGCTGTGGCTCGAGTCCATCGAGGATCAAGTTTCCTCGGACATCGGCCGTGAAGTTTAAGCTTCCGAATCTGACCTGACGGCCAGGGGCGTAGCTTTCGATCTGCTCCAGATGGCCAAGTGAATTGGCCCGCAGTGCGAAGCCGCCGAATACGAAGATCTGTCCGGGGAGGAAAGTCTCACCTTGGATAGTGTTGCAGGTTGAAGATGCCATCAAGCCTATCGGTGACGACACAGAGGAACTCTCAATGAAAGCACCAATGTCGGTGTCAAAACCGGCGGATCTCGGGTAGGGGGTCCCGAACTGTGCGTCTAGGCGGATGGTAACAGGAGACAAGGGACACGAAGTTTTTTACCCAGGTTCGGGCCCTCTCGACGGAGGTAAAACCCTACTCCTGCTTGATTGATATTGATGATATGGGTAGTACAAGAGTAGATCTACCACGAGATCAAGGAGGCTAAACCCTAGAAGCTAGCCTATGGTATGATTGTATGTTGTGTATGTTGTCCTACGGACTAAAGCCCTCCGGTTTATATAGATACCGGAGAGGGCTAGGGTTACACAGAGTCGGTTACAATAGTAGGAGATCTACGTATCCGTATCGCCAAGCTTGCCTTCCACGCCAAGTAAAGTACCTTCCGGACACGAGCCGGAGTCTTCAATCTTGTATCTTCGTAGTCTTGGAGTCCGGCGGACATTGATAGTCCGGCTGTCCGAACACCCCCTAGTCCAGGACTCCCTCAATTACCCTCCAACGGCAGACAAGATCGGCGAATGGAGGGCCACCATTCAGAGTTTCATCGGCTTCGCCAATGGCGACACCCCACGGCAGCCGAGTACATCACAGCCGCGGCAAGATTGCCAGGCACGAGCCGATGGCGACAAAACCGGTGGGGGTGCAACCACCGTGCACTCTCCACCCCGAAGGCCAAGATCGCCGACTCGCCGGATCTACCTCGACAGCGACTCCACCGCATCATCAGATCCACGAGCTCATCGCGATCAGCGCCAAGTTCTTCACGAATGACAGCAAGAAGACACTCGTACTCGCATCGAGCGCCAAAGAGAAGTGCGGCGTCAATCAGACCAGCGCGCTAGGCCCTCTGTCGACATGCATGCGCCAGGTGAACCAGACGACTTGCCGTACGCGGTAGGTTGCCCTGCGTTCACTCGTGAGCTGCGGCAAGTCCAGTGGCCCAGCACGAAGAATTTCAAGCCAGACATACTAGAGAAGTACGACGGCAAGTCGCATCCGTCGGAGTTCCTCGGCATCTACACCATCACGGTGCAAGCTGCCGGGGGGCGGGACGACAAGATCCTTGCCAACTACTTCCCGCTGGTGCTCAAGCCCAATGTCAGGTCCTGGCTCATGCACTTGCCGGATAACTCCATATCCTCCTGGGCAGAACTATGCCATCAGTTTGTCGGCGCCTTTACAGGCGGCCACAAACCTCATGGCCAAGAGAGCGACCTTCATCTGCTCGCCCAGAAGGAAGGAGAGCCCCTGCGCAAGTACATTCAGAGATTTAGCCGTGTATAGCACAACATCCCAGATGTCCACCCTGCCGCGGTCATCAGCGCGTTCCATCAGAACGTGCGAAACCGTAGGATGCGGGAGGAGATGGCGATGTGCAAGATCAAAGACGTCAGTGAGCTATATGCCCCGGCCGACAAGTGTGCACGTGCCGAGGAAGGGAGAAATTCCTCGAAGAGAATATAGGAGCAGGAGGATCTGACAGCGAGGATGCTGCCCCGGCAAAGAAAAACCGGCGGCGGAACAACAGGAAGAAGAAAGGCAAAGATGTCCTAGTCGTTGAGCAGTCCGGCAACGGAGGTGGCGCCAAGAAAGCCAAAGCTGGTAGCTCCGGCAAGGAGATTGCCGCATGCACCAACTGCCAGGCTGTGGCGGTCGCCGACAAGCAGGACGGCACCAACAAGCAGTACTGCAAGATCCACCGCACCAAGGGCCATGACCTCCAGAGCTGCAAGAGGGTCGAGCAGCTTGTCGAGCAGCAAAAGGCCGAATACGAGCGACGCGACAAGGAGAAGGCCCAAGAAGGTGCTGGAGGATCCAGCAAGAAGCGACCCGGCCGAGGAGGACGCCGCGGCAAGGCCAAGCAGCGGCAAGGAGACAGACCTCCCCGCGGCCGTGACAAGGATGAAGATGACGACGACGATGAGGATATGGATGATGACAAGGATGAAGCCACAGAGGTCCTGTGCGTTGACAGCGGTGCTTCTCTGCATACTTCACACTGCCAGCTCAAGCAGTGGGTGCGGGAAGTCAATGCGGCGGAACCACCCATCGAGTCACGCAAGCCTCTGAAATGGTCCAGCACGCCTATCATCTTTGATATTGAGGACCACCCTGATCGCATAACTGCGGTCGGGTGCTTGCCGATGTTGGTTTCACCAACTATCTGCAACCTCAAAGTCACTAAGATGCTAGTTGACGGCAGAGCTGGCTTGAACCTGATCTCCTCCGCGGTACTCCAGAAACTCCAGATCCCTGATAGCGCGCTCGAAGAGACCGGCACATTCCAAGGAATCAATCCAGGAAGGAGCAGGCCGAAGGGAAAGATCACGTTGCCGGTGACATTTGGCAGCGAGTTGAACTTCAGGACCGAGAGGGTCACTTTTGACGTTGCTGACTTTCCATTGCCTTACAATGGGATACTCGGCCGTCCAGCACTCGCCAAATTCATGGCAGCCTCTCACTATGCATACAACATGCTGAAGATGCCAGGCCCGATAAGTGTCATCTTTGTCCCTGGCGACAAGAAGGATGCTCTTATCTGCGCCGACAAGATCTACCGGGAAGCAGCAGCCGCAACAGATCGTAAGTCACTTGCCGTTGAAGCTCCCGGGGGGAAGAAGAAGACCAAGTCCGGCAAGAGCTCTGATGCCCACTCCGGCAAGCGCACCTCTTCGGAGTGCTGCGCTACCGTCGAGGAAGCACCATCGAGCTCCACCGGCAAGCGTAAGAAGACAATGGCTGCTCTGCCAAAGACCAAGAAGGTGTCCGCCAAGGAGGACGGCACTGGTGGTACCTTCACCATCTGTGCCACTCTCGACCCTAAATAGGAAAGCGCGCTCGTTGCTTTCCTGCGGGCGAACGTCGACGTGTTTGCGTGGCAACCGTCTGACATCCCCGGTGTTCCCAGGAAAGTAATCGAGCACCATCTTGCCGTCTGTCCTCATGCGCGGCCCGTCAAGCAGAAAGTCAGGAAACAAGCAGTGGAGCGCCAAGAATTCATCGCAGAAGAAATCAAGAAGTTGGAAGCAGCAGGCCTTGTCAGAGGAGTGCTCCATCCTACGTTGTTGGCCAATCCTGTAGTTGTGCGCAAGGCAAACGGGAAATGGAGGCTTTGTATCGACTTCACCGATGTCAATAAAGCTTGTCCCAAAGACCCATTTCCCTTGCCGCTCATTGACCAGATTGTTGACTCCACGGCCGGATGTGACTTGCTTTCATTTCTTGACGCATACTCAGGATACCATCAGATCTTCATGGCAGAAGAGGATGAGGAGAAGACCGCATTCATCACTCCATGTGGCACATACTGTTTCATACGGATGCCTTTCGGTTTAAAGAATGCTGGTTCAACATTTGCAAGGGTAGTCCATGACGCTTTTGAGCCACAAATACACAGAAATGTGGAAGCCTACATGGATGACATAGTGGTCAAGATCAAGGACAAGGCAACTCTAATTCAAGATTTAGACGAAACCTTTGCAAATCTGCGCAAGATCAACCTCAAGCTTAACCCCGAGAAGTGTGTGTTTGGAGTCCCCTCCGGCAAGCTTCTCGGGTTCTTCGTGTCCCAGCAGGGAATTGAAGCCAATCCCGACAAGATCAAGGCCATTGAGCAGATTGAAGCACCAAAGCGCATCAAGGATGTACGAAGACTTGCCGGTTGCGTGGCTGCTCTCAGCAGGTTTATCTCTAGGTCTGCTGAGCGCGGCCTGCCGTTTTTCAAAATATTGAAAAAGGCAGGTCCAATGAAATGGACTTCGGAAGCGGAAGCTGCGCTGCAGGACTTAAGGAGATACCTGTCCTCCACTCCAACACTTGTCGCACCTAAGCCACAAGAGAAGTTGCTGCTGTATATAGCGGCAACCAATCAAGTGGTTAGTGTTGCGTTAGTAGCGGAGAGGGAGGCTGATGATGAGCCAGCAACCACGGCAGATGCATCCAGCGACAAGCAGGGGACTTCACCGACAAGCTCTGGTCCCGACAAAGATGGATCTGCGCAGGCGCGTGAGGAGATACAGAAGAGAATGGTGCAGCGCCCAGTTTACTTTGTCAGTTCCCTTCTGCAGGGGGCTAGGTCAAGGTATTCTGGTGTGCAGAAATTGCTTTTCGGCCTTCTCATGGCCTCGAGAAAGCTGCGCCATTACTTCCAAGCACATGAGATCACAGTTGTCACTCGTTTTCCACTGAAGAGGATACTGTAGAATCCAGAAGCAACAGGCAGGATTGTCGAGTGGGCACTGGAACTGTCAAGCTTTGGCCTCAAGTTTGAGAGCACTTCAACTATCCAAAGTAGAGCATTGGCAGAATTCATAGCAGAATGGACGCCAACACCAGATGAAAAAATTCCAGAAACGAGCATCCCCGTCAAGGAAGCAAGCAAAGAGTGGCTGATGTACTTTGATGGTGCCTTCTCGCTGCAAGACGCCGGTGCGGGCGTGCTACTTGTTGCGCCCACCGGAGAGCACCTCAAGTACGTAGTCCAGATGCAATTTCCCAAGGAGCAAGCAACAAACAATACTGCAGAGTATGAAGGTTTGCTTGCCGGTCTCAGGATCGCAGCAGACCTTGGGATCAAGAAGCTCATTGTCAGGGGTGACTCACAGCTTGTCGTCCTCCAAGTGAACAAGAATTATCAGAGTCCGTTGATGGAAGCTTACGTTGATGAAGTGAGAAAGTTAGAAGAGCACTTTGACGGCCTACAGATGGAACTTGTTCCAAGAGCTCAGAACGACATTGCCGATGGCCTGTCGAAGTGCGCCGCACTTAAGTTACCTGTGGAAGCAGGGATCTTTGTGCTCAAACTGGCTCAACCGTCTGTAACGCCATCAACTGGACAGAGCAAGAAGAGGAACTTGATTTCTGGTGACTATTTTCCGGCAGAGCTCCCCGAAGCCGCCGCCAAGAAGGTCCCCAAGATCAACACCAAGGGTGGTGAGGAGCAGTCTGCTCCGGCAAGACCTAGGGTTTGTTCCGTTGAAGCAGACGCTCTAGACAAGTTTTGCCCCGGCAAGCTTGCCGGGGAATGTCAAGCTCCGGCTGAGCCACAGGTTCTCGTCGTAGAAGCGGATGTTCCCGGCAGCAGCAGATGTGCCTTTAGTCCTTGTGGTCGAGCCGAGCTCCAGCATGGGCATAGTAGATTGTCCTTTTCCTTCAGACAGGAGAACTTCCCGAAGAGCAAGAAGAAGTGGAAAGAGTAGCTCGGCAGTCAAGTATGTACCAGTTTGTCGACAACACACTGTACAGAAGAAGAGTCAATGGTGTGAAATTGAACTGTATTCACCGGGAAGATGGACAAAAGCTGTTGGCAGAGATACATGGAGGCATATGTGGTCACCACATTGGCGCAAGAGCGCTTGCCGGCAAAGCATTCCGGCAAGGTTTCTTTTGGCCGACAGCCCTCCCGGATGCAACTGCACAAGTAACCAAGTGTGAAGCATGCCAGTTCCATTCCAAGAAGATACACCAGCCAGCTCAAGCTCTCTAGACGATCCCTTTATCCTGGCCCTTTTCGGTCTGGGGGCTCGACATCCTCGTCCCCTTTCCCCGAGCTGTCGGGGGCTTTGAGTACTTGTACGTTGCAATCGACAAGTTCACAAAGTGGCCAGAAGTGGAAGCAGTGAGGAAGGTGACAGCACAGTCAGCAGTCAAGTTCTTCAGGTCGATTGTTTGCCGCTTCGGGATCCCTAACAGGATCATCACCGACAACGGCACGCAATTCACGAGCCGCACCTTCATGCAGTACATCCAAGATCTTGGCGCCAAGGTCTGCTTCGCTTCTGTTGCTCATCCGAGAAGCAACGGTCAAGCGGAGAGGGCAAATGCTGAAGTGCTGCACGGGCTCAAGACCAGGACTCTCGACAGGCTACGCAAGTGCGGAAAGAACTGGATTGAGGAGCTGCCGGTGGTTCTTTGGTCGATCAGGACGACGCCAAATCGAGCCACTGGCCAGACACCTTTCGCTCTAGTCTATGGAGCAGAGGCAGTTCTCCCCACGGAACTCATATACGGGTCACCTCGAGTGCTCGCTTATGATGAGCTTGAGCAAGAGCAGCTGCGACAAGATGACGCGCTGCTCCTTGAGGAAGACCGTCTTCAGGACGCTGTACGAGCTGCTCGATACCAGCAAGCTTTGCGCCGCTACCATAGCCGCAAAGTTAATGCCAGAAGTCTCGAGGAAGGCGACCTTGTTCTTCGGCGCATTTAGTCCGCCAAGAATTCCAACAAGTTGACGCCGAAGTGGGAAGGCCCTTACCGGGTCAAACGATTCACTAGGCCTGGCGCTGTCCGCCTTGAGACCGAAGATGGCACTCCGGTGAGCAACTCCTGGAACATTGAGCATCTTCGTAAGTTCTACCCATAAGGCACGGTTGCCGGAACCTGTTCCAGCAACCACCTTTTGTACAAGTCTTGCCGATGTTGCATGTAATCCTTTGTACAAAGCCGAGCGCAGACCCCGTGCATAAGTAAAGCTCATGTGCTCCGCACATCTTGTCAATTTCATGCTTTCTATTTTTTGCACGTGTTATCTGAAACTTTGTGCAGCGCCTACCCCCGGTAAGCAATAACGAGCCGTAAGGCTCCATATCTTTATTTTCTCTTCTTTCTCTTTCTCAAAGAAAGGAAGGTTCTCACGCCCACAAGTTTGCCGGGGGGAAAGGAGAAGATAATGGTGTGGACCAGGCGTCGTTCAAGAAAGTTTCGCCTTACCTGGATGCAAACGACAGAAAAGCTAAGTTGCCAAAGTTTGAGCAATCAGTTTTAAAATTTTTAAGTTATCTTCCTCGAACGACCGTGCTTTGTTTGGAAGTGGAGGAAACAACTCGTAGCTAGTTGCGCCATTACTTTGTTTCGAGTCCGCTCAACAACTTAAGTGAGCTGCTACTAGTTGCGACAAGGTTTCTTGTCGGTGGCGGCACCGCCAGCAGGCTGCTGACGTCCCGCACTCAGCGCTCGCGGCTAAGGTGCCCGCGCCGACAAGTTCCCTAAAAGCGTAGGGCAAAAACATACAAAGGAAGGAATCAAGTCAAGGAAATAACATAGCAGTCGATACCCAAAATAGAGTTATATTACAAGATAGCTTGTCGCAGCTCTAACAGATTGTTTTCATAACATGACATGCAGCGACAAGAAAAGGAGAAAACAGGCGGCCTAATCTACGCGATCGCCCTCAACCCTCTTGATCCCGCTCACCTTGTCCACAATGGGTGCGACAAGGGTCTTGAGCGCTTCCAGATCAGCATCCGGCGGCCTGGGTTGCGGAAGGCCACCTTCACCAACACCTTTTGAAGAGCTCCCGCGCAGATCTTGTGCGACTCGTTGGCCAGCTGCTTTGGGATCCTCTCCCGGAGTCGCTGGAGGGCCGTCGCCACGCCTCTGAAGAACAAGCTGAGCTTGGCGCTGGGTTGGAGGTTCTCATCGGAGGAATACCCAAGATCCTCCATCCCCAGCTGCGCCAGCTCCCTGTCGATGGATGCGGCAACATCCATGAGACCCTCCGTCCAGTGCTCCACATTCTCCCTGAAAAAGTTCTGGGCGGCGGCAGCCCTCGCCAGCAGCGCCTCGTCGGCCTTGATCTTCTCCTTCAAGGCCACCTCCTGCTCCCTGGCGCCGTCCAGCGTCTTGGTCAAAGTAGTCAGCTTCAACTCAAGATCTGCGTTCGAGTCCTTGGCGGCGCTAAGCTCCTTGCCCTTCTCGGCGAGACGACCTTGCAGCTCGCCAAAGGTGTAGGCGTCC
Organism: Triticum timopheevii; assembly: GCA_963921465.1. NCBI lineage: Eukaryota > Viridiplantae > Streptophyta > Magnoliopsida > Poales > Poaceae > Triticum > Triticum timopheevii. The sequence continues at coordinate 334,926,975 of OY997274.1, read as the reverse complement.
TTCTCGCGCTCACGCTTGAGCGTGGCAAGCTCTTCACCGCTCGCCTTGAGATCGGCCTCCAGCTGTGCCACCTTCGTCTCCAGCTCCTTCTTGGCGGCCTCGGCAGCTGCTGCAGCACCCTCTGCTTCCTTGAGAGCCCCGCCGAATGTTTGCTCGCGCACAGCAAGCTCCTCCTCGTGGCTGTCAAGGTTGACCTTCCGCTGCACCAACTCGCCCTCCCGCGCAGACAGATTCTCGGCGGCAAGCCGCTGTTGCTCTTCAACTTCAGCCTTCTCGAGGAAGAAGGCTTTCCGCTCCTCGGCAAGTTGTTCCCGCTCCTCTGCCAGGGACCGGAGAGCTTCCTGGTTAAGACCTCGGAACTCCTCCGCGCGCTTCTCGATGTCCACTCCCGCCTTCGCAACAAGCGCTTCTCGGGATTCCAGCTTGGCCTGCCGAGCATGGTAGAGCGACACCAGCTTCTGCAGCAGCCGCTCCTCCTTAGACTCGCCGCTACTGCTGCTCGGTGCATCAACCAGCGTCAGCCTAGCGGAGGCGAGCACCTCTCCATCCAAGATTTCTCCTTCGACCGGCGCCTTGGAGCTTGACGCCCAGGGGAGCTTGATGAAGACGCCATTGCCGGCCTTCAAATAGGCATCGGGCTGGGGCTCTTCGGAGCCTGACGCTGCGGCAGCGGCGGAGGGAACGGCGGTCGGTGTAGCGCCTGGCGCTCCTGCGGCCTCGGGGCTATCAGTGCGATCGCCAGACCCCACACCGGCTTTTGCGGCGGCAGCTTTGGCGGCCTCTTCGCCGGCGGGTTCATCAGCGCCAGCTGCTTCTTCGGTGGCGGCGGCGTCGTTGGTATTGCCGCGCGCGTTCTCTTCGCCGGCGGCCTCGGTCTCCATCGGCTCCGTGGCAGAGGGATCTGACGGCCGGAAAAAGGAGAAAAGTCAAGCAAATATCCAAAGAGAAAATCAGAAGAAGAAGAACCCAAGGGAAGTTTTCAAGCAAGAGGATTACCTGTACTGGGTTCTACAGTCATGGTCTCCGCCACCACGGGGTCGCTGGTGCTGTCCCTTGCCAGAGAACTCTCCCTTGCCGGAGACTTCTCCCTTACCGGAAAATTCTCCCTTGCCGGAGAACGCTCCCTTGCCGGGGAACCCTCCCTTGGCGGTGTAGTCGAAGCAGATGGCATGTCGGGGGCGGCTTTCGGGCGCTCCTGGTGAGGCTGCTCTGCTCCTACACAAACCAATAGTCAGATGTCAGCAAAGAAAGAGCACCCATGCGCGCCTAACAACGGGAAGTAAACCATATACTTACGCTGGGGGCTGCTTTGGGGAATAGTTGCCGGGTCCGGCAAGGTGGTCTCAGACACACCCCCTGCTGTCGCGGTGGGATCGTCCTCGATGACAATCACCGGGACCATGGCTCTCTTCGCCGCTCTCTGGGCTAGAGTCCTGAAAAGGAATGGGTTCGGAGTAAAGCAAATCAGATACAAGACAAAATAGCAAGAATTGAAGAACTACAAGTACATCAAGGAATCTTACTCTTCTTCTTCCTCGTCGGAGCTGAGCGCGGAGAGGTCGAAGTCCGGCTCACATCCGGCACGACGAGGCGGAGGAGTAGGTTCCCTTAGCCGCTTGGCGGGGGCAGTGGTGGTGGTTTGAGACAGCCCAGCTCCGGCCACCGCCGCGGCGTGAGAGGCGGCAGGAGCAGAAGCGGTGGTCCGGGAGGACCCCGCTCCAGTTGCCGCAGCGGCGTGAGGTGCTCCCGCGGCAACAGTGCTTGCCACGGTGGAGCGTGTCGCACGGCGCGGCGGCTGTTGACTCGTCTGCCGCCCCGCTACGTCCCCGGCCTTGCGGAGACGCCTTCTTGGTGGAGCTAGGGGCTCTGCTTGCGGCTAGCTGTCTGAAGATGAGGAGGAAGAGGAGTTGGTCTTCAACGAGCCGCTCGCACCCTCGGCGGGCTCGCTCGACTCGACTTCAGGCCCGGCAAGCTCTCCCTCGCCGGCAAGCCCCTCTCGCTCGGCAAGGCTTGCCGCCTTTGCTGCCTTTGCCTCCTCCACGGTGAATCCAAACTCGCCCACGGCAGCGGCTGCCTTCGCCTCTTCCAGACTAGTGGCGATGCGCTGTATCTCCGCATCGGTGGTGTCGCGAGTAAGGCTTTTCTATTCATCGGAGCGGACCGGTACTTCTACCAAGCCATCAAAGAACTCCTGCACGACGTCGTCTGCAGGCCCTTGCCAAGTTGGGACAATTCCATGCGAAACGCACAGCGGCATCATTGCACGGATGCGGTCAAGCGAGGAGTTGTTGCACAGCGGAACGACACCCTTCGGCAACCTGAACACTTCGGGATGTTCAGGGTCGTACTTGAACAGTTCCTGGAGCATTGCGTTAAGTTCCAGGACAGTGAAGTTGAAGTTGAGGCCCGGGCGCAGCCTCATGATGTGCGCCGCATTCTGGAACTCCCAGGCAGGTCTCCTCCTCTCCTGCAGGGGGGCGATGCGGCGGCGAAGAAAATCTGCGCCAACGGCACCTACAGTGAGCCCGGCAAGCCTGAGGCGTTGGATCCGGGTAACGGCAATCTTCAGCCTATCGTCTTCCGAGGCCACGTTGCTCCAATCGTTGCCGCGCACTACTGGGGCTTGGCGCCGGGCGGTAAACGGCTGCGGGTTCTCCTCGACAATCCAGCACCAGTCTGCTCTCCATTCCTCCCACTTGCCACGGAGCTCTCCCTCCAGATAAGCTTCCTTCTTGCCAGCTCTCGAGATCCAGGCGATTCCGCCGGATAAAGGCTCCCCTCTCTCAACTCTGGGCATAAAGAAGTGGCGAAAAAGAGCTACATTTGGATAGACTCCGACAAAGTTTTCGCAGAGATGTGCGAAAACTGCCATGGTCAGAACGGCATTGGGGGTGAAGTCAAGGAGGCGGAACCCGTAGGTGTTCATAATGTCGCAGAAAAACTCAGAGAAATGCGGGCAGAGCCCGCAGTAGAAGAACAACGCGAAGAAGGGATATCCATTCGGAGCCCGTTTCGAAGCGACGGCTGAGAGTACCTTCGTGCGCAGATGCGCTCGCGTCTCCGTCGACCAGAAGAGGTAGTAATACTCCCTCAGCTCCTTCGCGGCGAGCTTGGAGGGGAAGGTTGCCCGCTCCTTTCACAGCGCTGCGAGCCGCTGCGCCTCGGTCGACTTCATTACCTTCCCCTTGTCGGCTTTCGGAGCCATGGCGGAGGTGGTGGGGGAGATCGACGGCGTTGGTGGTGCTGGTGGCGATGGGGGCGGAGCGCTGCTCTCTTTCAGCTTTGGGAAGAAAGGGAGGGGCGGCGGAGGTTTCTGAGATTGGAATAGCAACCGGTGAAATGGATGAACTGCCCCTGTTTCCCCTGCTTATAAAGAGGGAGGGGGCGGACGTTCCGTCTTTCCGAATAAAGAAACCACCCGCGATATCTCCCACGCCGCCGCATTCGACGCGTGCCGTTCGGGGAGGGCGCGGTGGATACGGAGTAAGATACGGCGTAACCCGGGCCGCGCGTGCCCGTGCCCTGTTTTGGGCCTGGCCCAACAGCGCTCGGCACCATGTGTGGCCCAGGCCCAGGGGCTCTTGTCGGTGTACTAGAGTAGGGGTACCCTAGTATCCTGAACTTGTGCACGGGCAGTCGCAGCACCCCGCGGCAAGGCTTGCCGGGTGACCGCCAAGGTCCTCCGTGGTTCCTTTGGAGCCATTCAAGAACAAAGTATTCAAGCCAAGGAGACAAGGCCCCGGCAAGAGGAGCTTCCCGGGAAGGCCAATCGAGGCATCTCAAGGAACTTGCTGCGACGTGCCACGCGTCCCAGCGAGGCCCGGCGAGCGACAAGCTTCCGGACGCGACAAGACAACGACCGCGGCAAGGCGCTTGCCGCGGCAAGCTACCACTCTGTACTCGCGCTCCAGCACATCCACCAACGTGTCTCCCTGGGACCTTTCCAGGCGCGCGTGGCAAGAGGCTGTGCAGCCAGCGGTGCGCGGTGGCTAGCAGCGCTGACAAGATTGCCATCGTGGCAAGCGGTGGCGTCCCTGACGGTTCCTTTTTGCACTATTTGGGCGATGCAGACGGGCATTTAATGCCTTTGTCCCCTGCCGTCAGGGTTAGGTATGGTACACTATACAGGTAGTTGTACCAACCGCAACACCTTTCCATTTTTACCCTTGTCTACGTTGCCACCTGTCGGTGACCCCTTGAGCATATAAAAGGAGGCCCATGCGCAACGTAGAGGGGGGTTCGAAGGCAGAAAAACGCTCACGCTTGGTCTCGTTAGCAGCTAGTGTCTACTGTAACACTCAGCGCTCCCGAGCAAGAACTCAATACACTCAGACATGCAGCAGTAGGAGTATTATCTCTCCGGAGAGCTCCGAAGCTGGGTAAACTGTTCGTGTGCTTCGCCTCGATTTGCTCTTCGCGCGACCTCCGCCCCCCGCCAAACCGAAAGGGGCTCGGTCCGCCGGTCCCATAGGTGTCCGTGGATCAGTTTCCCCGACACGGTACTACCGCCCCGCCGAGCGGTACTACCGCTGAGTACCACAAGCGGTACTACCGCCCTCCCAAGCGGTACTACCGCCCCTCCCAGTTTCAGCGTTCCAAGTTTCACCGTTTTGCCCATAACTAATTCCTCCGGAGTCCGTTTTTGACGTTCTTTAGCTCGTTTTGAAGCTATTGACATCCCCCATCCCACAAAAATACTACGAACACCATTTGAATCCATCAAATTTTCCAAAATTTGGCAAGTTTGCCTAGGCCCTCAACCAGATCATCCGCATAGCCACTACCGACTTCTGCAACCTAACCCATTTTGTTCCCCTTAGCATTAGTGGTTGCTTGAGTAGTGATTCGAGTCTCCTAAGGTGTTTCGGCTACTTAGGGACAATTGCTTCTTCATCAACCACCACCACCACTTCCGCATTGCCTAGTGCAAAACCACCACCGCTTTCTGCTACCACCATTTGACATTTGTCATTTGAGATTTTGAGTTCGCGGTTTTTCCGTTTCCTAAGAGGTTTCGGCTACTTAGGGACGAGTTCCATCATCTTGGTATCTGCATCAAGAACACTGCCACTCATCATCGCAAAGGACGGTAACCTCAATGACACCATTGTATATTCCCTTGCAATTGCATTGTTAACCCCTAGCCCATTTTGCGTCACTTGCCTATCGAGACTAGCCATTTGAGTATTGCCGGCAACGTGACTAGTGCACATTAGTGATCATACTTCCCATAGCATACATACCATATCATCGTGGTGCATATATTGGTATCATATCTTGTGTCACAGGTTGTTCCCGCATATATACAATTGCTATCTTGGTTTGTGCACTATGCAAAAGTGGCTATACACAAAAAAGAGAATAAAGCTTTTAAGCAAAAGAAAGAGAAAGAGCAAATAAGCTTGTAAGCAAGTGCCATAGCATCAAAATATATCATACTTGATCATTTTGGATCATTGTGTGCGAAACACCGAGAACCATACATATATAGAATACTTGGGATAGAAAGTTTATCCATTTTGCATCTTATAGGTTGTGCACAAGTGTCGTATCCGCCTATTGAGCAATCGTGCTAGCGTCTCTCTTGAGTTGTGCAACACGAGCGTTTTCCGTGGATTCCACATTTTGTGCTCATTCCTTGGTTGCACGACCCCATTTATCTATCCGTGTGTGTGTTTCCATGTGCCACATATTGCTATTGGTCTACTTGTTTTGCTTGCGAATTTGTGAATCTCTTTCAACATTATTGACTCTTGCTAACATTTTGCATCAAATTTTTGTGCCACTATCCTCACCGAGCTCTACCATAAGCTTTACTTGATAGGTGTGAGTGAACAAGTCCGGTACCAATTCCACTATTCTTTCATCTCACATTGAGTGAAACGGGATACATCCTCAACTTTGGGAAAAGGTAACTTGGTATTGTTTATCTCATTTCCTACTCACCTCTACTCGAGTCTTGTGATGGATAGGAAAGGCATTTCACCTTCGGTCTACAACAACAACGACGAGTTCGATGCCACGAAAAACAACTCTGACGCCAAGATGCAAGCTCAAATGGAGGAGATCAAAGCCCTCATCAAGTCCTACAAGCGATCTTCCTCATCTTCGAGAAGACGCTCAAGAGCACATGCTTCCGAGCTACCATCTACGGCAAGATCACATCGGCATCGACACCATCACAAACAAGAACGCGAAGGTCAAGAGCTCAATACCAACAACCGCTCAACGACTTCACCATCTCCCTTGGCATCTTCGCCAAGCGACTTCAAGGCATCTTCGCCTATGGACATACGACATCTTCGCCAACAAGAACCTCAAGGCTACGCTCAGGAGAAGCTCCCGAAGCTCAAGTCCGCGACTTCCACGAGATACTACGACCTCGACATCGACCATGCAATTCCTTTATATGGGACTCAAGAACCCGAGGAGTATCTCGAGTGGGAGCGTTTAATGGACGACTACCTCAAGCTACATCATGTCCCTTCCGAAGATCAAGTGCAGTGCGCCACAAGAAACTTCCACGACTACGCATTGGCATGGTGGCTTAAAACACCTTCGGAGTACTACGACATGAGTTGGCCCAAGACGAAGAGAGCTTTGTGGTGAGAGTTTGTGCCTCCAACCTACACGGAACAACTTCGACGCCAATTGGATAACACCATCCAAGGATCCAAGACCATCGACAAGTACTTCAAGGATATGAAGATTGCCTTGCGACTAGCCGGCGTGGACAACCCCATTTCGATGAAGTTCCACTTCATGATGGGATTGCACAACGACATCTCCAAGACCATCTTCCTCGAGAACTACAAGTCGATTGACGAGTACTACATTGGTGCTCTCAAGGCGGAACAAGAACTCAGGAAGGCCAAGGCTTCTCCACCCCAAGCAAATTTTGCAGCGACCAAGCTCCATGAGAACGAGCATGAGGATAGTACCACCAAGATGTCCAAGCCCGACGAGTCCAAGACGAAGCTCCCAAGTTCGGCTTCACCGCCATCCCTCTTTGTGGCATTGATGATGCTGAGTCTACCTTGACTCTTTTTCAAGATGGTGCGGCGACAAGTACGACTACGGAGACCTTCAAGGACCAAGGTTTGGAGGCAAGCGACAAGGTGGCAAGCGAGGATGATGCTTCCATCTTTGGAGGCGAGAGTTATGATGTGCCATCTTCGGCCTTCATCAACGGCGACGGTGACGAGATGATCGAGCATGGGATTTTCCCTTCGGTCATGGAGGAGAGTGATGATGTGCTATCTTCGGCCTTCATCCACGGCGACCACGACCAGATGGTTGAGCATGGGATTTTCACCTCGACCACGGTGACATATGATGACTTGAGTGACTTGTGCCACTATATTGAGAGTGAGAGTGCCTTCACCACTAGCCCTATATATGATGTGTTACCACAAATCCCATGTGAGGAGAGCCACAACCCCCACCACTTGAGTCAGATGAGTGACTCGACCATACATGAGTTTGAGTGCACCTATTTTGAGGGAGTGAGTGAACCACCACATAGAGAGAGTGAGATAGTTGATAGGTCATGTGAGGCCACTTTCAACACTAATGACTTGACCTCTACCTCTATTGTGTCTTCTCATTTGGTGCTAGGTCCCATTTATGATGACGCGCCGATCCTCGATGACTTCGTCCTCCCTTTGGACAAGACGATGGCCATGGTGGAATATGATGCACCCCCACTTGGTTCCATCAAGATGAAGATGACCACCATTTGGTCTTTCCCACCACACCTACACCAGTTGAGTGGAATGACAATGGTAACAAAGGTGACGGTGATGCTCTAGTCCCACTAGTGGACATTCTTGAGATTGATTGCTTGCATGATGTTGGTCCACCTAGTACCATGCTTCAGGCTAGTATGATTTCCCCATGTGATGACTTGCCCATTTATGATAAGTATGATGATTCTCATGTGGAGTCTATTAGTTGTGATGCCATGTTACATAGGATTTCATGTGACAATTCTTTAGGTCACATCATGTTTGACAATCTGCTTGACTTGTCATATGCTATGCATGAGATCCACCATATGTCTTATTTGTGATCTCTTCGTAGTGACTATGCATATGCCTTTAAAATAAACCCAATTTTCACTTACGACATAGATGACAAGCCCATGGTTATTGGCATTTGTTTTTCTTGTGATGATATTGATATGCTCCCTTTGCATCATTTATCTCATATGCCATGCCATGACCACCTAGCTTCGGATATGCATTGTTTTGGATGTTGTCCATTTTCTCCATATGATATTTCCGCTATTTCTCATGAGGAGGCCCCCATAGTTTCCTTGTACATTTTAGGAGATTTTGATCCATCCCATTCATTGCATGATCCCCATACTTGTGTGCACCATATGCTCCCCATGAATAAACATGCTATTGATGTGCCCTATACTTGCATTCTCAATTTGTGTCCTATTGTGTCATACACAATAACTATTTTTTCATGATGGATGACATGTTCTTATACCATGCATCAAATTTCTTTGAGCATTTCTTATCCTGTGCTAACTCACATGGGCACATACACATCATGATGGATGATGTGTACATTTACCACGCGCACAATTTCTTTGGTTTGTGTCTCTTTTGTGTAGGTACCCATGAATACGTGTCAACCTCGCAATCCCATGAGTTGACAAAACGAGCTCTAGAGAGCAATGAGGACTTGGGATCCCATGGATTGTTTTTCCCACCGCTCTCTTCGCACAAAGACTTCACGCATTTCTTCTACATGGCCCTCACTTGGCTATGGGTTGTTCTCCATTATATATCCTTTGCCCATATTGCCATGTTCACTTTGCATGATATGCCCTTTCCTATGCCTTTGCCATGCATTTGTGACCCATGCTTTGCATGACACATGATGATTGATTCTAGTACTTGTATGTGTATTCGCAAGCTTGGTGGAAATATCACTTGTTATTGAAATGTTCTATTCACGACCCATTCCTAAGATGATACTTTCATCTTGCTTTGTGTCCATGCTTGCGATATATCATGTGCATTGTCTATGCCTAGTATTTGCTCACATGACATGATTTCCATGATTAACTCTAGTGTGTTGCATCTTCGCTCCACTAGTTTACACGACTTGATCTCTATGCTTGCTCATGTTGTATCACCCATGATTCATACTTGCTCATCTCATGCGGTTGATGACAACCATCTATATGCTTTGCACATGATTCATATTGCTTCTTGTCATATATCTCCATGTGTTACCTCTCCCATGCTAGATGATTTGCCATGTATTGAATGCAACAATGATTCTCTTCTTGCTCATGAGATTGCCCCCATAGCATTCTCGCATATATTTGGAGATTTTGACATATTCCTTGTGAAGCATGCTTGTCTTACTTCTTTGCACCATATACCTAGTGCCATGAATATCGCCATTGTTGCATCATATTATTCATGCACTTGTGCTTCTAATAGTTATGTGCAAAAGATGAGAACCATCATGATGGATGATAAGTTTATCTACCATGCGCATACGTTCTTTGTTTTGTTTTGTACATGTGTAGGATACTTGGACTTTGTGTCGACTTCCATTTCACGTGAGTTGACCATTCGAGCTCTTGAGAGGAAGCCTCTTACATTCTACCACGAGTCGCTTCTACACCACATTTCCTACCACTTCGGCATTGTGAAGAATGCACAAGGACATACTTTCAAGGTGACATCCTTCTTGACCTTGGATATTGTGGATCATACTTCATGTGTTGCTTGCACCATTTGCACGCATGGTCGAGATATTGCTTTCACCCATGATTGCCACATTTCCATTCTTCATGACATATGTACCTTGTGTGTTGCATCCAATTCTTGGACTACTTGCTACTATCATATGGTTGGTTGCCCCAATGTCATTTCTTCACATATGCCATGTCCCTTTGCTTGTCACATGATTCACTTGATTGCCTCACACATGATGAACAATTGCTCTTTATATTGTGTTGAGTGCCACACTATATTCACTACACCCTATGCACATTATGCTTGGATTGTCTTGCACTTGACCCATGTGTTTAGACATCTCCTCTTATTTGGTGTTGTGAATGATTCCTATGCCTACCATCGACCATTTGTCAAGCGCTTTATGCATGCTTGCTATGACCTTGAGGTGGATGCTTATGCTCTTGTCACACATATTTGCATCTCTACCTCACATTTACATGCTTGTCCCCATGATATCTTTGCTTTTGCTCGATTGATATGCTTACATGCCATGTCACAATCCTTTGTCACACCATATGATATGCTTGATGACGACACTTGTTTGGTGAATCACCACTTGAATGCTTGGTTTTGCACTAACGCTAACCACATTTGTTTTTCCAAGTGTTTGTTGTCCTTGCTCATTTTGAAGGAATCCCAAGACGGTGCGACATTGGAGAGTGCCCATTGCGAGCTTAAAGATGATGAGAAGTTGGTGATTGACCAATCCTACATGGTGACGCCATCTCTTTCCCATGGTGATTTGGTTTTCGACCCGAGGTCGGATATTTTCCAAGGGGGAGGGGATGATGCGGAGCATCCTACGGCCATCACCATGTCAAGAGTCCGTTTGGCAAGTGACACGTGCGACCTCTACTTCTCATACATAAAGGTGAATCTTCTCCTTTACACGTGTTCACTTGACCCCTTCGAGGATGGTATACTACTTGACACTCCACTCGTGTGCATACATAGGTATTGTCGGAACATCATGGACGAGGAGGAGTGCGAGCACAAGTGTACAACTACACCATCCGCGAGTGAGGCATGGAAGAGAAGGAAGAAGAGGACCCGCCCTGTCTGGAACGAGCGGTACTACCGCCCACACCAGGCGGTACTACTGCTGAAGGCACACCGGCGGTACAACCGCTCGACTACCGCCCAACTACCAGCCCAGCTTTATTCGAGCGGTGCAAGACCGGTACAGCCCCGGTTCTTCCCCCCAGCTGCGACTAGATCGGTACAACCGGCCCTACCACCGGTACAACCGCTCCCTACCTTCACGAGCACCTCCAGAAACCGGTACCTGAGCTCCTAGCGGTAAAACCGCTCACACATCCGGTACAACCGCCCTGCCTGTGCGTAGTGAGAGGGGTTTCACCTCATGTATCCCCCAACTTACCCCTTGGACTATATATACTTGTCCCTTAGCTCCGTACTAGGGTTAGCAAATATGATAGCTCATTCTTAGGTGAGCTTTGCTCCTACCTCTACTCTTGAGAGAGAGAGACTACCACTCCCATGGAGTTCAAGACCTCCATGTGAGAAGATCCTGCGGGATATCATAAAGACCCCCTTGTGGGAAGATCCGTCTAGGATATCATCAAGACCTCCTCTTGGAGATGAACCTTACCTTGTATCTTTCCCTATGTTGTTCATGTACCTTGTGATCTTGTGTGTTTGATTGTCTAGTGGATGTGTGACGCCCCCGATTCAATCGTACACTAATCATGCACGCAAACGTGTACGATCAAGACCAGGGACTCACGGGAAGATATCACAACACAACTCTAAAACATAAATAATTCATACAAGCAACATAATACAAGCCTGGGGCCTCGAGGGCTCGAATACAAGTGCTCGATCATAGACGAGTCAGTGGAAGCAACAATATCTGAGTACAGACATAAGTTAAACAAGTTTGCCTTAAGAAGGCTAGCACAAACTGGGATATAGATCAAAAGAGGCGCAGGCCTCCTGCCTGGGATCCTTCTAACTACTCCTGGTCGTCGTCAGCGGGCTGCACGTAGTAGTAGGCACCTCCAGTGTAGTAGTTGTCATGGACGGTGGCGTCTGGCTCCTAGACTCCAGCATCTGGTTGCGACAACCAGAAAGAAAGGGACAGGGGGAGAAAGTGGGGAGAAAGCAACCGTGAGTACTCATCCAAAGTACTCGCAAGCAAGGATCTACACTACATATGCATGAGTATATGTGTAAAGGGCCATATCGGTGGACTGAACTGCAGAAAGCCAGAATAAGAGGGGGATAGCTAATCCTGTCGAAGACTACGCTTCTGGCAGCCTCCGTCATGCAGCATGTAGAAGAGAGTAGATTGAATTCCTCCAAGTAGCATCGCATAGCATAATCCTACCCGGCGATCCTCCCCTCGTCGCCCTGTGGAAAAGCGATCACCGGGTTGTCTGTGGAACTTGTCTGGGTGTGTTTTATTAATTATCCGGTTCTAGTTGTCATAAGGTCAAGGTACAACTCCGGGTCATCCTTTTACCGAGGGACACTGCTATTCGAATAGATAAACTACCCTGCAGGGGTGCACCACATAACCCAACACGCTCGATCCCGTTTGGCCGGACACACTTTCCTGGGTCATGCCCGGCCTCGGAAGATCAACACGTCGCAGCCCCACCTAGGCACAACAGAGAGGTCAACACGCCGGTCTAAATCCTATGGGCGCAGGGGTCCGGGCCCATCGCCCATTGCACACCTGCACGTTGCGAGGGCGGCCGGAAGCAGACCTAGCCTCCCTTATACAAGAGTAGGCGTTCCAGTCCAATCCGGCGCGCGCCGCTCCGACGCTGACGTCAAGAAGGCTTCGGCTGTTACCACGACGTCGAGTGCCCATATCTTTCCCACGTAGTTGGTTAGTGCGTATAGACCAAATGGCCAGACTCAGATCAAATACCAAGATCTCGTTAAGCGTGTTATTTATCCACTAACGCCGAACAGGGCCAGGCCCACCTCTCGCCTAGGTGGTCTCAACCTGCCCTGTCGCTCCGCCACAAAGATCCACACAGAGGGCCGTCGGGACAAAGGTCCTTTCAGCCCCCAATCCGTGAATCACTCGCGGGTACTCTTCGAGCGGACCCGACTTTAGTCACCATCTGTAGTATGTATATATGTATAGTAGAAACCCGTGATCACCTCCCAAGTGATCACGGTCCAATAGTATAGCAAGGCAGACTAACAAGAATGTACACTACAAGAAATATGTCAACTTATGACCACCACTATTGGTCACTGAAAGGTCACAAATTTCCATTTATGACCTTTTCGTGACCAAAAACAGAAGGTCAAAAGCTGGCCGTCGTAAACTGACTATAGCGACCTTTCTTCTGGAATGGTCAAAGACATTTACGACCAAAATATTCCTACTGTGGCATTTTGGACACTAGCAACCTCCCCCAGGCCACGTAGGCATCTAGCATGGCAAGCTGATGTGGCACAAGATTCAGCCCGGTCCAATTCGATTTTCTACATGGGCCGAGCCCATTAATTCAGCCCATTTATGTTTTTTTTTGTCAATTTTCATGAGTTGCATGGGCCAAGCCCATCAATTCAGCCTATTTATATTTTATATATCAGTTTTCGTCAGCCACATGGGCATAGCCCAACATTTTAGCCTTTTTATTATTGGGCCATGGCCTTTGTTTTCTTGTTTTTTCAGATTCTGGTAAGTGGGTCCGAAATATCAGGTTCTGTTTTGTGGGTCCCTCATGTCAACGTCATGTTCTTCAGATTTCAATATGCCAGTGAATAAATAACAAATATTTAAATTCAAATAGACAGAAAACACATGTAATACTTCAAATAACAACAACCAGAATCAGTATGGAGCTCTTGCTCTACCAATAACACGTAATACAATTGGAATCACAATATTACAAGCTCTACAGGTGTGATGGCTGGCTACAGTAATTTACAACTCCACAATTGTCTTCTCTTCTTCAGAATGGAGCTCCTGTCAATAGCGATCACAAACTGGGCACATGCCCCTGTCATATGAACCATATGCCATACTCACTAGACGACCATAGTCAGGATTAGGCTGTGACCTCCATTACAAACAGCAATATGAATTTCCATCCCTTCCACGATCACCCTGTCAAGGATTGGTGCTGACTCGCATTAAAAAAGATTCCATATGGACAAGCATTCTAGAAACTAACTAGTCAAGGATCACATATATAGTTGTAAAGGCATTCCATACTATTAAGATGGACCAAATTCATGCAGATACAACATGTCTCACTAGTTCAAAGTGGAGCCACAGGAAGCTTACCATTACGCAATGGATTGATCAACAAAAGGGCCAGGTAGACGGCGAGACCAACACATATTATCCATCCCTGGGTCCTCCAGCTTCCAACGTGTTGCCTCCTCCTTGCCCTTCCTTTAAGAAAAATAACTTCCTTCAAGAAAAACAACACATGGTCAGTGCTGCCCTAATATAGCAATCAAGAACTACAAATGCAACGTAGCCTCAAATTTAATAGAGCAAGAACTACAAATGCAACATAGCCTCAAAAACTAAGTTTGACATGTCATTTTAAAGATGTGTCAACCTTTATTTATTTCTATTCTTGGATGAGAAGGCTAGAGCAAAGTTAGCTTTCTTGTCTGCGTAAGGATGAGAACTAATAACTGTAGTGTTGCAACATAAGGACAGTACAAATACCATAATAAGTTTCAGGAACATCACATCTAGCACAGTTGCAGAGATGGCACAAAATTCTTCTATGCAATTTTCAACATATTTGTAATAATTTTCATAAGCAATGAATCATGACAAACAAATTATGAGTTATGAAGTGGTTTCAAACTATAACAGTGAAGGACTAGACCCACAAAACACAACGATGTATAGGCACTAAACGTACAACAAGTAATAAGAACCGAGACCATAAATGATACTGATCAAGGATAAAAACAGGTAGGTATCATATAATTCTCATCACAATCATACATTGAATTCATTAAAGGCTACAGATATAGAAGTATCATGCAACCATACACAAGGATCAGTGTTAGCGGAATTGAGATATATTTGTACAGGGTAATGAAAGGTGCGAATCCAGTGCAAGATAATAGAGCAATTATGTCAAAGTTATTTAGATTTGCTAATGTGTTTGTCACACTACCAAAATTCAAGATAAATCATGATAGGGAAACGAGTGAATTACAGCAAAGGAGGCATCTAATTTGACTACCAGTACCACAATCATTGAGTGAAAGCAAACACCAGAGAATTCAGAAATTTTCTGAACTGAATGCAAGCAAGTTTGATCATGACATAGCAAGTCTGCAGTCCATAATTAGATTAGATGTTCTAACTCATGATCCACATACATAGAGACCTACTGGAATCTGCTTACGCTTAAACTAGAAAGAGAACAAAAAAACTAAACCTAACTATGCAGCAGAGAGAGATAGCATGGGGGGACGACCTATGGACCAAAATGTCCTTCACCAGATCGTTCAAGGGAGCACAACAGCAGTAGCAGACCTTGCATGATCCTTCACACAACCAGATCGGAGCAACCTGCAAAGAAACGCATGAATTCGCATTCATTCATTAGCAGCATTGGCCTGCCAAAATAAATCTCAGTTATATAATTCACTGTTGAATACAGAGAAAGATAATTGCTTCTATGCAAAATGTTACACATCAGTTTATCATAAAACACAAATGGAAGTAGGAAAAGGATTTAGTAAAATGCTCACATAATAGATCATATCAGCCGAGCTTGCAAAGGCTTAAGATCTAACTGGCCGAATGGATTTGTAATAAGGTATTGGATTTATCAAAGTGTGTAATTATACATCAAGGTTTGCAGGTGCAAGAAATCCATCAGATGGATCATGGCATGCACGACAAAATTTGATACAGTTTTAATTGAAGACAGTATGTACAGTATGAGAAGTGCAAAATAGAAACATCTCTTGTATATATCCTAATTTACCAGTTGTTTAGCACCATGGTACAGGTGAGAGCTTAGTGTAGCAGTCACAGGGATCAAAAGGAATTCCAGAATAAAATAGCAAGGTTGTTAATTCAGATTCAATGTCAAGGCTAAACATACTAGTGATTACAAAACTGAATGAGCCAAGGTTGTTCATTCGGGTTCACAGGCAATCAACAAGATGGCCGAGATCGGGACCAAGCAATATACAGAGGTGGTGGGATCGGGGGGCGTGCGTGCGCGATACCTTGGAGGTACTGCTGTTGCTGGTGCTGGGGCGGCTGGTCGCCCTTGGCGGCGGCCTTCTTCCTGGCCTTGGAGGGCTTGTCGGGCTCGTCGTCGTATCCTCGCGCACGGGCACGCTGGCCATCATGGTTCCGGCGACCTTCGACAGAGAGGAGGGCGTCCAGGAATTCAGATACCCACACTAGGGAGAAGGAGCAGAGCCGCGCCGGCGGAGGGAGCTTCTCACCACTTGTATCCGAGGATGGTGCCGCGGAGGTAGAGCCTCACGCGCTGGCCGGTACGTCCCTTCACCATCTTGCTGCTGCAGCGCCACCGGGGAGGGGAGCTGAGGTTCACCATCTTCCTGACAACTGCCGCCGCCTCTGTCCCCACAGACGAGGCGAACATGGCCCCGCCGTCTTGGATGGCCTGCACAAACCCGCACAAACACAATGAGATTCGAGCAAGCTGAAGAAATCTAGAAGGAGGAGGAGAAGAAAGGGGGGCAATACCAGATCTCACCTACACGTGCCACCTGTGAGGTGGCCATAGCGTCGATCTAGGGTTTCGGCATGGAGAGAAAGAGAGGGTGGAGTCAAAGGAGAGTGTGGAGTCGAAGGAGGAGGCGAACGGCGCAACGGACCGAGCGAGGGGGGGACGGCGTCGCGCGCGCGTGCTTCGATGCGGCGGCGGCGGTGGAGCAGAGAGCCCCGCAGGCGAGGGAGGCAAAGGAGCATCGGAGGAGGACCTCGGGCTTCTCTTCTGTCGTGCGTGGGCATGGAGTGGCGGCGATGCAAGAGCCCCGCGGGACGCGAGGTTGGTCGAGGACGAGGGAGACGAGGGGAGAGTGAGGGCGGCGGCGGAGGTGGGTGGCGGGGAGGTTCTGAGGGGTGGGTGGCGGTGACGAGGGGGATCTGCATCGGGGGAGAGGTGGGAGGGAGAGAAAGAAAGAAAGAAAGGAGGCGGGGGGGGTGGATGGAAAACGGGGGAGAAGAGAGCTAGGGTTTCGCCTCACATGGGGTTGGTGGGGGAGGCGAGGGGTGAGGGCTGCCGTTGGATCCGGGAGGATCCAACGGTGTTTCGTGCATGATCCGCGTGTCTGGTCCACGGACCAATCAGAACGCAGTACAACATTATGACCAACTAAATTGGTCGTCATAGATTTAAAAATAAGATGTTAAAATCATGTAAGCTATTTTATGATCACAAAAATTCAAAAAAAATAAAAGACCTTCTCATTGTGTCACCAATTGTGAACTACCTTTCAAGAAAATAACAAACGTGGAATGGCAAACAATGTTGCCTAAGAAAGTTTTCATTTTTTTTGCACGAAAAAATCATTTTTCATTTTCCGAGTGCCCAAAATGGGTTTTTTTGTGAAGGACCTACCAAATAATTGTTGCCAAATTAGACCAAATCAATTTTCTAAAATACTAGGACATATTTAATGCACAATTGACAAAATGGTTGGGTGTCAAAAGATTTGATCCACCTCTGGTGAAAAAGACAAATTTCTGACGATTCAGCTGGAAGCGGGTCAAATTTGAACTGCAGCTGCCTCATAGTTTGCTATTTTTTTCAAAAATAATTTCTAGGTACATAAGTATCTATTTAATCAGAGAAACACCAAAAAAATCCAAGATTCAACCACTAGCTAGGAACGGTCATTCCCGCCGTTTTGACCGCATTTTGAAACGGGTATAAAAAATTCAAAAAAAATCAAAAAATTGGGAAACCTTCGCATTGTGTCATCATATGTGGCCAAGTTCCTAGGAAAAATAACAAACTTGTAATACGGCAATTATTTTAAAAAAGTGTTCTCAGAAACGAGCTATCATGTGTGGAGATCAATGGCTTTCAAGCCAAATGATCAATCTTATGGCCACATTAATGGCATAGTTTGTTCAAATGATCTCATATTGTGCACAAGGGTGCATATTGGAATGGCAAACAATGTTGCCTAAGGAAGTTTTCATTTTCGTTGGACAAAAAAACCATTTTCCATTTTTTGAGTGCCCGAAAGGAGGTTTTTTTGTGAAGGAACTACCAAATAATTGTTGCAAAATTGGACCAAATCATTTTTATAAAATACTAGGCCATATTTAATGCACAATTGACAAAATGGTTGGGTGTAAAATTTTTTGATCCACCTCTCGTGAAAAAGATAAATTTCCGCCGATTCAGCTGGAAGCGGGTCAAATTTGAACGGCAGCTGCCTCATAGTTTGCTATTTATTTTTTCCAAAAATCATTTCTAGTTACATAAGGACCTATTTAATCAGATAAACACCAAAAAAATTCCAAGATTCAACCACTAGCTAGGAACGATCATTCCCGCCGTTTTGACCGCATTTTGAAATGGGCATAAAAAATTCAAAAAAAATCAAAAAATTGGGAAACCTTTGCATTGTGTCATTATATGTGACCAAGTTTCCAGGAAAAATAATAAACTTGTAATACAGTAATTATTTTAAAAAAGTGTTCTTAGAAACGAGCTATCATGTGTGGAGATCAATGGCTTTCAAGCCAAATGATCAATATTATGGCCACATTCATGGCATAGTTTGTTCAAATGATCTAATATTGTGCACAAGGGTGCATCTTGGAATTCCAAACAATGTTGCCTAAGGAAGTTTTCATTTTCTTTGCACGGAATATTCATTTTTCATTTTCTGAGTGCCCGAAATGAGGTTTTTTTGTGAAGGAACTACCAAATAATTGTTGCACAAATGGACCAAATCAATTTTATAAAATACTAGGCCATATATAATGCACAATTGACAAAATGGTTGGGTGCAAAAAGTTTTGATCCACCTCTGATGAAAAAGACAAATTGTCGTCGATTCAGCTGGAAACGGGTCAAATTTGAACTGCAGCTGCCTCATAGTTTGCTCTTTTTTTTCCAAAAATGATTTCTAGGAACATAAGTATCTATTCAATCATAGAAACACCAAAAAAATTCCAATATTCAACCACTAGCTAGGAACGGTCAAGCCCGCCGTTTTGACCACATTTCGAAACGGGCATAAAAAATTCAAAAAAAATCAAAAAATTGGAAAACCTTCGCATTGTGTCATTATATGTGACCAAGTTTCTAGGAAAAATAATAAACTTGTAATACGGTAATTATTTTAAAAAAGTGTTCTCAGAAATGAGCTATCAAGTGTGAAGATTCATGGCTTTCAAGCCAAATGATCAATCTTATGGCCACATTCATGGCATAGTTTGTTCAAATGATCTCATATTGTGCACAAGGGTGCATATTGGAATGGCAAACAATGTTGCCTAAGGAAGTTTTCATTTTCGTTGGACGAAAAAACCATTTTCCATTTTTCGAGTGCCCGAAAGGAGGTTTTTTTTTGAAGGAACTACCAAACAATTGTTGCAAAATTGGACCGAATCATTTTTGTAAGATACTAGGCCATATTTAATGCACAATTGACAAAATGGTTGGGTGTAAATTTTTTTGATCCACCTCTCGTGAAAAAGACAAATTTCCGCCGATTCAGTTGGAAGCGGGTCAAATTTGAACTGCAGCAGCCTCATAGTTTGCTATTTATTTTTTCCAAAAATCATTTCTAGTTACATAAGGACCTATTTAATCAGAGAAACGCCGAAAAAATTCCAAGATTCAACCACTAGCTAGGAACGGTCAAGCCCGCCGTTTTGACCGCATTTCGAAACGGGCATAAAAAATTCAAAAAAAATCAAAAAATTGGAAAACCTTCGCATTGTGTCATTATATGTGACCAAGTTTCCAGGAAAAATAATAAACTTGTAACACGGTAATTATTTTAAAAAAGTGTTCTCGGAAATGAGCTATCAAGTGTGAAGATTCATGGCTTTCAAGCCAAATGATCAATCTTATGGCCACATTCATGGCATAGTTTGTTCAAATGATCTAATATTGTGCACAAGGGTGCATCTTGGAATTCCAAACAATGTTGCCTAAGGAAGTTTTCATTTTCTTTGCACGGAAAATTCGTTTTTCATTTTCCGAGTGCCCGAAATGAGGTTTTTTTGTGAAGGAACTACCAAATAATTGTTGCACAAATGGACCAAATCAATCTTATAAAATACTAGGCCATATATAATGCAAAATTGACAAAATGGTTTGGTGCTAAAAGTTTTGATCCACCTCTGATGAAAAAGACAAATTGTCGTCGATTCAGTTGGAAACAGGTCAAATTTGAACTGCAGCTGCCTCATAGTTTGCTCTTTATTTTTTCCAAAAATCATTTCTAGGTACATAAGTATCTATTTAATCATAGAAACACCAAAAAAAATCCAAGATTCAACCACTAGCTAGGAACGGTCAAGCCCGCCGTTTTGACCGCATTTCGAAACGGGCATAAAAAATTCAAAAAAAAAATCAAAAAATTGGAAAACCTTCGCATTGTGTCATTATATGTGACCAAGTTTTCAGGAAAAATAATAAACTTGTAACACGGTAATTATTTTAAAAAAGTGTTCTCGGAAATGAGCTATCAAGTGTGAAGATTCATGGCTTTCAAGCCAAATGATCAATCTTATGGCCACATTAATGGCATAGTTTGTTCAAATGATCTCATATTGTGCACAAGGGTGCATATTGGAATGGCAAACAATGTTGCCTAAGGAAGTTTTCATTTTCGTTGGACGAAAAAACCATTTTCCATTTTTCGAGTCCCCGAAAGGAGGTTTTTTTGTGAAGGAACTACCAAATAATTGTTGCAAAATTGGACCGAATCATTTTTGTAAAATACTAGGCCATATTTAATGCATAATTGACAAAATGGTTGGGTGTAAAAATTTTTGATCCACCTCTCGTGAAAAAGACAAATTTCCGCCGATTCAGTTGGAAGCGGGTCAAATTTGAACTGCAGCTGCCTCATAGTTTGCTATTTATTTTTTCCAAAAATCATTTCTAGTTACATAAGGACCTATTTAATTAGAGAAACACCAAAAAAATTCCAAGATTCAACCACTAGCTAGGAACGGTCATTCCCGCCGTTTTGGCCGCATTTTGAAACGGGCATAAAAAATTCAAAAAAAATCAAAAAATTGGGAAACCTTCGCATTGTGTCATTATATGTGACCAAGTTTCCAGGAAAAATAATAAACTTGTAATACGGTAATTATTTTAAAAATGTGTTCTCAGAAACGAGCTATCATGTGTGGAGATCAATGGCTTTCAACCCAAATGATCAATCTTATGGCCACATTCATGGCATAGTTTGTTCAAATGATCTAATATTGTGCACAAGGGTGCATCTTGGAATTCCAAACAATGTTGCCTAAGGAAGTTTTCATTTTCTTTGCACGGAAAATTCATTTTTCATTTTCCGAGTGCCCAAAATGAGGTTTTTTTGTGAAGGAACTACCAAATAATTGTTGCATAAATGGACCAAATCAATTTTATAAAATACTAGGCCATACATAATGCACAATTCACAAAATGGTTGGGTGCAAAAAGTTTTGATCCACCTCTGATGAAAAAGACAAATTGTCGTCGATTCAGTTGGAAACGGGTCAAATTTGAACTGCAGCTGCCTCATAGTTTGCTCTTTATTTTTTCCAAAAATCATTTCTAGGTACATAAGTATCTATTTAATCATAGAAACACCAAAAAAATTCCAAGATTCAACCACTAGCTAGGAACGGTCAAGCCCGCCATTTTGACCGCATTTCGAAACGGGCATAAAAAATTCAAAAAAAATCAAAAAATTGGAAAACCTTCGCATTGTGTCATTATATGTGACCAAGTTTCCAGGAAAAATAATAAACTTGTAATACGGTAATTATTTTAAAAAAGTGTTCTCAGAAATGAGCTATCAAGTGTGAAGATTCATGCCTTTCAAGCCAAATGATCAATCTTATGGCCACATTCATGGCATAGTTTGTTCAAATGATCTCATATTGTGCACAAGGGTGCATATTGGAATGGCAAACAATGTTGCCTAAGGAAGTTTTTCATTTTCGTTGGACGAAAAAACCATTTTCCATTTTTCGAGTGCCCGAAAGAAGGTTTTTTTGTGAAGGAACTACCAAATAATTGTTGCAAAATGGGACCGAATCATTTTTGTAAAATACTAGGCCATATTTAATGCACAATTGACAAAATGGTTGGGTGTAAATTTTTTTGATCCACCTCTCGTGAAAAAGACAAATTTCCGCCGATTCAGTTGGAAGCGGGTCAAATTTGAACTGCAGCTGCCTCATAGTTTCCTATTTATTTTTTTCCAAAAATCATTTCTAGTTACATAAGGACCTATTTAATCAGAGAAACACCAAAAAAATTCCAAGATTCAACCACTAGCTAGGAACGGTCATTCCCGCTGTTTTGACCGCATTTTGAAACGGGCATAAAAAATTCAAAAAAAAATCCAAAAATTGGGAAACCTTCGCTTTGTGTCATTATATGTGACCAAGTTTCCAGGAAAAATAATAAACTTGTAATACGGTAATTATTTTAAAAATGTGTTCTCAGAAACGAGTTATCATGTGTGGAGATCAATGGCTTTCAAGCCAAATGATCAATCTTATGGCCACATTCATGGCATAGTTTGTTCAAATGATCTAATATTGTGCAAAATGGTGCATCTTGGAATTCCAAACAATGTTGCCTAAGGAAGTTTTCATTTTCTTTGCACGGAAAATTCATTTTTCATTTTACGAGTGCCCGAAATGAGGTTTTTTTGTGAAGGAACTACCAAATAATTGTTGCACAAATGGACCAAATCAATTTTATAAAATACTAGGCCATATATAATGCACAATTGACAAAATGGTTGGGTGCAAAAAGTTTTGATCCACCTCTGATGAAAAAGATAAATTGTCGTCGATTCAATTGGAAACGGGTCAAATTTGAACTACAGCTGCCTCATAGTTTGCTCTTTATTTTTTCCAAAAATCATTTCTAGGTACATAACT
Source organism: Triticum timopheevii (assembly GCA_963921465.1). Lineage (NCBI taxonomy): Eukaryota > Viridiplantae > Streptophyta > Magnoliopsida > Poales > Poaceae > Triticum > Triticum timopheevii. The sequence continues at coordinate 334,904,112 of OY997274.1, read as the reverse complement.
ATCTATTTAATCATAGAAACACGAAAAAAATTCCAAGATTCAACCACTAGCTAGGAACGGTCAAGCCCGCCGTTTTGACCGCATTTCGAAACGGGCATAAAAAATTCAAAAAAAATCAAAAAATTGGAAAACCTTCGCATTGTGTCATTATATGTGACCAAGTTTCCAGGAAAAATAATAAACTTGTAATACGGTAATTATTTTAAAAAAGTGTTCTCAGAAATGAGCTATCAAGTGTGAAGATTCATGGCTTTCAAGCCAAATGATCAATCTTAGGGCCACATTCATGGAATAGTTTGTTCAAATGATCTCATATTGTGCACAAGGGTGCATATTGGAATGGCAAACAATGTTGCCTAAGGAAGTTTTCATTTTCGTTGGACGAAAAAACCATTTTCCATTTTTCGAGTGCCCGAAAGGAGGTTTTTTTGTGAAGGAACTACCAAATAATTGTTGCAAAATTGGACCAAATCATTTTTATAAAATACTAGGCTATATTTAATGCACAATTGACAAAATGGTCTGGTGTAAAAAATTTTGATCCACCTCTCGTGAAAAAGACAAATTTCCGCTGATTCAGTTGGAAGCGGGTCAAATTTGAATTGCAGCTGCCTCATAGTTTGCTATTTATTTTTTCCAAAAATCATTTCTAGTTACATAAGTACCTATTTAATCATAAATACATGGTTTGGTGGCGATACGTCGAGGTTTGGGTGGTGGCCGAGGGCCCCAACTCTAGAGCTCGTAAACTCGCATGCCCGCCGCGTGGTCACCGCGTGACCGTGGCGTTGCCATGTGTTCTGGGCGGCCTAGGCATGTCTAGTGGGTTGGGCACTCCCCAGGTTGGTGCTAGGAAGAAAATTACAACATAAGATTCTCACGAGGAGACCAATCGATGCTCAAACATGAATTAGCAGTAAAGTGTTTGATTAGCGGTACGGGAAATGTACATGGCTAATGGGCGTGAGTTTTGGCTGAGGATGATCAGTTACTAAGAAGACTGTTTTCACAAATTGTCATCTCAAAAGGAGGAGCCTAGGTGGTACTTGCTTTGCAAACCACCACACTGGACATAAATACGAATGTTGAAGCTCGGCTCAAAATAATGAATGGATTGAGCTGGCATTTTGTGGAGGATGGTTATTTGGGCATAGGAAAGCACTGTAGAAAATGGATACTATTTGGACATGCCAAAGTGGTACTTCCTTCACAAACTGTTACTCTGAACATAATAGGAAAATGAATATTTTTGAATTATTTTTGAAGTAGGCAAGGAAGGTTTTTACATATTTGACAAAGATATGACCCAAAGAATTTATGAGATTTTTTTGGGAATTTTGGGAATGACAGAAATATAGGTTGCTTCACAACCTAGGGCAAAAACTGCCACATGGACATGACACATAGGCAAAACTGATGAGGTGGCGCCTAGTCATAGCAACCCACCACAATTTACAAGGCTATGACCATCTATATTGGTCGTTAACAACTAGAAATAAGGCAGCGGACTAGCGCTGTTAGCTTTATGACCATTTCATGTAAGGAAATTATGACCTTTCTGACCAAAATGGTCGCAATGGTTTAGGGTTTGGAGCCCCTCGAACAGCTTTTGACCAATTGGTCTCAAACGGTCATAAATCTATGACCAATTCTTCCAGGGTCACTGACAGAAGGTCATAAGTTGACATATTTCTTGTAGTAGTAGGGCCAATGGTGATAAACTAGCATCCTATACTAAGCATTTAGGATTGCGGGTAAGGTATCAATGACTGTAGCAACAATGACAGGCTATGCAACAGAATAGGAGTAACCGAATATTAACATGCTACACTACTCTAATGCAAGCAGTATAGAGAAGAATAGGCGATATCTGGTGATCAAGGGGGGGCTTGCTTGGTTGCTCTGGCAAGAGAGAGGGGTCGTCAACTCCGTAGTCGAACTGGGCAGCAGCAGCGTCGGTCTCGTAGTCTACAAGAGAGAAGAGGGGGAAGAAACAATGAATACCATGCAAACAGATGCATATCGATGCATGACATGACAAGTATCGGTGCTAGGGGTGCCCTAACACATTATGAGGTGATACCGGTGAAGGGGGAAACATCCGGGAAAGTATCCCCGGTGTTTCGCGTTATCGGGCAGAGGAGCCGGAGGGGAAAGTTGCGAGAAACACCACCAAAAATTACTGAGATATTCCAGGAGAATGAAAAGAGGAAGGGTTGAACCAAATATGAAAAAAATTCGAAAACTATCTTGGGTATGGAATGTGACTTATGGAATCCATTCTTACGTCACACTTTAAAATGAATTTGGGAATAACTCTGGAAAATAGAAGAGTGAGGTAAGATCCTGGGAATAAACATGTGGGTTAGGGCCCACTAAAAAGAAAACACCGTTGAAAAAGGATTGTTGAAGAGATAGATGATGCACGGAACAATTGAAATATTTGAATGAGGTGACAACCTTGAATTAATTCGAACACAGACGAATCTCCTTAGATGTCTTCCGCACTCCGGAAAGATTAAATGGCGAGAGGCGAACGAGCAAGGGGAACACTTGATCCAAGGAAAAGAATATGATCAACCCGAAAAACATGAATTGAGTCCACCGGAAAAGAAAGGGATGAAGAATGACGAACTAGGCAAGAAACCACTAGTTGAAACAATTGATGAAAGACTTAAGAGGCTCCGCAGAATGAAATTGATGGTCTAAAGAGACTCAGACTCTGGGAAGAAAATGGGTGGTAGGGCGGAAAAAACAAAGGCAACTTGGAAGCGGGAATTGACGAATAACTTGAAGAGAAAACACCGGTTGAATGAATGCAAAGGCTTCCCACAAGTAGGATGGATACTCGACTACGGACTCCGGCTCTGAGAAGAAAAAGGGTGGGAGGGTGGGAAAAAGAAAGCAACTGAGGACGGAAAAACAACTTCGTTGAGAAAGAACTGAGGATTCAACTTGCAAAAACAAAGAGGATCGAATCGCCTTGACGAGAAATGCACGGGATGAAAAGAGCTGAGAACCAACGATCGGAAAACCATCTGCGTGACCCTAACGAAAATTTGAAAGTGAAGAGAATTAATTCAAAACACCGATGTCAAGATTCCTCACTAGAGCGACGACAGGGCTGAGGAGTAAAAAGAATTCCTACTCTCCGATATAACTAGACTCCAAAAACAGTTTTCTTCTAGACTCGACAACGGCCAAACTACAAACAATCAAGGGGGCTCCTATGGTCGGTCGAGGCTCTGATACCAACTTGTCACGCCTAATATGCGACCCTATCCTAAAGGAACTCGAAGGTCCCACCAAGGATAGAAGCGCATATTGGAGACGATTTTGCAAGGTGGATATCATTACATCGTACAATTACATAATAGTTGGGGAGACATACAAAAGGCATACAATGCCACATGAATACATGAACATCATACATAAGAGCAACATCCGACAACGGATGAAACACAAACAGAAACTCAAACGAGATCCACCCTGCTAGCCCAGCCTGCCAACCTGGAACCTAACCCCTGAACAAAGAAGAAGCAGAAGAAGAACCCCAAGACAAGCATACATCGCTCTCGCATAATGATCATCCCATTACCTGTACCTGCAACTATTGTTGTAGTAATCTGTGAGCCACGAGGACTCAGCAATCCCATTACCATGGGTATCAACACTAGCATAGCTTAATGGGTATGGAATGGATAAGTGGCGAGGTTGTAGCAGTGACTAAGCATGATATGGTGGCTAACTTACGAGTACAAGAATAAGATGAGAAGCTACATGAACGGTCGCGAACTAGTAATGATCAAGAAGTGATACTGAACTACTTACGTTCAAACATAACCCAAACCGTGTTCACTTCCTGGACTCCGCCGAGAAGAGACCATCACGGCTACACACGCGGTTAATGCATTTTAATTAAGTCAAGTGTTAAGTTCTCTACAACCGGATATTAACAAATTCCCATCTGCCACATAACCGTGGGCACGGCTTTCGAAAGTTTAAACGCTGCAGGGGTGTCCCAACTTAGCCCATTATAAGTCATCACGATCAACCAAGGATATTCCTTCTCCCGGGAAGACCCGATCAGACTCGGAATCCCGGTTACAAGACATTTCGACAATGGTAAAACAAGACCAGCAAGACCTCCCGGTGTGCCGACAAATCCCGATAGGAGCCGCACATATCTCGTTCTCAGGGCACAATGGATGAGACATCCTACGAGTAAAACCAAACCTCAAGTTGCCCCGCGGTGGCCCCGCAGTCTACTCGGTTCGGACCAACAGTCAGAGGAGCACTGTGTAACGCCCCAGATTCGATGCGCCAGGTGTCTGCCAGTTATTCGCCTTAGTTGCCATGTCATTTGCTTGCGTGTTGCACTTTGCCATGTCATCTTATGCATTTCATATCATGTCATCATGTGCATCTCATTTTTCATACGTGTTCATCTCATGCATCCGAGCACTTTCCGCGTTGTCCGTTTTGCAATCCGGCACTCCTATGTCCTCCGGCGTCCCCTTTTTGTCTCTCGTTGTGAGCGGGTATTAAACGTTCTCGGAATGGACCGAGGTTTGCCAAGCGGCCTTGGTATAGCACCGATAGACCGCCTGTCAAGTTTCGTGCCATTTGGAGGTCGTTTGATACTCCAACGGTTAACCGGGTAACCGTAAAGGCCTCTTTTGTTTGCAGCCCAACACCCCTATTCAAAGTGGCCCAAAACCCAGCAAACTCCCCTCCATGCTCTCGGTCGTTCGATCACGATCGCGTGGCCGAAAACCGCTCCTCATTTGGACTCTCCTAGCTCCCTCTACCTATATATATGTGTGCCTCCCCGAAATTCGTGGTGCAAACCCTAGTCATCTTCATCCTCGCGTCGCCGGACATGTCCGCCGACGGCCGGACACGTCCAGCCTCCACCTCACTACGACCAATCAGCGCCCGCCACATGTGACACCCCAAAATTTTTGCTTTGGTTTTCAGCAAAAACTTTGTGGTTTTTATAAAAGAGGCCATTTAAAATTTTCCAGAAAACCTTCCTCTTAAAAACCTTCTTTTCTTTGGCAAGGATTTTTTTTAAACCTTGGTGTTTGATCTTTTGAAACTTCTTCTCTGTTGGTTCCCTCTCAAATCATTTTGGGAGTTTAATTTAATCTTTTTCTTTTAAAAAGAAACCCTATGAAAATTTGGATTTTCATATCTTTGAAGCCACCCATGGCATTGTATTTTTGCCCATGTGGTAAAACCCCTCCAAAACCTCCCCTCCTCCTTGAAATCAACCTAAGTTCTCTGTCCCAACTCATCCAAGCAAGTTTTGGATTTTATTCAAATTATTTTTCCCCTCAAATCATTTCTGAAAATTACTTGGAGCCTGAGAGTTTTTTAAAGCAAGTACCCTACTGCATTTGAGTTATGACCTCAAACCAACTCTCCTGGATAGTCCTTTGAACCCACAACCCAGAACCATCTTGATCCACTCCTCCTCTTTTCAAATATTTCAAAATTCAGTCTCTGCAAGTTTGGACCAGATTTGCCAAATTTGGTGAAATTCATATCCACACTTCTCCAAAAATTCTATAAAAATTCAGGCAACCTCTAGTTGCAATGAGAGATCACTCCACCGAAAATTAGCCCAAGGAAAAATGCCTACATGCCTGGATCATTCTGTCGAACACCTTGCATGCACTGTTTTCCTTACATTTTCAGAAATTCAGTTAAGTCCAGTTTCAGTTTCGTCAGTTTCAGTCACGCGGCCACAGTGCACTTGGCACGTTTCTCACGGCCTCGCTTACTTGTCTGGAGCCTCACACGCGCACTTGGCGCGACCCTGGCGTCGGTGGCGCCCTGGCCCGCCTGCGCCGGCGTGTCTTGCGGCGGCCGGCTCCCCGTAGCGGCCGACAGGGAGGAGAACGGTGGCGCAACGCCGTTCGGCGCCGCCCAAATCCTCTGGTGGCTCTGCGTGGCCGTCTCCATGCCAGCGCACGCATGCGGCACCGTCGCCGTGGCGCAGCACGCACAGAGCGCGCTCTCTGCCGCCGACGGGCCCGCGCCGCCCCGTTCCGTCGAACTCCACCTAAGCCACCAAATCCCAACGCGGTTAGCGCACAAACCGAACCAGGGAACGACCGCGATGACGCCCCACCTCTGCAACCTCCCGTTCAACCTCCACGCCGCCGTAATCACCTCGCCGGAGAACCCCGTTCTCGGCCACCGCCTCGGACCGCCTATAAAAAGGGCTCCCGAGCTCACCCTCGAGCACACACCATCTCCGCACCACACCAGCACCCCAACAGGCCACTAGGAGGACCTCGAGGAGGTCTCCTCCCCCAACTCCGGCCGCCCCGTTTCGCCTCAGCCTCCACCTTGATTCACTCCGGTGAGGCTGTCTCCGGTGCCCAAACCCCGTCAGCTACCCCGTCTAGATACCAGAGGTCTAACCCCCTCCTCAATTTGATCACTGCAGCTCTCTCCGACGAGTCCCTCGACCACCCGAGCCGCCGTCCGCCGAAGCAAAGCTCGCCATCGACGTGGTACTCGCCGGCGACCACCACCACCACCAACCGACGCGGAATGGCGCCCTGAGCACGGAGGTACCCTCCGACCCCCATGCCTCGCCGTGGATCGCCGCCGGCGACCACCGCGGCTCTCGGGTGCCGACGAGCCTCGTCCCTCCCATTTGAAAATTTGAACATGACAAGTGGGACCCGCTGTCAGCCTCTCTGTCCTTTCTAAACGAAGCGTTATCTGAAAAAGCCTTCTGCAGAATGCGCTTTCCCTCTGGGCTAGCGTAGTTTCTGCCGAAGCGTTTTCTGTTTTTATAAACTAGCCCCTGGAAACTTTCTGTTTCATTACAGATGAGTCCCTGGACAAAAACCTCTATAACTTTTTAACAGAAGAGTATTTTTGATTGATTCTTTTTCTGTCTTCTTTAAAATTTTGTCTAGTTTTTTATCAGATTTATGTGAAAAATATTTGGTATACTTTTTGTGCACCTCTTGGTATTTACGATAGCGCATATATTTTCTTTATACCGTAGATACCGAAGGGGGTGACGGAGCCGCGAACTTCACCGAGCTAGGCTCCGACTACTCTGAACCAGGCAAGCATGTTTGAACTTTTGATATGATGAGTGTCTTGGCATGTTTTGCATTTAGTTAGTCTCATGGTATGTTGATGAGCATACCGATGAACGTTATTTCCATGCACTATTGAAGTAAGTGAGTTCGATGATCCATAAGTGGATGGATGTGCATATGAATGGCCATGTGTTGGCATGAGAATGGGTAAGATGGCAGTGTTGTAGCATGCCAGTCTTATGCCAGACTATGTGACTACAGTGTCAAACCGTATCGGTCCAGTTCCTTCCATTTCCTTCCTTGTACTACCACATGTTTTCCGCAAGGAATATGGCTTAGTAAGTTGTAAACCGCTTTCCTGGTACACACCAAAAAGGAGAGGCCGTGATGATGGTTCCATGGCCCTGGATTAAAGCCAGTCATCCGGTCAGGGGGCATGGGTGTTTCCGGTTGGGACCGAGAGGGGGCACCCCTTAGAGCGCGCGTATATAAATTTGATCCCATGCTATTCGAGATTGTGATCTCCCCGTCTCAAAAGTTTTTCTTGGACGATGTCTAGGGTGATTCCTAGCATCGAGAGGTGGAATGGGTGTGTACTGGTTAGCTGTGTTTTCTACCGAAAAACCGTAAACGGAACTAGTCCTTCGTGACTACGGAAATCCGTTGGCTGTGGGAAAAATTTTGTACAAACTCTGCAGAGTCATCTATTCCTTCAAATCATCTATTCCATGTCCAAGTTCGATATTAACTTGTCCTGACCAAATGTCAGTTTTGATGACAGAGACTCCGGTGAATCGCATGAGTGCTAAGTCCGGTTAAATGATTATTCCTATGGATGGACTAACCCATTTATTTTCGTGAATTGAATGCTTATTATGAGTAATATTTACTTGTGACAAAAGCCCTTTCTGAGATGTCGCCTAGACGTCCGATTGTGGCATTTATTTTAAAGCCCTTTCTGTGATGTCGCTCAGACGTCCGACCGTGGCATTTCTTTTAAAGCCCTTTCTGTGATGTCGCTCAGACGTCCGACTGTGGCATTTCTTTTAAAGCCCTTTCTGTGATGTCGCTCAGACGTCCGACCGTGGCATTTCTTTTAAAGCCCTTTCTGTGATGTCGCTCAGACGTCCGACTGTGGCATTTCTTTTAAAGCCCTTTCTGTGATGTCGCTCAGACGTCCGACCGTGGCATTTCTTTTAAAGCCCTTTCTGTGATGTCGCTCAGACGTCCGACTGTGGCATTTCTTTTAAAGCCCTTTCTGTGATGTCGCTCAGACGTCCGACTGTGGCATTTCTTTTAAAGCCCTTTATGTGGTGTCGCTAAGACGCCCGACTGTGGCATCATTTCCTTTTATTTATTTGATCACCCTTCGAGGCGTCGCTTCAGACACCCGATCGGTCTCCATTTATATTTTGTTGGGATTTCAGGCGGACTACCGCCGTTTCCCTTTTACTTACCTCACTATGCTAATTTATTTTAATGTGCATTGATGAATAAATCATGACGCATCCATGCATGCATTTGTTATATCTTACATCCGAACTATCTTGCGAGTACTTTCAAAGTACTCACTGGCTTGTTGATTTGGCCAGATGCTGACGAAGGCGATCTCATGGATGAAGAATTTGATAGCGAGTCCGACGCCTAGAGGAGTCCCAGTCAGTCTCGTGCGACCCTGGATTTGGTCACTGTATTATATCCGCTTCCGCTACCAAAGAAGTTCATCGAGCCTCACCTCGACGCTCGATGAGATGCCAGTTTTAGAGTCTTGTATCCCTCTCCCCGCTGTGTTTTTCCACCACCATCCTATCCTCGAGTCAGTAGTATGCCTCCACACCACTGTGTCGTGTCCGCCATTATGTATAATAATTGGCGTGCTTGTAATAATTTGGTTGAGCAACCGTAGTTCGACCCTGTAATATATTTTATGCTGCTGGCTTATTGTATCAAGATTTTGTCTACCAGTGAGGAGGATTTCTCTCATACTGGACTCAATAGATTGGTTTCTCAATAAATATTTTTATTGGAAAACCGGTCGTGACAAGCTTGGTACCAGAGCCAGGCTGACTGTAGGAAGCCACTAGGTGCGATCTCTAATTGGTTATTAGCATAATAGAGCCATTTTTTTTTCTGCAATTGTAGACATTTCTGACAGTCAGCATAAATTTATGATCTGACCATGCAGAATTTTTGCCTACTTTTGTAGATGGCCGACAACAGCTGCGAGTCTCAGACCTTCGCCAACGTGCCCGATGGGTTCGTCAAGCTTCTTTCCTTCATCGTTCAGGTCACGATGGGGCCATCTGTGCGCCCAGTCTTCACACTCTGCCAGCACCGAGTCAACGACAGTCTGACCATGCACCAGGCCGCGGTGCAGTTCAAGGGAGGGCGTGGTGAGTTACGCCGCTTCCGGTTCTTGGGAAGAGCCATGCCTACGGAGAGGCATGCTATGCAGATGGCAGCCCGCGAGGCGATAGCTCGTCTCAGGGATGTCCTACCCGTGATGAAGACTCGTCGTTACCGTTATCTTCCATGCCATGTGCCTTACACCTGTCACTACACATTCTCCTGCCCCAGAGGAGAACGAGACGAGGCTTTTGAGATGCTTATTGAGTATCTCCGGGCCCTGGAGGCAGCCTTCGACAACCTGGTGGACGACTTCGTGGCTGCCCGCATGGACTCAGTTCATGGCTGTGCTGCCAATAGGAGGGAGCTCCTACCCACCGCACTGCCATTGACTTTTGTCTCATCCTCAGCATCTTATGCACCTACTCGTCGCCCGCCTTCTACCGAAGAATTCAACCAAGTTATTGCGCCCACTCCAGTGCGCACTGCACCAACCTTCGCGCCCACTCCTATTCGTGTTGTTCCGCCCCTGGCAACTGCTCCGTCCACTCTGCGCAACACTACACATATGGAGCCTATTAGCGAGGAGGAAGTCGAGTCCCCAGCCTCGCTACGCCTCACCCTCGGCAGGGCAAAGGAGGTCGTCAACATCTCCGCCTGAGTACGCTTAGCCGCCATGTAATGTGCCGCTTTGTATGATATGTTTATATGTACATAGGTTGTGAGAAGTAGTCTGTTTGCGCATGATGTAGGATCTGGAGAAGTGCACTAGCCTAAATAACATGTCAGGATTATGTACGCATATCCTGAGGGATGTATTGTATAATTACCGTCGCATGTAAGATATGTAATGAGCAGTCCTTCTCCGTGCGCAAGTCGATTTGTTTTTCTTAAGTAAGCTTGGTTATTTATTTTTATTTGCCAGCTCTATGAACTTATGGAATTGTTTTTGCGACTCTTTCCACTTTTCTTATGGGTTTTACAAAATATTCCCAGAGTGAAAAATGTCTCGTCCTTGGACTCACTCCATGCCAACTCCACCAGAGGAAAATTATGATACACAACCCAGCAACGAGTTCACTCAGGGACAGTCAAGCCAACAGGGCAGTGAGTCGGCACTTTCACAAATGTGCCGCCTTTATGAGTAGAGCCAGCAGCAACATCGGGAAATGATGAACCAAGTCATCAACATGGGAAATCATCATGGACAGTATCAGCAGCATTCCAAGTTATCTAAGCTACAGAAGACACGTCCCCAAACTTTTTCTCATACTGACAAACCTCTTGAGGCCGAGGATTGGCTTCGAGATATGGAGAGAAAATTAATAATTGCAAAATGTTCAGATCTCGAGAAAGTATTATATGCACCACACTATCTCACAGGAGCAGCCGCATCATGGTGGGAGAATTTTCTGCACATGCACCCCAACGAAAATGATATAACCTGGGATGATTTCAAGGAAGGTTTCCGTGGTGCACACATTCCCAAGAGCATTATGAAAATTAAGAAGAGAGAATTCGATGACCTCAAACAAAGGAACATGACAGTGTCAGAATACAACGGTCAATTTACTCTGTTGTCTCGCTACGCCAATGAAGAACGTATGACTGAAAGCAAGAAGATGGAGAAATTCCTTGACGGTCTGGCGCCCTCACTTAAATGCCAACTGGTCGTGCACACATTTCCAGATTTTAAAACACTAGTGGACAAAGCTATTACTCTGGAAAATGAGAGACATAGCTTGGAGGATTTACGCAGGCGAAAAAGAGACCAGACTACTCTTGCACGCAACCACTGAAGCAGGACAGATTTTCAGAAAGATGGGACACACAAACCTACCACAAACATTTCTCGCCCAACCAAGAATTTCCATGCAAGGGACAAAGAGTTCACATATCGCCCAGGCGTTACTTGTTACGCTTGTGGAGAAGAAGGGCACTACGCCAAACAGTGCCCCAAGCCAAGGAACTCGACCCCGAAGCCAAACAACGGTGGCAATAATTTAGCGCCCAAGCGCAACAACTTCAACCCCAACAACAACCACAGGAAGGGTCATCTAAACCACGTGACCAAAGAAGAAGCACAAAATGCTCCGGATATCGTACTCGGTACGTTTCCTGTCAACACAATACCTGCAACGGTTTTGTTTGATTCTGGAGCTTCTCACTCATTCATTTCGAAAAGTTTTGCTTTGCAAAATAATTTTTCGATGTATCCCTTGGAAAAATCCATGATCATCAAGTCCCCTGGGATTCAGCAAGTTACTCAGAGTTATTGTCAGAATGTGGCCATTGAGTTCGAAGGATTGAAATTTTTCGCCAATCTTATTGTGTTGGAAAATAAAGGACTGGATGTCATCCTAGGGATCGACTGGTTAACCACCAACAAAGGTTTTATTGACTGTTTCAACCGGACCGTGATTCTCACACACCACCACGGGAAGACAATAAAAGTACCAGCCAAGGAAAGAAAAATACCCCGGCAGCCAAGATTGAATAAGGTGGATATTTCTGAGTTAAGCAAGGTTCCAGTAGTATGTGAATTTCCAGACGTATTTCCCGAAGAATTACCAGGCATGCCACCAGACCGAGAAATAGAATTCAGCATTGAGCTAGCACCAGGAACCACCCCCATATACAAGAAACCATACAGAATGGCACCATCCGAGTTGATTGAGTTGAAGAAACAAATAAAGGAATTACTGGACAAAGGATACATTCGAGCCAGCTCCTCACCTTGGGGATCACCAATTTTATTTGCCAAAAAGAAGGATGGAACACTCAGATTGTGCATAGACTACCGAGCACTTAACATGGTCACAGTCAAGAACAAATACCCGATGCCAAGGATAAATGATTTATTTGATCAGCTCGCTCAGGCCAAGGTATTCTCAAAAATTGACTTAAGGTCAGGATACCATCAATTAAAAGTGCGAACAGAAGATATCCCCAAAACAGCCTTCACCTCCAGATATGGGCTATATGAGTTCACAGTTATGCCTTTTGGATTAACTAACGCCCCCGCATATTTTGTTCACCTCATGAACAAAGTATTTATGAAGTTTATGGACAAGTTCGTTGTGGTATTTATCGATGATATTCTGATATACTCCAAAACACCAGAAGAGCACGCGGAACATCTCAGGATTGTGCTAGGAGAACTCAGGAAGCATCAATTGTATGCCAAGTTCAGCAAGTGCGAATTTTGGCTAAGGCAAGTAGGCTTTCTAGGCCACGTGCTGACCCAAGACGGTATCGCAGTGGACCCTGAGAAAGTTAAGGCCATACTTGACTGGAAGGCACCAGCCAGCGTAACGGACATACGAAGTTTTCTGGGAATGGGAGGATATTACCGCAGATTTATTGAAGGATTCTCCACTCTAGCCAAGCCAATGACGCAGTTACTCAAGAAAGACAAGAAGTTTGAATGGACAGAAGCTTGCGAAAAAAGTTTCCAAGAGTTAAAACGGAAATTAACCACAGCACCGGTATTAATTGTGCCAGACATACACAAAAACTTTGTGGTGTATTGTGACGCATCCCGAAAAGGTCTCGGGTGCGTGTTGATGCAGGAAGGCAAGGTTGTCGCATACGCTTCACGACAACTCTGCAAGCATGAGGAAAATTATCCCACTCATGACTTAGAAATGGCAGCAGTCATTCATGCACTTAAGGAATGGAGGCATTTCTTACTTGGGAATCGATGTGAAATATACACGGACCATAAAAGTCTTAAATATATTTTCACACAGCCAGAACTAAACTTACGGCAACGGCGCTGGTTGGAATTGGTAAAGGATTATGATGTTGGAATCCACTATCATCCAGGGAAAGCAAATGTAGTAGCCGATGCTCTTAGTCGAAACCCCAGCTCCGACGAAAACATACTGCAAAGTTTGAGACCTGAATTCCAACAAGAATTTGCAAAACTCAACTTGTTAATGATCGCGGAAGGCACCATATCAAACTTGGAAATAAAGCCCGACCTTGTGGAAAGAATTAAAGAAGCTCAGCCTGGTCACCCCAGCATTGAAGGAATTAAAATAAAGTTGAGTATGGGCAAGGCCTCGGAATTTGTCATAGGCGATGATGGAATATTACGGTAAAGGGACAGACTCTGTGTGCCAAACATAGAGGACCTCAAACAGCAAATCCTAGCTGAAGCACACACCACTCCTTATTCAATCCACCTGGAGGAACCAAAATGTATAAGGATATTCAGGAAGGATTTTGGTGGCACGGTATGAAGAGGGACATAGCCACATTCGTTGCATGTTGCGATTCTTGTAAACGCATAAAAGTTGAGCATCAAAAACCAGCCGGACTACTGCAACCAAACAAAATACCTGAGTGGAAATGGGATGAAATAGGGATGGATTTTATTGTCGGACTACCTCGGTCACGACACGGGTATGATGCCATATGGGTCATCACCGATAGATTAACCAAGGTGGCACATTTCATTCCAGTAAAGAGAACCTACAACACTCAGAAGCTTGCCAGGAATTATCTCTCCCGTATAGTTTGTCTGCATGGAGTCCCGAAGACTATAATCTCCGATAGAGGCACTCAGTTTCTCTCGAGATTCTGGGATCATTTACAACAGGCTCTGGGAACCCAATTGGCCTTCAGCACAGCCTACCATCCCCAGACTAATGGACAGACTGAACGCGTAAACCAAATTTTGGAAGACATGCTGAGAGCATGTGTCCTCACCGATGGAACCAGTTGGGAAGAAAGCCTGCCATATGCCGAGTTCGCATACAACAACAGTTACCAGGCCAGCCTGCAAATGGCACCTTTTGAAGCCCTATACGAACGAAGATGTCGTACCCCGCTAAATTGGTCAGAGACCGGAGAAAGCCATATCTTCAGCCCAGACATGCTCAAAGAAGCCGAGGAAAAAGTCAAGCTAATCAGGGACCGACTCAAGACCGCTCAAAGCCGACAAAAGAGTTATTACGATCAGAAACATCGTAGGGTCAATTTTGAACCCGGTGAATTTGTGTACCTACGAGTATCACCTATGAAGGGACTGCAACAATTTAAGATTAAAGGAAAGTTAGCACCAAGATTCATTGGACCATTCTGCATAGTGGCACGAAGAGGCACTGTAGCCTACCAGCTAGACTTACCCGAAGGCTTGTCTGACATTCACGACGTGTTCCACATCTCTCAGTTAAGGAAATGCGTAAGCAAACTAGAGAAACAAGTATCCCATGAGAACATTGACGTACAACTAGACCTCACTTACCGAGAACACCCAGTAAAAATATTAGAGGAGTCTGAAAGGAGAACCCGACAGAAGACCATCAAGTTTTTCAGAGTTCAGTGGAGCAACCACACCGAAAGCGAAGCAACTTGGGAAAGAGAGGATTTTCTTCCGACAGAGCATCCACACTTATTTGAGGAACAGTTGAAATCTCGGGGACGAGATTTTTCCTAAGGGGGTAGGTGTTGTGACACCCCAAAAATTTTGCTTTGGTTTTCAGCAAAAACTTTGTGGTTTTTATAAAAGAGGCCATTTAAAATTTTCCAGAAAACCTTCCTCTTAAAAACCTTCTTTTCTTTGGCAAGGATTTTTTTTAAACCTTGGTGTTTGATCTTTTGAAACTTCTTCTCTGTTGGTTCCCTCTCAAATCATTTTGGGAGTTTAATTTAATGTTTTTCTTTTAAAAAGAAACTCTATGAAAATTTGGATTTTCATATCTTTGAAGCCACCCATGGCATTGTATTTTTGCCCATGTGGTAAAACCCCTCCAAAACCTCCCCTCCTCCTTGAAATCAACCTAAGTTCTCTGTCCCAACTCATCCAAGCAAGTTTTGGATTTTATTCAAATTATTTTTCCCCTCAAATCATTTCTGAAAATTACTTGGAGCCTGAGAGTTTTTAAAAGCAAGTACCCTATTGCATTTGATTTATGACCTCAAACCAACTCTCCTGGATAGTCCTTTGAACCCACAACCCAGAACCATCTTGATCCACTCCTCCTCTTTTCAAATATTTCAAAATTCAGTCTCTGCAAGTTTGGACCAGATTTGCCAAATTTGGTGAAATTCATATCCACACTTCTCCAAAAATTCTATAAAAATTCAGGCAACCTCTAGTTGCAATGAGAGATCACACCACCAAAAATCAGCCCAAGGAAAAATCCCTACATGCCTGGATCATTCTGTCGAACACCTTGCATGCACTGTTTTCCTTACACTTTCAGAAATTCAGTTAAGTCCAGTTTCAGTTTTGTCAGTTTCAGTCACGCGGCCACAGTGCACTTGGCACGTTGCTCACGGACTCGCTTGCTTGTCCGGAGCCTCACACGCGCACTTGGCGCGACCCTGGCGTCGGTGGCGCCCTGGCCCACCTGCGCCGGCGTGTCTTGCGGCGGCCGGCTCCCCGTAGCGGCCGACAGGGAGGAGAACGGCGGCGCAACGCCGTTCGGCGCCGCCCAAATCCTCTAGTGGCTCCGTGTGGCCGTCTCCGGGCCAGCGCACGCATGCGGCACCGTCGCCGTGGCGCAGCACGCTCAGAGCGCGCTCTCTGCCGCCGACGGGCCCGCGCCGCCCCGTTCCGTCGAACTCCACCTAAGCCACCTAATCCCAACGCGGTTAGTGCACAAACCGAACCAGGGAACGACCGCGATGACGCTCCACCTCTGCAACCTCCCGTTCAACCTCCACGCCGCCGTAATCACCTCGCCGGAGAACCCCGTTCTCGGCCACCGCCTCGGACCGCCTATAAAAAGGGCTCCCGAGCTCGCCCTCGAGCACACACCATCTCCGCACCATACCAGCACCCCACCAGGCCACCAGGAGGACCTCGAGGAGGTCTCCTCCCCCAACTCCGGCCGCCCCGTTCCGCCTCGGCCTCCACCTTGATTCACTCCGGTGAGGCCGTCTCCAGTGCCCAAACCCCGTCAGCTACCCCCTCTAGCTACCAGAGGTCTAACCCCCTCCTCAATTTGATCACTGCAGCTCTCTCCGACGAGTCCCTCGACCACCCGAGCCGCCGTCCGCTGGAGCAAAGCACGCCGTCGACGTGGTACTCGCCGGCGACCACCACCACCACCAACCGACGCGGAATGGCGCCCTGAGCACGGCGGTACCCTCCGATCCCCATGCCTCGCCGTGGATCGCCGCCGGCGACCACCGCGGCTCTCGGGCGCCGACGAGCCTCGTCCCTCCCATTTGAAAATTTGAACATGACAAGTGGGACCCGCTGTCAGCCTCTCTGTCCTTTCTAAACGAAGCGTTATCTGAAAACGCCTTTTGCAGAATGCGCTTTCCCTCTGGGCTGGCGTAGTTTCTGCCGAAGCGTTTTCTGTTTTTATAAACTAGCCCCTGGAAACTTTCTGTTTCATTACAGATGAGTCCCTGGACACAAACCTCTATAACTTTTTAACAGAAGAGTATTTTTGATTGATTCTTTTTCTGTCTTCTTTAAAATTTTGTCTAGTTTTTTATCAGATTTATGTGAAAAATATTTGGTATACTTTTTGTGCACCTCTTGGTATTTACGATAGCGCATATATTTTCTTTATACCGTAGATACCGAAGGGGGTGACGGAGCCGCGAACTTCACCGAGCTAGGCTCCGACTACTCTGAACCAGGCAAGCATGTTTGAACTTTTGATATGATGAGTGTCTTGGCATGTTTTGCATTTAGTTAGTCTCATGGCATGTTGATGAGCATACCGATGAACGTTATTTCCATGCACTATTGAAGTAAGTGAGTTCGATGATCCATAAGTGGATGGATGTGCATATGAATGGCCATGTGTTGGCATGAGAATGGGTAAGATGGCAGTGTTGTAGCATGCCAGTCTTATGCCAGACTATGTGACTACAGTGTCAAACCGTATCGGTCCAGTTCCTTCCATTTCCTTCCTTGTACTACCACATGTTTTCCGCAAGGAATATGGCTTAGTAAGTTGTAAACCGCTTTCCTGGTACACACCAAAAAGGAGAGGCCGTGATGATGGTTCCATGGCCCTGGATTAAAGCCAGTCATCCGGTCAGGGGGCATGGGTGTTTCCGGTTGGGACCGAGAGGGGGGCACCCCTTAGAGCGCGCGTATATAAATTTGATCCCATGCTATTCGAGATTGTGATCTCCCCGTCTCAAAAGTTTTTCTTGGACGATGTCTAGGGTGATTCGTAGCATCGAGAGGTGGAATGGGTGTGTACTGGTTAGCTGTGTTTTCTACCGAAAAACCGTAAACGGAACTAGTCCTTCGTGACTACGGAAATCCGTTGGCTGTGGGAAATTTTTTGTACAAACTCTGCAGAGTCATCTATTCCTTCAAATCATCTATTCCATGTCCAAGTTCGATATTAACTTGTCCTGAACAAATGTCAGTTTTGATGACAGAGACTCCGGTGAATCGCATGAGTGCTAAGTCCGGTTAAATGATTATTCCTGTGGATGGACTAACCCATTTATTTTCGTGAATTGAATGCTTATTATGAGTAATATTTACTTGTGGACAAAAGCCCTTTCTGAGATGTCGCCTAGACGTCCGACTGTGGCATTTCTTTTAAAGCCCTTTCTGTGATGTCGCTCAGACGTCCGACCGTGGCATTTCTTTTAAAGCCCTTTCTGTGATGTCGCTCAGACGTCCGACTGTGGCATTTCTTTTAAAGCCCTTTCTGTGATGTCGCTCAGACGTCCGACCGTGGCATTTCTTTTAAAGCCCTTTCTGTGATGTCGCTCAGACGTCCGACTGTGGCATTTCTTTTAAAGCCCTTTCTGTGATGTCGCTCAGACGTCCGACCGTGGCATTTCTTTTAAAGCCCTTTCTGTGATGTCGCTCAGACGTCCGACTGTGGCATTTCTTTTAAAGCCCTTTCTATGATGTCGCTCAGACGTCCGACTGTGGCATTTCTTTTAAAGCCCTTTATGTGGTGTCGCTAAGACGCCCGACTGTGGCATCATTTCCTTTTATTTATTTGTTCACCCTTCGAGGCGTCGGTTCAGACACCCGATCGGTCTCCATTTATGTTTTGTTGGGATTTCAGGCGGACTACCGCTGTTTCCCTTTTACTTACCTCGTTATGCTAATTTATTTTAATGTGCATTGATGAATAAATCATGACGCATCCATGCATGCATTTGTTATATCTTACGTCCGAACTATCTTGCGAGTACTTTCAAAGTACTCACTGGCTTGCTGATTTGGCCAGATGCTGACGAAGGCGATCTCATGGATGAAGAATTTGATAGCGAGTCCGACGCCTAGAGGAGTCCCAGTCAGTCTCGTGCGACCCTGGATTTGGTCACTGTATTATATCCGCTTCCGCTACCAAATAAGTTCATTGAGCCTCACCTCGACGCTCGATGAGATGCCAGTTTTAGAGTCTTGTATCCCTCTCCCCGCTGTGTTTTTCCACCACCATCCTATCCTCGAGTCAGTAGTATGCCTCCACACCACTGTGTCGTGTCCGCCATTATGTATAATAATTGGCGTGCTTGTAATAATTTGGTTGAGCAACCGTAGTTCGACCCTGTAATATATTTTATGCTACTGGCTTATTGTATCAAGATTTTGTCTACCAGTGAGGAGGATTTCTCTCATACTGGACTCAATAGATTGGTTTCTCAATAAATATTTTTATTGGAAAACCGGTCGTGACACCACATCACCCCGCGGGGCCCGGATCCGTCGCCGCCGCCGCCCGCAGGACGCCCACGCGCCTGCACCGGCGTGCTCCGCCGCCCTGCCGCCGGAGCACCGCAGCGCCTCGCCTCCCTCTGCCGGGAGCCGTCGCGTCCCGCGACCGGCCGCCCCTGCCCCGCGCCCTATCGCCTCGCCCGGCCCGCGCCGCCGCGCCGGCGCCCTGTGCCGCCGCCCCGCATCGGCTCCGCCCGGTCCGGCGCCGCCTCGGCCCCGTGCCGCCGTCCCCGGCCTCTCCGGCCTGCTCCGCGCCGGATCAGCTCCGTCCGGCCTCCTCCTTGACGTCCTCGGCCGCCTTCCTCCCCTACTCCGGCGAGCAACTCCGGCGAGCCTCAATCCACGTGCCCAGATCTGGATCTGAGATCCCACAAGGTTGACCCCGATTCCACTAAGTCCCCAGATCTGCATATTTTCATGCCATATTCATCGCATCATAACTCCGTGCATACTGCTCTGTTTCGTGCGTGCAATATGTCAAATTGTTCGTCTCAACGAGTACTTCATTTCGTTCCATTGCATCATTTCCATTGAGATCATATTGATGCCCGAAATGCTGTTGGAAGAGTGCATGTTGATGTTAATCTGCTGAAACTGTTATAACATGCTCATTTGTCATTTTTTCCATGATTGATGTGTGCATCCTATGAGGTTGATGTCTACATGTGTTTTGATCTATGCCATGCCATCTTTCCAGAGGTGTCATCCATGTATTTTTGTGAGTTGTGTACTGAGTGCATCAAGCTTGTTAAGGAGGGTACTTGCTGTTGCTGTTTAGCTAGGCAGATTCTGTTATATTTTGTTGCTATGTAAACCTGCTGCTACAAGTCATTTCGTGCATGTTGATGTTAATCTGCTGAAACTGTTATAACATGCTCATTTGTCATTTTTGCCATGATTGATGTGTGCATCCTATGAGGTTGATGTCTACATGTGTTTTGATCTATGCCATGCCATCTTTCCAGAGGTGTCATCCATGTATTTTTGTGAGTTGTGTACTGAGTGCATCAAGCTTGTTAAGGAGGGTACTTGCTGTTGCTGTTTAGCTAGGCAGATTCTGTTATATTTTGTTGCTATGTAAACCTGCTGCTACAAGTCATTTCGTGCATAATCTGGAGATGTTTACTAAACATGTTTTGTTATACATGTCATGCTCTATCCATTCATACCCTTGGCTGCAATTATATCCTGCTGTAGCTTGTTGTAATCTAGCTCCAAATTTGCTAAATAATGTTGCTGTCAGCCTGTTAACATTAAGTTCAGTTTTAGACATGTGTTTTGCTAGTGATCCATGCACCCTATGAACTTGTTCTTGCCATGCTTAGCTTCATAAACATGTCTTCTTACTGTTGTTTGCCTTGCCATGCCATGTATTGCTCTGTAGTGAGTGGTTCAAGCTCACCAACATGCCTACTTATTGTTGTTCCTGCCATGTATGAATCTGTCCTATCTTTTGCCATGTTTACATGGGTGCCATCATATTTTCTGTGTCCTTTTGGATCATGGTCAGTAAGGGACTCTTTTTCTATGCCATTAGTAGATTAATGCCATGCTTTTGTTTGCCATGATAAGCTCCTGTAACATGTTGTTTGATAGCTCTAAACATTGCAACCTGATATTATTTCTACTAAGCCTGAAACTGTTATAATTTGCAATCTTTCCATGTCCTTTTGAGCATGTTCTAGTGATTTCTGGAGATAGCTCAGTGTTCATGTTTTTTTATGATTTACCTGTACTTCATGTTCATGCCTTCTGTTCTTATGTTGGGATCTGTAGCATGTTGTTTTGATGCTTGCAAGATGCCTAGTTGCTGTTTTGGGCAGATTGTTGTTATGTCTTGTATAGAGTGTATGTGTTGCTCCGTCGCTCCGTCTTGAGTGTGCTCTATATGAAACTTGCTTGATTTTGCATGTAGTTTCATATTATCATGTTGAATCCTTGTTTTGAGGCGTTTGTTTGATGTTCGAGTGCCTTTTGCACCAATGCCATGCTTAACTTGTTTTGCTCATATCTTCTAGGCCGTAGCTCCAAATCTAATGAACTTTATTTGTAACTTGACTAGAATCTCGTGTAGATCATCTTGGTGCATCTTAACTTGCTGTTTAACAACTTGAACATGAGGTTTATTCAGCTCTGGACCAATTTAGAAATATGCATATGAGGACTTACCGGAATTGTTATATGTTGTTCCCGGCCTCATTTAAACTTGCCTTGATGTCTTGTTCTTGTTTGCATCATCTCTTGCCATGAGTAGCTTCATGTAGCCTTGTCATGCATCATAGTTGGTTGAGCATCATGTCTTGTTCATGTGTGGTGTGTTTACTATGTTGTGTGCTTCTTCTCGATAGTTCCCGTTTCGTTGCGATCGTGAGGATTCGTTCGTCTACGTGTGGTCCATCTTCGTGGCTTCATCTTCTTCATGGACTCGTTATTCTTCCTTGCGGGATTTCAGGCAAGATGACCGCTACCCTGGATCTCACTACTATCATTGCTATGCTAGTTGCTTCGTTCTATCGCTATGCTGCGTTGCCTATCATTTGCTCTTCAAGCCTCCCAAATTGCCATGAACCTCTAACTTTTGACACCCTTCCAAGCAAACCGTTGCTTGGCTATGTTACCGCTTTGCTCAGCCCCTCTTATAGCGTTGCTAGTTGCAGGTGAAGTTGAAGATTGCTCCATGGTGGACAGGGTTATGTTGGGATATCACAATATCTCTTATATTATTAATGCATCTATATATTTGGTAAAGGGTGGAAGGCTCGGCCTTATGCCTGGTGTTTTGTTCCACTCTTCGCCCTAGTTTCCGTCATACCGGTGTTATGTTCCCGGATTTTGCGTTCCTAACACGGTCGGGTTATTTATGGGACCCCCCTGATAGTTCGCTTTGAATAAAACTCCTCCAGCAAGGCCCAACCTTGGTTTTACCATTTGCCTCACCACCACCTACTTTTCCCTTGGGAGTAATTAACCCAAGGGTCATCTTTATTAAGCCCCCCCGGGCCAATGCTTGTCTAAGTGTTGGTCCAAACTAGAGCCACTTGCAGCGCCACCTCGGGGATACTCGAGGTCTAGTTTTAGTTGTACGTAGTGTTCATCTGGTGTTGCCCTGAGAACGAGATATGTGCAGCTCCAATCGGGATGTCGGCGCATCGGGCAGTCTTGCTGGTCTTGTTTTACCATTGTCAAAATGTCTTGTAAACCGGGATTCCGAGACTGATTGGGTCTTCCTGGGAGAAGGAATATCCTTCGTTGATCGCGAGAGCTTATCATGGGCTAAGTTGGGACACCCTTGCAGGGTATAAACTTTCGAAAGCTGTGCCCGCGATTATATGGCAGATGGGAATTTGTTAATGTCCGGTTGTAGATAACTTGACACCAGATTCGAATTAAAACGCATCAACCGTGTGTGTAGCCGTGATGGTCTCTTCTCGGCGGAGTCCGGGAAGTGAACACAGTTTCTGTGTTATGATTGACGTAAGTAGGAGCTCAGTATCACTTCTTGATCATTACTAGTTGGCGACCGTTCCGCTTGTTTCTCTTCTCGCTCTCATTTGCGTATGTTAGCCACCATACTTGCTTAGCAACTGCTGCAACCTCACCACTGTACCCCTTCCTTTCCCATTAATCTTTGCTAGTTTTGATACCCATGGTAATGGGATTGCCGAGTCCTCGTGGCTCACAGATTACTACAACAACAGTTGCAGGTACAGGTTTTGCGATGATCTTGATGCGAGAGCGAAGTTTGCTTGTTTTGGAGTTCTTCTTCTGCTTCTTCTTCGATCAGGGGATAGGTTCCAGGTCGGAAGCCTGGGCTAGCAGGGTGGATGTCGTTTGAGTTTCTGTTTGTGTTTCATCCATAGTCGGATGGTGCTCTTATGTAAGATGATGTTGTATTCGTGTGGCATTGTATGCCTTTCGTATGTATCCCCATCTATTATGTAATGTTGATGTAATGATATCCACCTTGCAAAAGCGTTCCAGTATGCGGGTCTATCGTTGGTGGGACCTTCGAGTTCCTTTTGGATAGGGTCGCATATTGGGCGTGACAAGTTGGTATCATCCTTTTTGTTACCGGAGTTCGTTATCGAGTATCCATCCGTGTGAAGTCCTTGCTTTCTTTCCTCAATGATTTCAGCCGGTGTTTTTCTCTTCAAGATATTCGTCGGTTTCCCCTTCCAAGTTGCCTTTGTTTTTCCCGCCCTCCCACCCTTTTTCTTCCCAGAGTCTGACTCTCTCTCGACCATCTATTTCATTCGCACGGAGCCTCTTCAGTCTTAACTCAATCATTTCAACCGGTGAATTCTCTTTTGTTTGACATTCTTCATCTCTTTTTCTTCTCCGGTGGATTCAATTCCAGTTTTCCGGTTGATTATATTCTTTTCCTCAGCGCAAGTGTTCTCCTTGTTCGTTCGCCTCTCGCCAGTTTATCCTTCCGGAGTGCTCAAGACATCTCAGGAGATTCGTCTGTGTTCGAATTAATTCGAGGTTGTCACCTCATTCAATTATTTCAAGTGTTCCGGTGCATCATCTATCTCTTCAACAATCCTTTCCAACGGTGTTTTCTATTAGTGGGCCCTAACCCACAGGTCTTTTCCAGGATCTTACCTGACTCTTCTAATTATTCCGGAGCCATTCCTATTTCTTTTCAAGTCTGGCGTAAGTAGGATTTCATCAGTCACATGCCTTCTCCAAGATCGCTTTCAAATTCTTTTCATCTTTGCTTCAACCCTTCCTCTTTGTCATTCTCTCGGAGTATCTCAGAAATTTTGGTGGTGTTTTCCATCGACATTTGAAGATCGAAGAAGAGTTTTTCCCCTAAATCTTGTCCGTTCTCCCGAACTACCGTGGTGCTAGCTTCATATTATCCTCTCGAATTATTCCATTTGTCCGATATTCTTTTCTTAACCATCCAGAGTATGTCAGAAGTTGTTTTCCCGTTTCTTTTCACCGGAGGCCATCATTCCAGTTATCGTTCTCTATTTATCTCGGTGCTTCATTCAAGTATTCTTCAATCAGTTCGCGATCTCTACGTTCTCGTCTCTCTAAATTCCCTCAAGTGCCTTCGTGCTTTTCTAATTCTTCACGGTGATTCATTCTCCTTCGTCATTCAATTTTGTATTCTTACGGTGGTTCGTTCAAGATTATCATTTTAATCCATTCGTTCTATCGAATCCTACCGGTGGTTCATGAAGACCTTCTCAAGTTTGTGATATGTCACTTCTCAATCCTTTTTCAAGAAGAATTAGTATGCAAAAATCCATTGCTTGTCATCAATTTAATTTGATGAAGGATAAGCATACAATAAATCTTATTCTTATTTCATCCAAGCGAGTAATCCCTTCCTTCGGAGTTTGTTCGTGAGGATTAAATTCTAGTTCCAAGTGTTTTCATCTTTTCTTTTCCGGAGTTCGAATTTCCTGGCCATTTCGTTGGAACCTCCATCTAAATCACCGCAAGGCTTTAATCTTATTCTTTCATCCTTCATTCAATCTCATCATCTTTTTGTCACCGGAGTGCTTCATGGTGGTTCTTCATGATTTAATTCATTCTTTCAAGAGTTCATCAAGATTCTAATCGAAGGAGCTCAAGTATCCTTCTTCTTGCTTCTCAAAGTGCAATTAATTCTCCATATCCTTTTGAAGTGGAGTTTTGCATTTCTTCGTTCTTCTCAGCCATTCAATCTTTTCCGCTTGTGGTCGGAGATCACCTCATAATTTTGAGATGTTATCTATAAGTCCACAACAAGCTTATTCTTTTTGTTGTTGATTTTCTCAACAACTCCATTTAAACCTTCCTTCTAAAGCTTGCTTTCTATTTCATTCGTGGCACAAGTTGTCATTTTCTTCTCCGTTCTTTTCTTTCAACTATTTCCATTCTTTTCGGAGTTTTTGTGTCATGTCTTCATCAAGTATCATTCCATCCTCTCAAGTTCATGTTCTAATCCTTCCTTTTTTTCAGCTGGAGTGCTGCCTAAATCCTTTCAGTCTTATCCGTTTCTTTTCTCATTCTAACCACTCCGGTTAGAACGAGTGGTTTCATAGTCTATCTAATTCCGTGAGCTTTCGATTCTCGTCATTCTCGTCGTTCCTCTCTTCTTCTCGAGTGCTCTCGATTCTTTGCTTCTTCTCTTGAGTTCTTGTTTCACCTCACCCCTTTTCTCTTTCGTCTCGGTCCTAAGATCTCGGGACGAGATCTCTTGTTAGTGAAGGAGTGTTGTAACGCCCCGGATTTGATGCGCCAGGTGTCTGCCAGTTATTCGCCATAGTTGCCATGTCATTTGCTTGCGTGTTGCACTTTGCCATGTCATCTTATGCATTTCATATCATGTCATCATGTGCATCTCATTTTGCATACGTGTTCATCTCATGCATCCGAGCACTTTCTCCGTTGTCCGTTTTGCAATCCGGCACTCCTATGTCCTCTGGCGTCCCCCTTTTTGTCTCTCGTTGTGAGCGGGTATTAAACGTTCTCGGAATGGACCGAGGTTTGCCAAGCGGCCTTGGTATAGCACCGGTAGACCGCCTGTCAAGTTTCGTACCATTTGGAGGTCGTTTGATACTCCAACGGTTAACCGGGTAACCGTAAAGGCCTCTTTTGTTTGCAGCCCAACACCCCTATTCAAAGTGGCCCAAAACCCAGCAAACTCCCCTCCATGCTCTCGGTCGTTCGATCACGATCGCGTGGCCAAAAACCGCTCCTCATTTGGACTCTCCTAGCTCCCTCTACCTATATATATGTGTGCCTCCCCGAAATTCGTGGTGCAAACCCTAGTCATCTTCATCCTCGCGCCACCGGACATGTCCGCCGACGGCCGGACACGTCCAGCCTCCACCTCACTCCGACCAATCAGCGCCCGCCATGTCACCCCGCCGCCGCCGCTAGCCAACCGAGCCCGCCACCTGTCCACCGCCGCCGCCCGCCTCCGCCGGCCCGCGGGGCCCGCTCCAGGCCCGCGGGGCCCGGATCCGCCGCCGCCGCCGCCCGCGGAACGCCCACGCGCCCGCACCGGCGTGCTCCGCCGCCCTGCCGCCGGTGCGCCGCCGCGCCTCGCCTCCCAGCCCCTGTGCCGTGCCCCGCCGGCGACCTCCGCCGCCCTCCGGCGCCTCCCTCCGCCGGGAGCCGCCGCGTCCCGCGACCGGCCGCCCCTTCCCCGCGCCCTGTCGCCTCGCCCGGCCCGCGCCGCCGCGCCGGCGCCCTGCGGCGCCGCCCCGCCTCGACTCCGCCCGGTCCGGCGCCGCCTCGGCCCCGCGCCGCCGTCCCCGGCCTCTCCGGCCTCCTCCGCGCCGGATCCGCTCCGTCCGGCCTCCTCCTCGACCTCCTCGGCCGCCTTCCTCCCCTACTCCGGCGAGCAACTCCGGCGAGCCTCGATCCACGTGCCCGGATCTGGATCTGAGATCCCACAAGGTTGACCCCGATTCCACTAAGTCCCCAGATCTGCATATTTTCGTGCCATATTCATCGCATCATAACTCCGTGCATACTGCTCCGTTTCGTGCGTGTAATATGTCAAATTGTTCGTCTCGACGAGTACTTCATTTCATTCCACTGCATCATTTTCATTTGAGCTCATATTGATGCCCGGAATGCTGTTGGAAGAGTGCATGTTGATGTTAATCTGCTGAAACTGTTATAACATGCTCATTTGTCAATTTTGCCATGATTGATGTGTGCATCCTATGAGGTTGATGTCTACATGTGTTTTGATCTATGCCATGCCATCTTTCCAGAGGTGTCATCCATGTATTTTTGTGAGTTGTGTACTGAGTGCATCAAGCTTGTTAAGGAGGTTACTTGTTGTTGCTGTTTTGCTAGGCAGATTCTGTTATATTTTTTTGCTATGTAAACCTGCTGCTACAAGTCATTTCGTGCATAATCTGGAGATATTTACTAAACATGTTTTGTTATACATGTCATTCTCTATCCATTTATGCCCTTGGTTGCAATTATAGCCTGCTGTAGCTTGTTGTAATCTTGCTCCAAAGTTGCTAAATAATGTTGCTGTCAGCCTGTTAACATTAAGTTCAGTTTTAGACATATGTTTTACTAGTGATCCATGCACCCTATGAACTTGTTCTTGCCATGCTTAGCTTCATAAACATGTCTTCTTACTGTTGGTTGCCTTGCCATGCCATGTATTGCTCTGTAGTGAGTGGTTCAAGCTCACCAACATGCCTACTTATTGTTGTTCCTGCCATGTATGAATCTGTCCTATCTTTTGCCATGTTTACATGGGTACCATCATATTTTCTGTGCCCTTTTGGATCATGGTCAGTAAGGGACTCTTGTTCTATGCCATTAGTAGATTCATGCCATGCTTTTGTTTGCCATGATAAGCTCGTGTAACATGTTGTTTGATAGCTCTAAACATTGCAACCTGATGTTATTTCTGCTAAGCCTGAAACTGTTATAATTTGCAATCTTTCCATGTCCTTTTGAGCATGTTCTAATGATTTCTGGAGATAGCTCAGTGTTCATGTTTTGTTATGCTTTCCCTGTACTTCATGTTCGTGCCTTTTGTTCTTATGTTGGGATGTTGTAGCATGTTGTTTTGATGCTTGCAAGATGCCTAGTTGCTGTTTTGGGCAGATTGTTGTTATGTCTTGTATAGAGTGTATGTGTTGCTCCGTCGCTCCGTCTTGAGTGTGCTCTATAAGAAACTTGCTTGATTTTGCATGTAGTTTCATATTATCATGTTACATCCTTGTTTTGAGGTGTTTGTTTGATGTTCGAGTGCCTTTTGCACCAATGCCATGCTTAACTTGTTTTGCTCATATCTTCTAGGCCGTAGCTCCAAATCTAATGAACTTTATATGTAACTTGACTAGAATCTCATGTAGATCATCTTGGTGCATCTTAACTTGCTATTTAACAACTTCGAAATATGCATATGAGGACTTACCGGAATTGTTATATGTTGTTCCCGGCCTCATTTAAACTTGCCTTGATGTGTTGTTCTTGTTTGCATCATCTCTTGCCATGAGTAGCTTCATGTAGCCTTGTCATGCATCATACTTGGTTGAGCATCATGTCTTGTTCATGTGTGGTGTGTTTACTATGTTGTGTGCTACTTCTCGGTAGTTCCCGTTTCGTTGCGATCGTGAGGATTCGTTCGTCTACGTGTGGTCCGTCTTCGTGGCTTCATCTTCTTCATGGACTCGTTCTTCTTCCTTGTGGGATTTCAGGCAAGATGACCGCTACCCTGGATCTCACTACTATCATTGCTATGCTAGTTGCTTCGTTCTATCGCTATGCTGCATTTCCTATCATTTGCTCTTCAAGCCTCCCAAATTGCCATGAACCTCTAACCTTTGACACCCTTCCTAGCAAACCGTTGCTTGGCTATGTTACCGCTTTGCTCAGCCCCTCTTATAGCATTGCTAGTTGCAGGTGAAGTTGAAGATTGGTCCATGGTGGACAGGGTTATGTTGGGATATCACAATATCTCTTATATTATTAATGCATCTATATATTTGGTAAAGGGTGGAACGCTCGGCCTTATGCCTGGTGTTTTGTTCCACTCTTCTCCGTAGTTTTCGTCATACCGGTGTTATGTTCCCGGATTTTGCGTTCCTAACGCGGTCGGGTGATTTATGGGACCCCCCTGACAGTTCGCTTTGAATAAAACTCCTCCAGCAAGGCCCAACCTTGGTTTTACCATTTGCCTCACCACCACCTACTTTTCCCTTGGGAGTAATTAACTCAAGGGTCATCTTTATTCAGCCCCCCTGGGCCAATGCTTGTCTAAGTGTTGGTCCAAACTAGAACGAGATATGTGCAGCTCCTATCGGGATGTCGGCGCATCGGGCGGTCTTGCTGGTCTTGTTTTACCATTGTCGAAATGTCTTGTAAACCGGGATTCCGAGACTGATCGGGTCTTCCTGGGAGAAGGAATATCCTTCGTTGATCGCGAGAGCTTATCATGGGCTAAGTTGGGACACCCCTACAGGGTATAAACTTTCGAGAGCCGTGCCCGCGGTTATGTGGCAGATGGGAATTTGTTAATGTCCGGTTGTAGATAACTTGACACCAGATTCGAATTAAAACGCATCAACTGTGTGTGTAGCCGTGATGGTCTCTTCTCGGCGGAGTCCGGGAAGTGAAGACGGTTTCTGTGTTATGATTGACGTAAGTAGGAGCTCAGGATCACTTCTTGATCATTACTAGTTGGCGACCATTCTGCTTGTTTCTCTTCTCGCTCTCATTTGCGTATGTTAGCCACCATACTTGCTTAGCCACTGCTGCAACCTCACCACTTTACCCCTTCCTTTCCCATTAAGCTTTGCTAGTCTTGATACCCATGGTAATGGGATTGCTGAGTCCTCGTGGCTCACAGATTACTACAGCAACAGTTGCAGGTACAGGTTTTGCGATGATCTTGACGCGAGAGCGAAGTTTGCTTGTTTTGGAGTTCTTCTTCTGCTTCTTCTTCGATCAGGGGATAGGTTCCAGGTCGGCAGCCTAGGCTAGCAGGGTGGATGTCATTTGAGTTTCTGTTTGTGTTTCATCCGTAGTCGGATGGTGCTCTTATGTAAGATGATGTTGTATTCGTGTGGCATTGTATGCCTTTCGTATGTATCCCCATCTATTATGTAATGTTGATGTAATGATATCCACCTTGCAAAAGCGTTCCAATATGCGGGTCTATCCTTGGTGGGACTTTCGAGTTCCTTTTGGATAGGGTCGTATATTGGGCGTGACACACTGGCCCGGGGGGGGGGGGAGGGGTTGATTAAGCAACTAGGGGTCCGGAGAAAATCCCCTACTTAAATTTTAATTATGTTAGGCAAATGGTAAAACTGATGTTGGGCCTTGCTGGAGGAGTTTTATTCAAAACAAACTGTCAAGGGGTTCCCATAAACCCGACCGCGTAAAGAACGCAAAATCAAGGAACATAACACCGGTATGAAGGAAACTAGGGCGGCAAGAGTGGAACAAAACACCAGGCATAAGGCCGAGCCCTCCACCTTTTACCAAGTATATAGATGCATTAATTAAATAAGAGACATTGTGATATCCCAACATAATCCTGTCCAACATGGAGCAATCTTCAACTTCACATACAACTAACAATGCTATAAGAGGGGCCGAGCAAAAGCGGTAACATAGCCAAACAACGGTTTGCTAGGAAGGGTGAAAAGGTTAGAGGCTGACATGGCAATTTGGGAGACTTGGTAAATAAGTGAAAGGTAACGCAGCATAGCGATAGAACGAAGCAACTAGCATAGCAATGATAGTAGTGAGATCCAGGGTAATGGTCATCTTGGCTGAAATCCCTCTAGGAAGAAGAACAAGTCCGTGAAGAAGGCGAACGGGCGAAGACGAACCAAGCGGAGACGAATGAATCCTCACGATCACAACGAAACAGGAACTATCGAGAAGCAAACAACATGGTAAACACATAACACATAAACATGACATGCTGCTCAACCAAATATGACAAAGGCTACATGATGCTACTCATAGCAAGAGATGATGCAAACAAGAACAACACATCAAAGCAAGTTTAAATGAGGCCGGAAACAACATATAACTAATCCGGTAAGTCCTCATATGCAAATATATAAATTGATCCAAATCTGAACAAACCGTATGTTCAAGTTGGTAAATACCAAGTTAAGATGCACCAATATGATCTACATGAAAATCTAGTCAAGCTACATATAAAGTTTATTTAGTTCGGAGTTACGGCCTAGAAGATATGAGCAAAACAAGTTAAACATGACATTGATGCAAAATACATTCAAACATAAAGCAAACAATCCCAACACATGGATGCAACATGATAAGATGAAACTACATGCAAAATCAAGCAAGTTTCGTATAGAGCATGCTCAAAACGGAGCAACGGTGCAACACATACACTCCATGCAAGATATAACAACAATATGCTCAAAACGGAGCAACGGTGCAAAACATACACTCCATACAAGATATAACAACAATATGCTCAAAACAGCAACTAGGCTCTTTGCAATCATCAAAACAACATGCTACAGGAATCATATGAGCATAAACTTGACATGATCTTCATGTACATATAACATACATCAAATATCATTAAGGTTCAGGTTAATAGGCATCAAGGTTAAACCAATATGATCAATGCAAAATGCAACTTTATAACACATGAGCATATGCATGAGCAGAGTTAATATGATGGCATGTTGGAGGCATGAAACGAAGATGCTACAACAACTATACATAGTAACGAAGGGCATGGCATCAAAGATAAAAAATAGCAAATAACATCAATGCATCATATACATATGACTCATGGATTAGTGGGAACCAACATGACAAATTTGAACGTTGAAACAGTTTCAGCAAGTGTAAAACAGCAACATTATGATAGCATGTTTGCAAGCATGGAACGGAGTCATATGACATCCAAAATTAGGAAACATGGCATGTGAACAAATTACCCACAGCATACTTCAAAACATGTAATTGGAGAATCTCCAGAATAGGCATGTATCCACTAATATCAAGCTAACGACAAGACATCATGAAGTTAGCAGGAATCTGGAACAACATGTTGGCATGTTCATGGCAATGAAACCATATGCTACAAGACTTATATAGGGCATCAAAAGGCATGGCGTGATATAGAGCAACAAGTACAACTAAACATGTCAACTAAGAACCTCCAGATTATGCATGGATTAATGGGTAGCATCATGCAAACATGGCATCATGATATGACAGAAACAGACTTGACAGGTCATTAACAGCGAGTAGCCAATTTCACGAGCTTGATGCACTCACTACATGGCATAACAAAATACATGTATGGAACCACTGTAAATATGGCATGCAAATGCTCCTAAAACATGTAGACATCATGCTCATAGGATGCACACACAAAATGCAACAAAAATGACAAACCAGCAACTAACAGTAGTTAACAGCAACATGCATTTTTGCAACAGGGATTAAAATATCAAGATGCACCCCAACGTGAATGCCAGTCATACCAACATGTAGAGCATGAAAAGCAGAACATGTGGATATCAAGATCATCATCATAGGATCAACAGAGACAAAGTTATAGCACTTACAAGATGCATACATGATGTTAACAATTAGCAGATTCCAGCAGTTTATATCATTTAGCTTCTTTGCAACGAAGATTAAGGCATCAAGATGAATCCTAACATGCATGCAAATGCAACCATCATAAAGAGCATCAAGTGGTGAATATTTTGATATATCATACACGCAAAACAGAGTGACATGCACAAAGTTATTGGTCAAATATGCACACATGATGCTGTTTTACTCAGGGACTTGATCATTTTCTGGAAAAAAGAACAGACGGGCGCTAGATAGTTAACATGCACACTGGGTGAGGGATAGGGTCGGTGCTCACATTGGGCTTCGGCCCAGTAGTAGAGGAGGCGGATTGTGCTGGGGTGGACGGAGAGGCCGGCCCACGCGGGCACGGGCCCACGTGGCCGAGGGCAACGCAGGGTCGAGGGACTCCCGACAGCGGCAGAGGTCGGCTGTGGCTGCGGGGGGAGGAGGGGGTAGGTGGTTTTAGCCCATTTGTGGACGAAGGAGAGTTGCTTAAATAGGAAAGGGGTCTAGGGTTGAGGGTTTCACTACAGAAAAAATACACTTCCGTGATGATACGTGTTGGTCACAGTAGGTCGCGTTTTTTGTCATGCATGTACATCCATGACGATTTTATGACAGAATCAAGATAGTCATACCTGTGCTGTCGTAGAAGTGTTCCATGACATTACCAAAATTATCATCACGCAAGTGTCCACTTCCATGACAATAAATCGCGCATCACAGAAGTGCTTTCGTCAAGGGTGACCGACACGTGGCATCCACCGTAACGAAACGCCGTTAAGCTGTCGGGTCCGGTTTTGGATCCGATAAATCGTTAATAGCTCGGACCTATGGGGATTTTCCACGTGTAAAATCATCATTGGCCGGAGGAAACACGTGTTGCCTCACCGTTGGGACAGATATCATCCACTCATTGGACAGGAGGTGCCTATGATAGGTCGACACGTGGCATGGCCCAACAGTGACCCATTCCGGTGAAAAAGGTCGGCCCATATAAGGCCTACTTGTGCCAAGTCCATTTAAGCCCACAGCCCATACGATATGTGCCAATTCATCCTGTCACCGGCCCGTTAAAGATTTGACACCATTGCAGCCCATCGTCAATTCGAGCCCGTTAACAGCCCGCTATATATTTGGGCTCAATATCGGCCCGATGATATTTCGGCCTGTTAAAGTCCCATTCAATGGATGGGCCAATTTTCAGGATGTACATCTTTCGGCCTTTTATCGACCCGTTTAAATGTTGGGCTAATTTCCGGCCCGGTGTGTCTTTCAGCCTGTTGACGGCCCATAAATCAGTTGGGCCATTTGTAGTCGGACCTGAGTTTCGGCCTTTTAGCGACCCATTTAAGTGTTGGGCCAATTTCCAGCCCGATGTCTCTTTCAGCCTGTTGACGGCCCATAAATCAGTTGGGCCATTTGTAGTCGGACCTGAGTTTTGCCTTTTAACGACCCATTTAACTGTTGGGCCAATTCCCCGCCCTGTGTGCCTTTCGGCCTGTTTACGGACCATAAATGACTTGGGCGATTTGTAGTCAGACCTGAGTTTTGGCCTTTTAACGGCCCATGCCCTTCATGTTCCAATACCAGCCCGGTATCTCTTTCGGCCTGCTAAAGGCCCACAACTCAGTTGGGCCATTTACAATACGACCTGACTTTTGGCCTCTTAGCAGCCCATTCTCTTCATGGTCCAGTACAAGCCCGCTATCTCTTTTGGCCTGCTAATGGTCCACAGTAGAGTTGGGCCATATGTAGCCCAAACTTAGTAACGGCCTATTAACGGCCCTTGAAATCAATTGGGCCCACCTATTGCCCGCTTCGATGTCGGCCTGTTAACGACCCGGGAGGTAAGAGGGCCGACCATTAACTTTCGGCCTAGTAACGGCCCATTAACTTAATGGGCCCCCTAAAGATCGTACATGTCTTTAGGCCAAATTAGATAATTTGAGCCCATTACGACAAGCAATTATGCACAGGACCAAAACCGATCAAGCAAAGGTACGGCATACAGGGAAAAATGTTGCACATCCAACATATATTACAGGAAATTACATCCACTGGACAATCAAAGATTGATGCCAGTGCAAATAAATGAACAGAACCTAACGATGTATAACGTCACAATCTGCAACCCCAGCACGGATGACGCCCATAAGCATGCGGGCAAGTTCTTGCTGCTTTGCTACACTGTCTCTGAAAACATTAATCAGTTGTTTTGTCGCACGACTCTACACCTCTGATTCCTCCACCATTTCCATCATTGCTTCATCCATTAATTGGTTCACAAACATACATTTTTTCCATTGCATTCGAGACATAGGATACTGAACAGATTCAGATGGCGATTTTGGCAGACTTGTATTATTGATAGTGGAGAGTGTCTCGACCACTGCATCATAACATAAATTAGGAGGGGAACCAAACAGATTAATCATGAGTTATTGGCATATTACCTGACCTAGATTTATTGGAAAGAAACAATGGGGTTGCCTTGCTGTTTTCAGAGTTTGTCTTCTTATCTTCAGCAGCCTGCACCAAATTAACACATTAGCATTGCTATCATTGGCCAAGTCAAATAGTAGGAAAGCAACATTGACACAATGAATGTTTGGGCAACTAGCCTACACCAAATTAACACAATATGGCACAGTTATCATCATCCTAAGGTAATACGAATGCAACATTGACACAATGAATGAATGGGTAACCAGAGCAGCACTACAATTCAGTAATGTGCATGATATGAGATAGTACACTCATGCAGCTCACTTTGCAAAACTACCACGCAGTTTTCTTTACAAAAATTAACATTGGCGCCTTTAACATTTTGCTACAAGTAATTTTAGATCAGATAAAAGTTGGATTCACGCCGATTAAAAAAATACATGCAGATGTAAAAATATAGTGATATACAACAGGTACTTACATCGGCATTGGAGCACAGAGAATTCCCGCAAGATATTTTCCTCGAATACAATCCCAATGAGGGAAGTCTTCTATCATTTAACCTTGTTTTCTAAAAGAGAGATGGGTAAGAAACATGTAGAAAATATGATCAGAATGCTATAAAATTTCATGATGTGAGGATACGCACACGCTTCTTAGAATGGAGTTGACATTCTTTTGCTAGATTGGAGTGGACTAGTTCTTTGGCCACTGGAATCTGCTTATTATCAGTGGGAGTTGGGTTTCTCTGTGCTGGAGCAGTATCTATGAAAAATGGAGTTGGTTTATTATCTCCTCGCGTTTGGATCTTTTGCAACGGCCTTGTTTGTAACCCTTCAGATTCTAACATAGCCGTCTTCCCCTTGCATGCCTTATATAGAAGAATGGTGCTTCGATTACAAAACATGCTACAGCAGAGATGGAATAGGTACTGAAGAATAGAAAGGCGTGAAATATTGACATGTATTCCCTCCATCCGAAAATAAATGGATGAGTCTAGGCGTATTTCAGTTCTGGATACATCCAGTTTTATCCATTTCTATGACATGTAATCCGGACGAAGGGAGTATGATGTAAGAGCTAGGGATACGATAGGGCAACACAGTAAAAAAAACACTGAAAGCCAACTGTAGAACCAAAGTATTCAAACCCACTGATATGAGATAGTACACTCATGCCGCTCAAGATGCAAAACTACCAGGCAGTTTTCCTTACAAAAATCATCATTGTGGCCTTTAATCATACATTTTGCTACAACTAAGTTTAGATCATATAAAGGTTGGATTCACGCCGATTAACAAAATACATGTTGATGTAAAAATATAGTGATATACAATAGGTACTTACATCTGCATTGGAGCACAGAGAATTCCTGCAAGAATATTTCCTCACAGACGATACCAGTGCAGAAATTCTTCCATTTGTTAAGCTTATTTTCTAAAAGAGAGATGGGTAAGAAACATATAGAAAATATGATCAGCATGCCATAAAATTTCACGATGCAAGGATACGCAGACGCTTCTTAGAATGGAGTTGACATATTCTTGCTGGACTGAAACGGACTAGTTCTTTGGCCACTGGAATCTGCTTATTATCAGTAGGAGTTGGGTTTCTCTGTGCTGGAGCAGTATCTATAAAAACTGGAGTTGTTTTATTATCTCCTGGCGTTTGGCTCTTTTGCAAAGGCCTTGTTTGTAACCCTTCAGATTCTGACATAGTCGTCTTCCCCTTGCATGCCTTGTATAGAAGAATGGTTCTTTAATTATAAAACATGCTACGGCAGAGAGACGGAATAGGTACTCAAGAATAGAAAGGCATGACATATTGACATGTATTCCTTCCATCCGGAAAAAAAATGGATGGGTCTAGGCGTATTTCAGTTCTAGATACATCCAGTTTTATCCATTTCTGTGACATGTAATCCGGGCAGAGGAAGTATGGTGTAAGAGCTATGGATACGACAGGACAACACAATAAAAAAACACTAGTTGAATGTAAACCTGTATGCTAGCGGAATACGTACAGAAAAAACTAAGGCAACATACACGTGTATGATTGGGAAACTAAGATGGCATTGCAACAGAGCACTAGAACAACACTTCAATGTAAATAAACATGGTATGGTAGATAGATGAAGTACATACTAATGAATAACAATGCATAAGATATTCAGAAGCATGATGTCCAAATTAAGCAGATGGCATTGCGATAGCTCAATAATGATCTATAATTAGCTTAGCTAGTTCATTTATGACATAATTAGCTCACTTAGGTACAAAATGGCATAACAACCTAGCATAGCTCAATAATGATCTATAATCAGCTTAGCAACTTCATTTATGACATAATTAGCGCACTTATGTAAAAAATGGCATAATAACCTTGGTTTAGCTCCAAACTATTATATAATTAGTTTATTTTCTTCCAAAATGACAAAATAACCTTACCTAGATCCAAAATGACCGATTTTTTACTAGGATAGCTCTAAAATGACCTACACTTACCATTTTGTGCTACAAAATGAATAAATATGCCTAGTTAACTCAAAAATGGCATAACTACGTAGGTTAGCTCCAAAATGACCTATTTACCTAGCTTAACTCTAAAATGACCTACACACTTAGCATTTTTACCTACCTTAATTAGCCAGAAATGGCATTTTACCTACCTTAGTTAGAGGAAGAAGGAGGAGGAAGAAGAAAAAGTCTTCTTATGCTTCTTCTTCTTCTTCTTCTTCTTCTTCTTCTTCTTCTAGCTAGTCTTCTTCTTCTTCTTGTAACTTTCATCTTTCCTAATTTCCAGATTTGCTTGAGATGAGGAAGCTAGCATTGATGGAAACTTGTTCCAAACTTTTACTTGTGCTTTTGCTTCCTTTTTATTTATGGAAACTTGTAGCAAACCTGTTGGATATGTTGTTGGAAACTTGTTGGATACCTTGTTGCAAACTTGTATATATGGAAATGTTGTTGGAAACTTGCATATGTTCTTGTTGTTGGAAACGTGTATATGTTGTTGGAAACTTATTGTTGGTATGATTGTTGAAATTATTTTGAAATGTGTATATACATATTTATATGTGAAATTCTGTCAAAATTGAATGAAATTTAAGAAAAAGAAGAAAAAACAGGGGCTATACAGACACTTTGCCATCTGGTGGTAGACTACAGAACTTTGTCGTCCGCCAGCGGACGGCAAAGCTGCCTCGTGGCAGCTACCTGTGAAACCTAGGGTTTAGGGGGCTCGCCTATTTGGAAGATTTCGCGCCAGCCAGCAGATGGCAAAGGCCTTTCGATCTTTGCCTTCTGCTGGCTGACGGCAAAGCACGCCGTTAACCACTTAACGGACCTGAAATGACATGTGTGCCGTCTGTCAGCAGACGACCAATCCCTTTGCATCTTTGCCGTTCGCCAGCAGACGGCAAAGAGTCCTTTGCCGTAGCCTATTCAGCCGGACCTGTTGCCGTCTGCTGGCTGACGACAAAAGTCTTTGCCGTCAGCCATCCATGCCTTTGCCGTCAGCCGTGGCAGACGGCAAAGTGCCTGATTCCTGTAGTGATGATTTATTTTTTGATTTTCTTCCTTATGAGTGGTGGTAGGGGACGAGCGAAGGTCTTTTACTACCAATCTATCCCCTTCGGAGCATGCGTGTAGTACTTTGTTTAGATAGCTAACAGATTTTTGCAATAAGTATGTGAGTTCTTTATGACTAATGTAGAGTCCATGGATTATAAACACTCTCACCCTACCACCATTGCTAGCCTCTCTAGTACCATGCAACTTTTACCGGTGCATTACACCCACCATATAACCTTCCTCAAAACAGCCACCATACCTACCTATTATGGCATTTCCATAGTCATTCCGAGATATATTTCCATGCAACTTCCACCGTTTTGTTTTATTATGACACGCACCGTCAGTGTCATACTGCTTCGCATGATCGTAAGGTAGCTAGCATGATGTTTTCATGGCTTGTCCATTTTGATGTCATTGCTATGCTATATCATTGCACATCCCAGTACACCACCGAAGGCATTCATATAGAGTCATATTTTGTTCTAGCATCGAGTTGTAATTCTTGAGTTGTAAGTAAATAAAAGTGTGATGATCATCATTGTTAGAGCATTATCCCATGTGAGGAAAGGATGATGGAAGCTATTATTCCCTCACAAGTTGGGATGAGCCTCCGGAATTTACAAAAAAATAAAAGAGGCCAAAGAAGCCCAAATAAAAAAAGAGAAAATAAAAAAATGAGAAAAAAGAGAGAAAGGACAATGTTACTATCCTTTTTCCACACATCTGCTTCAAAGTAGCACCATGATCTTCATGACAAAGACTCTCCTATTTTGTCACTTCCATATACTAGTGGGAATTTTTCATTATAGAAATTGGCTTGTATATTCCAATGATGGGCTTCAAATTCCCCTAGGTCTTCGTGAGCAAGCGAGTTGGATGCACACCGACTTAGTTTTCAGTTTGAGCATTCATACAATTATTGCTCTTACTGCATCCGTTGCATGGCAATCCCTACTCACTCACATTGATATCTATTGATGGGCATATCCATAGCCCGTTAATATGCCTAGTTGACGTGAAACTTTCTCCTTCTTTTTGTCTCCCCACAACCTATAACGCCCTGAGACCGATGCTCCAAGTGTGTTCCAGTTGTTAACCGTTGTTGCCATGTCATTTGCTTGCGTGTTCCATTTTGCCATGTCATCATATGCATTTCATCTGCCTGTTTTTCAAACTTGCATTCGCCTGGGTCCACCAGTTCTCTTCCGTTCTCTGTTCGAAGTCCTGACACACTCGCACGCGCCCGTCGCACCTCCCAGATCTTGTGGGATAAAAACGTTTTCGGAATGGGCCGTGATTTGATGAGTGGTCTTGGTATATCAACAGTAGACCGCCTATCAAATTTCATTCCATTTGGAGGTCGTTTGATGCCCCAACGGTTAACCATGTTAACCGTCGGACCCCTTTCTCTTTGCAGCCCAGCACCCCCCCACAACAACCCTCTAGCCCCCCTCCATGCTATTCGTCGTTGGATCATGATCGTGTGGGCGAAAATGGATCCTCCATAGCCCTCTCCTAGCTCAGTCTACCTATAAAAACGCCCGCTCCCCTATTTTTCAGCAAAACCCTAGCTCTCCTCCTCCTTGTGCCGCCGGACATGTCCGTGCCGCCGCCCCATCCAATCCCTCGCCGCCACGTCACCGCCCCGCTCCTCCCCGCGGACGCGGCCCGCAGATCCCATCACGGGCCCGCCCGGGCCCGAGCCAAGCCCGCCACCCCGCCCCGCGAGCAGAGCGCTCCGCTGCCGCCGCCCGAGCCGTGCCACCCAGCTCCCGCTCTTTGTTGCTCGTGCCCAAACGTCGCCTGTCGCCGATCTCCGTCGCCCCCGAGCTCGCCGCCCCGAGCCGCGTCCCCGCACACTCGCGTCGACCCCGCCGCATTGCATCGTCGCCGCTCCGGTAGGAGCTCACCGGAGCGCGAGCCGCTGGCCCCGTTTCCCCGCGCCTCCTCGCTGCATCGCGCCGCCCACCATCGACCTCGCCCTGCTACCTCTTGAGCACTGCTTTGGTTTCCCTTGAAGAGGAAAGCGTGATGCAGCAAAGTAGCGTAAGTATTTCCCTCAGTTTTTGAGAACTAAGGTATCAATCCAATAGGAGGCTCCTCAAAAGTCCCTCGTACCTACACAAACAAACAAGAACCTTGCAACCAACGCGATAAAGGGGTTGTCAATCCCTTCACGTTAACTTGCAAAAGTGAGATCTGATAGAGATAATAAGATACGATAAATACTTTTGGTAGTTTTATGATATAGATTAGAAAGTAAAGATGCAAATAAAAGTAGATCGAAAACTTATATGATAAATGATAGACCCGGGGGCCATAGGTTTCACTAGTGCTTCTCTCAAGATAGCATAAGAATTATACGGTGGGTTAACAAATTACTGTCCAGTAATTGATAGAAAAGCGCATAGTTATGAGATTATGTAGGCATGATCATGTATATAGGCATCACATTCGTGACAAGTAGATCGAAACGATTCTGCATCTACTACTATTACTCCACACATCAACCGACTCCTGCCTGCATTTAGAGTATTAAGTTCATGAACAGAATAACGCATTGAGAAAGATAACATGATGTAGAGGGATAAACTCATGCAATATGATATAAACCCCATCTTTTTATCCTCAATGGCAACAATACAATGTGTGCCTTGCTGCCCCTGCTATCACTGGGAAAGGACACCGCAAGATTGAACCCAAAGGTAAGCACTTTTCCCATTGCAAGAAAGATCAATCTAGTAGGCCAAACCAAACTGATAATTCGAAGAGACTTGCAAAGATAACTAATCACACATAAAAGAATTCAGAGAAGATTCAATTATTTTTCATAGATAAACTTGATCATAAACCCACAATCCATCGGATCTCGACAAACACACCGCAAAAAGAGTTACATCGAATAAATGTCCAAGAAGATCGAGGAGAACTTTGTATTGAGATTCGAAAAGAGAGAAGAAGCCATCTAGGTAATGACTATGGACCCAAAGGTCTGTAGTAAACTACTCACAACTCATCGGAGAGGCCTTGGAGATGAATTAGAGGCCCTCCATGGTCGATTCCCCCTCCAGCGGAGCGCCGGCGAAGGCTCCAAGATGGGATCTCACGGATACTGAAGTTTACGGTGGTGGAGATAGTTTTTCGTGGTGCCCCTAGATGTTTTCCGGGTACGTATATATATATATATATATATATATATATATATATATATATATATATATATATATATATATAGGGTGCGCCGGGCACCCTCATGGCCGCCTCGGTTACTTCTTGATGTCCACTCCAAGTTTCCTGGATTGCGTTTGTTCCAAAAAGATCGCTCCCGAAGGTTTCATTCCGTTTGGACTCCGTTTGATATTCCTTTCCTTCGAACACTGAAATAGGCAAAAAAAAACATCAATTCGGGCTGGGCCTTCGGTTAGTAGGTTAGTCCCAAAAATGATATAGAAGTGTAGAGTAAAGCCCATAAACATCCAAAACGGGTAATATAATAGCATGGAACAATCAAAAATTATAGATACATTGGATACGTATCACACCCCGGCAACCACTCCGTCAGCGCCGTCCTCCGCATCTCGTCTCCAACCCGTCCCCGACCTCCTCCCTCGCTGGAGACCTCGCTGAAGGTCGCCGCCGTCGCCGGAGCCACCTCCATCGCCGGATCCACCAGAAGGTGGATCAGATCCACCAATGCACCAAGCCAAACATGCCTCGACCGTCTTGGATCCCCTCGTCCCGCACATCTCCATCCAGTTTTCGGAGGTGGTTTTTTCTCTGTCCCTGGAATTTCAGCATCATATGTGCATCTTCTTCGTGTCATAACTTTGTGCATGTTTCTCCGTTTTGCGTGTATGATATGTCAAAATGCTCACCTCAGAGTGTTCTTCATGTTGTTTGCATTTGCATTCATGTTAGGATACATGTTGGCATGATTATCTCTGCTATAAAAGTGCTAAGTGATATAAACTGCTGGAAACTG
The DNA here is from genome assembly GCA_963921465.1 of Triticum timopheevii. Taxonomy (NCBI): domain Eukaryota; kingdom Viridiplantae; phylum Streptophyta; class Magnoliopsida; order Poales; family Poaceae; genus Triticum; species Triticum timopheevii. Next base: position 334,861,947 of record OY997274.1, on the reverse strand, counting down.
CTATAACTTGCTATTTTGTCTTTTTATATCTTTATGTGTGATTTTCTTTTGAGCATCATGTCAACATGTTTTAGGAGCATAATCTTTCCAGCTTTGCAGTGATGTAACCCATTTGTTTTGATATGCCATATGGTGAATCCATCAAGCTTGTGAAGTAGGCTACTTGCTGTTAATGGTCTGCCAAGTCTGAAATTGTTATATCATGTTGCTACGTTTGCTTGATGCTACCGTCAAATCCATGCATAATATGGAGATGCCTAGTTGACATGTTTTGATGTTCATGCTATGCCATATCATTCCATTTCATTTGATGCCTCATATATTTCCTTTAGTATACGCTTTAATTGCCGTGAACTTGCCTAAATGATGTTCCAGTTTTCTATTAACTTCATGATGCCATGTTGTGAGATTGATATTAGTTAATCTATGCATCTTTTATAGATGCTCCGAATTTTTGTATTTAAGTATGATATTATTAATTTATGCACATACCAAGTTTGATTATTTTGGACTTCATATGACTTTTGTTCCAAGGTCTCAAACATTCTATGATGATGTTGTTTTACACTTGCTGAAACTGTTACAACATTCAAACTTGACTTGATGGTTTCCACTAATCCCTGAGCCATATGCATATGATGCCTTGATGTTATTTTCTCTTTGTTATGTTTACTTTGATGCGATGCCCTTGATTCCCATAGAAATTTTTTTTGGTTTGTCTCGTTCTTTCTTTCAAGTTGCCATCATGCTAAATCTCTCAACCTGTTAACAGCATGTTCCATTTTGCAAAGCTTATTGTAATTAATCCATGCATCATACGAACTTGTGCCCATGGACTAAATTTAAGTATATCATGTCTACTACATGCTCATCTCAGTTGCAAAATTGTTGAAATTGCTATGCTTTCTTTTATGTGTCTCCAAATTCAGCATCGTAATGTTGCTGTTTTGAATTCTCAGATTGTCACTGTTTGATAATGAACTTATATCATGTTTGCATGCTGTCTTGATGATTCCCATGAACCTGTTGCTCATATATTTATGCCATGTTTTGTGTTTTGAGCTCCTTGATATGTACTACCATTCTATGCCTTTTGATGCCATGTTCTTGTAATGTAGCATATTTGTTTCATGCCTACAACATGTCATCATATTAAGTCTGCTCATGCATATGCCCTGTTTTTCAGTCATAATCTGTGTTATCAAGTTGCAATTTCCATTGATCATCTTGGTTTAATATTGATGCCTATGAACCTGAAACTTGATGATATTTGAAGCATGTTATCTGTGCTTGAAGTACATGACAATTTTGTGTTCATATGTTTCCTGTAGCATGTTTTTTTTATGATTGCAAAGTGCCTACTTGCTGTTTTGGGCAGATTGTTGTTATAACTTGTTTTGAGTGTATGTGTTGATTCGTTGCTCCGTTTTGAGCATGCTCTATCTGAAACTTTCTTAGAATTGCATGTAGTTTCATAATATATTGTTGCATCCATGTTTTGAGTGTGTTTGCATGATGTTTGAATGAATTTTGCATCAATGCCATGTTTAACTTGTTTTGCTCATATCTTCTAGGCCATAGCTCCGAATTAAACGAACTTTATATGTAACTTGACTAGAAATTCATGCAGATAATCATGGTGCATCTTAACTTGCTGTTTAATAACTTGATCATAAGGTGTTATCCAGATCTGAACCAATTTCAAAATTTGCATATGAGGACTTACTAGAATTGTTATATGTTGTTTCCGGCCTCATTTAAACTTGCTTGCATGTGATGTTCTTGTATGCATCATCTCTTCCCATGAGTAGCATCATATAGCCTTGTCATGCATCATCGTTGGTTGAGCATCATGATGTGTTTGCTTCTTTCCGGTTGTGCTTCTTCTCAATAGTTCATGTTTCGTTGCGATCGTCAGGATTCGTACGACTACGCTTGCTTCGTCTACGCCTGCCCGTCTTCTTCATGGACTCGACCTTCTTCCTAGCGGGATTTCAGGCAAGATGACTGTCACCTTGGATCTCACTACTATCTTTGTTATGCTAGTTGTCTTGATGCTATCGCTATGTCGCGCTACCTATCACTTGTTAATCAAGCCTACCAATATGCCATGAAACAACCTCTAACCTTTTTTTCACCATCCCAGCAAACCATTTTTTGGCTATGTCACTTTGCTCAACCCCTCTTATAGTGTTGCTAGTTGCAGGTGCAGTTGTAGGTTGTTCCATGTTGGGACATGGATATCACGGATATTTTGGGATATCACAATATTACTTATAATTAATTAATGCATCTACATACTTGGTAAAGGGTGTAAGGCTCGGCCTTATGCCTGGTGTTTTGTTCCACTCTTGCCACCCTAGTTTCCATCATATCGGTGTTATGTTCCTTTGATTTTGCGTCCCTAACATGGTGAGGGTTTATGGGCCCCTCTAGACAGTTCACTTTGAATAAAACTCTTCCAGCAAGGCCCAACATTGGTTTTACCATTTGTCTAATAACAACTAAAACTTGCGTAGGGACTTACTGGTACCCAAGGATTCTTAATCAACCCCCCGGGCCAGTACTCCTCATGAGTGTTTGTCCAAACTAGGCGATGTCCAGCGCCCCTAGGCAACCAGGTTCTCAGCCAACCCGATGTCTTGCCCATCTGGTGTACCCTGAGAGCGAGATACGTGCGACTTCTATCAGGCTAGGTCGATGCATCAGGAGCTCTTGCTAGATTTGTTTTGCCATTGTTGAAATGTCTTGTGCATCAGGACCCCAAGTCTGATCGGATGTCCCGCGATGGAGGTTTGTCTCCGTGGAACGTGAGCTTGTCATAGGCTAAGTTGGGACACCCCTACAGGGTACAAACTTTCGAGAGTCGTGCCCACGGTTATGTGGCAGATGGGAGTTGTTAATGTCTGGTTGTAGAGTACTTGACACCAGATTCAAATTAAAATACACCAACCGTGTGCGTAACCGTGACGGTCTCTTTTCGAGTGTGTCGAGAAGAGAACACGGTGGGGGTTTTGTTTGAACGTAAGTAGTTTAGGATCACTTCTTGATCATTACTAGTTTGCGTCCGTTTTGCAGCTTCTCATCTTATTCTTGTACTCGTAAGTTAGCCACCATACAATGCTTAGTCGCTCGCTGCAACCTCACCACTTATGCATTCCATACCCATTAAGCTTTGCTAGTCTTGATACCCATGGTAATGGGATTGCTGAGTCCTTGTTGCTCGCAGTTTACTACAACAACAGTTGCATGTACAGGTAACACGATGATCATGACGTGAGACCGATGTTTACTTGTTTTGGAGTCCTTCTTCTGCTTCTTTTCCTTTCAGGTGATAGGTTCCTGGTCGGCAGCGTCGGGTAGGAGGGTGGATGTCGTTTGAGTTTTTGTTTGTGTTTCATCTGTAGTCGGATGTTGCTCTTGTGTATGATGTTGTTGTATTCGTGTGGCATTTTATGCCGTTGTATGTATCCCATCTATTATGTAATGGTATGATGGAATGATATCCACCTTGGAAAAGCGTCTTCAATATGCAGCTCTATCATTGGTGGGACCTTCGAGTTCCTCTCGGATAGGATCACATATTGGGCATAACTGTCGACGTCCTAGACTTGGGGCTATCTAGTCCTGCCTGCCTGCGGCCCACCACGTGGCTCCATTGACGGCCTGGTACGGCCCAGCTTCAACAAAAACGCAGCAAGACCCTCGCGAGGGGCCAAGCCTCGCAAGGCGGACAATGCCAAGACCCCTGAAGGAGTTGGCCTCCTAAGGAGGGCTCCTGAGGGGCGGAGAGATCTATGCAGCTACCTCATGAGGCTCAGGTGACGTGAGCCATGACGACCAAGGCCAGGCGGGCACAGAGCGCAGGTTTCCTCTTCAGTGCAAGGGAGGCAAGCCGCAGGCGCGGAGTCTCGAGGAAGCAGCCAAAGGTTTCCATTCTGGTGCAACGAGACCAAGACCGCCAGGACGGCCAGACGGAGGTCATCACCGAGCCCACAGCAGCATCACAACCAGAGGCTATTTGCAGGCGAAGACTATTTTTGTCAGGATATACTATACTACTTGTCCCTTTCGAATCCCGCCGTTGTGGGATCCCTTCCCGCTCATATTTGGGAGGAGGACCAAGGCAATATATATAGGTCTTAGCCATCACCATAGGGGAGAATCGATTCCTTCCGAAGCAACACACCAGCTCAAGAACACCTCACCTCGCGAGGCTTGTTCATCCTTGTACTAGTCATCGATAGCCCCTCGAGGCAATCCACCACACCACACTAGAGTAGGGTATTACACCACAACTGTGGCCCGAATTAGTATAAATCTCTGTGTCTTTATGTCTCTATGAGCTCAACGCGCTAGGCTAGGGAGGAACGCGAGTAGGCAGGTTGGGCAGGTTGAGATCTCCGCATGCACCCAAGTGTTAGAACCTCTCATGGGTTGCTGGACCCAGAAATCTGATATTTAGCGCTCTAGGTAGGGGTGCGTTGGATCTCCTCTTCCGTCGACCAGTCCTCCTCCACTCCACCGATGCCATGACCGACGCCCCGAGAGCCCACGTCGAGCACTGGGTCATCCAGACCTCCTCGGCAGCACCCACCGGTGAAGAAGACCTCCACTCTGCCCTGCACGCGCAGTCTTCTGCTCTGGCGTCGTGCCGCAGCCGCGCAGCTACGCGATCTGCGAACTATGCTGCAGCCCCTGCTCCGCACTCGCGCAGGGAACAAGCGAATGTGCGGGCGGCAGTCATCGTGGCCCGTGAGCTTCTGTGGTGCAGGCTGCTTGAGAGCGGCCGCGACGCCCTGCTGGAGCGGGTCACTAAGCTGCTAGATGCGGCATGCAGGAGGCGGCCCCGTTCTGCACCCTCCCCACATTGCAGGCGATGGTGGGGGCGCGTGCTCATCCCCGACACAGCCGCGCGCCCTCTCCCAGGGACCACGGAGAGCCTCTCGACGCCAACCAGCCTCGTGGGGCAGCCCGCGCCGCCCCAAATGTGCCCCCTCGGCACGGGGCTGCTCCGGACGACACCACCAGGGGCCGTGTTGGAGTGCCGGCCCCTGACCAGCAGGACCAGAGAATGACAAAAGGGGGCGGGAGCATTAGGCGGCCGGGCAGCGCCCCTGGCGTGAGCACCCCAGAAGCCAACGTTCCTGTCGTGATGGATCCAAGGCACCCGCTAAGAGAGGGCCCCAGCCGATCCCCAACGCCAAGCTGGGCGCTGGAAATACACGAGGCCGAGCTCCCCTTCGAACCACCACCAAGCCCTGCCGACATGCCCAACAGCGGCAGCCTTTGGGTACAGTTAACGTCGCAGGGGCACGCTTACACTAACCATGGATCGCAGGTAAACCAAGACGTGATGACCACCAGGACCCTTAGGACGGCGGGCTCCCCTCAGGAGCGCGAAGGACGTTGGGAGCAGCACGAGGGGAGCCCAGCGGCAGGGCCCTCCTCGCGCTGCACGGAACAGGATCAGGCCTGGAGGTAGGTTCCCTGCCAGGGAAGGAGCCGACGAGCTCTTCCCCTCGGCAGGGGGCCTGCGGTCGTCGAGGATGCCGTCAGCATCCCCTTGGCCCCTTGGTGTTGTCCTGGTTTCCGGTCTCCCCAATGGTGGTCAGGGGCCGCGCACGGCGGGGTCCTTGTCGAGTGACATGAAGCAAGGCTCCGGCCTATGAAGGTCTCCGCCCGTGACACTCTCACGTAACAATGAGTGGGGCTGTACACGCCCCGGAGTCTCCAGAGTGCCGCCCTGGGGCCTCACGGGGGCTCCCACCCACGTCCTAGTGGAAGCACCATGCTCCGTGCTGGCCGTCGACACTGTCCCTAATGACTATGCCCAGCCAGTGGAAGCACTTAGCTTTGCGCTGGTGAGAAGACCGAAGACTGAAGACTGAAGACCAGTTAGGCGCCGGACGCGGCCGCTGCTTTTTTCCTCTCTTTTTGTACTCGCTTGCTGACTTTTTGAAGAAGTGTGTTTTCTGTGTGTTTATAAAACGGGGCCTTCAGTTCTTGCGTTCTTTTCTTAGAGCTCGTGACTGCTACCCTGCCCTCTAGCACCTCGCGAGCGGGGGCTGGGTATGGTGTACGCGCTGGCACTGATCGCTCTCGTCAGGGGCTCGAAGGCATGGCCGCTTTGTGCGCCCACCTTGCCACAGTCTAGCAGTTGGCTCCTCATGAGGCACTCTACGACAAGCCAGCAGGACCCTCAAGAGGCACAGGGCCTCGCGAGCCAGCTGCAAGCTCGCCTCAGGAGAAGGGGCGCTGCCATGGCACCAAGCCTCACTCAGGACCCATGAAACCCAAGAAAAGTCAAAAAAAACTATCATGTTCATCGGCACGCAGCCTTGCTGGGTCCCCTCCGGGTGTTACTTCAAAAAGCATTTGGCAATCTCATATATCATAAGGGGCACCCCCTTTCAAAATGCTCTCACAAGGATGCGCTTGAGTTTTCATATAGGTCAAAGTAAAAGAAATACAGGCCTAGCTGGATGCGCCTTCTTCGTCAATCCCGTCCACGCTGCTTGTGCTGAAGCGGCCATCCTCCTTGTCATCTCCACCCGCGCCAGCCCCTTCGGTTGCGAGCATGGCCGTGTCATCCTCAGGAGTGAGCTCCTTCACCAGAGCATCCACATGACCATCCACCCACTTGGCAAGCTTGTCTTCGGTGGCCGCAGGCACGGGGGCTAGCATGGTGCTGAAGTCGAAGTGGGAGTCAAGGTTCAGGAGTTGGCTAAAGATGCGCGAGAGCACGTGCCCAAGGAGGCCCTGGCTCCTCTTTACAATGAGATGGCGGGCTTTTGCCGCCTAGTCCTCCAGGTAGATCACGATATCAGTGACGAAGCGGAGATGGCTAGCATAGTCGCTCTCGCGTGGGTGAGGAGCGCTCTCATCGCAAATGGCACCCAAGGCGTTGTTGGCTCTGACACGCAGACCCTGGAGCATGGGCTCATGCTCGTGCTCCAGTGTCAGGCGGCGACACTTTTCACTCAAGGCCTTCTCTAGGAAGGAGGCAGTGTCCTCGGCCTACTTCCGGAGAGAGGATATCTCGGCGCTAGCAGAACCCGGGGTGGATTCGGAAGAAGTCAGGGCCTCTCGGGCAGCGCCCTCGCGCTGCTTCACCGCCTGCAGCTCGGTCTTCAGGATGGAGGTCCGGCCCACAAACTCAGCCTTGAGCAGCTCCCGATCCAGGCGGTGCCCGTAGGCTAGCTCAGCACGTGCCTTCGCCACCTTCTCCTCCACCTCCACCTAGACCCGAGCTTCTCGGGCGGCGACAACATCCTCAGCCGCGGTGGCCTGTCGTTTCCCCTCACCTCCAGTCTTTCCAACGCCAAGCTATGATCCAGGGCCTCCAGCATCAAGTCCTCATGGCGCCTGAGGAGTTCCGCCTCGGCAAGGGCCACCTCACCTGGCGAGGAGGCCAGCAGGGCACGACGCTCCTCAATTTCGCGCAGCAGGACAACACTCGAAGACAGAATATCTCACACCCGCTCCTCAGCCACCTTGCGACGGTGGTTTGCTGCCTCGGCCTCTTCCATGGCGCAAGCGCAAGCTTCTCGAGAAGCCGCGACCGAGGCCTCCGCGTGCGCTTCGGCTTCGTCTCGCTGAAGCTTGCCAATATTGATGGCCACCTTCAGTCGCTGCCATTCATCCTCCAAGCAGCGATTCTCTGCTTCAAGCCTTGTGTCGACGTTGGCGAGCTCCCCGCCAAGATGGACCATCGCGCGCATCGCTTCACCAAAGAACCCGAAGCGCACCGCGCTGCGCCCATGAGCAAGCGCGAGCATGTTGCCAAGGTCCCCACCGGCTCCGGAGGCCGCTGGGGAGACGCTGGGGGCTCCGCTAGTCGCTGGTTGGGGGCTGGCTGGTGGGGCCCCACAGCTTGAAGACGAAGGATGCCCGGAGGATGCCCCCCTGCCGTCAAGGACAAGAGGGAGGATCACCTGCGCACCCTTCACCTCGCGGACAGAGTCACGAGGGGATAAAACATGGGGCTCGGTTCCGGGGCGCACTCGCGGTGTCGAGCTGGACGGAGCCGGACTCGTACCCTGCGCAGGCTCAAGGCACCGGGGGCTGCACGCCCGCGCCACGCTGGGGCTCTTGGGGTTCTCCGCCTCCCGAGGATGGTTCTTCATGAAGATCCTGCAAAACCCCAGCCATGAGAAAACGCAGTGCACTCGGAGATCAGGAGCAAAGGTACTTACTCGTCGGCGGCCACATATCTCCTCGGCTTCAGCGGCCGACGGGTGCCATCGTCGCGGCACGGGGACCTCTTCCTCTTCAGGAGCGACTCAAGGCACAGGTGGCGCCAACCTGGCCCCGATGGGTGATCCTTAGGAGGGGGAGCGTCCGTCGTCATATCTGGAGCAAGGGTCCCAAGGGTATGGTCACCCGGCGTGGCATCCCAACTCACGGATCCGGAGCCATTGGTAGGCTCCTCGTTGCCAGCAGGAGCTCTGGACCCACCAACCTGGGCGTCAGAGGCCCCTGCCTCCGAAGACCAACGATGCGCAGGCTCTGCAGTAGCCCCTGCCGGAACCCCAGAAGCTTGGGTTTCTTGAGCCTCTAATGAGGCTGGATCTTCGAAGGAGGTCCCGAGAGCTGACGGAGGCGCACATCCGCTTGCCTCCACACTTGGGGCGCACGCAGCAGGGTCAATCAGGAGAGGAGCCACGATAACTGGATTCTCACGGGGTCCCTCGATGCCCTCGGGGAGCAACCCCCATTCATCAAACATGGGCATCTGCCCAGCGAAGACCTTCTTGCTCGAGCACAGATAAAGAAGGCAGCCATTTGCCGGGAGGTTGGTAGGCTCGGGCTCGCCAGTCAGGAGCTTAGGCACCATGCTCAAGGTATCGGCAGCAAGCGACGGCTTCTGCAACCTCATCGGGTCTCCGGCACTGGTGAAGTCCCACATCGGGTGAGAATGGCCTTGGAGGGGAGCGAGGCGATGCTTCACGAATTCCTTCACCACCATTGGCTCCGTCACCCCTAGTTCCTAGAGCCTCGCCAACCTCTTCCACACAAAAGTGAGGCGCCGGTCCGTGAGCTTCGCATGGCACCAGCCAGAGCTTGGCGAAGCCGGCGACCCAGGGATCGTGAGCAGGGAGCTGAACATGCGGGCGTCCATCAGAATCCACTGCTTCCGGAATCCCTTCGCGACGGGAGAGAACTCAAAGTCGATCCCCGAGTCATTAGTCGCAACCACAGCTTCAAAGGTCACGCACCCGGAGTGCTGGCGAGCGTCCAGCAGCCGGAGCACGAAGAAATGTCGAAACAAGGCCACAGAGGGAGTGATGCCAACCGTGGCCTCGGAGAGGAAGGCGAAGAAGGCAAGGAGGATGACGGAGCGGGAATCCAGATGCAGTAGATGGATCTGGTAATGCGACATCACAGCATTGAAGAAGGGGGAGAAGGGAGGAACCAACCCAGCAAGGAAGCATGGAGATGGATGGGAATGTCGGTGGTGCTCATCTCTCTGGTCCGCCAAGACGCCGGGCGGGCAGCCATCGCCCCCCCCCCTCGTTGGAGCTGGCGGCGAGCGCATGGCAAACCTTGTCCAACCCTTCCGTATTGATCACCGTCGACCGCTCAAGGGCCGGCTCCAAGGCCGGCGGAGGATCTGCCGGCGCGCACGGCTTCACCTTCTTCTTCCTTGGCTTGTGAGCCATGGCGAATACCAAAAGGGAGCAAGGCCCCGGCACCAGATCTACAGATGCGGCAGTACGATTGGGGAGGAAGAAACAAGAGCTAGGCATGGCACACCACTAAAGGCAAGTTGCGCTGACAACAGGCGGCTACTGGGTCTACCGGATATCAAGGTGGCCTGGGGAAGTGGAGACGCCCACGTCCCATCAACCGCCACGTGTCTCCAGGGCCGCAGGATGCTAGGGCCCGCGACGCTCCATCCTTGCCCTTTGGCTTCGCTTAGAAGCCAAGCCCGAGCACGCCTTGGGCCCGTGGGCTACTGTCGGCGTCCTGGATTTGGGGGAATCCAGTCCTCCCTGCCTGCGGCCCACCACGTGGCTCCATCGACAGCCTGGTACGGCCCAGCTTCAACAACAACGCAGCAAGACCCTCGCGAGGGGCCAAGCCTCGCGAGGTGGACGACGCCAAGACCACTGAAGGAGTTAGCGTCCATAGGAGGGCTCCTCAGGGGCGGAGAGATCGATGCAGCTACCTCATGAGGCTCAGCTGACGTGACCCATGACGACCAAGACCAGGTGGGCGCCAGGCGGGCGCAGAGCACAGGTTTCCTCTTCAGTGCAAGGGAGGCAAGCCGCAGGCGCGGAGTCCCGAGGAAGCAGCCAAAGGTTTCCATTCTGGTACAACGAGACCAAGACCGCCAGGACGGCAAGATGGAGGTCATCACCGAGCCCACCGCAGCGTCACAACCAGAGACGTTTGGCGGGCGCTGACAACTTTTGTTAGGATAGACTGTACTACTTGTCCCCTTTCGAATCCCGCCGTTGTGGGATCCCTTCCCACTCATATATGGGAGGCGGACCAAGGCACTATATAGGGCTTAGCCATCACCATAGGGGAGGATCGATTCCTTCCAAAGCAACACACCAGCTCAAGAACACCTCACCTCCTGAGGCTTGTTCATCCTTGTACTAGTTCATCCATAGCCCCTCGAGGCAATCCACCACACCACACTAGAGTAGGGTATTACACCACAACTATGGCCCGAACTAGTATAAATCTCTGTGTCTTTATGTCTCTATGAGCTCGACGCGCTAGGCTAGGGAGGATCGCGAGTAGGCAGGCTGGGCAGGTTGAGATCTCCGCACGCAGCCCAGTGTTCAAACCTCTCACGGGTTGCCAGACCCAAAAATCCGACAATGACACAACCACCATATTCGATTCCACCTATAGATCTATATCCTTGGCTCACTTTAACACCCTGGATTTTGCCCTTTTCTCTTTCCTAGGTTGTGTCACCCTTGATTTGCTTTTCTATGCCTATGTGGTTCCCAAACTTGGGAATATCATGTCTTCCTAGGTTTTATAGTGGCTTGTCATCCTCATTATCATCCCAAAATCATGTCGTTTTCATCCTTGACCTAATCCAATACTATTTTTCCAGGGAATATTCATTTTCTGTTAATGGAATAACCCTTTAAACCCTAGGTTGTGAAGCAGCCTATATTTCTGTCACTCCCAAAATTCCCAAATAATTCTCATAAATTGTTTGGGTCATATATTGCTCAAATATGGCAAAACTTTTCATTGCCATGTTCAAAAATAACCCTCCAATAATTCTTTTCCTATTCTCCCCTAAATGGCATTTTGCAAAGCAAGTGCTATTTATCTTTGCTTGATTGACTCCAAATTTTTTGGACATCTTTTCCTGTCCATATAATTGCACCATGCCAAAATTCAACTCAACTTACCTAGTAAATATTCCTGAGCAAATTTTCAAAGTTCCTATCTGAGGGAAGTCATAGTGAAGGAAGTACAAGCTACGCATATCTAGATGAGTTGAAATCTTGCAAGGTACTTCATATGATCAAAGCATCACTCTCCACCAAATTTGAGCTCATGTAACTCATTTATGTGAGCTCAGCCCCAAATCTTGGTTTCTCGTCAGATTTTCAGTTTGTGAAGCAACTATATTTTATATTGTTTAAGTTAAGCTGAAATTTCTTAGGACATTCTCCTATCCATATCAACTCTCTCCACAAAGTTTTGGCCCATTTCATCTAGCCAATTGCTCTGTGCAATGTTTCCAAAATTCTGTCCAGAGAGATGCTTTGTGAAGCAAGTGCCACTTTGGTAAGTACAAATGGCATGAAACTTTTTGGGCATCCTCATCTTCCTAAATCATTGGGCCATAACCATTTTCAGCTCAATCCAATCATGTATGTGAGTGCCCATTCATCATTCCTTAACCTGTCCATTTTGGCACTTTCAACAGCAAGTACCCTATAAACCTCTCCTCTTAAGCTCATTTTTGGTAATCAGCACCATCTTTGTGGTTGATCATGCTGTGCCAAATCTCCAAGTCCATCTCCACATAAGTGAACCCCGGGAGGCAACAAACACCTTGATGTTCATCTGATCCCCTCCTAGTTGTGATCACATCCATGGACACTGTGCTTGTTTCTCTCCTCCTTGGCACACAGCGTTGAACGGTCTCCCTCCTAAACAAGTTCTGGCAACCTAGCGCGCGTGTCACCGCCATGTTCACGCGGTGACCACGGGTCATGACCAGCCAAACTCGCGCTCTGGCCGACCGTGTACCATGTTTCGGCCTCTTTCCCTCTACCTCTCGCATCCAAATCATGCCCTGAGCTAGCTCGTGATCGACTGCATCAGCCTGACGCGCTGCTCCACCCTGCATCGCTGCGGTCGCGTCGCCGTCGAGCTCTCCATGACATGTCCGTCCTCTGCTCCATTTTTGGCATGTCGGTCGGAGCTTCTCGAGCGTCCCCGAGCCTGCACCCGCGGCTATTTAAGCTTCTCGGGTCCTCCCGCAGCTCACTCATCCCTCCCTTGACTTATTCGACCATCGGAGCAGCCTTCCCTCGCCTCGGTTCGCCACCGTCATCCATGGCCGCCTCGACCTCGGCTTGATTCCGGCCAAACCAAGCCTCCCTTCACCGTTCCGAGCTGTCCACCGCATTCCCCTCAATCCTGCGCGTCGCCCCACCCTTGCCCCCTCGCTAGATCCCCTGCTTCATCGAGTACCTCCCCCACCTGAGCTCTCTGTAGCCTCTATATTCCCCTCACGATGCTGTCTCGCTCGCTCATCTCCAGTGCCTCCTTTGCCTCTGAGTGGAAGCGGTGCTCCACCTTGAAGCCACCGTGCCCGCGCCATGGCTTGAGGTGGCCGGAGCAGCCGTTCCATCGCTGGTGCCCGCCCTGCTCCTCTCTGCTCTCCTCCCATCACCATCGCTCCAGGCCTCCCCAGTGCCTCTTCTCTCTTGGAGCGGGTGCGGCGCGGCCCTGCGGTGCTGCCGGTGCCCTCGGCCGGGCCGCGGATCGCCGGAGCTAGCCGGCCCCTTGGCCGCGGCCCTCCCCTGCCTCCGGTCTACATCACGCGAGGAACACACGCGCGAGGTAGAGGACGACATGCGCCCGTGCCCCCAGGACCCGCGCATAAGTGACCCTAGCCCCGGGCCCAGCTCTGTTAAGTGGAAGCGTATATGCAAAAATACATTTTCGTTTTTCAGAAAGCATATTCCTTTCTTCCTTTTTACTAAAATATTTTTTCTAAGTGGGAAGGCATATTTTTGTCTTCTGCAGCCTAAAATACGTTTTGTCTTTGAGAAAACGTACTCTGGCCGAAGGCGCTTTTTCTGCTGCACGGACTTGTTTGTAGGAGAAATATTCACACATAGGTCCTTGATCTTCATCACCTCATAACTCTGCAAGACTGCAACCATAACTCCAATTAGGTGAAACCAACGCTCACTACTTCATCTCGTCGAGCTCTTCTTTTGGGTGTCATTTTAATAAGGTATTCACACTTTAAAAATGACCATTTTTCCCTTGCCTCTAATCAGCCCCCTCCGAGTGACAAACGTCCGGTGTTTCGTTCTGAGGCTTCACCGCACTTTTTTCCCGGAGTCCCCGTCACCCACAGGCAAGCCACAACCACCATTTGCACGATAGCCATGAAGTAGCATTGGTTTTCAACTTGAATATTTAATAAATGTTTTCTTGTTTTGCTACTATCACCATTATTTCGGTTATGCTTAGGGATCGGTGTTCACCGTCATGCTATGCTTTCTTGCATTTTGTTATCCTGAGCCACTTGCTAGTATTACTTTCGTATGATATGCTTGGTAGTATTACATGTTGGATTGGTCATGTTCTTTGGTGCATGACTATTGTCGGTTACCGAGTACCGTTGATATGCATTGTTCCTTTGATGTTAGTTGGTTAAGTGCTTACTCGATAATGTTATTGATATGTTCTTGCATGGTATTCATGTTGATGCTGGTGGTCAGGTTATGCTATGAGTAGTGTTATACTTGTGATATTCATGCTCATCATTGTGCCATGCTTAGTGGGATATGATTCATGGTTGTTAATCTGGTTAATAGTTATATTGCACCTCATGCTTATGTTGATATCATGCTCATGCATTGTAGTTGCATCATGTTATTTTCATATGACTTATCTTATTGCATTCAAGTTTAACTGGATAATAATGAACTTGAACAACTGTTAGTTGAGTTATGGTGCCACCAAGTCGAGCTGACTAGTGCAACCACATTTGCCTTTTATGGGAAGGTCCTAACTAGGTCTATTGTCATGCCTCTTGCCGGTGCCTCCAACGAGGGAATGTTATCGGCACACATTGCCCTGATCAGGTAGGCGGACATAAGCCTTGTGTGCCCGAGCTGTTTGCGTGCGTTTGTCCTATTTGGGACTGTTTTGTTTTTCCACGATGGTGGCAGTTAGGTGTCTTTGGTAGACACAGGGCCACCCAGGACTTAGCCCAAAGGGGAGTTGGTCGGAGTGGCTGGAAGAGTGTCGTGGGCAATAGATCGGTTTTGTCGGAACACCGTTGGTCCACCCAAATGGGAGTGCGAGGCCATGGGTTCTGTGTGTGGGTACAGTGTGCTAACCTCTGTAGAGTGTGTGTTAATCTATCGATAGCCGCGATCGTTGATATGGGCCCAGTTCATAGTCGGACACACTACGAGTCAACGGTAATAATGATAACCTGATAAATAATTACCACGGTTCGATGATGAGAAAGAGATTGGTTGTGATCGAGAGAGGATCATATTGGTATCGTGGATACCGAAGTTGGTTGATATTTATGTGATCGCGAGATGATCACGGAGGTATCATGGATACCGATGTTGATAAGTTGATGCATGACATGGTTACGAGGTAACCGCCGAGTAAGAGTAAGTTGGTGCATGCAAATGTTAACCTGTTGTATGTAGTATCATCATGTTCATATGATCATGCCATGCTAAAGTGTATCATTTTTAGTTGTGCTTGCCAGGTTGTTCTGCTAGTATCATGCTCATGATTGATTTAACTTGCTAATGCCATGCTGTTGTTTGTCTTGACTGCTTTTGGTTATTGTGAGCTTGCAAGTACATTCAATGTACTGACCTGGCATGTCATTCCAGTTTGCGGGTCACGCCTAGATTGCTTGCTTGTTTGGTGTCGTTCCTGTGTTTGCAAGCTAGGATAAACATTCCAGCTGGAGTCCCTGCGGATTGGAGTCCATCATCATCGTTCGTTGTTCCGCTGTCAGTAGAGGTTCCGCTACCTTGAGTTGTTATGCTGCTTGCATAGAGCAACTATGGTTGGCGACTTGGCGTAGTGTCTTTGTGCCGGTGTTATTCATTGTAATATGGTATTCGTGTGGTAATAGAGAGCTGGTTTGTTCTATGCTAAGCAGTGTTGTATTCTGGAAGACTTCACCTTGATAACTGGGCTGGAATACGGGGCGTTCCGGTTTCTCTAAGCCGGGGTGCCATAGGCTTGGTATCAGAGCAGGTATAGCTGTAGAGCACCCTAGTCCGCTGGAATGTTAGAAAACGGTAGTGTAGGGTCTGTTCGTTGCCTTTGCTTACTTCATTTGGTTGTTGCATTTGTTTGCTGCATATAGTCTTATTCGGTTACCCCTAACCCATGTTTTTGTTCATAGATAGCGGTCAACTTCTATGAGTTCAGTGCCCTTCCTAGAGCTTCCGGTGATGTTCCTATTGCTTTCAGCCCCACTCCTGCCCCTTTCAGTTTTGCCACCCTCCTTGGCGACATGTGGCGTAGCAATTATCCCCATTGAGATCCACCCCATTAACAAGTATTCCAGTTTTCTGCCGGAGGAAGAATCTTGGAGTATGTTTCCCATGTCCATCTGTCAGCCTCGATTCCTATTGGTAAGCGCACCTACAGTTTCCATGGTGGTTATGGTGCTACTCCCGAGCATGCCGTTCAGCTTGCCGCAATGGCAGCAATCACCGGCCTTCGTCATTAAGAGAGCATGGTGCAAGAGAACCGTGCATATCAATTCTATCCCACCATTGTCAAGAATCCTAAGCGGATCAAGTTCACGTCTGTAAATCCTCAAGATAACCCGGCTATGCCCGCCATGTCCCGTTACATGACGCCCGAGTGTCTTCTTATTTCTAAATTAGTCCGTGATGCCTTTCGAGCCAGGAGATTGCTTGATGCTTCCCTTCCTCTGCCTCATCCATCCGGAGTTTCAGAGTCAGCAGTTAAACTCGCTACTCCTTTAGCTTCTTTGTTAGCTCCCGAGCATTTGCTCAAGCGTAGGGGGTAGTCCTTTGTGTAGTCCATGTGCATCTATTGTAGTATCATGCTTGTATGTGTTTGTGTGGAGTAGTTTTGTAGCTTGTTTGATATGTGCTTTATTGCAATCGATCCTTTTCTTGTGCTTCTTTATTTGAATCTTCGGTGTTACCCCCTTATGGAAAATTGCTCATCAACCGACACCGGATCAGAAGAAGCCATGAGAACTACAGATATATACGAAGGAACTCAGTTAACAGCAATGAGATTTTTAGCTGACAACATCGTCTGGATATAAATTATATTCTGCTCAGACTTTCAGTAACAAGTACCCATCAGAGATACACCTTTATTGCAGCAATGATTAAATCAGCAAGAGAACAAATTGGATCCAAGTCCAACAGTGCATTTCAAGTCAGAGGTATGGTCTGTACCCGATGATTAATTCTGCCATGAGTCAAATTTGAAGCATGCGACACCCAAAAGTCAGTCCAAATATGCAATGAATTCAACAAGGACAGTCAGACAATGTCGGGGAAAACGAACACCTATGGGGTCACAAGGATCCCTTCTACGTTCGGCGGGGGATTAGCTGCGCGAAGAGCAGGTCGAGCCGTTAGCACACAGGAGATTTTACCCAGGTTCGGGCCGCAAAGATGCGTAATACCCTAGTCCTGCCTGTGTGGATATATGTGTTCTTGATCTTTTGAACTAGCTACAACGCAAGCATGGTCCACAATTCTGAATCCTCTCTCTGTATGTCTTGGGCCTCTTTTTATAGGCAAAGGGGTTGCCACAGTGGTACACAGGAGGTGGGAGGCTATAGTGCACGAGCTTATCGCTTGCCAAAGTAGGACAAGCGCATTTATGGCGTTGCCTACGTGTCCTCTTGCTTTATCGGGGACGGCAACAGAAGACATCCTATCTTTTGCCGCTCCTCCTCGCTTGGACATGAGTCCAGGTTGACGAGGCATGCAGTGCCACGCTGGCTAACTAGCTGCTTTGTTGGCATAGTTGTAAAGCATCCACGAAGATCTGCATGCCGCCACGCAGGCGTCTGCTTTGTTGTCACGCCGATCGTCGCACTTGAGTGGTAGTGAGGTGGCGAAATCTTGCCGGGCGCAGGTCTGGCCGCAGCCTAGCGATCGTCCCCAGCTAGACTTGCCGGGGACCTTGGAGTCGTCCCCGGCAAGGGTCTTGCTGGGGGTCTTCAAGTCGTCCTCGGCAAGGGTCTTGCCGGGGGTCTTCATCTTCTGGACCCATGTGGACCCATGGTGATGCGGAGCATCCATCGGCCATCCCCATGGATCTACCATTGTCTGGCTAGGCACCAAGAGGACCCATGACAACAACACGAGCTAGAGCTCTCGAGACTGTGGTGACTTCTCTCCTAAGTGATATCTCTTATGATCCTCAGGAGACATGGCTACTACCTAAGTCCGGAATGTTGTGCATGATTAGGTACCAAGAGGACCCTCCTGAGGATGCACATGAAGATGGTCAAGCCACCAAGTTCATGGAAGAAGAGAACCGACGGAAGAAGGCAAGGACAACTTCCAGGCACCGGACATCCGGCCATGGCTCCGGACATCCGGCCCCTTGAGATCTACCCCTCAGCCACAGGTCTGCAGCAGATGCTACAGGGCCCGGACATCCGGCGTCCAGCCCGGACATCCGGCCCTCCGCACCGGACATCCGGCCTCCAGCTCGGACATCCGGACACACCGTCTAGGGAGCACAGAAGGCTGCCTCGGCAGCCCGGACATCCGGCCATCACCCCGGACATCCGGCTCCTCTCGAAGCCCCGGACATGCGACCCTCCGCACGGACATCCGGCACCGTCCATCCAAAGAGTAGCAAGGCCAACTCCACCAGCCCGGACATCCGGCCCGATAGCCCGGACATCCGGCATGACAGCCCGGACATCCGGCCCCTCGCGAGCGCCCGGACGTCCGGCCCCCTCCTGCCTGCGTGGAGCGCATCCGGGCCGAAGCCCATGTATCCCTTCGCACCTTAGACTATATTACACCATCTCCACCTACGTTTTAGGGTTAGCATTGGTTTAGCTCATTTGAGATAGAGCATTGCTCATCCGTATCGGATCTACTCCTCGTGAGGGACCGCACCTCTTCGGAGAAGATCCACCCGGATTCAAGACCTCCATCCGAAGCAGACCATCAAGACCTCCTCACGGAGAAGAATGGCTACCTTTCTATCGTCCCTTGTTGACTTTGGATCTCGTGTTACTTTGTGCCACGATGATCTAGCACTTGTGTGGTCATATTCGTGTCGGTTGAGTGTTTCTCTTGTGTTCCCTCGTGATTTCCCTTGTTTCCTTCCGCGCGTTCTTCTTGTTCCTCGTAGGGATCCTCTCCAAACATGAAAGATCGGCCCCTTAGGGTTCCGCCCTACATCATCTTGGTATCATGGGCCACATTCCTCACGTTTTTGGAGCCCCTACCCCGTGTTTTCTAGCTTGATTTTGTTGTTTTCGTCCTAAATCCGAAAATCCCCACCAAAAATAGCCCCAATTTTTTTGTGATTTATTGGTGTGATGAAGTTTTGTTGGATTTGATCCACAGATCTGCTTTGCTTCGAGTGGATCTAGATTTTCCCCATCTCTCCCACAATTTCCATCCACAAATTCGTCCAAATTTTGCCCCAGAGTTGCCCTTTTTCCCGTGGAGTTCATCTCGTTCGGCCACGATCCAGGCGCCCGGACATCCGCCCGAGTGCCCAGACATCCGGTGTCCCGGACATCTGGCCCTGGATATCTGGCCCCTGGTAGCTGCAACTCCATCCCCCGCGCCATTTTCTGCCTAGTTTTGCCAAATTTTGCCCTGGTGCCCACGCTTACCAACACCGCTTTCCGCAAGCACCACCACCGCTCACCGCTACCTCCTATGACGATTTTGACACGTTTTGGTCTTTGAGATTTTGGGTTGTGGTTCTTGTGTCCTATTGTGTTTTGGCTATATAGGTACGGTTCGACGTCAACATCACCGCCACTCATCTCCATCGACTACTCATCATCGCCAAGGACGGTAACCTCGATGACATCTTTATCATACCTTGCAATTACATTGATAACCACATGGCCTTACTTTTGCCTTGCTTACCCATCGAGACTAGCCATTGAGTATTGCCGGCAATGTGACTTGTGCACATTAGTGATCATACTCCTAGCATACATACCATAACATAGTGGTGCATAGCTTGCCATCATCTTTTGTGTCAGAAAGTTGTCATCGCATACACAATTGCTATCTTGGTTCGTGAAGTTTTGCATGAGAAAAGAGCTCAAAAGTGAAAGAGCCAACCAAGCTTTTAAGCAAAAAGGAAAGATAAGCAAAGAGATTGTAAGCAAGAACCATAGAATCATACTACATTAAGATTGTCATATCCAATCATCTTGGATCATATCACCGAAATACCATACATATAGCATACTTGGGATGGAGGTCGTTGTAGTTTTGCATAGTAGGTTGTACACAAGTTACGTATCCGCCTATTGTGCAATCATGCTAGCGTCTCTCAAGTATTGTGCAACAAGAGCATTTTCGTGGATTCCACATTTTGGCTCATTTTTGGTTTGCACAATCCTACTTACCTATTTGCATGTGTGTTTCCGTGTACCACTACTTGCTTGGTCTACTTGTTGCATTTGCAAATTTGTGAATCTTTTCCAACATTATTGAAGCTCACTTACAATTGCATCAAATTTTGTGCCACCATCCTAACCAAGCTCCACCATAAGCTTTTACTTGTGTTGGTGTGAGAACCGACAAGAATTGGTACCAATAGTGCTATTTCATTGTCCGCATTTGAGTGAATTTGATTCATCGTCAACATCGGTCAAGGTACATTTGGTATAAGTTCTTCTCCTTCTACCACTCACATTTTTCTTTGGAATGATGGATAAGCCAAGTACTTCTACCAACCCACTTTTCATCGAGCAAGACGACGACATGTCATCATTCATCACCAAGAGCTACCTCTTTGGGGCACAATGAGCGTTCCATCAAGAACAACAAGCGATGACTGACCGCATCGACAACCTCGCCACCGACTTGCGACTCTCCGAGCAACGTAAAAAGGACTACTTCGACAATAAGCTCGACGCTCACAAGCAAGAGAACAATGAAAGCATGGAGGAGATCCGCGCCTTTTTGGTGAACCGTCCCCCTTCAACTTCTTCATACTCAAGACGGAGCCGCTCAAGTCGACACTCCGACGACACCTTCTCCGGCTCAAGTACACCGACATCAAACACTCTTCGACGAGCCACGCATCAAGACCGTCATGCATCTCGCAATCCTCTACACGACAAGCATTCACAAGAGCAAGTCGACAAGCAAGTACTTCATCCTCAACCACACCAAGTTGCTTTTGCACAAGCTCAAGAACGACAACGTCAACGTCGCAAAGAGGAAGAATGAGCGACTTTACATCAGGAGGAACAAGACGTCGAGGCTCAATGTCTTCAATAACAACAACGTGAAGCGCAAGCTCTTGAGGCGCAACGTTCCCTTCAAGAATCAAGTCGAGCCATCGCCAACCGCAATCGAGATCGGCGCAATCAAGAGGAAGCACTTCGAGAAGAAATCCAAGAGCGGAACTACCAACTGTCGGTGTCAAAACCGGAGGATCTCGGGTAGGGGGTCCCGAACTGTGCGTCTAAGGCTAATGGTAACAGGGGGCGGGGGACACAATGTTTACCCAGGTTCGGGCCCTCTCGATGGAGGTAATACCCTACATCCTGCTTGATTGATCTTGATGATATGAGTATTACAAGAGTTGATCTACCACAAGATCAGAGAGGCTAAACACTAGAAGCCAGCCTATGATTATGATTGTCCTTATCCTATGGAATAAACCCTCCGGTTTATATAGACACCGGAGGGTGCTAGGGTTACACATAGTCGGTTATAGAGAAGGAGATCTACATATCCGAATTGCCAAGCTTGCCTTCCATGCAAAGGAGAGTCCCACCCGAACACGGGACGAAGTCTTCAATCTTGTATCTTCATAGTCCAACACTCCGGCACAAGTACATAGTCCGGCTGTCGGAGGACCCCCTAATCCAGGACTCCCTCTGTAGCCCCTGAACCAGGCTTCAATGACGATGAGTCCGGTGTGCAGATTGTCTTCAGCATTGCAAGGCGGGTTCCTTCTCCGAATACTCCATAGAAGATCTTGAACACAAGGATCGTGTCCGGCTCTACAAAACAAATTCCACATACAACCGTAGAGAGTATAATATTCCACAAATCTAATCTGCTGACAACTTTTCATAGCGTGACATCACGCCACGGCCCGGTCATCATTCGAACCATTTTTCTCACATATTGCGAGGCAGTTTCCTTGGCATGTCTTGTAGAAGCATAGATCATGTCCCCTTATCACGGGATTCTCATCAATACGGGTGTGGGTAATCTGACCGCGCCATTAACATGGTGCTTGGGGAATAAGCGAGTTTACAGGGCAAGTGGGGAGACACATGGTTTCTACCGTCTCTATAAAGAGATAAGGATTCCCATTTTTACCCACACCTTCTTCTTCCTCTGCTCATCCATTCTCCCTTGCTCGAGCTCCAGCGCCCAAGTTCTCACCTTCTCCGTAGAGCCATTCCAAGCATGTCTGGAGAGGGAGGCAAGTGGATGGCCTCCTCCATTAAGGAGGAGGATATCACGAAGCTTCGGGAGGTCGGATACCTGGCCGTAGACATCGCGCACCGGCTCCCTAGTGAAGGGCAGATCATCCCTACCCCGAAGCCTCAGGAGAGGGTAGTGTTTCTCTCTCACTTTGTCCGTGGACTGGGATTCCCCCTCCACCCATTTGTCTGCGGGCTCATGTTCTACTACGGGCTGGACTTCCATGATCTGGCCCCCAATTTCATTCTCAATATCTTGGCGTTTCGTGTGCGAGGCCTTCCTCCGCATTACGCTCCACTTCGGCCTATGGCTGAAGACCTTCAACGTGAAGCCGATGGTGGTGGTCGGCCAGCAAGCGGAGTGCGGAGGCGCCATGGTGGGCAAGATGCCCAATGTCACTTGGCCCAAAGGCTCCTATGTGGAGACCATGAAGGGGTGGCAAATGGGGTGGTTCTACATCACCGAGCCACGCGACACCATCTGGGCAGCGGCCCCCAAATTTTGATCCGGCATCCCCATGCGGCTCACCTCCTGGAAAGAGAAGGGCCTAGCCTGGGGCTCATCGGTGGAGCTAACTGGACTTCAGACCTGTGTCAAAAATATGATAAGCAAGAAAACCAAGCTTGTCAACATGGTCCAGGTCATGCTCTTCCGCCGGATGCTTCCGTGTCAAAGACGGGCTTTCAATATGTGGGAGTTCAACCCGGCCGAACACCAGACGCTGCAAGAACTCTTCGACACGACGCACGAAGATGTTTGGAAGGTGTTGTTCAAGGCCACCGAGGTACCACCACCCATAGCCGAAGATCGTGGACTCAGCGCAAGACCTGCCAATCCGGTGAGTTTTTATATTTTGCAAGATGTGCCTTTTACTAGCACACCCACGGGAGGAATCTAAACCTCCATGCCAATCTAACAGGACTGGGTAGCGATAGCGGAGCGGATTGACTGACTAGCTCCACTACCCGAAGATCCAGCATCACCTATCTTAATGAAGATGCTGTTTCCGGCGCCCTATGAGGTGCCGGAGAAGAAGGCCAAGAAGAAGGCCGCGGGGACCAGGAAAGGTCTCCAGCGCAAGGTTGTATCGGACTCATCGTCCGAAGGCACCGAGGTGCGCTCCTCCAATGAAAACGAGGACGAGGAAGAGGAAATCCCTCCCCCCCCCCCCCCAATTTGGGGGAGAAGAAAAGGAAGGTCGCCCCGTCTGGGGAGGCCGAAGGGTCCAAGAAAGGAAAGACCCTCCCTCCGGACCACTCCACCACAGCCGCCTACATCGGCGAGGAGTGGTTGCCCAGGGACAAGCCCCTGGAGAATTCGTAAGTATCCGGACACTATAATACATCTGGTATGTTTTGCAATATTGCTTCTTATCATGCCAAACATGGTCGTGCAGTCCGGCCAAAGCTCACATCGACGTATCCTCTTCGGATGGGTCTCTGGGCCTGTCGGCTATGAATAGCGATTCACTACCGACTGCCTCGTCCCCCAAGCCCGCGGATGACACCGAGGTGTTGTCTCAGAGGATACCGGACTAGGGGGAGACTGTTCTGGAGACGCCCCAAGGCGAAATCCCAGTCGCCGGGCACATGGGAGGGAAGACCCCCATGGATTCTGATGACAGGAGCCGCAACAAGTTTGGCCCCCAGCCGGATACTGCTCCGGAACCCCCAGTGGTTCCGGATACGGGCAGGCAGCCTCTCCCTAAGGGGGGTCAGCTGCCCGTGCTGATGACCTCTGTCCATCCAGAGGCATCGGGCAACTTGCTGGAAGCGCTTGCAGGCGCTTCCATTGATGAAGAACACCGTACTCTTATGAGTATGGTGATTGAGAAGGTCCAGTCCGCCAAAAGCGGATTGACCGAATCCTGCACCAGCCTACTGACAGGCTTTGAGGTAAGTAATAAAATTGTAAAAAAGTATCACAGTATAGACAGTAGCCCCTGATACTCTGTTTGGTGTTTGGAAAGAAAGGCCGAACAGAGGATCAAATAACATCCGCATGAGTCTAATCAGAATATGTCTATGTGAATAAGCAGGCGTCGCTGCTGGCCGCTGCCGCTCGTACAGCGGAGGTCTCCGGACTGAAGCGGTACCTGGAGCGGACCGAGGAAGAGCTCGGCCTCGTGAAGAGGCAGCTCGAGGAGAACAAAGGTAAGTGATACACCGTCTGTATATTGATAAAGAAAAAATGGTTTCAGCTCATAGAAGCATCATGAACTTTAATAGGGGCCACGACCGAAGTGGTGGCCCTTAAGAAGGGGTTGTTCGAGGCCGAAGACAAAGTGGCCAAGGAGCGCACCGAGCGCGAGACGCAAGAGGCTCGTGTCGATGAGGTCCAGCAAGAGCTCCAGGATTTTGTGAAAAAATACGAGTCCTTGGAGTGTGACTCTAAGACGCGAGAGTCCAAGCTTGCTGAGGCCCTCCAGAGCGTGCGAGACGCCAAAGCCGAAGCCCAAAGGGCCCTCCGGGAGATTCAGGCAGCCAAGAAGATAGCAGTGGGTAAGGCATTCATTATTCAAAGCAAGCATGTGAAGGAGACTTTCCTTTTACTTACCCTAATTCGGAGCTCTCCAAGAGCATTAGCAGATCTGCCGCGCAACATATCGGATGCCGCGGAGTTCTACCAGACTGAAGAAGGTAGATCGACGGAGAAGTTGTTCTAGTCTCAATATATTGGGACCAAACATCCGATGACCTTGAGCGACCATCTGAAGCAACTGGTTGAATTGCACAAGGTGGTTGAACTGGCCATGAAGGACCTTATAGTCCGGATGTGGCCTGCCGAGACCTTGCCCAGCAGCTACTTCGGCCTCATCAAGCGGCTTCTAAATGCCTGCCCGTGGCTTGAAGTCATAAAGTGGTCAGTCTACATTGAAGGTGCGCAGGGCCTTCGCCCGCGCGAAAGTGCACTGGGAGAAGATGGATGCTGAGAAGCTCATGACAGAGGGGCCGCCGAAGGGCAAGGAGCACCGCCACCCCGAAAAGTATCATGACAGTGTCCTGAAGGGCTCCCGCCTTGTGGCGGACGAATGTGCTAAGGATGTAATATTTGAATGAATGTACTCATTTGATCATGTAATATGAAAACTAGTTCATTTGTGCTATATAACGCTTGTTGATTTAAAATTTTACCTTTTGTGCGTCCGTTTATAAAATCTGAAAGTTGGCCAGTCGTCGGCTTCTGCCCCCATGTAACTAGTATCGGGGTGTTCGGGATAAATCTAAACACTCTTTATCCAAATTTTTGGTCCTTTAAGGAGGTGTTTAGCGCAACGAACAAGGCAATTGGACTATACAGCTTTATCACTCTCACTTAGCCATAGAAGTCTATCATTTTAAATTTTGACGTAGCCCCTAGTATTCGGAAGGACGAACTTGGGGTGCTATACATGCCTAAATCGGACAAGGCCGATTCCTCGCCCAAAGCGGAAAAAATGTTTAAGGATTTGAGACCTCTTGAACAGCGACCAGCTCCCGTCGCATCATGACAGTCAATTTTCGGCTTCCTCTACTGAGGTGCTCGTCTGGAAGAACCAGGACACAATCGCAGTAGTTCTCCCTGTGCCACCTTAGCCGATGTAGCGGAACATAAGGCGGCAAAACATTGGTGCCGGGCAAACCCAACTATTGACCCAAGATTTGATCCGGAGCTGATGCATATAATGCTATAAATTTGGGGTGCCGCACTGTCAAAAGTGTTCGGACTTTTCTTGCCGTGTTATGGGGTACACTGAAGTCCCTGACGGACTGAACGTACCAGAATGTACGGGTGCAATTTGTAATAAATAAGCTGTCAAGGAAAAAGATAAAGAAATGTAATAATAAGCTGACGATGTACATTATTTTCCATTGTTATTTGAATAATATGTCAAGGCATATGTATACAAGCAGTGCGATAAGCAAAATAGGACTATTTGACATGTCCTGACCAAAGGCGAGCTGCGTGTGGGTATGTAAAACAGGTATAGCGATCGTTATCAGAGACCACCTGGGGATTCCTTTGTACGTCAAAGCTCCTTGCCTCCTTGGTGTTTCCGTCCCGTGATGGGTCCGATAATTAGGCTATCGGAAGAGCCTCTAGAGAATAGGGACCTGAAAGAAAAAAAGAAAAAAAGGGGAAGATGTATGGGTCCTGGGTCGGTTTGAGCCGCGCTGTCGACCGTATTGTAGCCGTGCCTCCGCCTATGCCCATGGTATTTTAAGTGCGTAATTATGTACGCGCGGCAAAAATTTCACCGCTTGACTGGGACTAGGATGGAGGCCAATTGCTAGGAGAGCTCCGGACGATCCTGTTGCAGAGTACTTCGGACTCGCTTGGCAGTGTCCGGGGGCTTTATTGCCGAGTTGGAGATCTGCCTAAGAAGGCTGCTCTGTAATTCTGCTGCGAGGGCCGCAGTGTGCTCCTCTGTACGGAGGGAGCGCTCTTTGTTTCCATTGACTGTTATAACCCCGCGTGGTCCGGGCATCTTGAGCTTGAGATAAGCGTAATGTGGCACCGCATTGCATCGAGCAAATGCGGTTCTTCCTAGTAGTGCATGATAACCACTACGGAAAGGGACGATATCGAAGATTAACTCCTCGCTTTGGAAGTTGTCCAGGGATCTGAAGACCATTTCCAGTGTGATTGAGCGTGTGCAACAGGCCTCTACACCAGTTATGAAACCTTTAAAGGTGGTTTTGGTGGGTTTGATCCTTGAGGGATTGATGCCCATTTTTCGCACTGTATCCTGATAGAGCAGGTTCAGGCTGCTACCCCCGTCCATAAGGACTCTTGTAAGGTGGAATCCGTTAGTGATGGGGTCGAGGACCAACGCAGCCAAACCGCCATGACGGATGCTGGTCGGATGGTCCCTGCGATCGAAAGTGATCGGACAAGAAGACCATGGGTTGAACTTTGGGGTGACTGGCTCCATCGCATAGACGTCCCCTAGTGCATGCTTCCGTTCCCGCTTGGGAATATAGGTTTCATATATCATGTTTACCGTTTTCACATGGGGTGGAAATTTCTTCTATCCTCCTGTGTTCGGCAGTCAGGGCTCCTCGTCGTCATTGCTATGCGGCCCCTTTTCGTTGTTTTCGGCATTCAACTTGTCGGCCTGTTTGAACACCCAGCATTCTCTGTTGGTGTGGTTGGCTGGTTTATCGGGGGTGCTGTGAATTTGACACGAGCGATCGAGCATGCGGTCCAGACTAGACGCGCCCGGATTGTCACTTTTGAATGACTTTTTCCGCCGACCGGACTTAGAGCCATTGATTCCGGCATTGACTGTCGTGTCTTTGGCGTTATCGCCATTGTTTCGACGCTTGTGCCTGTTGCGTCGGGGCTTGCCGTTGTTATCTCTGGCATCTGAAGTGCCAGGATTTCTTGATGTGCTGTTGCTACGAGCCAGCCAGCTGTCCTCGCCCGCACAAAAGTGGGTCATGAGTGTCGCGAGGGCTGCCATGGACTTCGGCTTATCTTGGCCGAGTTGTCGGGCAAGCCACTCCGCGCGGATGTTATGCTTAAAGGCCGCTAGGGCTTCGGCATCCGGACAGTCAACAATTTGGTTCTTTTTAGTTAGGAACCAAGTCCAGAACTTCCTGGCTGACTCTCTGGGTTGTTGGGTTATGTGACTTAAGTCATCAGCATTCGGTGGTCGCACATAAGTGCCCTGGAAGTTGTCAATGAATGTGTCTTCCAGGTTCTCCCAAATGCCAATGGAGTTTGCCGGCAGGCTATTTAGCAAATGCCGAGCCGGTCCTTTGAGTCTTAGTGGGAGGTACTTGATGGCATGTAGGTCATCGTCGTGGGCCATGTGAATGTGAAGAAGGAAATCTCCAATCCATACCGCGGGGTTTGTTGTACCATCATATGATTCAATGTTCACGGGTTTAAACCCTTCTGGGAAGTCATGATCCATTACTTCATCAGTGAAGCATAGGGGGTGTGTAGCGCCTCTAAGCCGGGCTACATCAGGACGCAGTTCAAATGAGTCTGGTTTGTTGTATTCGGCCCGGCCGGATTTGTTTTTAGTATATCCGGCGTGACGATCATCATCACACGTTGGGGCGCACCACCATGATCCGTAGATCGATCTTGACTGTCCTGCTTTGTTCTCCAATTTGTCTTGCAGGTCATCCGTGTAGCCCAGGGCCTTCGTGTGTTTGCTTGTTTGACGATGGGGTGCAGGCTGGACTTTGGGCTGATACGCCGCTTTGTCTCGGCAACGAGGTGGCCGGTCAGTCGCATCCTGCGCTGGTAGTGTAGGCTTTAAGGCCTCCTCCTCGAGTTGAGGTAGCAACCTGCGCTTTGGGTAGCATTTGGTTGGGTGCTCAAGTCCGTATTCCTCGGCTGCCACGACTTCAATCCATCTACCAGTTAGCAGATCTTGATCAGCTTGAAGTTGTTGCTGCTTTTTCTTCAGGCTTTT
The DNA here is from genome assembly GCA_963921465.1 of Triticum timopheevii. Taxonomy (NCBI): domain Eukaryota; kingdom Viridiplantae; phylum Streptophyta; class Magnoliopsida; order Poales; family Poaceae; genus Triticum; species Triticum timopheevii. Next base: position 334,833,657 of record OY997274.1, on the reverse strand, counting down.
TGCAGTGGCTATAAGCCGGCGCTTGAAGCGCTCCTGCTCGACAGGGTCCTCAGGCACGATGAATTCTTCATCGTCAAGGCTCACCTCGTCTTCGGAGAGGGGCATGTAATTGTCATCCTCCGAGTGTCCATCCATTGCCTGTTTATCAGGGCTAACTTGCCCATCCTCCTGTCCAGCTTGCTCGAAGCTTGGCTAGGCCGGATTGTTTTCGTCTTCGGCACCATCCGGAGTGCTATTGTCTCTTGTGCTGGTATCACCATTTTTGCTATGGCGGGGCTTAGAGCGGCGCCATCGGCGCTTAGATTGCTTCTCGAGGGGATTATCCTCCGTTGCCTCATCGCCATCGCTTTCTTTCGGCGCGTCCACCATATATATATATATATATATATATATATATATATATATATCATATGATGCGGTGGCTGTCCAGCGCCCTATGGGCTGTGGTTCCTGTTTTTCTCCTGCATCGTCGTCCATACCGTCGATGTCTTCGGAGTCGAAATCAAGCATGTCGCTTAAGTCGTCGACAGTGGCTATTAAGTGGGTGGTGGGTGGGGAACAAATTTCTTTGTCGTTCGCTTCCCACTCAAGCCGGACACAGTTCGGCCAAGAGTCTCCTGACAGGGAGAGAGATTTCAGTGAATTTAGCATGTCGCCCAAGGGCGAGTGCTGAAAGATATCCGTGGAGGTAAACTCCATGATCGGTGCCCAATCAGATTCGATAGGCATGGATGTACGCGGTTCGGAGCCTATGGCCGGAGAAGAGTCCGAGGGTCTGATGACACAGACCTCATTGGAGGCGATGTTTGTGTTCGGCTCTATTGCCGAAGAGTGTGTGGCCTCCGTGGCGGGGTCTATCTGCCCATCCTCGGATGGCACGATCTACTCAGGATCTAAGGCCAGGGCAGCTGCAGATCTCCTGAACACCGTTCGATGGCAGGTCTAATCCATGCTCATCGCGACTGTATGGCGCACCTGTCGTGGGATTGAATCCGTCGAAGATTAAGTCTTCGCGGATGTCGGCGGTATATTTCAAGCTTCCAAACCTGACCTTATGGCCAGTGGCGTAGCTATTGATTTGCTCCATATGGCCAAGCGAGTTTGCCCGCAGTGCGAAGCCGCCAAATATGAAGATCTGTTCGGGGAGGAAAACATCACCCTGGATCGCATCGTTGTAGATGATTGAAGGAGCCATCAAGCCTTACCGTGACGACATAGTGGAACTCTTAATGAAAGCACCAATGTCGGTGTCAAAACTGGCGGATCTCGAGTAGGGGGTCCCGAACTGTGCGTCTAAGGCTAATGGCAGGAGGCGGGGGACACAATGTTTACCCAGGTTCGGGCCCTCTCGATGGAGGTAATACGCTATTTTCTGCTTGATTGATCTTGATTATATGAGTATTACAAGAGTTGATCTACCACGAGATCGTAGAGGCTAAACCCTAGAAGCTAGCCTATGATTATGATTGTCCTTGTCCTACGGACTAAACCCTCTAGTTTATATAGACACTGGAGGGGGCTAGGGTTACACAGAGTCGGTTACAGAGAAGGAGATCTACATATCCCAATTGCCAAGCTTTCCTTCCACGCAAAGGAGAGTCCCACCCGGACACAGGACGAAGTCTTCAATCTTGTATCTTCATAGTCCAACAGTCCGGGACAAGTACATAGTCCGGCTGTTCGAGGACCCCCTAATCCAGGACTCCCTCACCAACCAAGAGTGCAACGTCAAGTTCCTCAAGCTCCTCCTCAAGCTCGACAAGCTCCTCCACAAGCTCGAGAAGCTCCTCTACAACCTCAAGTTCAACATGAGCAAGAAGACGATGGACTTCCTCCACGCCAAGATCAACATGAGGATGATTATCCACCATGTCAAGGGCGTCATCATCACCGTCGACCACAACATAATGAAGAGCAACACTATGGCAAGCTAAAATTCACAATGCCCAAGTTCAATGGAAGCAATGATCCTGAAGAGTACCTCTCATGGGCATTGAAGGTCGACAAAATCTTCCGTTTGCACAACTATGAGGAAGAGAAGAAGATCGCTATGGCATCACTTGAGTTCCAAGACTATGTGCTCATATGGTGGGAACAAGTCCTTGAGCGCCGAGAAGCAAGAGGTGAACCACCAATCACCACTTGGGCTCAAATGAAAGATGTCATGCGAGCATGTTTTATGCCCACCTAATACAACCACGACCTCTTCAAGAAGCTCCAACTCCTCAAGCAAGGAACAAAGAGTGTTGAAGAATACTATAAGGGAATGGAGATAGCCATGATTCGAGCCAATGTCACGGAAGATGATGAGCAAACTATGGCACGCTTCTTGAATGGTCTCAATCATCCCATCAAGAAGATCGCCGACTTCTAACCCTACTCCAACCTCATTGAGCTCGTGCATCAAGCTACCAAGGCGGAACGCCAAGTGCAAGATGACTTCAAGTACGCCAAGTACTCATCCAAGACCTACGGCTTCTCCTACAACCAAGCTTCAATGACTCCTCCAACTTCTACCTCAACCAAGCCATCTACAAGCAATGACGACAAGTCTAGTTACAAGAAAACTTCAACAAGCTCAAGTCGTCTTCCTCCTACTACAAGAAACTTCAAGCCGCGCGCTTCATCATCTACTCCGACCGATGAGGCCGTCAGGACAAGCTCCTTCAAGTGTTTCACTTGCGGCGGCCGAGGCCACAAGTCCTTCCAATGTAAAAACAATCTCACATGATCCTCAACGATGATGGAAACTATGACTCCATGAGTGACGAGGAGATGGAAGACCTTGAGAAAGTGGCCATGAACTGGCGCATGAACGAGGATGAAGATAATCAAGTCTTTTGTGATGAGAATTCGAGCCCCGCTCTAGTTGTCTGCAAAGTCTTGACTCTTCAACATCAACAAGAAGAAGATCAAAGATGCCACATCTTCCACACAAAGGCCGGCATCAATGGAAGGTCCGTCAAGGTCATCATCGATGGAGGTAGTTGTCACAAATTGGCAAGTGAAGAACTATGCTCCAAGTTACAATTGGTCAAGATGAAACACCCGCGCCCATACAAGGTCCAATGGCTAAGCGATTCCGGCACTATAAAGGTTGAGCATACGGTCCAAGTCTCCTTCAAAATTGGCGCATATGAGGACACTTTGGAGTGTGATGTCGTCCTGATGTCCATTTGCCACCTCCTTCTTGGTCGACCATGGCAATTCGCGTCATCCACAATGGGCGTACCAATCGCAATAGCTTCAAGATGAAAGGGAAGGAGTATGTGCTACGACCTATGTCTCCTAGTCAAGTGATAGCCAACAAGCAAGCCACCCATCGTGGAGAGAAGAGTGATAAAGTGATCCACCCATAAGAGAGTGAGAGCCACAAGCCAAAACCGAGCGCATCCACGATGATCGTCAAGAAAAACTTAGTCCTATTTGCCACCAAAAGTGAGATGAGAGAAGTGTGTGAGAAACCATCAAGTGTTATGCACTTTGTCCTTGTGTGCAAGGATGGAGAACCAAAAACTAACACCTCTCACGATCTACCTTTAGTGTTTCAATCTCTTTTGCAGGAATTCCAAGATGTTTTCCCCGATGAGCTACCTTCGGGTCTACCTCCTCTACGAGGCATTGAGCATCGAATCGACCTCATCCCCAGAGCGCCCCTACCAAACAAAGCCCCATACCGCGTCAAAACCGAAGAAACTAAGGAGATCCCATGACAAGTATAACAACTAATCGACAACGGTCATGTACGTGAAAGCTTAAGCCCTTGTGCCGTTCCCGTTATACTTGTGCCCAAGCAAGACAGTAGTTTTCGCATGTGTTCGGATTGTAGACCTATCAATGCTATTACCGTTCGTTATAGGCATCCCATTCCTCGCTTAGATGATATGCTTGATGAACTTAGCGGTGCTACCATTTTCTCAAAAATTGATCTTAAAAGTGGTTATTATCAAATCCCCAAACAAGAAGGTGATGAATGGAAAACCGCTTTCAAAACCAAATTTGGATTGTACGAGTGGTTGGTTAAGCCTATGGGTTTGTCGGAATCTCCCAGAACTTTCATCCGTCTTATGCATTTTGTGCTTCGACCTTATATTGGAGTGTTTGTTGTGGTTTACTTTGATGACATTCTTGTTTTTAGCAAATCCATGAAAGAGCATCTAAAGCTTGTTAGGGCTGTTTTGTAACTCTTCGCAAGGAATGTCTTTATGCCAACATGAAAAAGTGCACGTTTGGTGTTGACAAGCTCGTTTTCTTGGGTTTTGTTGTATCTTCCAAGGGTGTCCATGTTGATGAATCTAAAATTGACGCAACTAAAAATTGGCCCCAACCCACCAATTTGCAACAAGTGCGTAGTTTTCTTGGCCTTGCGGGTTTTTATCGTTGCTTTGTGAAAGATTTTAGCACTATTGCCGCTCCTTTGCATGCCTTGAGTAAGAAGAATGCTCCTTTAGTTTGGGGATCTTTGCAATCCACCGCTTTTGATGAGCTCAAATCTTTGCTTACTCATGCTTCGATTCTTGCTTTGCCCGACTTTGATAAAACTTTTGAGGTTCATTGTGATGCAAGTGGTACCGGAATTGGCGGAGTTTTGATGCAAGAAAAACGAGCCATTGCATATTTTAGTGAAAAACTCTCCGGTGCTCAACTTAACTATCCCATTTACGACAAAGAATTGTATGCTTTAGTGCGTGCGCTACATGTTTTGGAACATTATCTTAGACCTCATGAGTTTGTCATACATAGCGATCATGAAATGCTGAAGTACTTAAAAGGCCAAACTAAGTTGAACAAGCGTCATGCCAAATGGAGTGAATTTATTGAATCTTTCCCCTATGTGATCAAGTACATTAAGGGTAAGGAAAATGTAGTTCCGGATGCACTCACGCATATGCACGCTTGTCACTAAACTTGAGTTGAATGTTGTTGGCTTTGAGCATTTTGCTACTCTTTATGCTAAGTGTTTGACGCATACATCTTGGGAACGATATTACATCAAGCATGATTATCTTATGAGAGCTAACAAACTTTGCATTCCCGAGTCTTCTCTTCGTTTGCTCCTTTTGCAAGAGGCTCATGGAGGCAGACTCATGGGACACTTTGGACGTGACAAGACATTCGCCACGCTCTCCAAGAACTACTTTTGGCCCAAGATGTTCCGCGACGTGTCACGCTTCAGCAACCGATGCTCTACATGTCGCAAAGCTAAGTCTAAAGCTGTATCCCATGGTCTTTACATGCCTCTTCCTATTCCTTATCAACCTTGGGAAGACATTAGCATGGATTTTGTACTTGGTTTGCCTAGAACTCAAAATGGCAAGGATTCCGTGTTTGTTGTTGTGGACCGATTTTCTAAAATGGCACATTTCATTCCTTGCAACAAGATAGACGATGCTTCACATGGCGCCCAAGGCAAGCAAGGGCAATGGTGCGGCCAAGGCTGCCAAGGGGGAGAGGCATCGGAGAACGAGCTGGTGATGTTGCGGAAAAACATGCCCTCTTCGGCTCATAGATCGACGTGCTCACCCCGAAGGATCGACTCCAATACCTGTGGGGGAGGGAGACGACGGGGCATCCCGCCATGATGGTCATCCCTGCCCCCTTCGCCAAGCGCGATCCAAAAACTTATCCCTTCTTCGTTGATTATTTTTCTTGTGGTCTCTGCCCCCCTTTTGTCCGACTTCTTCAATGACATCATGCACACATTTGGCATCCACCTTCTGGATGTCACACCAAATGCGGTGCCGTGCATGGCTCTCTTCGCCCATCTTTTCGAAGGTTTTGCCGGAGTTCATCCCAGCACGGCACTCTTTCACCACTATTTCACTCCGTGCATCCAGCCAGGTGACGCCATTTCTGGCTGCGTTGCTTGGATCTCCAGGGCTTCGAGCAATATTGTGTACCCGGAGGGAGGCCAGAAAGAGTGGTGGGATGAATGGCGGGGCCGGTGGTGCTGGATTGTGGAGGAGGACCAGCGGTCGTTTTGCGAGGTTCACCGGACTCCGCCGGTCCGTGGCAACGACTGGAGCGACCTCGACCCCATTGACAAGAAGCTCATGTTCGCCACCACCAGAATCCACTGCCTCGTCGCCGCCGGCCTCACACTGGAGATGATTGGGGCTGACTTCGTCTGCCGCTGTATCGCCCCTTTGCATCAAGGGGCGAGGCCGGCCTGGGATTTCAAGAATGCAGCGGATATCATGAGGCTCCACCCTGGCCTGAAGCATAACTTCACAATGATGTAGCATGCGTCCATTTGCCTGAAGCATAACTTCACAATGTCGGTGATGTACAACCACCCCGATTGCCACCCCTTGATGGACTCCATGAAGGCCCCCTCGAGCCAGGTGACGTTGGGCATTTTGCCCACCATGGCGCCTCCGCACTCCGCTTGGACGCCCTTCACTACCTTCGGCTTGACATTGAAGGTCTTTAGCCACAAGCCGAAGTGGGGCCGGATGCAGAGGAAGGCCTCGCACACGACGATAAACGCCGAGATGTTGAGGATGAAGTTTGGAGCCAGATCATGGAAGTCCAGGCTATAGTAGTACATGAGCCCCCGGACGAAGGGATGCAATGGGAAGCCCAGTCCACGGAGGAAGTGGGGAAGGAATACGACCCTCTCATGGGGCCTGGGGGTGGGGATGAGCTGCCCCTCGTCGGGCAGTCGGTGTGCGATGTCGCTGGAAAGGTATCCTGCGCCGCGCAGCTTTTCGATGTGCCCCTCCGTAATGGAGGAGGCGAACCACTTTCCTCCCGCTCCGGACATGACTGGAGAAGGTCGAGACGAGATGCGCGGACTTGGGCACTGGAGCTCGAGTGCGCGGAGATGGATAAGCAAAGGAGGAAGAAGGCGTAGGTAAAAAGGTGGATCCTTATCCCCTTATATGGGCGGACGAAGACTATGCGTCCCCACCTGCCTGGTAAAACTCGCTTATCTCCCAAGCGCCACCATCAATGGCGCAGTTGGGTTACCCACGTCTGTATTAATGGGAATCCCGGAATAAGGGGAACACGATCTCTGCTTCGACAAGACGTGCCAAGGAAACCGCTTCGCTAAACGTGCTGAGGTGGTATGACAAAAAATGATTCAAGTAAGGTCTTGGTGGTGGTATGACGTCGTGCCACAATATACGTTAGCAGATTGAACTTTTGTACATATTATTCTCTCTACGGTGGAATGTGGAATTTATTTTGCAGAGCCGGACACTATCCTGGCGTTCACAATCTTCTGTGAATTATTCGGAGGAGGAACCCGCCTTGCAATGCCAAACAATATGCGCGCCGGACTCATCGTCATTGAAGCCTGGTTCAGGGGCTACTGAGGGAGTCCTGGACTAGGGAGTGTCCGGATAGCCGGACTATCATCGTCCACCGGACTCCAAGACTATGAAGATACAAGATTGAAGACTTCGTCCCGTGTCCGGATGGGACTTTCCTTGGCGTGGAAGGCAAGCTTGGCGATACGGATATGTAGATCTCCTACCATTGTAACCGACTCTGTGTAACCGTAGCCCTCTCCGGTGTCTATATAAACTGGAGGGTTTTAGTCCGTAGGACACAACCATTACAACAATCATACCATAGGCTAGCTTCTAGGGTTTAGCCTCCTTGATCTCGTGGTAGATCCACTCTTGTACTACCCATATCATCAATATCAATCAAGCAGGAGTAGGGTTTTACCTCCATCGAGAGGGCCCGAACCTGGGTAAAAACATCGTGTCCCTTGTCTCCTGTTACCATCCGCCTAGACGCACAGTTCGGGACCCCCTACCCGAGATCCACCAGTTTTGACACCGACACCTGTATTTTCTGCACCCTACGCTTGATTGGATTAGCCTGGCTGCTCGTGCACCCCTTTCCGCAGGCGCTAGAAGGACGGATCCTTAGCAGTCTGTGGAGGGTGTTGACGCCAACAAGTTACCATGCCACTCTTGGCGCAGTCACCTGAGCTGTCGAGCAGACTCGAAGCAAAACAGCGGCGCTTTTGATTACGGCAGGGTACCCTGCAAGCCTTAGCAAAGCGCATCACCTGAGCTATATAGCGGACTCAAAACAGAACAGGGGCGTTGCCAATCGCGGCAGGGTTCCTTTTGCATGCAGATTCCTCATACAAGGAACAAAACCATCCAGGAAGACAACCTTATATAAAGAAGGATTACTCAAAGTTTGGTTGACTTAGCATTTTGTTGCTGTGCGGATCGTCGTCGCGGCTGTAGACGATGCTGCTCGCCCGGCCCCTCGCATATGGGTGGCGCGGACGACCTTGATCTTCTTCATCACTGGGTCCGCCACATCGCCCGCCCGCGCAGGCACGAGCGGAGCGGCTCCGGACGGGGCTTGCTGCGATCGTCTTCTTCTTCAGAGCCATGGCGACGAAGAAACTACAGTACTAACTAACAGACCAGATTCTCACAACTAATGCCCCCTACCTGGAGTGCCAAAGATGTCGGGGAAAATGAACACCTATGGGGTCACAAGGATCCCTTCTACATTCGGCGGGGGATTAGCTACGTGAAGAGCAGGTCGAGCCGTTAGCACACGAGGGATTTTACCCAGGTTCGGGCTAAAAAGATGCGTAATACCCTAGTCCTGCTTGCTTGATATATGTGTTCTTGGGCTTTTGAACTAGCTACAATGCGAGCATGGTCCAAAAGTCTGAATCCTCTGTTTGTATTCCTTGGGCCTCCTTTTATACGCAAAGGGGTTGCCACAATGGCACAAAGGAGGTGGCAGGCTACAATGCACGAGCTTATCGCTCGGCAACATAGGACAAATGCATTTATGGCGTTGCCTACGTGTCCTCTTGCTTTATCGGGGAGGGCAACATAAGCCATCCCGTCTTTTGCCGCTCCTCCTTGCTTCGACACGCATCCAGGTTGACGAGGCATGCAGTGCCACGCTGGCTAACTAGCTGATGTGTTGGCACAATTGTAAAGTGAAAGCACAAGTGCTCCCTGGGTGATTTTGGTAATTAATGTTAACATATCTCTTGTTGTACTAATACCTTCATCTACTATATTTCAGATAAGTCCAACAGTGGAGTGGCATGGACAAGACGATGTGGAATGCCTTCAAGATGCTAAGGACAAAGGATTGGCTCAAGCTCAAAGCTCATGACTCTACATTTTCTATTTACAGTGATCCAAGATCACATTGAGTCTATAGGAAAGCCAATACTATTAAAAGAGGATGAGGTGTTGCTTAATGGCTTGCTTGCTCAAAGTACTTAGTGATATGCTCCAAAGCCCTCAACCACTTTCTCATATCCACATATGTCCATAACCAGAAGTCAAACTAGGCCCCACCGATTTGATCCATCCGACGCCACCGAGTTGATTTGACATAGCCACTACCAGAAACTCTAATCAATTCTGTCACACCGACGGGATCTCGGTCTCACCGAGATGGGCTTGCAAACTCTCTATTGTCTATTGCAATATTTTTGGTCCCACCGAGAATATGTAATCGGTCACACCGAGTTTGCCTGACCAACTCACTTTTTTGCTTATTACCAACTCGGTCCCACCGAGTTGCGTAATCGGTCAAACCAAGATGAGGTTTTACCCTAACCCTTGCACATCGGTCACACCAATTTTATCATCTCGGTCCAATGGAAATTGCCTAACGGTCACATTATGTACTAAATCGGTCTGACCGAGTTTTCTGATTCGGTCCCACCAAGTTTGGTATATTGCGTGTAACGGTTAGATTTTGTGTGGAGGCTATATATACCCCTCCACCCTCTCCTCATTCATGAGGGAAACCATCAGAACGTGCCTACACTTCCACTACCCATTTTCTGACAGAGAGCCACCTACTCATGTGCTGAGACCAAGATATTTCAATCCAACCATATGAATCTCTATCTCTAGCCTTCCCCAAGTTGCTTTCCACTCAAATCATCTTTCCACCAAATCTAATCCTATGAGAGTGAGTTGAGTGTTGGGGAAACTATCATTTGAAGCACAAGAGAAAGGACTTCATCATCAACACACCATCTATTACCTTTTGGAGAGTGGTGTCTCCTAGATTGGTTAGGTGTCACTTGGGAGCCTCCGACAAGATTGTGGAGTTGAACCAAGGAGTTTGTAAGGGAAAGGATATCGCATACTTCGTGAAGATCTACCCTAGCGAGGCAAGTCCTTCGTGGGCGATGGCCATGGTGGGATAGACAAGGTTGCTTCTTCATGGACCCTCCATGGGTGGAGCCCTCCGTGGACTCGCGCAACCATTAGCCTTCCTGGGTTGAAGTCTCCATCAACGTGGATGTACGATAGCACCACCTATCGGAACCACGACAAAAACATCCGTGTCTCTAATTGCGTTTGCACACTCCAATCCCATCCCTTTACTTTCTTGCAAGTTGCATGGTTTACTTTCTATTGCCCATATACTCTTTGCATGCTTGTTTTAGATGTATCGTGAATGGTTAAACTTATGCTTAAACTCCACCTAAACTTGAAAAACTTAAAAACTGCCAACTTTGTGTGTTGAGGGTCTATTCACCCCCCTCTAGACACCTCTTCTCAATCCTTTCAATTGGTATCAGAGCTTTGGTCTCCATTGCTTTGGATTAAACACCATTGGAGGAAGATGGATGAGTCTACTTTGGGGAGTCTTAGACATAGATTGCCTATACTTGATGGAGAGTACTTTCATGAGTGAAAAACTGAGATGCTTCTGATTTTCAATGAATAACATTTGAACAAGTACATTACTAGCCCTTGTGCACCTCATGTTGATCCTACGAATCCTACCCTTGATGAGTCAATTGACATGATTCACAATCTTAGAACTGTTAATCTTATCACTAGAGGTTTGCCTAGAAACTTGATTGGTTGCTTGCCTACTCTTAAGTGTGCCTACACTATATGGAGATTTCTTGAGGAACGATTTCCAAATTATTCGTTGCAAAATTTAGATGAGATTCTTCATAGTCTATTGCCTTGAGTAATATGAATTCCAATGATCCTAAGTTTGGTGATTGCCTATTTGAGCTTACAAATCTTATGCGTGCCAAAGGAGATGTTGGAATTATTAGCAATATTATTTCCAAAGCTATTAGAATTCATAAAGATGATCATTGTCAAAATCACTTATCTAATGAATCACCCTCTCTAGGAATTGAGCCACCACATGACGATGTTGAACATGGATACTATGATGAGGATGATGATAGTGACTATGATCTTGATGATGCAATGAGATACTTCGGTCTTATGGCAAATCTTCGGGTATACATGGCAGGAGGAAAGGAATGGGCCCTTGATAGTGGATGTACCAATCACATGACCGGAGATAAAGATATGTTTCATGAGCTTTCCGAAAACGATGGCCCTCGAAAGTATGTCACTTTTGGTGATAACTCAAAGGGTAAGGTGGTTGGCCTCGGTAAGGTGGCCATCTCACATGATAGCTCCATACAAAATGTCATGCTTGTTGAATCTCTTGGCTATAATCTGCTTTCTGTTTCTAGACTAGCTGACTTTGGCTTCAATGTCCTTTTTACCAAAGTAGATTGCCAAGTGCTTCATAGAGATAATCATAACATGGTCTTTACCGGTATATGTAAAGGTGATCTATACATTGTTGATTTCACTAAAAAGGCTCAACCTAGAACTTGCTTAATTGCTAAATCTTCCAAAGGCTGGTTGTGGCATAGAAGGTTAGGTCATGTGGGCATGCGAAACCTTGACAAACTTATTAAAGGAGATCATATCCTTAGCGTTAACGATGTCATATTTGATAAGGATAGACATTGCTGCGCTTGCCAAGCAGGAAAACAGGTTGGAGGAAGCCATCCCGTGAAGAACATCATGACCACAAGGAGACCGCTCGAGCTACTACACATGGATCTTTTCGGTCCCAACGCTTACAAAAGTCTTGGTGGAAACTCATTTGGTCTAGTTATTGTTGATGATTTTTCAAGATTTACGTGGGTGTTCTTTCTCGATGATAAATTGCAGGTCCAAAAGATCTTCAAAAACTTCCCTAGGAAGGCCCAAAATCAATTTGAAGTGACGATGAAGAAGGTTCGCAGCGACAATGGAACAGAGTTCAAGAACGCCAATGTGGAAACCTTTCTCGATGAAGAAGGGATTTCACATGAGTTCTCGTCTACGTACACACCTCAACAAAATGGAGTTGTTGAGAGGAAGAACTGGACGCTCATCGAAATGGCAAGAATGATGCTTGATGAGTAAAAGAGACCAAAGCACTTTTGGGCGGAAGCGGTTGAGACAGCTTGTCATGCGACAAATCGCTTGTATCTTCACAAGATACTCGACAAGACGGCATACGAGCTCCTCACCGGTAACAAACCCCAAGTTGGATACTTTCGAGTATTTGGCTCAAAGTGCTACATTCTTGATAAGTATCATCGTTCTAAATTTGCTCCTAAATCTCATGAAGGTTTCCTACTTGGTTACGGCTCAAACTCTCACACTTACAATGTCTACAAAAATTTCACCCGAAAGGTTGAGGAGATGGTAGATGTGAAGTTTGATGAATCTAACGGCTCTTAAGTCGAGCAATTGCCAATTGATGTAGGAGATAAAGATCCTTCAGAAGCAATCCAAGAATGGTCTATTGCCAAGGTTCGTCCAACGGAGGTGAAGGAGAGTACCTCGTCCGTCCAAGTGGAAGCTTCTACCTCACAACAAGGTGAACCAAGAGTTGATATGGAAGCATCCACAAGCGGGACACACCAAGATGAAGAAAATGAGGAAGTACACCAAGATGAACCGCATCAACCTCCTTCTCCACCACGACGAGAGAACGACATCGTCAACAATGATGAAGGCCAAGAAGAAGAACGAGATGATGAAGAAGATGTTCCACCCCGATCAAATCAAAAGCTCTCACGAGTTCGAGAAAGAGTTGCTAGAGACCATCCCATCGAGAAAATATACAATGATATCAAAACCGGGAGAATCACTCGGTCAAAATCTCATTTGGCTAATTTTTGTGAACATTATTCATTCATCTCTGGAATTGAACCTATGAAGGTTGAAGAAGCATTGGAAGATCCGGATTGGATAAATGCCATGCACGAAGAACTACACAACTTTAAGAGAAACCAAGTGTGGACATTGATTGAGAAGCCCGACAACAACCACAACATCATTGGTACCAAATGGGTGTTTCACAACAAGCAAGATGAAGATGGACAAGTAGTTCGCAACAAAGCACGTCTCGTCACCCAAGGCTACACTCAAGTTGAAGGTATGTGTCACATCCCTAGCTTCTGGTGCTGCCTAATGTTGCATCTTGCTTCCATCATGTTTAATTTTCATGGAAATTTGAAATGGGGACTGATAAACCCTAGCAGCAAATGAAATACAACTAGGGTCAAATTAAATCTTTTCCATCTACCCAAAATGACCTTTAATGCTAAGGATGAAATTATTGTCCTTTAACTACCAAGCAATAGAGTTGCTAGGAGTATTGAGTTCACATATCACGATTCACTTGTCGGCACTCCGGCTACAACAACACGGAACCGAGGAAGGAATAAGGATGGCGAGAAGTATCACTATATCAAGAGTTCATAAGAGGGTGTACAATTCTCACGATACTCTTGTTATAAAGATGGTAATACTCCAAGGTAGAGCAGAACAAGAGCTAGATTAGCATTTTGATCTGCGGAACACAACGACTTTGACCCAATCCTAGATATGGATGAGGTTCTGCAGTTTGTTTCTCCTAGTCAATCCGAATAGAATGGCTTGACGGACCACAAGAGTAATAGGCATCGATGAACGAATGCATGCATACTCTTGACTATCAATTGATAGACGAGGGTCGGAATACAATTAAAGAGGGACAACCCAAGAGAACATATGATTTTCTGAGTTGTGGATGCATGGACTAGCATGTCGAACGGGTTCAACATATTTCTTCCGGGTAACCCATGCAGAGAGGTTGAACTAGCAGAGTCACAATATAGAAAGAAGAACTCATCAAGAGCACTCTAGTTGTGATCTTTTGGTTCAACAAGGAACTACTGCCATAAGTAGTTCATGGTATTTGGAAGAACGATATACCACGAACCTCGAGGCTATCACAAGGTTACTAATATCCTGAAGGGACTAGCAAACACTATGAACATGGAATAGGTGGAGTGAATCTCGGGTTCAAAACCCAGGACTAGAATACCTACTAGCTAAATTGCATCAAGGGATGCTTTCGAGAATGCTGGCCAGAATGATCACACTAGGAACACAATACATGGCTAGATTACTAGGTGATACTCTAGACATCTAGGGTCATAATAATAGCTCCAACATATACGTCGAGGCAATAGAGTACCTCAACTCACCGTTTAGTGTGATTAACCTGGCCTAAAAGAACATCGAAACCAGAGGAAAGGATTTGCAAATGCATCAGACTATTTAGAAAGCTGGAACGACTCGGACAGCATAACGGCTGTAAATTCTCAAAAAAAGATTTGAGACATCATGTAAAATAGTGTCATAACCACTTAGCATCACAATTTCAAGGTTCCGAGATCAATTGTCAACACACGGAGATAGTAGGAATTGAACTGAGACTTAAAACCGTCAATCCTATAAGTCTACGGACTAGTAACACGTGATCCTAATAGACAGAAGAGAAGGCCTAGTTCCTTAACCCCGTAGGAAACATAAGATGACTCGGATCAGAGGGCATGAGGTATAAGGAGTAAAAGAGCCTTACGTTCCATCCCATAATCAATTCCCTTATATAACTAAAGAATTTCTAGACTCAACTTCGACCAGTTTGGCTTCGTAAACCTACAGGTAGTCAAGCTCTGATACCAAAGCTGTCAGGACCCTGACTCAATGCCACATTGATCTAGCATGTAACACCTCATATCACCTTGCGGCCTCATGCACGGTATCCTCACGGGTGTCGCCTTACCTTTGCCCGGGACTGTTTGCGCCTTTTGGCACACGTATATCATAGTGTCCCTAGCATCCATATGATCAGGAGCCCAAGCTGACATGGCTAGTCATAAACCCAAAGTGGCACAAACTTACAGGGATAGGCATCCATGACCCAGCATCGAATGTGTCGGTCATCAGCGAGTGAATCTTGGCTGTAGCACTGGGCTAGCAGGACTCCGGTGAACCGGGCTGTAGCGGGCTAACAGGTCTCCGGTATTCATCGCGTGACATTTCCCCGAAGGGACAGACACAGGAACGAAGAAGGACACATGCCGGCCAGCCTAAGTGTTCCGGAGCAGTAGCAAGCTACCATGGCTTAGTGGAAGCACTAGGAGACATTTCCCGATAAGAGAGGCTACTAAGGATAAACAACTAGATAGTCATATCCCACACATACCAAGCATTTCAATATCATACACACAATATGCTCGGTATGTGCAAATACAACATGGCATCACAACATGACTCTACGACTCAAGTATTTAAAGGCCATTTTGGGTAGATGGAAAAGATTTAATTTGACCCTAGTTGTATTTCATTTGCTGCTAGGGTTTATCAGTCCCCATTTCAAATTTCCATGAAAATTAAACATGATGCAAGCAAGATGCAACATTAGGCAGCACCAGAAGCTAGGGATGTGACAACTCGCCCAACTTCTTCCAAAAATGATGCACACATTTCTAAAGGCCATTTTGGGTAGATGGAAAAGATTTAATTTGACCCTAGTTGTATTTCATTTGCTGCTAGGGTTTATCAGTCCCCATTTCAAATTTCCATGAAAATTAAACATGATGCAAGCAAGATGCAACATTAGGCAGCACCAGAAGCTAGGGATGTGACAGTATGGACTATGGTGAGACATATGCCCCCATTTCTACACTTGAGTCCATTTGCATCTTACTTGCCTATGCTAATCACCATGATATCACCTTGTACCAAATGGACATTAAAAGTGCTTTTGTAAATGGTGAAATTGAGGAGGAAGTTTGTGTTAAACAGACTCCCGGCTTTGTTAATCCTAAGAAACCTAATCATGTATACAAGCTTCACAAAGCTCTTTATGGTGTTAAACAAGCTCCTAGAGCATGGTATAAATGCTTGACCAAGTTCCTTATTGAAAAAGGCTTTGAAATTGGAAAAATTGATTCTACTCTTTTCACTAAAAGTGTTAATGGAGAATCATTTGTGTGCCAAATCTATGTTGATGATATTATATTTGGATCTACTAACACTCATTTTAGTGAGAAGTTTGGGAAGCATATGTCGGAGAAGTTTGAGATGTCTATGATGAGTGAACTCAAGTTATATCTTGGTTTGCAAATCAAGCAAACTAAGGAAGGTACCTTTGTCTCTCAAATGAAGTATAGCAAGGACTTGTTCAAGAAGTTCAATATGCAAGAATGCAAAGGTATGAGTACACCCATGCCTACTAGTGGACATCTTGACTTGACTAAAGATGGTGAACCCGTTGATCAAAAAGTTTAAAGCTCTATGATTGGTTCATTATTATATTTATGTACCTCTCGTCTCAATATTATGCTAAGTGTGTGCATGTGTGCATGATATCAAGCGGCCCCTAAAGAATGTCATCTTAAGGCTGTGCAAAGGATAGTGAGATACTTAATCCATACACCAAACTTTGGCATTTGGTATCCAAAGAGGGTGATAGAGGCAAAGGTGTCCCGTCTTTCGATGAGATGATGGATATCGCTTTGGTGGAAGTTGACTTTGACGATTCGACTACGAACGTGCGAGGACGTCGCGCCTTAGCAATCACTAAACCAACTCCGAGAGGTTATTGACCACGCCGGAGCACGATCAACCTGACCACAAGGGTCTGTTTCCTGCAAGCAAACGGAGAACAAGCAAGAAACCGAGATTGCAATCTGGATATTGCGAATATAAGATGAAAGCTTTATTGATCAAGTTGGGGTTCTGTGACGCCTTTGTCTGGTCGTTGAACACAAACGAAGTACATGGGCCTGGCCCAAGTTATAGTTGCAGCTATGGCGAACTTTAATCTAAACAAAACCCATGGTCTAAACGGTGCCCTAAGGGCTGTATATATGGAGGAAGAGGGGGGAATTTCTTGGCCCTTGGTGGAGGGGTCCGAAATCAACCCTATCTCTTGTTTCCCCACACATACGGACTCTAAAAATAGCCTATACTTATGTATTTCGAAATTACATGGGCCTGGCCCAATAATAAGGTGACACAGCACCTAGAATAGCCTCGGGACGAACCTTATGAAGTGGCATCTTGTATATTTCGTCCAAGGCTTCATGCACCCATTATGGTGGCTTCAAAGTCCCGAAATCATCACTTGTAACTCCGTTCTTGTTCCCCTTGCGCATGCCATCATCTCCATGCTTATTCTTGCTCCAATGTCCATCCTTCTCCAAGCTAGGCCCTTCATTTGTAAGCAAAACAAATGTATCCAATTTAGGCAGCATCATATTCTCATGAACATTAGAATCGTTACCAAGAAACAAAAGTACCTGGTAATTTAGTTGGCGTGCGCGAGCTCTAGTAATTGGTCCAGTATGTATAGTAGGAGGGTCTGTGGGTGTAACAATGGTATCGATGTCCTCATCAGAGGGCCTCCTTTAATCTTGTTGGCTACTTCGACTCGGACTATGCCGGTGACATGGTTGATAGAAAGTCCACTTAGGGTACTTGTCAATTTCTTGGTAGATCCCTTGTGTCTTGGTCCTCTAAGAAACAAAACTCGGTATCCTTATCCACCATCGAAGAGGAATACATTGCCGCCGGTTCATGTTGTGCTCAATTACTTTGGTGACCCAAACTCTTAAAGATTATGGGATATATGTGAAACATGTTCCTTTGCTTTGTGACAACGAAAGTGCTATTAAGATTGCTCACAATCCTGTGCAACACTCTCAAACTAAGCACATTGATGTTCGTCATCATTTCATTCGAGATCATGTTGCTAAGGGTGACATTAACCTTAAGCATGTTCGCACCGACAAGCAATTGGCGGATATATTCACTAAACCACTTGATGAGAAAGTGTTTTGTAGGTTGAGAGGTGAATTGAACATCATTGATGCCTCAAACATGGAGTAGGAACTCCATTTTCATACATGCAAGACATGACCCTATGACCAATCCTTGATATTTCTTTTATGACGATAATCATATATCTTTGATACATTTGCACCCTTGCATGCTATCTAACCCTTGTAGGTACTTGGATGGATCCAAATCTATGAGATTGCAACTCACTCATATCTTGAGCAATCTCTACATCACCAAGTCTCTACTTTATGGTGGTTGAAGACAAGGAAGCATGAAACTCTTCAAACATATCCTTTGACAAATTCCTAAGTAAAATTTCATGATTGTCATTTTGGATACACAAGTGCTCTTCCTTGCAAATCTAATCCAGGTAGGTAGATGAACTCCAATTACAAGTGGTGCTCCAAATGAACTACATCAACATTGAGCATCCCACACAAGTTCAACTACATGATCAAGATCAACACCACCACCCCAAGGTATGCTATTCCATCTTAGAGAAGCTTTACCCCAAGACATGAGTCAAAGCAACTCAACAAGATGAGAATACATCAAGATGCTTAAATGAAAAATGGCAACCCCATTTTGACCTTAAACTATGAGTATGACCTATGATCAAGTGTCCTCACTTGACTCCTAAGTCAATATACTCTAACATAGGTGACTTTGTCACCGACCAATTCTAGATGATGTTCTCTAGTGTTTCTCCTCGTTCTTGCATTTTGTCTCATGCATATTTGTTCCCCTTTTAAAAAAAACTTCATCTAGATATCTTCTCTTTACTTCCATTCTGCATTTCTCTACACCCAGTTCATTACAAATCATTTAGTTAATTCCTTGCAAATCCTTGTGAGATCTTATTCGCTTAGTGAGCTGAGGTGACTAGTGCTTTCTCTGTGATGAAGTCGGACAAACCGACTTGCCTCTTTCGGTTAAACTGAAACTTGTCGGTGCCACCAAAGGAATCAACTCGGTGTAGCCAATTTCAATGCTAAGAAATCACTCTGTCACTTGCATTCTGCACTTTTTTGTCCAGCTCCACTCGATGATTCTTGTCCTCTACCAGCATCATATTCTATGTGCTGCTTTTGCTCTGTGACTCAAGGACCAAACCTATTTGCATTGCATCCTTCTTGGAAATTAATGTCAAAGGGGGAGAGAGAGTTCACATCAAAGCTTAATCACTCCAACAGGGGGAGAGAGCAACAGGGGGAGAGAGACATTCTTTTCAAAAGATAGATACAGTTGCTTGGTATTCGAAGAGGAGAGAAGTTACTTGTCTTTAGAGGGGAAAGACATGTTCATGTTGTCTCTATGTTTACTTTACTTTGCTTTGCTCTGATTTTGTTTTCCCTATCTTATCCCAATATCCATTATAAGATTCAGGGGGAGCAAGACATCCAAGGGAAGGAAATCTTCAAATTGATTGCATATCTTTACCTTTCGGGACATGTCTACACTCAAATAGAGTACCTAGTACTCACTCTATACATGTCATCCCAGATCTTGGTACTCTTGTGGTTTTCTGCTCTTTCTCTGCTTAGTAGATGTTTCTGTGTTGTCTAACCCTGTTTACTCAGGTTCATCTCTTCCAAAGCTAGTTCAAGACCACAAGGTAAGCATATGCATCACACTCATGTGCATGAGGATCTCTTGCTGATGTGCATATTGTTTGCAAGAAGGACTCATGAGCATGTAGGTACATTTCCATGATTCACACCATTTTCTCTGATGCATATAGCCAAGATACATGTAACACATTGCTTGCTATATGATGATTATGCACTCACATGATCTTATGTTCCATATTTACATGATTGCATACATGTAGGGGGAGCCTATGCATGTTACATGTCCTTCCAAAGCTTTACCTTCCTTTCTCTATATCTCTATCTATAGCTTTGATGTATGTTGTCATCAATTACCAAAAAGGGGGAGATTGAAGGCACAAGTGCTCCCTGGGTGATTTTGGTAATTAATGTAAACATATCTCTTGTTGGACTAATACCTACATCTAGTATATTTCAGATAAGTCCAACAGTGGAGTGGCATGGACAAGAGGATGTGGAATCCCTTCAAGATGCTTAGGACAAAGGATTGGCAAAAGCTCAAAGCTCAAGACTCTACATTTTCTATTTTCAGTGATCCAAGATCACATTGAGTCTATAGGAAAGCCAATACTACTAAAAGGGGATGAGGTGTTGCTTAATGGCTTGCTTGCTCAAAGTGCTTAGTGATATGCTCCAAAGCCCTCAACCACTTTCCCATATCCACATATGTCCAAAACCAAAAGTCAAACTCGGCCCCACCGATTTGATCCATCTGGCGCCACCGAGTTCATTTGACATAGCCACTGGAAGAAACTCTAATCAATTCGGTCACACCGATGGGATCTCGGTCTCATCGAGATGGGGTTGCAAACTCTCTGTTGTCTATTGCAATATTTTCGGTCCCACCGAGAATATGTAATCGGTCACACCGAGTTTGCCTGACCAACTCTCTTTTTTTCTTATTACCAAATCGGTCCCACCGAGTTGCTTAATCGGTCAAACTGAGATGAGTTTTTACCCTAACCCTTGCACATCGGTCACACCGAGTTTATCATATTGGTCCCACCGAAATTGCCTAACGGTCACATTATGTACTGAATCGGTCCGACCGAGTTTTCTAATTCGGTCCCACCGAGTTTGTATATTGTGTGTAACGGTTAGATTTTGTGTGGAGGCTATATATACCCCTCCACCGTCTCCTCATTCGTGAGGGAAGCCATCAGAACGTGCCTACATTTCCACTACCCATTTTCTGAGAGAGAGCCACCTACTCATGTGTTGAGACCAAGATATTTCAGTCCAACCATATGAATCTTTATCTCTAGCCTTCCCCAAGTTGCTTTCCACTCAAATCATCTTTCCACCAAATCCAATCCTATGAGAGTGAGTTGAGTGTTGGGGAGACTATCATTCGAAGCACAAGAGCAAAGAGTTCATCATCAACACACCATCTATTACCTTTTGGAGAGTGGTGTCTCCTAGATTGGTTAGGTGTCACTTGGGAGCCTCCGACAAGATTGTGGAGTTGAACCAAGGAGTTTGTAAGGGCAAGGATATCGCATACTTCGTGAAGATCTACCCTAGTGAGGCAAGTCCTTCCTGGGCGATGGCCATGGTGGGATAGACAAGGTTGCTTCTTCATGGACCCTCCATGGGTGGAGCCCTCCGTGGACTCGCGCAACCATTAGCCTTCCTGGGTTGAAGTCTCCATCAACGTGGATGTACGATAGCACCACCTATCGGAACCATGACAAAAACATCCGTGTCTCTAATTGCGTTTGCACACTCCAATCCCATCCCTTTACTTTATTGCAAGTTGCATGCTTTACTATCCGTTGCTCATATACTCTTTGCATGCTTGCTTGATATGTATCGTGAATGGTTAAACTTATGCTTAAACTCCAACTAAACTTGAAAAACTTAAAAACTGCCAACTTTGTGTGTTGAGGGTCTATTCACCCCCCTCTAGACACCTCTTCCCGATCCTTTCAATTGGTATCAGAGCTTTGGTCTCCATTGCTTTGGATTAAACACCATTGGAGGAAGATGGATGAGTCTACTTTGGGGAGTCTTAGACATAGAGTGCCTATACTTGATGGAGAGTACTTTCATGAGTGGAAAAATGAGATGCTTCTTATTTTCAATGAATATCATTTGAACAAGTACATTACTAGCCCTTGTGCACCTCATGTTGATCCTATGAATCCTACCCTTGATGAGTCAATTGACATGATTCGCAATCTTAGAAATGTTAATCTTATCACTAGAGGTTTGCTTAGAAACTTGATTGGTTGCTTGCCTACTCTTAAGTGTGCCTACACTATATGGAGATTTCTTGAGGAACAATTTCCAAATTATTCCTTGCAAAATTTAGATGAGATTCTTCATAAGTCTATTGCCTTGAGTAAGATGAATTCCAATGATTATAAGTTTGGTGATTGTCTATTTGAGCTTACAAATCTTATGCGTGCCAAAGGAGATGTTGGAATTATTTGTAATATTATTTCCGAAGCTATTAGAATTCATAAAGGTGATCATTGTCAAAATCACTTATCTAATGAATCACCCTCTCTAGGAATTGAGCCACCACATGACGATGTTGAACATGGATACTATGATGTGGATGATGATAGTGACTATGATCTTGATGATGCAATGAGACACTTTGGTCTTATGGCAAATCTTTGGGGATACATGGCAGGAGGAAAGGAATGGGTCCTTGATAGTGGATGTATCAGTCACATGACCGAAGATAAAGATATGTTTCTTGAGCTTGCCGAAAACGACGGCCCTCAAAAGTATGTCACTTTTGGTGATAACTCAAAGGGTAAGGTGGTTGGCCTCGGTAAGGTGGCTGCGGGAGTCCTGGACTAGGGGGGGGGGTCCGGATAGCCGAACTATCATCATTGGCCGGACTCCAAGACTATGAAGATACAAGATTGAAGACTTCGTCCCGTGTCTGGATGGGACTTTCCTTGGCGTGGAAGGCAAGCTTGGCGATACGGATATGTAGATCTCCTACCATTGTAACCGACTCTGTGTAACCCTAGCCCTCTCCGGTGTCTATATAAACCGGAGGGCTTTAGTCCGTAGGACGAACAACAATCATACCATAGGCTAGCTTCTAGGGTTTAGTCTCCTTGATCTCGTGGTAGATCTACTCTTGTACTACCCATATCATCAATAATAATCAAGTAAGAGTAGGGTTTTACCTCCACCGAGAGGGCCCGAGCCTGGGGAAAAACATCGTGTCCCTTGTCTCCTGTTACCATCTGCCTAGACGCACAGTTCGGGACCCCCTACCCGAGATCCGCCAGTTTTGACACCGACATTGCTGCTTTCATTGAGAGTTCCTCTGTGTCGTCACCCATAGGCCCGATGGCTCCTTCGATCATCAACAATGACGCTGTCCGGGGCGAGACTTTTCTCCCCGAACAGATCTTCATATTCGGCGGCTTCGCACTGCGGGCCAATTCACTTGGCCATCTGGAGCAGATCGAAAGCTACGCCCCTGGCCATCAGGTCAGATTCGGAAGTTTGAACTATACGACCGACATCCGCAAAGACGTGATCTTTGACGGATTCGAGCCACAGCCGAGCACGCCACACTGTCACGATGGGCATGATTTAGCTCTGCCGCCGGACAGTGCCCTACAGGCCGCACAAGAGTCCGCTCCGACCTTTAGCTCGGAGTCGATTGCACTGATCGAGGATGAGTGGCTGGACACCGCCTCGGGGGCTGCTACCTCTACGGCAATGGAGCCGAATACTGACCCTATCCCTTGTGAAGCTCGTGACTCCAAGGTGCCATACTCCTCTCCGGACCCTGAACCTTCTGCGCTCCTGCCAATCAAACCCAATTGGGCAGCGACCATGGAGTTCACCGCTGCGGACATCTTTCAGCACTCGCCTTTTGGTGACACCCTGAATTCACTAAAGTGTCTCTCTTTATCAGGAGAGCCTTGGCCGGATTATGGCCAGGACGGTTGGGATGCGGACAACGAAGAAATTCAAAGCCCACCCACCACCCACTTCGTAGCCACTATCGATGACTTAACCGACATGCTAGATTTCGACTCCGAAGACATCGACGACATGGACGACGATGCCGGAGACGACTAAGAACCAGCGCCTACAGGGCACTGGAAAGCCACCTCGTCATACGACATATACATGGTGGACATCCCAAAGAATGGGAATGGCGATGGAACAGCGGAGGATGACCCCTCCAAAAAACAGCCTAAGCGTCGGCGTCAGCGGCGCCGCTCCAAATCCCGCCACAGTAGGAATGGAGATTCCGGCACCGGAGATAATAACACCCCGGACAGTGTCGAAGACAACCCCCTCCAGCAAGATTCAGCACAGGAGGATGGAGAAGCCAGCCCTCGTGAGAGAGTGGCAGACAAAGAGGTAGAGGACGATAATTACATGCCTCCCTCCGGAGACGAGGCAAGCCTCGACGGCGACGAATTTGTTGTGCCTGAGGATCATGTCGAACAAGAGCGTTTTAAACGCAGGCTTATGGCCACGGCAAGCAGCCTCAAGAAAAAGAAGCAACAGCTTAGAGCTGACCAAGATTTGCTAGCCGATAGATGGACTGAAGTCCTTGCGGCCGAATAGTATGAACTCGAACGCCCCTCCAAAAGCTACCCCAAATGCAAGCTGCTGCCCCGATTAGAGGAGGAAGCACATAAACCTATATCACCAGCGCACAATACGGCCGACCGGCCACCTCGTGGCCGCGATAGAGAGGCCTCTAGGCCCTCCACTAAAGCCATACCCTGGCGTCGCTTGAAAAGTACAAAGTCACAGGGGAACGCGCTGGAATTGCGAGACATATTGGAGGATAAGGCAAGACAAACAAGATCGATCTACGGATCGCGTGGGCGCCCCACGATACGCGATGACAACCGTCACGCCGGATATAGCAATCCTGGACGGGCCGAACACAGTAGACAAAGCTCGTCTGAGCTGCGTCGTGATATAGCCCAATACAGAGGCGCTGCACACCCACTATGCTTCACAGATGAAGTAATGGATCATAAAATCCCCGAAGGATTCAAACCCGTGAACATTGAATCCTACGATGGCACAACAGATCCTGCGGTTTGGATCGAAGACTATCTCCTTCATATCCACATGGCCCGGGGTGATGATCTTCACGCCATCAAATACCTCCCACTCAAGCTTAAAGGACCAGCTCGGCATTGGCTCAACAGCCTGCCAGCAGAATCAATTGGGTGTTGGGAGGACCTGGAAGCCGCATTCCTCGATAACTTCCAGGGCACATATGTGCGACCACCAGACGCCGATGACCTAAGCCACATAATTCAGAAGCCAGACGAATCGGCTAGACAATTCTGGACACGGTTCTTAACCAAGAAAAATCAAATCGTCGACTGTCCGGATACAGAGGCCCTTGCAGCCTTCAAACATAACATCAGTGACGAATGGCTCGCCCGGCGCCTAGGACAGGAAAAGCTGAAATCAATGGCAGCCCTCACATCACTCATGACCCGCTTCTGTGCGGGAGAAGACAGCTGGCTAGCCCGCAGTAACAACCTAACCAAAAACTCTGGTAGTTTGGATACCAAAGACAACAATGGCAGGTCCGGATTCAGAGGCTCTAAACCCGGTCAGCGGAAAAAGCCATTCAAAACAACTACTCCTAGCCCGTCCAATTTGGACCGAATACTCGATCGCTCCTGCCAGATACACGGCACCCCCGAAAAGCCAGCTAATCACACCAACAGGGACTGTTGGGTGTTCAAGCAGGCAGGCAAGTTAATCGCCGAAAGCAATGACAAGGGGCTGCATAGCAATGACGAGGAGGAGACACGGCCGCCGAACAATAGAGGACAGAAGGGTTTCCCCCCACAAGTCCGGACGGTGAGCATGATATACGCAACCCACATACCAAGAAGGGAGCAGAAGCGTGCGCTCAGGGACGTATACGCGATGGAGCCAGTCGCCCCAAAGTTTAATCCGTGGTCCTCCTGCCCGATCATTTTTGATCGAAGGGACCACCCCACCAGCATCCGCCATGGCAGATTCGCCGCGTTGGTTTTAGACCCAATCGTCGATGGATTTCACTTCACCAGAGTCCTGATGGACGGCGGCAGCAGCCTGAACCTGCTTTATCAGGATACAGTACGCAAGATGGGCATAGAAGGCTCAAGGATTAAACCCACAAAGACGACCTTCAAAGGCGTCATACCAGGCGTAGAGGCCAATTGTACAGGCTCAGTTACACTTGAAGTGGTCTTCGGATCCCCGGATAACTTCCGAAGCGAGGAGTTAATCTTCGACATAGTCCCGTTTCGCAGCGGCTATCATGCACTGCTCGGACGAACCGCATTTGCAAAGTTCAATGCGGTGCCGCACTACGCATACCTCAAGCTCAAGATGCCAGGCCCTCGAGGAGTCATCACGGTCAATGGAAACACCGAACGCTCTCTCCGAACGGAGGAGCATACAGCGGCTCTCGTGGCGGAAGTATGGTGTAGCCTCTCAAGGCAATTCTCGAGTCCGGCTGTTAAGCGACCGGACACCGTCAAGAGCACCTAGAGTAACCTACATCAAGACCACCTGGCACATTCCGAGCACGCGTAGGAATGCGGCCCCAACCCCAGCCCTCGCAAAATCGCGAGACCGGTACCACGCGTACATCACTACGCTCTGGAGATACCATGGGCATAGGGGGAGGGGCACGACCACGGCATGCCCAACGTGTGGCTCAACCACACCAGGGGCTCCCAAATGTGTCATATCCTTTTTCTTCTTTTTCTTCTTATCCTTAGGACTCTGTTTTCCAGAAGCCCTGTCCGGCAGTAGACCTGCCGAACTCACGATGCAACAGCCAGGGAAGCAGAAAATCTACGACGAGTATCCAGGTGGTCCCCATTATGAGCATTATACCTGTTTCATAGACCATTCTGCAGCCTACCCCTGGAGGGGGACATGTTAAATAGTCCAACCCCTTGCTTATCGCACTATATGTATCGTTCTGCCTTCATTGCAGTATTTTTCGAATAAACAATGCTTCGCTTTTTGCCTATCATAGCATTCCTTTTTATATATGTTCACTTATGACATGTTGCACCCGTACGCTTTTGTACGGCCAAATACACCAGGGGCTTAAGTTCCCCAGATTATGGTGTGATAAGTCCGAACACTTTCACAAGTGCGGCACCCCGAACTTATAGCATTATATGCATCAGCTCGGAATCATGTCTTGGGTCAATAGTTGGGTTTGCCCGGCTCCCATGTTTTGGTACCTTACGTTCCGTTATATCGGCTAAGGTAACGCTGGGAGAACCACTGTGATTGTGCCCCAGTTGAGCTGGGTTGAGCACCTCAGTGGAGAAAGCTAAAACCGACCGTCATGATAAGGCGAGAGCTGGTCGCTGTTCGAGAGGTCTTTTCGAGTCCCTAAAGACTTATGCCGCTTAGAGCGAAGAGCCGGCTTTGTCCGGCCCCAGGCTAGATAGCGCCCCGAATTCGGCCTTCCGAACACTAGGGGCTTCGCCGAAATTTAAAATTATAGAATTCTATGGCTAAGTGAGAGTGTTCAAGCATTATAAGTCCGGTTGCCTCGTTCGTTGTGTTGAGCGCCTCCCTAGAAGGACCCAAAAATGGGAACAAGAGCGCTCATGTTTATCCCGAACACCCCAGCACTCATGGCATGGGGGCAGAAGCCAACGACTTGCCATCTCTCAGATTTGATAAACGGCCGCACAGAAGGTAATATTTTAAATTAACAAGCGTTGCTTAGCGCATATGAACAAAGTTTTCAGCGCACATGATAAAAAAATGCGAGTCTACTCAAAAATTACATCTTTGGAGCATTCACCCGCAATAATGCGGGCACCCTTATAATACATCTCGGGTGTGCGATACTCCTTGCCCGGCGGTGACGCGTCCGTCACAAGCTTCTCGGCGTTCATCTTGCCCCAGTGCACCTTAGCGCAGGCAAGGGCCCGACGGGCACCTTCGATGCAGGCGGAGTGCTTGATGACATCAACCCATGGACAGGCGTCCTCCAGCCGCCGCACCAGACCGAAGTAGCTCCCAGGCATGGCTTCTTTGGGCCATAGCCGAACTATGAGGCCCTTCATGGCCTGTTCGGCCACCTTGTGGAGCTCGACCAACTGCTTCAGTTGGTCGCTCAGGGGCACCGGATGTCCGGCCTCAGCGTACTGAGACCAGAACACCTTTTCCGTCGAGCTCCCCTCCTCGGCTCTGTAGAACGCGGCAGCATCGGACACGCTATGGGGCAGATCTGCGAACGCTCTTGGAGAGCTCAGAATTCAGGTAAGTAACAAGCAATTTACTTTCACATGCTTGCTTTGCATGAAGAATGCCTTACCCACCGCTATCTTCTTTACAGCCTCGATTTCCTGGAGGGCCTTTTGGGCTTCGGCCTTAGCGGCTTTGGCACTCTCAAGAGCCGACGCGAGCTCGGACTCCCGAGTCTTCAAGTCACGCTCCAAACTCTCGTGTTTTTCCACGAGAGCCTGGAGCTCTTGCCGTACCTCTGCCCCCCGCACCTCCTGCTTCTCTCGCTCGGTGCATTCCGCGGCCGCATTGCGTTCGGCCGCGGACACCGCCTCCTTCAGGGTCGCCACCTTGTTCGTAGCCCCTGGAGTACCCACGTTATTCCTGTCATTTTTTGCAACCAAAATCCTTTTCTATAAGGTACAACTTTAATAAGGTGTTACTTACCTTCCTTCTCCTTGAACTGCTTCTTAGCACGGCCGAGCTCGATCTCGAACCGCTTGAGGCTCTGCTTCAAGGCATTGACCTCTGCAGTCAGTGCAGCAGAGGTCAGCAGTGCAACCTGCATTCCCATATTGACATATTTGTGTTAGACTCCTGCGTATATCTTTTTAGATCCTCAGTTCGGCTTTTCTTTCCGAACACGAACTGAGCATCAGGGGCTATTGTCTATGCGGCACTATTTTTACATATCTTAATCACATACCTCAAAGCCTGTTAGAAGGCTGGTGCAGGCTTTGGTCAGCCCGCTCTTGGCGGACTGAGCCCTTTGAATCACCGCACTCATGATAGTGCGGTGCTCCTCGTCGATGGAAGCACCGTTGAGCGCCTCCAGCAAGTTATCTGGCGCCTCCGGTTGGACGGAGGCCACCGGCGTTGCTGTCTCGCCCTTCTCACGAAGGGGCCGCCCATCGGACTCCGGAACCACCAAAGGTTCCGGTGCGGAGTCCGGTCCAAAGTCCGGGAGGTTGCCCTGCGGCACCTCCGGGGCCTCCTCCTCCTGGCTGGTCCCCTTCTGGGACCCCACCTCGGCGTCGTCTGCGTCACGAGGGGAGGAGGCGGTCGGAAGTGAAGCACTATTCACATTCGACGAACCCAGGGACCCACTCGATGAAGTGGGGAGATTGTCCTTGGGCGGACTACATGGTTGTATTCGGCGTTAGAAGACATTGTGCGACGAAAGAAAAAACATGAGTTATTCTGGAATCCGGACACTTACGATCTCGCCAGGGGCTTGGCCCTCGAGGGCCACTCCTCTTCGCTGTCGTCGGCGTCGGTGGAACAGTCCGGAGGAAGGGTCCTTTCCTTCTTGGACCCTTCGGCCTCCCCCGTTGGGGAAGCCTTCCTCTTCTTCTCTCCCCCGCTGGGGGAGAGGCCTCTTTCTTCTCCTCCTCGTCTTCATGGGAGGAGTCCGCCTCGGAGTCATCGGATGATGAGTCCGATAACACCTGGCGCCGGGAACTCCTCCGGGTTCCTGTGGCCTTCTTCTTGGCCTTCTTCTCCGGCACCACGTAGGGCGCCGGAACTAGCAGCCCCGCCAAACGGGCATCCGTTGGGTCTTCTGGAAGGGGAGCCGGACAGTTAACCTGCCCGGATGTCTTCTGCCAGGCCTATTAAAGGTAATGGGTGTTTAGATCCCGCATAGAGTCAAACTATGGAAAACAAGTGTCCCGTAAAGGGTAATATAGCTTACCTCGCCAGCCTGACGCTGCGAGCTGAATCCGCGGTCTTCGGTAGCGGAGGCGGGAGCCTCGGCGCCCTTGAACAGCACCCTCCAGGCCTCTTCGTACGTAGTGTCGAAGAGCCTGCTCAAGGTCTGGTGTTGTGCCGGATCGAACTCCCACAAGTTGAAGTCCCGCTGTTGGCACGGGAGAATCCGGCGGATGAGCATGACCTGGACTACGTTGACAAGCTTGAGCTTCTTGTTCACCAGGGTTTGGAGACAGGATTGGAGTCCGGTCAGCTCCTCCGAATCGCCCCATGAGAGGCCCTTCTCTTTCCAGGAGGTGAGCCGTGTGGGGATGCCAGATCTGAATTCGGGGGCCGCTGCCCATTCAGGGTCACGCAGCTTGTTGACGTAGAACCACCCCGATTGCCACCCTTTGATGGTTTCCACGAAGGCGCCCTCGAGCCAGGTGATGTTGGGCATCTTGCCCACCATGGCGCCTCCGCACTCCGCTTGGCAGCCACCCACTACCTTCGGCTTGACATTAAAAGTCTTTAGCCATAAGCCGAAGTGGGGCTGGATGCAGAGGAAGGCCTCGCACATGACGATAAACGCCGAGATGTTGAGGATAAAATTCGGGGCCAGATCATGGAAATCCAGGCCATAGTAGAACATGAGCCCCTGGACAAAGCGGTGGAGTGGGAAGCTCAGTTCGCGGAGGAAATGGGGAAGGAATACCACCCTCTCATGGGGCCTCGGGGTGGGGATGACCTGCCCCTCGTCGGGGAGCCGGTGCGCGATATCGCTGGACGAATATCTGGCCTTGCAGCTTTTTGATGTGCCCCTCCATGACGGAGGAGGCCATCCACTTGCCTCCCGCTCCGGACATGGTTGGAGAAGGTTGAGGTGAGATGTGCGGACCTGGGCGCTAGAGCTCGAGTGCGCGGAGATGGATAAGCAAAGGAGGAAGAAGGTGTAGGTGAAAAGGTGGATCCTTGTCCACTTATATATGGGCGAACGAAAATATGCGTCCCCTCCAGCCCAGTAAAACTCGCTTATCACCCAGGCACCGCAATTGATGGCGCGGTTGGGTTACCCACGTCCGTATTGATGAGAATCCCGGAATAAGGGGGACACGATCTTTGCTTTGACAAAACGTGCCAAGGAAAAAACTTCGCTAAACACGCTGAGGTGGAACAATAAAAACAATTCGAGTAAAGGCTTGGCCGTGGTGTGACGTCATGCCGTGAAATACGTCAGCAGATTGAACTTGTGTAAATATTATTCTCTCTACGGTGGTATGTGGCATTTATTTTGCAGAGCCGGACACTATCCTGGTGTTCAAAATCTTCTGTGAATTATTCGGAGGAGGAACCCCCCTTGCAATGCCGAAGACAATATGCATGCCGGACTCGTCGTCATTGAAGCCTGGTTCAGGGGCTACTGAGGAAGTCCTGGACTAGGGGGTGTCCGGATAGCCGAACTATCATCATTGGCCGGACTCCAAGACTATGAAGATACAAGATTGAAGACTTCGTCCCGTGTCCGGATGGGACTTTCCTTGGCGTGGAAGGCAAGCTTGGCGAGAAGGATATGTAGATCTCCTAGCATTGTAACCGACTCTGTGTAACCCTAGCCCTCTCCAGTGTCTATATAAACCGGAGGGCTTTAGTCCGGAGGACGAACAACAATCATACCATAGGCTAGCTTCTAGGGTTTAGCCTCCTTGATCTCGTGGTAGATCTACTCTTTTACTACCCATATCATCAATATTAATCGAGCAGGAGTAGGGTTTTACCTCCACCGAGAGGGCCCGAACCTGGGTAAAAACATTGTGTCCCTTGTCTCCTGTTATCATCCGCCTAGACGCACAGTTCGGGACCCCCTACCCGAGATCCGCCGGTTTTGACACCGACAGTGGCCATCTCACATGATAGCTCCATACAAAATGTCATGCTCGTTGAATTTCTTGGCTATAATGTGCTTTCTGTTTCCAGACTAGCTGACTTTGGCTTGAATGTCCTATTTACCGAAGTAGATTGCCAAGTGTTTCGTAGAGATAATCATAAAATGGTCTTTACCGGTATACGTAAAGGTGATCCATACATTGTTGATTTCACTAAAAAGGCTCAACCTAGAACTTTCTTAATTGCTAAATCTTCCAAAGGCTGGTTGTGGCATAGACGGTTAGGTCATGTGGGCATGTGAAACCTTGAAAAGCTTATTAAAGGAGATCATATCCTTGGCGTTAAAGATGTCATATTTGATAAGGATAGACTTTGCAGTGCTTGCCAAGTAGGAAAACAGGTTGGAGGAAGCCACCCCGTGAAGAACATCATGACCACAAGGAGACCGCTTGAGCTACTGCACATGGATCTTTTCTGTCCCAACGCTTACAAAAGTCTCGGTGGAAACTCATTTGGTCTAGTTATAGTAGATGATTTTTGAAGATTTACGTGGCTGTTCTTTCTCGATGACAAATCGCAGGTCCAAAAGTTCTTCAAAAACTTCACTAGGAAGTCCCAAAATTAATTTGAAGTGAAGATCAAGAAGGTTCGCAGCGACAACGGAACTGAGTTCAAGAACACCAATGTGGACACCTTTCTTGACGAAGAAGGAATTTCACAGGTGTTCTCGGCTACGTACACACCTCAACAAAATGGAATTGTTGAGAGGAAGAACCAGACGCTCACCGAAATGGCAAGAACGATGCTTGATGAGTACAAGACACCAAAGTAGTTTTGGGCGGAAGCGGTTGAGACAGCTTGTCATGCGACAAATCGATTGTATCCTCACAAGCTACTAGGCAAGACGGCATACGAGCTTCTCACCGGTAACAAACCCCAAGTTGGATACTTTCGAGTGTTCGGCTCAAAGTGCTACATTCTTGATAAGCAACGTCGTTCTAAATTTGCTCCTAAATCTCATGAAGGTTTCCTACTTGGTTACGGCTCAAACTTTCACACTTACCGTGTCTACAACAATTTCACCCGAAAGGGTCAAGAGACGGTAGGTGTGAAGTTTGATGAATCTAATGGCTCGCAAGTAGAGCAATTTCCAATTGATGTAGTAGATAAAGATTCTTCAGAAGCAATCCAAGACTTGTCTATTGGCAAGGTTCGTCCAACGGAGGTGAAGGAGAGTACCTCGTCCATCCAAGTGGATGCTTCTACCTCACGACAAGGTGAACCAAGAGTTGATATGGAAGCATCCACAAGCGGAACACACCAAAATGAAGAAAACAAGGAAGTACACGAAGATGAACCGCATCAACCTCCTTCTCCACCACGACGAGAGAACGATAATGTCAACAATGATGAAGGCCAAGAAGAAGAACGAGATGATGAAGAAGATGTTCCACCCCGATCAAAGGAAGAGCTTTCACGAGTTAGAGCAAGAGTCGCGGCCCCAGCGATCATCCCCAGCAAGGCTTGCTGGGGGCCTTGGAGTCATCCCCTGCAAGGGTCTTGCCGGGGGTCTTCGAGTCATCCCCGGCAAGGGTCTTGCTGTGGGTCTTCGTCTTCTAGCCCCACGTGGACCCGTGGGCTATCAATTCATTTGAGGATCCGCATGCTACCAAGCATGTGTTCTCAGATCTTGGCCTTAACATTGTCGATGGTGTGAGAGCTCTCAGCCCCAAGGGTGATGGACTCGCAGGTGCCGTGCAGGTAGCCTCGGCAAGTCCCTTGACGGGGGTGGTCCAGCTCGGCCTCCATTTCTTGTGCTTCGAGTATCTGTCTTGGTAGTCTTCGTACTTTGCCTTCCTCTGCCTCGCAAAGCCCTACTGCTGGTGTGGCTGCGACTACCCGTGCACTAGTAAGGGGTATAGAAGTACCCATACTTTTGTACACCGACAGACAATTCTTGTCATACAAGGTTTCAGCAGCCGGAATGACAAGAATATATATGTTAACCCGTTCACAAAGAAGATCAATAGAGTCCTTCTCCACAACTTATCAGCAAAGTGTACAAGACACGATTCACCAGTCTGCATCAGTAAGGTATGAATGGATTCCAGTGCAAGATATTCAGTCATTTCAATTGGATACTGCAAAAGCTTCTGGCATAAGGTACCGAGTCTTCCCTAGTAAGTCTTTAAGGGGGGAAGCTTATAAGGTACCATACCCAGCCTTCCTCAGCAACATAAGCGTAGAAAGATTCGAGCACAAGCTATCCAGTCTTCCTCAGCATGATACCGCGATGGATTCCGAAGCAAGCTCCCCAGTCTTCTTCAGTACGACACCGGTACAAGAAAATAAAAAATGGATTTTCTGCATGTGGCAGTGTTTTCCAAGTGGCAAATCTGCAACAGTTAAGTCAGAAACAAGAATCAGTTAGAATGAAGGTATACCTCCAGAATCAGATATTTCTTCATACAGTGAGTATGATGTCAAGCTCATGCAAGTCTCTCACACAAGGAAGAATTCACGGTACGCCTCTGACAACCTCACCGATTACTCAAGAGACAGAAAACTAGTGGCGATGCAATAATCGACAAGTCTTGAAGAAAGATGGTACCTCTTGAGCATTGTGTTGGTTTTCCCTTGAAGAGGAAATGGTGATGCAACAAAGTAGCGTAAGTATTTCCCTAAGTTGTTTAGAACCAAGGTATCAATCCAGTAGGAGGCTCCTCAAAAGTCCCACGCACCTACAAAAACAAACAAGAACCTCGGAACCAACGCGGTAAAGGGGTTGTTAATCCCTTCATGGTGACTTGCGAAAGTGAGATCTGATAGAGATAATAAGATAAGATAAATTTTTTTGGTATTTTTATGATATAGATTAGAAAGTAAAAGATGAAAATAAAAGTAGATGGGAAACTTATATGATAAAAGATAGACCCAGGGGCCATAGGTTACACTAGTGGCTTCTCTCAAAATAGCATAAGTATTATGGTGCGTGAACAAATTACTGTCGAGCAATTGATAGACTCCTGCCTGCATCTACTGTCTGCATCTACTACTATTACTCCACACATCGACCGACTCCTGCCTGCATCTAGAGTATTAAGTTCATGAAGAACAGAGTAACACATTAAGAAAGATGACATGATTTAGAGGGATAAACTCAAGCAATATGGTATAAACCCCATCTTTTTATCATCGATGGCAACAATACAATACGTACCTTGCAGCCCCTGCTGTCACTGGGAAAGGACACCGCAAAATTGAACCCAAAGCTAAACACTTCTCCCATTGCAAGAAAGATCAATCTAGTAGGCCAAACCAAACTGATAATTCGAAGAGACTTGCAAAGATAACCAATCATACATAAAAGAATTCAGAGAAGATTCAATTACTTCTCATAGATAAACTTGATCATAAACCCACAATTCATCGGATCTCGACAAACACACCACAAAAAGAGTTACATCGAATAGATCTCCAAGAAGATCGAGGAGAACTTTGTATTGAGATTCAAAGAGAGAGAAGAAGCCATCCATGGTTGATTCCCCCACCAGAGGAGCGCTGGCGAAGGCTCCAAGATGGGATCTCGCGGATACAGAAGGTTGTGGTGGTGGAAATAGTTTTTCATGGTGCTCCTGGATGTTTTCGGGGTACGTAGATATATATAGGCGAAGGAGGTAGGTCAGGGAAGCCACGAGGGGCCACGAGGGTGGGGGGCGCACCGGGCACCCTCGTGGCCGCCTCGTTTACTTCTTGACTTCCACTCCAAGTCTCCTGGATTGCGTTTGTTCCAAAAAGATCGCTCCTGAAGGTTTCATTCCGTTTGGACTCCGTTTCATATCCCTTTCCTTCGAAACACTGAAATAGGCAAAAAACAGCAATTCGGGCTGGGCCTCCGGTTAGTAGGTTAGTTCCAAAAATGATGTAAAGTGTAGAGTAAAGCC
This sequence comes from Triticum timopheevii, assembly GCA_963921465.1. NCBI lineage: Eukaryota > Viridiplantae > Streptophyta > Magnoliopsida > Poales > Poaceae > Triticum > Triticum timopheevii. Next base: position 334,798,347 of record OY997274.1, on the reverse strand, counting down.
CATAAACATCCAAAACGGGTAATATAATAGCATGGAACAATAAAAAATTATAGATACGTTCGAGACGTATCAAGCATCCCCAAGCATAATTCCTGCTCGTCCTCGAGTAGGTAAATGATAAAAACAGAATTTTTTATGTGGAATGCTACCTAGCATAAGTCTCAATGTTATTTTCTTTATTGTGGCATGATTGTTTAGATCCAAATAATTCAAGACAAAAGCTTATAAAACATAAAAATAGTAATACTTCAAGCATACTAACAAATAATCATGTCTTATCAAAATAGCATAGCCAAAGAAAGCTCATCCATACAAAATCATATATTTAGGCCATGCTTCATTTTCATCACACAAAATACTCCCATCATACACAACCCCAGTTTTAGCCAAGCAATTGGTTCATCCTTTTTAACGCGCTTCAGCTTTTTCAACTCTTACGCAATACATGAGTGCAAGCCATGGACATAGCACTATATGTGTAATAAGGTGGTGGTTGTGAATACAAAAAGGGAGAAGATAGTCTAACATCAACTAGGCTTATCAACGTGCTATGGATATGCCCATTAATAGATACCAATGTGAGTGAGTAGGGATTGCCATGCAACGGATGCACTAGAGCTATAAATATATGAAAGCTCAACAAAAGAAACTAAGTGGGTGTGCATCCAACTTTCTTGCTCACGAAGACCTAGGGCATTTTGAGGAAGCCCATCATTGGAATATACAAGCCAAGTTGTATAATGAAAAATTCCCACTAGTATATGAAAGTGACAACATAGGAGACTCTCTATCATGGAGATCATGGTGCTACTTTGAAGCACAAGTGTGGAAAAAAGATAGTAGCATTGTCCCTTCTCTCTTTTCTCTCATTTTTTTCTCCTTCTTTTCATTTTTTTATTTGTTGGGCTTCTTTGGCCTCTTTTTTTATATGGGCTTCTTTGGCCTCTTTTATTTTTATAAAGTCCAAAGTCTCATCCCGACTTTTGGGGGAATCATAGTCTTCATCATCCTTTCCTCCCTTGGGACAATGCTCTAATAATGGAGATCATCACACTTTTATTGATTTACAACACAAGAATTACAACTCAATACTTAGAACAAATTATGACTCTATGTGAATCCCTCCGGCGGTGTACCAGGATATGCAATGAACTAAGAGTGACATGTATGAAAAATTATGAGGGTGGCCTTGCCACAAATACGATGTCAACTACATGATCATGCAAAAAGCAATATTACAATGATGGGGCGTGTCATAATAAACGGAACGGTGGAAAGTTGCATGGCAATATATCTCAGAATGGCTATGGAAATGCCATAATAGGTAGGTATGGTGGCTGTTTTGAGGAAGGTAAATAATGGGTGCATGATACCGGAGAAAATTGCGCGGTATAATAAAGTCTAGCAATGGTGGAAGGGTGAGAGTGCGTATAATCCATGGACTCACATTAGTCATAAAGAACTCATATACTTATTGCAAAGTATACTTGCCCTCGAAGCAAAGTACTACTATGCATGCTCCTAGGGGAAGGGTTAATAGGATTTAACCATCGCGCGATCCCAACCTCCACACATAAGGAAGACAATTAAAAGAGCACCCCATGCAACAAATTTGTCACAAAACTTTTACCATAGTGCATGCTACGGGACTTGCCAACTTCAACACAAGTATTTTTCAGTTTCATAATTACCCAACTAGCATGATTCTAACATTACCACCTTTATATCTCAAAACAATCATCAAGCATCAAATTGATCATAGTGTTTAATGCACTTTTCTATGATAGTTTTCATTATACCCAACTTGGATGCTCATCATTCTAGGACCAGATTTATAACCATAGAAAATACCATGCTGTTCTAAGAGACTCTCAAAATAATATAAGTGAAGCATGAGATATCAACAATTTCTACAAAATCAAGCCACCGTCGTGCTCTAAAAAGTTTAAGTGAAATACTAGAGCAAAATTATCTAGCTCAAAAGATATAAGTGAAGCACATAGAGTATTCTAACAAATTCCAAATCATGTGTGTCTCTCCCAAAAGGTGTGTACATCAAGGATGATTGTGGTAAACTAAAAAGCAAAGACTCATATCATACAAGATGCTCGAAGCAAAACAGATATCATATGGTGAATAAAAATATAGCTCCAAGTAAAGTTACCGATAGACGAAGACGAAAGAGGGGATGCCTTCCGGGGCATCCCCAAGCTTAGGCTTTTGGTTGTCCTTGGATATCTTGGGGTTCCATGGGAATCCCCAATCTTAGGCTCTTGCCGTTCCTTATTCCATAGTCCATCAAGTCTTTACCCAAAATTTGAAAACTTCACAACACAAAACTCAACAAGAAATCCCATAAGCTCCGTTAGTGCAAGAAAGAAAAACCACCACATAAGGTACTGTAATGAACTCATTATTTATTTATATTGGTGTTAAACCTACTGTATTTCAACTTCTCTATGGTTCATGCCCCCCGATACTAGCCATAGATGCATCAAAATAAGCAAACAACACACGAAAAAACAGAATCTGTCAAAAACAGAACAATCTATAGCAATCTGTAACTTTTGAATACTTCTGGAACTCTAAAACTCCTACCAAAATAGGAAGTCCTGGGAAATTTGTCTATTGATTTACTTCAAAAATAATCAATGCAAAATCGCGTTTCTGTGATTTAATAAATTTATTCTCGTGCGCGCAAAAGTTTCTGTTTTTCAGCAGAATCAAATTAACTATCACCGTAGGTTATCATATAGGTTCTACTTGGCACAAACACTAATTAAAACATAAACCACATCTAAACAGAAGCTATATGAAATATTTATTACTAAACATAAGCAAAAAGAAGGAAACAAAAATAAAATTGGGTTGCCTCCCAACAAGCGCTATCGTTTAATGCCCCAAGCTAGGCATAAAAGCGAGGATAGATCTACGTATTGCCATCTTTGGTATGCAAATTTTCAATAGAGCACTTATAGCTTTTAGGAGTTTCTTTATTTTTAGCAATGTTTAAACTCCTAGGCAAGAAATCAAAAAATTCATTTGAAGCAAAAGGTTCCTTTATGATAGAAAGACAATTGGGGTGAACATTTATTGATTTGAGATCCGCATTTTCCTTACTAGATGATTCGCCCTTATTTTTAGGAACATAAATAAATTTAGCAGTTTTGTTAGGGGGAGTCATAGTATTTTTCACAGATGAAAAGGCCGACCCTAAGTTGGTAATAATATCCTCAAGTTTACCGATTCTTGTAGAATCTAGATCTATTCTTTTGTTAACTATAGGTTCTTTTTCTTTAAAAAATTCAAAGTTACCCCAACCCTAGATCCATATTGGGTAATTTGGTTATTGATCTTTTTATCCAAATTTTCAATCAACTCAGCAGTGGCAACTTTATTTTCAATAATTTCAAGCCTTTGCATCACATGTTCCAAAGTTAAAACAGTTCCATTAACCAAAAGAGGTGGTGGGCCAAACAAGTCTAACATAGCATTATAAGCATCAAAAGTATGGCTACACAAGAAATCCCCTCCAGTAATGGTATCAAGGATGCATCCATTCCAAGGAGTAATGCCTACATAAAAATTACGAAGAAGAACAGAAGTAGAGAGCTTCCTAGTATATCTATTTTAAGCATTGCAAATTCTATGCCAAGCATCTTTTATATTTTCTCCCACCCTTTGTTTAAAATTCAGAACTTCATGCTCGGGAGTAATAACAAGGATAGGAGGACTAGCCATGACGATAAGATAAATGAACTAACACACGAGCACACAAAAGACAAGCGAAAAAGGGAGGCGAACAGAAAGAGAGGGCGAATAAAACGGCAAGGGTGAAGTGGGGGAGAGGAAAACGAGAGGCAAATGGCAAATAATGTAATGCGAGGGAGATGAGTTTGTGATGGGTAATTGGTATGTCTTGACTTGAGCGAAGACCTCCCCGACAACGGCGCCAGAAATCCTTCTTGCTACCAATTTAGCACTGCATTGGCTTTCCCTTGAAGAGGAAAGGGTGGTGTAGCAAAGTAGCGTAAGTATTTCCCTCAATTGTTGAGAACCAAGGTATCAATCCAGTAGGAGGCTCCTCAAAAGTCCCATGCACCTACACAAACAAACAAGAACCTCGCAACCAACGCGATAAAGGGGTTGTCAATCCCTTCACGGTAACTTGCAAAAGTGAGATCTGATAGAGATAATAAGATAAGATAAATATTTTTGGTATTTTTATGATATAGATTGGAAAGTAAAAGATGCAAATAAAAGTAGATGGGAAACTTATATGATAAAAGATATACCCGGGGGCCATAGGTTTCACTAGTGGTTTCTCTCAAGATAGCATAAGTATTACAGTGGGTGAATAAATTACTGTCGAGCAATTGATAGAAAAGTGCATAGTTATGAGAATATCTGGGCATGATCATGTATATAGGCATCACGTCCGTGACAAGTAGATTGAAACGATTCTGCATCTACTACTATTACTCCGCACATTGACCGACTTCTGCCTGCATCTAGAGTATTAAGTTCATGAAGAACAGAGCAACGCATTAAGAAAGATGACATGATGTATAGATTTAAACTCAAGCAATATGATATAAATCCCATCTTTTTATCCTCGATGGCAACAATATAATGTGTGCCTTGCTGCCCCTGCTGTCACTGGGAAAGGACACCGCAAGATTGAACCCAAAGCTAAACACTTCTCCCATTGCAAGAAAGATCAATCTAGTAGGGCAAACCAAACTGATAATTCAAATAGACTTGCAAAGATAACCAATCATACATAAAAGAATTCAGAGAAGATTCAATTATCTCTCATAGATAAACTTGATCATCAACCCACAATTCATCGGATCTCAACAAACACACCGCAAAAGAGTTATATCGAATAGATCTCCAAGAAGATCGAGGAGAACTTTGTATTGAGATTCAAAGAGAGAGAAGAAGTCATCTAGCTAATAACTATGGACCTAAAGGTCTGTCGTAAACTGCTCACAACTCATCGGAGAGGCCTTGGAGATGATGTAGAGGCCCTCCGTGTTCGATTCCACCTCCGGCGGAGCGCCGGCGAAGGCTCCAAGATGGGATCTCGCGGATACAGAAGGTTGCGGCGGTAGAAATAGTTTTTCATGGTGCTCCTGGATGTTTTAGGGGTACATAGATATATATAGGCGAAGAAGGTAGGTCAGGGGAGCCACGAGGGCTCCACGAGGGTGGGGGGCGCGCCTGCCCCCATACGGCGTGCCGGGCACCCTCGTGGCTGCCTTGTTTACTTCTTGACGTCCACTCCAAGTTTCCTGGATTGCGTTTGTTCCAAAAAGATCGCTCCCGAAGGTTTCATTCCGTTTGGACTCCATTTGATATTCCTTTCCTTCGAAACACTGAAATAGGCAAAAAAACAGCAATTTGGGCTAGGTCTCCGGTTAGTAGGTTAGTCCCAAAAACAATATAAAAGTGTAGAGTAAAGCCCATAAACATCCAAAACGGGTAATATAATAGCATGGAACAATAAAAAATTATAGATACGTTGAGACGTATCAAAAGACAACGTTGAGACAACTATCTTGGTAGTAAATATCAAGATCAGCACAGCACACCCGACAAGGTGACGCTATTAATCCGGTCTCTGTCTGGCATAATCAATAACAGGATTGAGATCTGTACAATCACATGTGAACCGTATAAATACCCCGAGACTCGAGACCAACGTATGATTAAAAAATATTGCAAATGACAGTACTTAGGGTCAGAAAAATAATCAAGGATATATAAGGCCTGGCTCTTTCAGTCAAAGATCCACATAATGAAAGTAATAATGAAGGAGCAAGACCAACAATACATGTATGCAAATTATTGTGTGAACGATGTGGTATGAATGTGCAGGACAGTCTTATTTCATATCAAACCCCGTGAAGATATACCTAAGAGGTCTACTCCATTGCGGTAAGGAACTCATAGCAAGGCAACCAGCTCAGTCCATAGTATGCTCTGAAATTTCAGCATTGAATGTCCGAGTTTGTCAAGTCCGAATCCAGGACAACTCAATATATTGACCTCCGCAACCGCACTGGAGCATCGCAGGGACTGTTATCCCCGTGGATACACCGGCAGAATGAACAATCAGTGTGAGAGCACATACTTTGAGGATTGTTATCTCTCGCATATGGGAAGCAATTACATAATAGCTTGCCGTTAATGGGATTCTTTGCCTAGATCACTGCCAGTCAATTCTGCAAATATTATCATCAGGAGATGGTGCATTTTTCTATCAGTCACGTCAAGCGACAGTCATACCTTTGGTACAGATTGGATACTCAAGACCGTGAAGCCAGTCAAGATAAGTCAGAAACTCCTGGATGATGTCAGAATCCATCAGAAAGATAAGAATGCTTCCTATCACTATTTTGAACCAAGAAGGTATGCATATATTCAAGCAGTCCGATATCTGGATAGAAGAGATTCATTGTTCCATGGGAAGATGTGTTCCCCAACCCCGTGGAATATCTCGGCACTTGATATGGGAATAACATCTCTAGCAGGGACCAATATCAAGAAGGACATGTATGACAGTAATGATAATATTTCAGACCTCAGCTAAGCCAGCAGATGTGAAGGGAAAATTTGAGTCAGTATGAACAGGAACCTATGAGGTAAGTCCTGTTAGAATCTCAGATACGGTGAAGCAAACCACCCTAGATCAAGGTAGCCAGTCAGATCCAATTCAGTGGGAATATTATATGAGAATGAATAAAAGAAACCTAAGTTGGAAACGGTTTCTTCAAGTCAGAAAAATTATTTAGCCCCGAGCAACCAAATCTCGAGGACATCCTGGATTTTGCCCTTTTCTTTTTCCTTTGTTTTAAGGGGGGAGGTTTGTAACATCCTGGATTTTGCCCTTTTCTTTTTCCTTTGTTTTACTTGGATTTATTGATTTGATTTTCTTTTCTGTGCCTATGTGGTTCCAAAACTTGGGAAGATCATGTCTTCCTAGGTTTTATAGTGGCTTGTCATCCTCATTATCATCCCAAAATCATGTCATTTTCATCCTTGACCTACTCCAATATTCTTTTTCCAGGGAATATTCCTTTTCTGTTAAAGGAATAACCCTTCAAACCCTATGTTCTGAAGCAACCTATATTTCTGTCCTAAATTGCACCATAATTCCCAAATCTCGTTTGGGTCATATCTTGCTCAAATATGGCAAAACTTTTCATTGTCATGTTCAAAAATAACCCTCCAACAATTATTTTCCTATTCTTCCCTAAATAGCAATTTGCAAAGCAAGTGCTATTTATCTTTGCTTCATTGACTCCAAATTTTTTGGACATCTTTTCCTGTCCATATAATTGCATCATGCCAAAATTCAACTCAACTTGCCTAGTAAATATTCCTGAGCAAATTTTAAAAGTTCCTGTCTGAGGGAAGACATTGTGAAGGAAGTGCAAGCTAGGCATATGATCAAATGAGTTGAAATTTTGCAATGTACTTCATATGATCAAATCGTCACTCTCCACCAAATTTGAGCTCATGTACCTCATTTATGTGAGCCCAACTCCAAATCCTGGTTTCTGGTCCGATTTTCAGTTTGTGAAGTAACTATATTTTATATTGCTTCATTTAAGATGAAAATTTCTCAAGACATTCTCCTATCTATATCAACTCTCTCCAGAAAGTTTCGTCCCATTTCATCTAGCCAATTGCTCTGTGCCATTTTTCCAAAATTTGTCCAAAGAAATGCTTTGTGAAGCAAGTGCCACTTTGGTAAGTCCAAATGGCATGAAACTTTTTGGGCATTCTCATCTTCCTAAATCATTGGGTCATAACCATTTTTAGATCAATCCAATCATGTATGTGAGTGCCCCTTCATCATTACCTAATCTGGCAATTTTGGCACTTTCAACAGCAAGTACCCTCTGAACCTCTCCTCTTAAGCTCATTTTTGGTAATCAGCACCATCTTAGTGGTTGATCATGTTGTGCTAAAGCTCCGAGCCCACCTCCACACATGTGAACCCTGGCAGGAAACAAACACCTTGATGTTCATCTGATCCCTGCTAGCTGTGCTCACATCCATGGCCACTATGCTTGTTTCTCTCATCATTAGCACTCAGCGTTGAACGGTCTCCCTCCTAGACAAGGTCTGGCAACCCAGCGCGTGTGTCACTGCCACGTTCACTCGGTGACCACGGGTCATGACCAGCCAAACTCGTGCTCTGGCCGACCGTTACCCTGTTTCGGCCTCTTTACCTCTGCCTCTCGCGTCCAAATCATGTACTAGAGCTAGCTCATGGTCGACTGCATCGGCCTGAGTCGCTGCCCCGCCCTGCATCACTCTGGTCGCATCACCGTTGAGCTCCCTGTGACGCATCCGTCCTCTGCTCCATTTTTGGCATGTCGGCCGGTGCTTCTTGAGCGCCCCCAAGCCCTCCCCCACGGCTATTTAAGCTGCACGAGTCCTCCTGCAGCTCACTCATCCCTCCCTTACCTTCCCAGACCACCGAAGCAGCCTCTCCTCGCATCGGTCCACCGTTGTCATCCATGGCCGCCTCATCCTCGGCTTGATTCCGATCAAACCAAGCCTCCCCTTGCTGTTCTGAGCTGTCCACCGCATTCCCCTCATCCCGGTGCATCGCCCCATCCCCTTGCCCCCTTGCCGGAGCCCTCGCTTCACCGAGTACCTCCTCCACCCGATCTCTCTGTAGCCACTCAGTTCCCCTCGTGATGTCGTCTCCCCGCTCATCTCCGGTGCATCCTTTGCCTCTGAATGGATGCGGTGCTCCGCCCTGAAGCCGCCGGTGCCCGCGCCTTGGCTTGTGGCGGCCGGAGCAGCCCGTTCCATCACCGGCGCCCGCCCCGCTCCTCTCTCCTCTCCTCATGTCACCATCGCTCCTGGCCTCCCCCACGCCTCTTCTCTCTTGGAGCGGGTGCGGCGTGGCCCCCCGGTCCCGCCGGTGCCCTCGGTCGGGCCGGTGATCACAAGAGTCGGCCGGCCCATTGGCCGCGGCCCTCCCCTGCCTCCGATCTACCTCACGCGTGGTACAAGAGGACGTGTGCCCGTGCCCCCCTGGGTCCACGCGTAAGTGACCCTAGCCCCAGCTCTGTTAAGTGAAGCGTATTTGCAAAAATACGTTTTTGTTTTTCAGAAAGCGTATTCTTTCTTCCTTTTTCCTAAAATATGTTTTCTAAGTGGGATTGCGTATTTCTCTCTTCTACAGCCTAAAATACATTTTCTCTTTCAGAAAACTTACTCTGGCCGAAGGCGCTTTCTGTTTTCTACTCTAGGGACTTGTTGGTAGGAGAAATATTCACAGATAGGTGCCTGATCTTCATCACCTCATAACACCACAACCGTAACTCCGATTGAGGTGAAACCAACAGTCACTTCATCGTCTCGTCGAGCTCTTCCTGTGGGTGTCATTTTAATAAGGTGTTCATAGTATGAAAGTGACCATTTTGCCCTTGCCTCTAATCAGCCCCCGTCGAGCAAGAAACGTCTGGCGTTTTGTTCCACGGCTTCACCACACTTATTCCCGGAGTCCCCGTCACCCCTAGGCAAGTCACAACCACCATTTGCATGATAGCTATGCAGTAGCATTGGTTTTAAACTTGAATATTTAATAATTTTTTGCTTCTTTTGCTACTGTCACCATTATTTTGGTTATGCTTATGGATCGGTGTTCACCGTCATGCCATGCTTTCTTGCATTTTGTCATCATGAGCCACTTGCTAGTATTACTTTCGTATGATATGCTTGGTAGTATTACATGTTGGGTGGTCATGTTATTCAGTGCATGACTATTGTCGGTTACCGAGTACCGTTGATATGCATTGTTCCTTTGTTGTTAGTTGGTTAAGTGCTTACTCGGTAATGTTATTCATGTGTTCTTGCATGGTATTCAGGTTGATGCTAGTGGTTAGGTTATGCTATGAGTAGTGTTATACTTGTGATATTCATGCTCGTCATTGTGCCATGCTTAGTGGGATATGATTCATCGTTGTTAATCTGGTTAATAGTAATATTGCACCCCATGCTTATGTTGATATCATGCTCATGCATTGTAGTTTCGTCATGTTATTTTCATATGACTCAGCTTATTGCATTCAAGTTTAGCTGGATAATAATGATCTAGAACAACTGTTGGTTGAGTCATGGTGCCACCAAGTCGATCTAACCAGTGCAACCACATTTGCCTTTTATGGGCAGGTCCTAACCGTGTCTATTATCATGCCTCTCGACGGTTCCTCCAACGAGGGAAGGTTATGGGCGCGCACTACCCTGATCAGGTAGGCGAACATAAGCCTTGTGTGCCTGAGTTGCTTGCGCGCGTTTGTCCCCTTTTGGGGCCATTTATGTTTTGCCATGACGGTGGGCGTTGGGTGTCTTTGGTAGACACGGGGCCACCCGGGACTTATCCCAAAGCGGAGTTGGTCGGAGTGGCCAGAAGAGTGTCATGGGCAATAGATCCGTTTTGTCGGAACACCATTGGTCCACCCAAATGGGAGTGCGAGGCCATGGGTTTGTGTGTGGGTACAGTGTGCTAACCTCTATAGAGTGTGTGTTTAATCTATCGATAGCCATGGCCGTGGATATGGGCCCAGTTCGTAGTCAGTCACACTATGAGCCAAGGGTAATAATGATAACATGATTAATAATAACCCTAGTTCGATGATGAGAAAGAGATTGGTTGTGATCGAGAGAGGATCACGGAGGTATCATGGATACCGAAGTTGGTTGATATTTATGTGATCGCGAGATGATCATGGAGGTATCATGGATACTAACGTTGGTAAGTTGATGCATGACATGGTTACGAGGTAACTGCCGAGTAAGAGTAAGTTGGTGCATGCGAATGTTAACTTGTTGCATGTAGTATCCTCATGTTCACATGCTCATGCCATGCTAAAGTTTATCATGTTCAGTTGTGCTTGCCATGTTGTTCTGCTACTATCGTGCTCATGATTGATTGATCTTGCTAATGCCATGTTGTTGTTTGTCTTGACTACTTTTGGTTATTGTGAGCTTGCAAGTACATTCAATGTACTGACCTGGCGTGTCATGCATGCTAGTTTGTAGGTCGTGCCTGGATTGCTTGCTTGTTTGGTGTGGTTCCTGTGTTCGCGAGCTAGGATAAACGTTCTAGCCAGAGTCCCTACGGATTGGATTCCGTCATCATCGTTCGTTGTTCCAATGCCAGTGGAGGTTTCGCTGCCTCGAGTTGTTATGCTGCTTGCATAGAGCAACTGTGGTTGGCGTAGTGTCGTCGTGCCGGTGTTATTCATTGTAATATCGGAGACCTTGTATTCGTATTCGTGTTGTAATAGAGAGCTAGTTTGTTCTATGCTAAGCAGTGTCGTATTCCAGAAGACTTCACCTTGATCTCTGGGCTGGAGTACGGGGCGTTCCGGTTTCTCTGAGCCGGGGGGCCACACTCACGCTCATGTATTTCGTGAAAGTTTAAAAAGTTTGAGAACACCAAAAGTATGAAACAATTGCTTGGCTTGTCATCGGGGTTGTGCATGATAAAATACTTTGTGTGATGAAGATGGAGCATAGCCAAACTATATGATTTTTTCTGGATAACTTTGTTTGGCCATGTTATTTTGAGAAGACATGATTGCTTTATTAGTATGACTAAAGTATTATTGTCTTACTGTCAAATGATAGACTATTGCTTTGAATCACTCGTGTCATTATTAGATATGATCAAGATTATGCTGGGTAGCATTCCAAATCAAAAATTATCTTTTTTATCATTTACCAACTGGAGGACGAGTAGGAATTAAGCTTGGGGATGCTGATACGTCTGTCGTATCTATAATTTTTGATTGTTTCATGCCAATATTCTACAACTTTCATACACTTTTGGCAACTTTTGATATTATTTTTCAGACTAACATATTGATCCAGTGCCCAGTGCCAGTTCATGTTTGTTGCATGTCTTTTGGTTTGTAGAATATCCATACAAAATGAAGTCCAAACGCGATAAAAACTTACGGAGGTTTTTTTGGAATATATGTGATTTTGGGGAATTAGAATCAACTCGAGACGATGCCCGAGGGACCCACAAGCCTCGGAGGCGCGCCACCCTCCGCAGGGCGTAGCCAGGAGGCTTGTGGCTACCCCGTAAGGTGGTTGGTGCCCTTCATAGGCCGCAAGAAGGCTAATATCCGGATAAAAAATTCTGTTTAAATTTCAGCCAAATCGGAGTTATGGATCTCCGGGAATTTAAGAAACTGTGAAAGGACAGAATTTGGTAGCGCAGAAACAGAAGGAAACAGAGAGAGAGGTCTAATCTCAGATGGGCTCCTACCCCTCCACCACCATGGAGGCCAAGGACCAGAGGGGAAATCCTCCTCCCATCTAGGGGGAGGTCAAGGAAGAAGAAGTAGGGGGCTCTCTCCCCCTCTCTCCCATTGGCGTCAGAACACCGCCGTGGCATTCATCGTGTGACGACGATCTACTCCAACAACTCTGTCATCATCACCAACACCTCCATCACCTTCCCCCATCTATCTACTTCGGTCCAGTCTCCTGCAACCCGTTGTACCCTCTACTTGAACATGGTGCTTTGTCCTTCATATTATTATCCAATGATGTGTTTCCATCCTATGATGTCTCAATAGATTTTTGTTGTCCTATATCGGTGACTGGTGAATTGCTATGATTGGTTTAATTTGCTTGTGATTATGTTGTTATCCTTTGGTGCCCATCATATGAGCGTGCATGTGGATCACACCAAAGGGTTAGTTGTATGTTGACAGGACTATGTATTGGAGGGCAAGGGTGACAGCAGCTTCAGTCCTAGAATAGAAATTGATGCATACAAGATTGAAGCGGGACCAACATATCTTAATGCTATGGTTGGTTTTTACCTTAATGAATGTTAGTAGTTGTGGATTCTTGCTAATAGTTCCAATCATAAGTGCATAGAATTCCAAGTAAGGGATGACATGTTAGTAGTGGCCTTTCCAACATAAAACTTGCTATCGGTCTAGTAACATTGTCAATTGCTTAGGGGCAATTCCGCAACTCCTACCACTACTTTTTCACACTTGGTATACTAACTTAATTGTTTATTTATCTAAACAGCCCCCTAGCTTTTATTTACGTGCTCTTTATTATCTTGCAAACCTATCCCTTTACACCTACAAGTACTTCTAGTTTCATACTTGTTCTAGGTAAAGTGAACATTAAGCGTGCGTAGATTTGTATCGGTTGTCGATAGAACTTGAGAATATTTGTTCTACCTTTAGCTCCTTGTTGGGTTCAACACTCTTACTTATCTAAAGAGGCAACAACTGACCCCCAATACTTGTGGGTTGTCAAACCTCAGTGAGGGCACTAGTCCCAGCAACAGTTATGATGAGGGCAGTAGAAGCACCCCTAGCAACCTGCCTAAGGCTGGCACTCGACAGAGGAAGAAGAGGAACTCTGATAGTGAGGATGATGATTTTGTGATTGAGGAATAAGTAAGTTCCAAGAAGAAAGTGGTCAAGAAAGAGTATGTTGGTGCTGCTGCCACCACAAAGCCAGGCCTTCGGTATAAAGCTCCTGCTAGAAGAGCTCCCATGTCAAAAGTGAGGCAGTCAACTGTGCCTCAAGAAACCATGAAGTTCACCCTTCAACAATATGATGATGAAGCTAGAGATGGAAAGAAGAATAAGAGGGCCAGAACAACCACTGCTAAGGTTCTTGGCAAACCTTTCATGAGGGATGAGGAGGAGGAGGAGGAGGAGGAGGAGGAGGAGGAGGAAGTTGTTGCACCACCTGCCAAGTCTCAAAAATTGATGGTTGATGCCATTAAGACTGGTGCTGCTCCCTCCAAGCCCAAGAAAAAACCTCCACCTCCAACACAAGTCTATTTCCTCCGTTTTGCGGTACGCCACACCCCTCCCGATCAACAGGACCCCGTTTCGACCGTAGGAGGTCCAACACAAGTGCATTTCCTCTGTTTTGCGGTACGCCAGACCCCTCCCGATGAACAGGATCTCGTTTTGAACGTGGTCGGTCGAACACAAGGCCGTTTCCTTCGTTCTGCTGTACGCTAGGCCTCGTTTCCATTAGCTGTTCTGTCCAAGCCCTCCTGATGAACACAACGACGCATTCCGCTCTGGCCCAGCCGGTTGGCTCCCCATGAACAGGATGACGACGTTGTTTCTTCGTTCCGACCCAGCCACGTAAACGAGCCCGGGCCATATGTATGCGCGAGTACGCATTCGAGACCCCACCCGTATGTACGTACGTGGTTGTATTTACTTTCTTGCACCCTGGACGTTGTATGTACGTGTACATGCTACGTGCGCGCCTCTACTACGACACGTGCGCGCCTCTACATCGACCAGTATGTACGTACACGTTCACGACTAGAATGACAATGCTACGTACGCTTCGACCAGGTGGGTCCCGACTATCAGGCACTTCCTTGCGTGCGAAGATGTAGCTGGTGGGTCCCAACAGTCAGGGCGGCGAATCATTTTTTTGCCCGGACGCACTTGCTTGCGTGCGAAGATGTAGCTGGTGGATCCCAGCAGTCAGGGAGCGAATCATTTTTTTTCCGTAATATGGACGCACTTCCTTGCGTGTGAAAATGTAGCTCGTAGGTCCCAGCAGCCAGGGGGGAAATGTTTTTTTCTTGAAATACGGTGGCCCGTATGGTGGGTCCCTTCTGTCAGGTAGAGGAATCATTATTTTCCGCGTAATAAGGAGGCACTTCCATGCTGCGGCCGTGGACCCAGCTGTCAGCCTCTCCACGTATAGTCCATGTCTGATGGAAGTTGTTCCTTGGCCACGTTGACCACGCCGTACCGAGAGCACCAGGGCGGTGGACGACGGCGAGGCTTAGGAAGGGGAAGACGCGGCAGTGGAAGCCCGTGCAGAGAGGAATACGAGGGTTCACTGGTTCGGCTGTGGTGTGAGGCTGCTGTTGTCGCAGAATAACAGGGGGTGTGGGTGAGTAGAGGGATGGCTTGGCCAGCGGTGTGAGTAGTACGGGGTGGTGAGGCCTCCGCAGCATCACAGTCGGCCACGGGAGGCAGGAGCATGCGGCACGATCGGTGCTGCTTTGGTGGCTAGAGCAAGAAGACCAGAGGTTGAAGAAGCACTACGGCCGTTGGATGGACATCGTACGGTCACTGCAGCTAGAATCGTTTATATTGACTAAGTTGACAAAGCCCTTGGTACGCGTCAACTTAGAGGCCCATAGGTCAGCCTCCGAAACGGTGCGCTTCAGATGTCAGGGGGAGGAATCATTTTTTGGGTGGCTGAAGAAAGAATATCCGAGATTGAAGACGAAGCACGACATCCGTTGGATGGATATCCAATGACCATTGCTGCTAGAACCATGTGTTGTCGACAAAGCCTTGCATACACGTCAACTTAGTTATTTTTAAGGGACGCGTCAACTTAGAAGGCCCACAAGTGTGTGGTAGAGAACATATAGCCCATTTATGATTTGTAAGAATGTACAACCCATTTTTTAATTCTAATGGAATTTACTACAGCACATTTACAGTTTGTTAAAAGTACAGCCCAACTTCTAGTTAGGACAATGATTAATAATTTCAACCAACCGCTCAAAATAGAATTCAAAAAAAATTCCCACATTTTGATGGGATCCTAAATATTTTTATCCGAAATTTCTAGTCAGATTAAATATAATTTAAAAATAAAGTTGTATTACGTTAAAATCCAACGAAATATTGCGCGCGCAACAAGTAATGAAATTAAAATTTTCAAATTCCAAAAATAATATATTTTTTAAACTAATTACGCGTTTGGTGCATTTTTTTATAGTCACTGCCCAGTTATTATAATTACAAACCATTTATTATTTCTTAAAGTCCATTTTCTTGTTAAGCCTAATGCATACCTCCTAGGAAAGTTTGCAGCCCAACGGGGCGGAGAGTAACAAGTTGACCCGGATATTGTGTACAACTGTCGGCCGAGTTGCATTGCTGATGTTCAAAAAAAGGCATGTATAGTGCAGTACAACCTAACATGGCTACTTAGCCCACATTCAGCGACGCCAGAAAGGCCCAAACAAGGCTTCTATACAACTTTTTGAATTCACTGAGCTTTAATTAATAACTTAAGAAAAAAGTTAGATTACAGTGGAACCTAATTAAAAGCTGTCACGAGCAAAGAAATAATTCAACAAGTCCCACTTGTGCGTGTGTGCATGTGTGCGTGAGAGAGAGAGAGAGAGAGACCCATCGGTCGATGATCGTAAATACATCTTTCAGCCATATGTATTGTTGATGCTCAGTAAAAACTTATATAGTTGACACAATCATATAGAACATCATAGCACACTAAACTTGCATACAAAAATTTCATGCAGGCGGCACAATCAGGATGGAAGCAGTGGATCTCTACGGGTAGGGCTATGTTGAAACCAACGAACTCGTACATAACGGTTCATCGTCTTTATCAATGACGGGGAAATATCTTGAATGCTGTGCAAAGAAAACAAAAAGACAACACAATAAGTTCTGCTAGCACATTAAGTTGATGTACAGCCCTTTGTAAAAGGAAGTTCAGGTACAAAATTAGAACAGGTCACAATCAAATGTACTGGCACATTATTGCTTCACACCCATAGCTCGGATTTAACTAGTATCTAACAAGATTCAGTTGTTACCTCAAATTAGAGCACATCCAGGCAGCCAGCCCTGCCTCTTCTCCCAAAGAAGTAGTGGCCTCCGCTGCGCGATGGAGTAGGCCATGTGCCATCCATCGTTCCAAGCAACACAGGGAAAGTCTGACGTTGACTCCTGTAATGGACGTCGTCGACGGATCCTAGCACCAGCGGCAGCGGCAGCACTTCGATTGATGGATTGACCACTTCGACATGCACGAACACTCGATACAGGTACATCCCTAACGTGGTCCGCGGCGACCTTGGTGGCGACGAATAGTACAACCCCGGTTCCTGCACTGGTATCTCAGCACCAATCACCTTCGGTATGGTGGACGACTTCTTCATCCATGCCATAACCGTCAGAGCCCAGCTGTCTGGAGGAACAAACATACTTACGAGCTCACCTCCAAGGTCGTTGATAAGCTCATTCATGGACTCGCTGTTCCAAGCACATCGAGGCATGCCATGGAAGGTAAGATTTGTTTAAAACTCAAGCTCAGAAGGCACCGAGCCCCATCCTGGGTGCCACCGATCAAAGCTCACCAGCGCGCCATCGCAGAACAAACGGCGGGAAGATTCGAACACATGACCGCAGTCAAAAGTTGTCCGGAACCTGACAAAGAAATCATCCGGTGGCGGACAGACTTCGATCATAAAGTCACTTATTTGGATGTCGTGCGCAATGCTAAGAGCTTTGACAAGGTCGTCCGACGAGACGAGAGGCCGGTCGCCGTTGATGATTACCATCAGCACTTTGCCGGCAAACTCGTCATCAAGCGCCGCCATGCCACTGTTGAGCAACAACATGCAGCGACCGAAGGCAGGACGGACCTCAGAATCTCCGCCTCGGAGATCCGCGTTGACCGGCGACATGATAGTGCGCTTGAGTACAGGGAGTACAGGAGGGGGATTTGGGGGAACTGGAGTAGGAATCGAGATTCTAGAGGTGGGGGAGGGGCAGGAGATTGGGGATGAAAAGGTAGCATGTATTTCGAACACGCGCCAATATGCTCTTAGCGCGTAAGCGCACGAAAACACCGGTGGTGGCCACATGTCGGCCTAAGAGTCCTTTTTTTCTTTTTGGAGAGCCGGGCCTTTTTTTAAGGATCTTTTGAGAGCCCGGCCTGAGAGTCATAATTGAGCTGTTTGGCATTGAGTTACTACTCGGCCCATATTCAACGACACCTCACTGGCCCAAACAAGTGTACATCATCGAAAAGACACTGAGCTCAAATTATATAACTTGAAAAAGGAGATATACTCTGAACACTGGAGAATGGTGATGCCCTCATTTAGCCCACCAGTAGTTCGAGACAATGAACAGTTTGAAACAACGATATATACAACATTCAAACACTGACTAGTGACTACTACTGACATAAACAACGAGACATGATAGTTCATAAGAAGTCTTGCTACACCACCAAAACACATCCATCTGCAGCGCTCAGACTCTCGTGATCCAAACGAGAATGACATTCTCAACAGAGGCAACTATTACATAGTAAGAGTTACATAGACGAGGATGACCAAATGACAAAGAATATGCATAACAAAAGAAAGAACTCCCCATCCGGAACCAGCAGCAAAGACAACAAAGTCATTCGAAGAGATGATCCAACACCATCATAATTTGCAGCCCCGCTTCAGTGACCAGTGATCCGGAGACACCAGTACTCCACCCTTTCGACGCAACAGCCCAATTACCTATCAACCTGAAGGTTTGAACCACATCATTGCCTGTCGTAATTGAGACATCCAAGGATCAAAGTTAATCTCGATGCCTTTCTCATTCTCACCTTCTTTTGGCTGCAGGTTTTATCATTGACAATCAGGGGAGTTTGCTCCCAAATTCCTAGGGCTCACCGTGGAGACACAGTTTTCCATAGCAAACAGAGCCTCTCTGCCATCAAGGTCCTTGCCAACGGTGATCTCCTTGTTAATCGGATAAATGAGTCCGAGAAACAGAGAGTGTGAACCAAGGCTGTTTACCCGCCTCCAACTAAAAAATTCTGAAGGCCCAAACAAGCTGGTATCCTGCTCATAGACGTAACAGCCACTGACCAGATACTCACGTATTTCACGGTGCTTGTATATAGTGGGGTTTTTGCAATATAACTTTTCCGTCTCATGTGTTCGAATGATCATCAGTCTTTTGTCGTCGTCTAATCGAGCGAGGAACTAGTTGTGCTTCCTTGTTTTTGGCAAAGGTGGTGTGATTACAAAGGGCAGTAACTGTAGGGACACTGCATCATATAAAAAAGGACAGGCATTGTTAATGTAATATCAGCATTGTTCAGAGTATGAGTAGGATAATGCAGGAAACAGCATTGATATGTTCCTATTGGAACTGGGAGGAAAATACAGGGAAATGTATACTGGGTTCGAAAATATAGAAGTGTCATGCATGTTATGTAATCATGTTCTTCCTCACAAACAAATTCTTCAAGGTAACTAACAGACCATCATTGTTATATACTTGTGTTCTGTAGGCAAATTTTTTGTGAGGATATTATTCTAGCCATTGATTGCTGAAGGGCGAATATAGGTATGTACACATGCTAAGCATTACAGGATTTCACTACTTCCAAATATAGAGTTCTCCATATGCACATTTACTTCCCTAATGTATGGTTAGATGAAACCAACAGTGTGGTGCATGTTTCTACATCATGAAAATGAGGAAACTAACATGGCCATTGATACACACTCATATTTGGTAGTAGTATATAGATAACTGTAAAATAAGGACAATATCCATATATTCCTAACAGTTTGATTATTCAGGGGTACAAGTTGGTTGTAATGACATGGTCACAATCGCATGAATTAACTCATTCCAAATATAGCTGATTTACGGCGTCTGTAATACATTTCCATAGTTCTACTCAAATTCTGCTCAAACAGGGATATGCCAATCATCACAAAAAGTTCAAATAGTGTCATGGCGTTATCATTAACATGAGATGGAAACAAGCTACACGCGCCATCCCAGCAATACGTGGTGCCATCTACTTTGTCGATCGCGTAGATGATGCCATTGTGTTCAATAGCATCACAGAAGTGTGTATCAGCTTTGACAATGATCCACTATGAGCTGAGTTGTCTCCAGCTAAAGAAGGCACCGGTGTAAAGATAGGCGAGTCTGCGGTCGAATAAGGCAATTAGCTTGAAGTCTGCGTAATTCGCATGTCGTGTGGGCACTTGGCAGATTACAATCTTCTACAAAACAAGGTCCATCCAACTAACATGGTAATCTAGATGACTTGGACCGCGATGGTAAAACTCTATATAATCCAACGGAGGAAGGATAATCTCATGGGAGGTCTGGAAGTTCACGAGCACCAACTTTTTACCGTGTTCTCTGAAGGCAGCCATCCAGTGGGAGTTCATGCCGACCCAGTACATACCTTCCAAGAAGTTTTGGGTGATGGTGATCGGATCGAAGTCAAGGGAAATGATGTACGGCGACCCACTACATACCTGCAAAGAAGTTTCGGCTAATGGAGATCGGATTGAAGTCGAGGGGCATCATGTACGCCTCCGTATCATGGTGAGCCAATCTCGCAAGACCAGATAGCAGCAAGCAGGGTGTCTTGAAAAGCTTAGGCCTCGCTTCAACGATGGCCGTGTGCATGTCCCTCAAGCATGCAGCCAGCCGCAGGGCGCTCAACATATCCATACATGTACAACAGAGGTCGAGGATGTCACTGGGGAGATTGCTCCAATAGCGGCTCATATGGATGTTGTGCGGTTCGTGTTCGGCCATGGTGGAGTTAGAAGGTGGGGGTTTTGGGGGGCTTGATTTACGGGGGAGAAGGCTGTCGGTGCTGGAGCGGCTAGCGAGGGAATAGTGGTACTGGGGGAGGTGAGCGAGGCGACGGTACACGGGGGCACAGTGAGATGTAGACGGAGACGGAGATGGAGATGGAGATGGAGATGGAGTGGTGCTATGGGAGGGGAGAGGGAAACGAGCGAGGCATGCTAATGTGTTGTACAGCGGTGGTGACAGACTGCACAGTGCATAGGGTGAGGCTGACTTTGGTAACCCAAACATGCCTCCTGGACTAGTGTCAGGCGTAGGGTGTTGTCACTTCACTGTGAGGACCGGATGAATAGTATTTTTACCATCAAGTATGCCACAGTTGTACTACTACTACTAGTAGTAGGAACATGAGTACTCCAGTACTGTATAGCGGAAATAGGTCTCCCGTGCTAGCATGCATGTTCACTTCATCCTCTAGGTATCATCCATACTGCGAGAAGAACCAAATTCTCGTGCATGCGGAAGCGCGAAGATGGGTCTTTGATGAGGATAACTGTGTACTCCCTCCGTCTAGGTGAGCACAACCTATGTGGCTGTAGATTGGACGAGAAAGAGCACTGGGACAAGCAAAACTTCCAACCACGGCACTGTTACAAATGGAAGCAAAATCAGCAATTAATACGTAGTTATAAGGATGCCTTTTCAGCTCTCCAAGCAGGCCCAATCAACGCCCTGCCGCGATGAATGCAGTGGTCGTTCTGGTGCATCAAGGACGGCATGCAGATCATTCCACACTTGAGAAGAGGAAAAATGGAAAGGTAGACCACGGCAGAAGAGGAAGAGAACACTGGCTAACGAGGCTGGGAGTGGATCAAGCAGGAAGTTAATGTTCCACGCCTAAAGGTTTTGGGAAAACCTGATTTTCATAAGGATACTTATTCACCTAGACGGAGGGAGTATTCCTTAACCAGAGAATGTTGTGTCTCCCACGCACGCGCCAATATCCATCTGAACCAGCTACGACACATTTTTTTATCTATTTGCATAGGTCCCACCTATCAGGAAGGATGGGCACGTACAATAACAGGTACGACTCCTCAGTCTACCTGCATAGCCTTTTCGTTTAGTCTACCTAGCCGTCTAATCAACTGCCTGCACGCCACTTCTCCCATTTACTTCTCCATCGGGAACAGATTTTCCTCGGCTTCTTCACCTCCCCTTCGTCTTCATTTGTATTCAAACCCCACTGCGTTCACATTGTTTTAACCTCTTTAAATAATCATCTACTACTTCAGTTAGACTAGCCATCTAATCCTAATTCTCCAAACCATAACCCTCCATTCCAGTGGTTCCAAATGGCGAAAGAGATCGAGATGCAGGTTTTTAGCGTCCAACATGTCCTCGTTGAAGACTCGTTGAGCATAGTTGCCACCGTCACCGTCCACCCAAGGGTTGTTCGGAAGTGGATCAACAATGTATGCAACTCCCTCAAAAAGGTGGAGATGAGGTTCATCGGTCTCGATGCAGAGTACACGGAGCGTGCCACTGGGAAGATCCAACGCGCTGCCGCCTTCGGATGTGCCTCGAAGATGATGTTTTGGTGTACCACATCATACATGCGCCCTCCATACCAGGTGAGCTTCGCGATTTCTTGTCTCGGGAGGACATATACTTCTGTGGGGCAGCCATCGAAGGGGACAAACAGAAGCTGGTGCTGTACAACCTTGATTTGAAAACCATCGCTGACCTACAAACCAAAATCAAAATTCCTATAGAAGATTGTCAGGACCCCGACTCAATGTCACATCGATCGAGCCTGTAACACTTCATATCACTTTGCGGCCTCACGCACAGTATTCCCACGGGTGTCGCCTTACCTATGCCCGGGACCGTTTGCGCCTTTTGGCACACGTATATGATAGTGTCGCTAGCATCCATATGATAAGAAGCCCGGGCTGACATGGCTAGTCGTAAACCCAAAGTGGCACAGACTTATAGGGATAGGCATCCATGACACAGCATCGAACGTGTCGGTCATCAGTGAGTGAATCCAGGCTGTAGCACTGGGCTAACAGGACTCCGGTGAACCGGGCTGTAGCGGGCTAACAGGACTCCGGTATTCATCGCGTGACATTTCCTCGAAGGGACAGACACAGGAACAAAGAAGGACACATGCCGGCCAGCCTAAGTGTTCCGGAGCAGTAGCAAGCTACCATGGCTCGGTGGAAACACTAGGAGACATTTCCCGGTAAGAGAGGCTACTAAAGATAAACAACTAGATAGTCAGATCCCACACATATCAAGCATTTCAATAGCATACACACAATATGCTCGATATGTGCAAATACAACATGGCATCACAACATGACTCTACGACTCAAGTATGTATTCATTAGGCTCCGAGGAGCGAGATATACAAACAGGGGTCTCACGACCCAACATTCAGAGCATACAAGTCAAAGCACAAGCGGAAGCTAACATGTCTGAGTACAGACATCTACAAATGAAAAAGGCTTGGAAGCCTGACTATCTACCAGATCCTGCCGAGGGCACAAGATCGTAGCTGAGGTAACAAGCTAAACGTCGAAGTCCACGTGGAACTACTAGCGAGACTGAAGTCTCTCTACAAAAAACATAAAATAGGCAAACGTGAGTACAAATGTACCCAGCAAGACTTACATCAGAACTAACTACATATGCATCATTATCAATAAAGGGGATGGTGGGGTTTAACTGCAGCAAGCCAGCTTTGACTCGGTGGCTATCCTAAACTACGACTGCAAGTAACTCGTTTGTGGTGGCGCACACGAGTCCACATATTCACCATATCAATACACCACTATGGATCCGCTCCCGTCTCCCTACGAGAACGCCATCCATAGCACTCACGCTTATCTTGCGCATTTTAAAGTATCCACTTTCACTTGTCTATGAACTGATATAGGCAACCCAGAAGTCCTTTACCGCGGACACGGCTATTCGAATAGATAATGTTAACCCTGCAGGGGTGTACTTCTTCACACACGCTCTCACCACTTACCGCCGTTTACACGACATGTACTCGGCAACCTTCAAGCGGAAGCCCAACGAGGGTGTCGGCCACGACCTACCTAAACACTCAAATCCCTAGTCCAGGTTTATCGCCTATTCGGGTTCCATCCATGAGGAGATCCGGTCGGGGTTTCGCTCACAGCCCCAAACGATGTGAACAGGGTTCCGTGACACCAAACGGGCGCCCGGTTTACCCGGCCACGTGCCTACCGCATCACAGCCCACCCCTACGGTCAGCGCTACGCATGGCCTCCAGCATACTACAAACACCAGAAACTACTTGCAACTCCTGGACAGAGGACAAGGGTGATTAAGAAGCCGAGAGGGTCCATTGGTTTCGGGCCCAATGCGTGGTAGTAGCTGAATCATGGATCACAAACACAGAACTCAGTTCCTGAGGACGGCTGCAATGAGACAACCCACCATGTACTCCTACATGGCCTCTCACCGCTACCTTTACCAAATCGTGTTCACACACTTAGCTCACACACAGTAGGACATGTTCACACACACCTGATTCACCCCCGATGAACCAGACCTGACTCAACTCTAAGCAGTAGCGGGCATGACAAACAAGCATTAATGAGTAGGCACAACAGGGCTCAAACAACTCCTACTCATGCTAGTGGGTTTCATCTATTTACTGTGGAATGACAGGTCATGCAAAGGATAAAGGGGTTCAGATACCGCAGCAAGTAACAGTTGAATCGTTGTTGTCCTAATGCAGTAAAAGAGAGCAGGAGCGAGAGAGTGGGATTGTATCGGAATGAACAAGGGGGTTTTGCTTGCCTGGCACTTCTGAAGATATTATAGCTCTTCATCGGTGTCATCGAACTCATCGTCGGAACCACGTCTATCGAGAGGGGACAACACCGGCAACTGAGGAAGAACACAATCAATGCAATGCTACAATATGATGCATGATCATGACATGGCAATATGCTGTGATTTGAGCTAATGCATCTAGCTATGATTTAAATGAAGTTGGTTTGAATACATGATCCAAATTCAAACTCCATATATGATTATTTAAATGCCCTTTATTTGTTTTGTCCAAAACATAGGACAAACATTGTTCAAACATGCATGAAAATGGTACAGATGGATTCCTTGAATTTTTCTGATAATTTTTCATATATAATTTATTTGATTTGGAGCTACGGTTGATTTTATATGAATTTTAGAAGTTTAGGCAATTTTCTGGGTTTTCCTGATTTATTTTAAAACCAGAAAATGATTTATTGCATCAGCATTAGCTCATGCTGACCTCAGCAGGTCAACAGGCGGGTCCAGGTCAAACCTGACCAGTGGGGTCCACTGGTCAGTAGTTAGTTAACTAACTAAAATTAGTTAGTGTTAAACTAATGCTAATCCTAGTTTAGTTAGTGGGCAGGGGCCCACACGCTAGTAGTCAACGGGTCAAACCCCCAGTCAGCAGGGTCAATCCCACCGGCGTCTTGACGCCGGCGAGGCCCGAGACGGTGGCGGCCGTCGGAAGCGCGCTACAGGGCACGGGCGAGGCCGTGCTTGGGCTCATTGGAGAGCTCTTGCTCCCGCGCGTCGAACGGTGCGGGTGCTGGGTCGTGGGAAGGCCGGAGCTGACGACGGCGAGCTCCAAGGCGGCGGCCGGAGTTCGGTTGCGCGCGGGGTCGCGTTTTAGTGCGTAGAAGAGCGGGCAAGGGGGCTAGGAGGGCGCTACGCATCGCGGGGAGTAGGTTGGACACTCCAGGGTGACTATTTGGTCACCGGAGCATCGTCGACGGCGAGCTCAAGCGGCGGTGTATTTCGGTCATCAAGGGGGCGACGGCTACGGCAATCAAACGAAGAGGGGAAGAGGGGAAAACGGTGGCGGAGCTCACAGCGGTGCCGTAGGGATGGTTAGCGGGCTCGGGGACGTCCTGCGTGCGGCGGATCGACGGCGATGGTGGCCGGAGCCCGAGGTGGAAGACGACGGCGATGACGACGTTGCTGGCCTCCCGGGGTCGCATGCTTTGGCGTGCGGCTCTACGGCGTCGAGGCGGAGCTCGTGGGCTGGTCAGAGAAGCGAGGGGGAGGCGGTGGCCGCGGCAGCAGCAAGCGGTGGCGACGGCTGCGTTCGGTGCGTGCGAGGAAGAGAGCCAGGGAAGGGGATGGGGACGAGAGAGAGCGAGAGGGGGTTCCAGGGGGCGTGCGTGGCGTCGTCTGGAGCCGTCCAAGGCGTCGGCAGAAGCAGGAGGTGGCGCGCGCGTGCTGGCGCGCGTCGGGCACACGCCCTCCTGCCTACTGGCCGGAGGTTGAAGACGGTGGCGGCTGCGGTGGGCTGGGCCGCTGGAGTTGGGCCAGGTGGGCTGCCAGGTAGGTGGCCAGGTAAGCGCCAGGTAATCTCTCTCTTTCTCTATTAGTTTCTGTTTTTTTATTTTGTTCTGTTTTGTTTTGGTTTAGCAAAAATACTAAACCATTTTATAAAATCCTGAAAATAATTATGTGGCTAGAACTAAAATATACTAAACCACATAAAATGTTCCAGAATTATTGGACATATATTAATTATATATAAAATATATATCCAATGCAAATAGTTATTGAATTAATTCAAATGGCCAAAACAAATATTTCTGTGACTCCAAAAATATTGGTTTGAATTTTACCTCTTACCAATAATTCTATAGAATAGCAGGAACATTTTCTTGGATTCATTTGAGAAGATTTAAATGTTGGTTATTTTTTAGAGGTTTTCTGAGGCTTTTGAAAATTCCTCAATTCAAGTTTCATTTGAATTTAAACATGATGCTCACATGGAAGCTAGCATAGGTCAGGCCAGAACTAGGGATGTGACAGCTCACCCCCACTAAACAAGAATCTCGTCCCGAGATTCAAGCGTAGGGTAAGATGAAAGGGAAGCGCAAAACTAATATAATCTTCACGATCCAGGTTGCACTTCAAATGAACGTTGATTCATTCACCATCATTGTCTCGAAGTCTTGCTCTGAGAACTACATCCAACATGACAACGAGTAAAAAGGGAAAACTCTAGAAGGATCGATCTTCTCGAAGATCAAACAACTTAGGATCAGCTCACAGGGTGAGTCATAAAAACATCTCTCAAGCTGAGATACAAAGCACACGTCTAGAGGAATGGAGTGGAACAGATGACGAGGGTTCACTAGGTAGACAACAATTCCACACCTAAGAGGGTGGTGAACGGTTGTCAACGTAGCGAGAGTTTGAGTTGCCATGATACCACAGCGAGACATTTTAGAGGAAGGCAATTCGTCGAGGGTTTAAAGTAGCAAGGATAAACTGCCATGATTCCATAACGGGGCACCTTGGGAGAGGAGACTCGTAGAAATATTCCCTTAAGTGGCAAAAGAATTACCTTTGATTCGGAGATCATTGAAACTCTTTATACCAGCCTAAGGCAATTCTCGAGCGATCGTTTAAAAGGGGTTCGGTAGAATGGCATAACCGGATTAGAATGGATGATGTGGATTACCTTGTTGAAGACAACACAAAGGATGATTTTGCTTATCATCGGAAATGGATGGGACCCAAGATAGGATGGCACAATGACGGTGCAAGCTGGGAACAAAATACAAATGCTGGAAATGATCCTAGTAACTGGGGAGAAACCCAACAGCAGAGAGTGATTCCACTATTGGAATGGTTATAGCATAACCGAGGAAACTGAGAGCAATCCCAGATAGTGCCGATGATAACACCTAGCGCTTGTGGGTGCTCTCAAGAACTTGAGCATTTCCATATTCATCAAGGTTTTACCAACATCCGTGTCAAGGGTGCTAACAACACAACATACCACCATGATGAATAGCGATGGACGATGCAGATGCAAAGGAAGATAACACTTTCTCAGATTTCACCTTAGCGTGGCCAAGGAAACAAAATCTGGATGATCGACCGAGAGACATTTAGCACTCCGCTTCTAATGTTCTCCTTGATGTGCTAGTGTATCCCATTCATTGAAATGGTCTTGTACCTAGAACATCAAGTAACAGGTCGGACTTCGGGAGCTCAAGAATACATAAGGAACAACTACTAGAATAAATTCTACGAGATCCTTATGGGGAGGTGGCCAACTTCTTCAAACAAGATACTACAATAATAGGTCTTCCGGCGGGGTGTGTTGGCCACGACATCCACCTTACCGGTTATCGCGAGACCAATATTATAGTTCTTGGGAAACGTTCCAACCTTCATAACTGCCTGAGATTCAGATCTGGTTGGTGTCAGGATATTCCAGACTCATCAAGTCTAGAAAGAAAAATGAAAGTTTGCAACACAAATCGACGAGATGACGTTGCGTGATTCTCAGGAAATGAACTACGATAGCAAGCTCCAAAACATGAGTTGGTTCTGCTACAAGCATGTGAACACGTTGTCCCAGACAAACATGACCACATGGTAGTCTTACAACAAAACACTACCGAGTTCAGATTGGGAACCATCATTGAAATAACGAAGTCTTGTGCATGTCCTTCTGGGCCCTTCGGGAATAGCATTTGAACTTCTTATCCTTGGACAATTCAATCAGTGGCTTGTTGTGCTAGGGCATACAATGGAGTGGAGGTAATTAATCTACCAAACCATAGCATACATTCACACACGCATAACTGACTTGTGATGATTCCAGAGGAAACAAAAACAAACTTTCTCAAATTCATGGCGGCATCTTGCATCGAATGCACATGAATGAGAGGAAGTCACTTCTTTCATCCAACATATACTTCATGAACGGAACATGAAGAAAATGCTTACACAAGTTTCCAACACCAGCTGGATGTTCAACACGAATCATGGAGGAGAAAAAATGCTATTGATGGGCTCAATAGCAACTCATCGGAATTTCCATATCACTGGACTTCCACCATCATGTGAACACGGTGATGGCATTGGTCAGACCAAAAAGATGTAATGGTGTATGCTCGAGGGATCAACCACGAGTAAGACAACATTACGAACATCATTGGTTCTGATTTGACTTGACGATAGCCCATACTCAAATCAAAGTTTTGACAAGGCAATAGATCCAACAACTGATCACGAGGACCAATTGGTGAAGATATCATCTTTCTTCAACACACACACACAAGAAGATATCCCTTAACATGAACTAAGTCAGACAAGCTTTTATCTTCCAACTCTCCAAGTTGTTGTCTAGCTCAACCAACTAGCTCAGGGATATCCAACACAGACTCTTGGAGAAGGAGTGATTTATAAGAAAACCAACTTGATCACGAACTCAACATAGCGGCCAGGTGACAACCTGGTAATACTTCCGAGAAGATATTCGGAACATCACGAACCACCGATATGTTACTAAGCTCGAGAACAATCTTGCTTCCAGAGCAAGACGATATGATCAAATAAGCAAGGGACTGAATAATCCTAACTCATTGATCGAGGAGTGCACCAGAAATAAGGACTAGGTAGCACAATCAACCTTAGGGTGACGATTCAATAATCAACACGCTAAGAATGAGGTTATCGTCCATTTAACTACCAAGCAACGGAGTTGCCAGCAGTATTGATTTCACACACCACAATTCACTTGTCGGCATTCCGGTTACAATAACACGGAAACCGAGGAATGAACAATGATGGCGAGGAGTATTACTACATAAAGAATTCATAAGATGGTGTGCAATTCCCATGACATTCTCGATATAAAGATGGTATTACTCCAAAGTAGAACAGAACAAAAGCATGGATTAGTATTTGATCTGCGAAGTACGACTGCTTTGACCCAATCCTGGAAATGGACAAGGTACTGGAGTTCGTTTCTCCTAGTCATTCTAGAATAGAATGGCTTGACGGACCACAAGAATAATAGGCACCGATGAACGAATGCACACATACTCTTGACTATCAATTGACAGACGAGGGTTAGGACACAACTAAAGAGAACAACTCAAAGGAACATATAACTTTCTGAGTTGTGGATGCATAGATTAGTATGTCGAGGGAAGCTCAACATTTCTTCCGGATAACCCATGCGGAAAGGGTAGAACTGGCAGATTCACAATTATGAATGGAGAACTCCTCAAGAGTACTCTGATTGTGATCCTTCGGTTCAGCGAGGAACTTCTGCCATAAGCGGTTCATAGTATTTGGAAGGAGGAAATACCACGGACCTCGAGGACTAATGCAAAGGTTACTAATAACCTAAAGGAACGAGCAAACACTATCAACATGAAGTAGGTAGGGTGAATCTCGGGTTCAAGAACCCCGGAATGGAATACCTACTAACTAATAACATCACGGGATGCTTTCGAGAATGATGGCCAGAATCATCACATGGGGAACACAAATCATGGCTGGTTTACTAGATGATCCCCTAAGACACCTAGGGTCATAATAATAATTCCAACATATATGTCGAGGCAATAGAATACCTCAACTCAGCATTTAGTATGATTAACCTGGCCCAGAGGAACATCAAAACCAGAGGGAAAGGATTTGCAAGTGCATCAGATTGTTTAGAAACCTGGGATGACTCGGACAGCATAACGGCTGTAAATGCTCAAAAAGATTGGAGACATGCTACAAAAATGGTGGCATAGCCACTCCGAAGCACAATATCAAGGTTTCGAGATCAGCAGTTATGAACATACGGAAGTAGTAAAAACTGAGCTGAGATTTGGAACTAACAATTGCATAAGTCTATGGATTAGTAACACGTCATCCTAATAGATAGATGAGAAGGCCTAGTTCTTAATCCCCGTAGAAGAGAAGAGGATGACTCAGATCAGAAGGCCATGAGGTATAAGGAGTAAAAAGAGCCTTACGTTCCCATCCCACAATCAATTCCCCTACATAACTAAAGCATTTCTAGACACAACTTCGACCAGTTTGGTTGGTAATCCTACAGGCAGTCAGGCTCTGATACCAAAGCTGTCAGGACCCCGACTCAATGTCACATCGATCTAGCCTGTAACACTTCATATCACTTTGCGGCCTCACGCACGGTATTCCCACGGGTGTCACCTTACCTATGCCCGGGACCGTTTGCGCCTTTTGGCACACGTATATGATAGTGTCGCTAGCATCCATATGATAAGAAGCCTGGGCTGACATGGCTAGTCGTAAACCCAAAGTGGCACAGACTTACAGGGACAGGCATCCATGACCCAGCATCGAACGTGTCGGTCATCAGCGAGTGAATCCAGGCTGTAGCACTGGGCTAACAGGACTCCGGTGAACCGGGCTGTAGCGGGCTAACAGGACTCCGGTATTCATCGCGTGACATTTCCTCGAAGGGACAGACACAGGAACGAAGAAGGACACATGCCGGCCAGCCTAAGTGTTCCGGAGCAGTAGCAAGCTACCATGGCTCGGTGGAAACACTAGGAGACATTTCCCGGTAAGAGAGGCTACTAAAGATAAACAACTAGATAGTCAGATCCCACACATATCAAGCATTTCAATAGCATACACACAATATGCTCGATATGTGCAAATACAACATGGCATCACAACATGACTCTACGACTCAAGTATGTATTCATTAGGCTCCAAAGAGCGAGATATACAAACAGGGGTCTCACGACCCAACATTCAGGGCATACAAGTCAAAGCACAAGCGGAAGCTAACATGTCTGAGTACAGACATCTACAAATGAAAAAGGCTTGGAAGCCTGACTATCTACCAGATCCTGCCGAGGGCACAAGATCGTAGCTGAGGTAACAAGCTAAACGTCGAAGTCCACGTGGAACTACTAGCGAGACTGAAGTCTCTCTGCAAAAAACATAAAATAGGCAAACGTGAGTACAAATGTACCCAGCAAGACTTACATCAGAACTAACTACATTTGCATCGTTATCAATAAAGGGGATGGTGGGGTTTAACTGCAGCAAGCCAGCTTTGACTCGGTGGCTATCCTGAACTACGACTGCAAGTAACTCTTTTGTGGTGGCGCACACGAGTCCACATATTCACCATAGCAATACACCACTATGGATCCGCTCCCGTCTCCCTACGAGAACGCCATCCATAGCACTCACGCTTATCTTGCGCATTTTAAAGTATCCACTTTCACTTGTCTATGAACTGATATAGGCAACCCAGAAGTCCTTTACCGCGGACACGGCTATTCGAATAGATAATGTTAACCCTGCAGGGGTGTACTTCTTCACACACGCTCTCACCACTTACCGCCGTTTACACGACATGTACTCGGCAACCTTCAAGCGGAAGCCCAACGAGGGTGTCGGCCACGACCTACCTAAACACTCAAATCCCTAGTCCAGGTTTATCGCCTATTCGGGTTCCATCCATGAGGAGATCTAGCCAGGGTTTCGCTCACAGCCCCAAACGATGTGAACAGGGTTCCGTGACACCAAACGGGCGCCCGGTTTACCCGGCCACGTGCCTACCGCATCACAGCCCACCCCTACGGTCAGCGCTGCGCACGGCCTCCAGCATACTACAAACACCAGAAACTACTTGCAACTCCTGGACAGAGGACAAGGGTGATTAAGAAGCCGAGAGGGTCCATTGGTTTTGGGCCCAATGCGTGGTAGTAGCTGAATCATGGATCACAAACACAGAACTCAGTTCCTGAGGACGGCTGCAATGAGACAACCCACCATGTACTCCTACATGGCCTCTCACCGCTACCTTTACCAAATCGTGTTCACACATTTAGCTGACACACAGTAGGACATGTTCACACACACATGATTCACCCCCGATGAATCAGACCTGACTCAACTCTAAGCAGTAGTAGACATGACAAACAAGCATTAATGAGTAGGCACAACAGGGCTCAAACAACTCCTACTCATGCTAGTGGGTTTCATCTATTTACTGTGGAATGACAGGTCATGCAAAGGATAAAGGGGTTCAGCTACCACAGCAAGTAACAGTTGAATCGTTGTTGTCCTAATGCAGTAAAAGAGAGCAGGAGCGAGAGAGTGGGATTGTATCGGAATGAACAAGGGGGTTTTGCTTGCCTGGCACTTCTGAAGATATTATAGCTCTTCATCGGTGTCATCGAACTCATCGTCGGAACCACGTCTATCGAGAGGGGACAACACCGGCAACTGAGGAAGAACACAATCAATGCAATGCTACAATATGATGCATGATCATGACATGGCAATATGCTGTGATTTGAGCTAATGCATCTAGCTATGATTTCAATGAAGTTGGTTTGAGTACATGATCCAAATTCAAACTCCATATATGATTATTTAAATGCCCTTTATTTGTTTTGTCCAAAACAGAGGACAAACATTGTTCAAACATGCATGAAAATGGTACAGATGGATTCCTTGAATTTTTCTGATAATTTTTCATATATAATTTATTTGATTTGGAGCTACGGTTGATTTTATATGAATTTTAGAAGTTTAGGCAATTTTCTGGATTTTCCTGATTTATTTTAAAACCAGAAAATGATTTATTGCATCAGCATTAGCTCATGCTGACCTCAGCAGGTCAACAGGCGGGTCCAGGTCAAACCTGACCAGTGGGGTCCACTGGTCAGTAGTTAGTTAACTAACTAATATTAGTTAGTGTTAAACTAATGCTAATCCTAGTTTAGTTAGTGGCCAGGGGCCCACACGTTAGTAGTCAACAGGTCAAACCCCCGGTCAGCAGGGTCAATCCCGCCGGCGTCTCGACGCCGGCGAGGCCCGAGACGGTGGCGGCCGTCGGAAGCGCGCTACAGGGCACGGGCGAGGCCGTGCTTGGGCTCGTTGGAGAGCTCTTGCTCCCGCGCGTCGAATGGTGCGGGTGCTGGGTCGTGGGAAGGCCGGAGCTGACGACGGCGAGCTCCAAGGCGGCGGCCGGAGTTCGGTTGCGCGCGGGGTCGCGTTTTAGTGCGTAGTAGAGCGGGCAAGGGGGCTAGGAGGGCGCTACGCATCGCGGGGAGTAGGTTGGACACTCCAGGGTGACCATTTGGTCACCGGAGCATTGTCAACGGCGAGCTCAGGCGGCGGTGTATTTCGGTCATCAAGGGGGCGATGGCTACGACAATCAAACGAAGAGGGGAAGAGGGGAAAACGGTGGCGGAGCTCACAGCGGTGCCGTAGGGATGGTTAGCGGGCTCGGGGACGTCTTGCGTGCGGCGGATCGACGGCGATGGTGGCCGGAGCCCGAGGTGGAAGACGACGGCGATGGCGACGTTGCTGGCCTCCCGGGGTCGCGTGCTTTGGCGTGCGGCTCTACGGCGTCGAGGCGGAGCTCGTGGGCTGGTCAGAGAAGCGAGGGGGAGGCGGTGGCCGCGGCAGCAGCAAGCGGCGGCGACGGCTGCGTTCGGTGCATGCGAGGAAGAGAGCCAGGGAAGGGGATGGGGACGAGAGAGAGCGAGAGGGGGTTCCAGGGGGCGTGCGTGGCGTCGTCTGGAGCTGTCCAAGGCGTCGGCAGAAGCAGGAGGTGGCGCGCGCGTGCTGGCGCGCGTCGGGCACACGTCCTCCTGCCTACTGGCAGGAGGTTGAAGACGGTGGCGGCTGCGGTGGGCTGGGCCGCTGGAGTTGGGCCAGGTGGGCTGCCAGGTAGGTGGCCAGGTAAGCGCCAGGTAATCTCTCTCTTTCTCTATTAGTTTCTGTTTTTTTATTTTGTTCTGTTTTGTTTTGGTTTAGCAAAAATACTAAACCATTTTATAAAATCCTAAAAATAATTATGTGGCTAGAACTAAAATATACTAAACCACATAAAATGTTCCAGAATTATTGGACATATATTAATTATATATAAAATATATATCCAATGCAAATAGTTATTGAATTAATTCAAATGGCCAAAACAAATATTTTTGTGACTCCAAAAATATTGGTTTGAATTTTACCTCTTACCAATAATTCTATAGAATAGCAGGAACATTTTCTTGGATTCATTTGAGAAGATTTAAATGTTGGTTATTTTTTAGAGGTTTTCTGAGGCTTTTGAAAATTCCTCAATTCAAGTTTCATTTGAATTTAAACATGATGCTCACATGGAAGCTAGCATAGGTCAGGCCAAAACTAGGGATGTGACAAAGATTGTGATAAACAGACACCATCCCTATTCGACGTAGCAAATTTTGTGCTCGGTATAAATCTTCAGAAGGGTGACGAGACGCTGGCATTAAGGTCGTCTGGATGGGAGAATTATCCCTAGACGTATGAGCGGATAAAATATGTTGCCCTCGATGCCCGTGTGAGTTTTGAGATAGCTGCAAGGTCCAAAGAGCTTGTTGCAAAGCCATCTCCCACAGAAAATGAGAACAAGAAGAAGAAGAAAAAGAAGAAGAAGACGAAGAAGAAGAAGAAGAAGAAGAAGAATAAGAAGAAGAAGAAGAAGAAGAAGAAGAAGAAGAAGAAGAAGAAAAGGCTGCACCAGCAGGAGGGCATTATGGATGGATGAACTATTTCCTCTCTTGTAAAAAAATTATTCCATCTCGGTGTATATTGATATAGATGGACTATTTTGATGGTGTGCATGTCTTTGGAACAAAGTAGTAGCGTCGGTCCGCTTGACTATAAGGAACTATTTATCCGCATATATAGCTTTCTCTACTACTCCTTCCAGTGATCGGTATGCAATGCATGTGTCCGTAGACATGACGGCTTGTCCATGGAAGTTCAACTACGGCAACCATCACGTTTCATCCACTACCACTCGCGATTCCCATGACGCTGCTCCAACCCACGGCACAACGTCACCTGACATGCGCCTCACCCCTCTCGGCCGCACTGCCCCACTGCCTTTGTGTACATGACATGTGGGCCACCTAAAATGCGGCGAGCATCAAGTTTCTACCACAACCACACGCGATTCCCAAGACACTGCTGGGTCTGCCCCACTGCCCCTCTGCCTTCGGGAGCATTACATGTGGACCAGTCACCTATCGGGTCCACATGTTATTGACTCAAAGGTAGGTGTAGTAAGGCGCTGAAGCTCAGTCCCGAGGGCCCTGAGAGGGAAATGTAGCTCCTGCGCCAGGCCTTGTGGTGCTACCGCCGCACGAACTCGTGCCAAACTCGAGATTTGTTAATTTACTATACATGCACGCAACGATTTAATGGACATTGTAATCTCAACATGTGATGGGGAGCTCTAAATTTGAATTTGAAACTTATAAAATGAAAAGATTCAAAACAAATAAACTGGGAGAGAGGGAGTATATCGTAGGATGTGCCCCATACGAAATAAGTCCCCTGGTTTGTCACCGCGAAGATGTGGTTAGAAAGGAGCACATCATCTTCGTATTCGTACAGCAACAAATCGGCCCCAGACAACATGGTCCGCATTTGACCGCCATGTGCAAGGTTCGTGCTATCTTATTCAATCTCACCGTGGTTCCATCGTACCAATTCATGCGGTGGCCCGTTGCATCGCTGATCCCAATGTTGGACAAAGGTTCTACGGGAACGGTGTCACCGTTGTAAATGTAGTGCAAATTGATGTTGGTACCTCCCGTACATATGCAAGCCAATCTCCACTCGCACCGAGCCTAACCTATGAAATAGGGGGCAGGGGGAGAATTAGGAAATGGACACGGAAGTAGTCTTTAGAATACATTTACTACGAGATCAAACTCATCTTACCTGCTCATCGGAGGAAATCTGAGTACCCCTCAACGTCGGCATCTCAAGGGGCGTCAACTTGCAATTACGGCCACGCTGCGCTGGAGACACCCCAAGGAAACATCCTCGTGCATTTCACGGAACATCAAGATGCATTTGTATGAGTAGTTTATCTTGTGAGAGAAAAGGATGAACGAGGGAAGGCCTCTAGAGATCGAGATAGACACTACTACTACCAATGTGCTGGCCCGTGCGTTGCAACGGATCCAAAGTAGTAGAATAATACTTGTTCACGTGCTTGAAATATAAACACTCTAGTTTTGATATACATGTGTCAGCAGACATGACAGCTTGTCCATGGAAGTTGAACCCCGGCGAACATCACGTTTCTTGTTTCTACCACCGCCACACCCACACGCGATTCCCATGACGCCGCTCCAACCCACGGCACGACGTCCCCCGATGTGGACATGGATCCTCTGACGTGGCTATCACTGCCTTGCCCTGCCTTTCCTTCGCTGACAGGTGGGACCCATGCTTGGGGGCCCCATCACACCTCTTCCTTTGTGTGCATGACATGCGGGCTAGCTGAACTGCGGCGACCATCAACTTTCTATGCCACACCAAATTGGACGTGGTTTGTCTGCTCCGCTGCTGCGCTCCGATCCGTTTTTCCGCACCATCGAATTTTCATCCAGCTGCTGTGACACATTTTGTCCTGGGCATCAATCCTCAGCTGGAGTACTTCTATACTAAAGGTAGTACCCACCGGTGTGGCCATCTACGCCTCGTAATGCCCCGACGCCCAGCTGTGGCACCCTCGCCACGGCCACGCCACCACCGGCCGGTTCATCTCGAACGAGTGAGTCATGAACCACGCCACCACCATGAGAATGACATGTGGGCCAGCAGCATTTAAGGTGCGCATGTCATTGACGCATAGGCCGGGCACTAAGCCACTGAAGTTCAATTCCGTGGGCCCCGAGAGGGAAATGTAACTCCTGCGGCAGGCCTTGTGGTGCTCCCGCAGTATGAGCTTGTGCCAAACCCGGAATTTGTTTCTTACTACTACCAACAACTTACTAGTAAGATACACATGCATTGCACGCATGAGATTCTGGTGGTTTGTGCATTATGCTTCTACATGTGGAGTCTTCTAGATTCTACATGTGGCAAAATCTGGTGGAATGTAGATCATATCCAACGGCCAATAGTGCTCGGATTTGCCATCTTTGTACCGTCTGATTGGCTTCATCCAACGACCAACTTTCAAAGTTATTCACACACTATATAGGGGTATAGATATAGATGTTTGGTTTGCAGCCTAAGTTTTCCACGCCTAAGCTTAGGCGTGCCACAATATCTTAGGCATGTGTTTGGTCCATTGCTACACTTGTGGCTTGCCACACTTTTCTAGCTACATGGTCCACATGTCATAGACTCAACTTCTTGCCAAATATTGCCACACTTGTGGTGGCCATTTTGTTAGCCACATTTTTTGTGGCAGAGACAGGGGTTGTTTGGTTTTAGGCCTAGCAATGCCACACTTTGGGGTTGTTTGGTTCTAGGCCGAGGAGTTCCACACTTTGCGATACAATGTGGCCAAACTTGCCTGAGGTGTGGCAAGTGTGGCTAACAATTTGAGCAACTCGACTAAGGCAAGTGTGGCAAGTGTGGCAAGGTGTGGCTAGGAACCAAACAGCCACTAAGGTTGCCAAAGATTGCCACACCTTGCCACACTTTGCCATACTATCTTTGCCATATATTTCCACATGATTTTTGCCACACTTGCCACGCTTGCCTTAGTTGAGTTGCTCAAATTGTTAGCCACACTTTGGCTTGCCTAAGGGAATCTTGCCACACTTTTTATGTCTATGACATGTGGGTCTCACTGCTCATAAAAAAATATTTGCCTTAGGTGTGGCAAGAACCAAACACCTACCTAACTTGGTCAAACTTGCCTAAGGTTAGGTCTGGCAAAGTGTGGCAAGGTGTGGCTAGGAACCAAACAGCCACTAAGATTGCCAAAGATTGCCACACGTAAGGTTAGGCAAGTTTGACTAACTTAGGAGAGTGTTTGGTTCAAGCCACACCTTAGGCAAGCCACACTAAGGCCCCACATGACATACACACAAAAAATGTGGCAAGATTCCCTTAGGCTTCCAACTTGTGGCTCTCAGTTTGAAGAACTATGGCAAAGTTAGACATGAACTAAGTTCAACCATGGAGTCTTCTAGATTCTACTATGGCAGAGTCTGGTGGAATGTAGATGATATCCAAGGGCCAGTAGTGCTCGGATTTTCCATCTTTGTACTGTCGGATTGGCTTCATCCAACGACCAACTTTCAAAGTTTTTCGGACAATATATAGGGGGTATAGATATAGATGTGCCGGCCCATTGCAATGGAGCCAAAGTATATCTATTTAGTGGAGTGCACTCTAAACACATTATCTATTTATTTTTCTCTAACCTTTCATAACCATGCAACCAAGCCACATAAGCTTCATGGGTGCCCCCCACATCATATTATTCATACTACGTTGACTGAAAAAAGATAAATCACCGAAAACAAGATCTTCCCCTTTTTTGTTCCTACGATGTTGTGCCGTGCATGTACCTACTAC
Organism: Triticum timopheevii; assembly: GCA_963921465.1. NCBI lineage: Eukaryota > Viridiplantae > Streptophyta > Magnoliopsida > Poales > Poaceae > Triticum > Triticum timopheevii. The sequence goes on along the minus strand of OY997274.1, from coordinate 334,759,759 downwards.
TCCCTCCATTCCAAAATAGATGACTGAACTTTGTACTGAAATTAGTACAAAGTTGAGTCATCTATTTTGGAACGGAGGGTTTTATAGTGGTAGTACTAGTTGTATAGTACAAACTTGGTACTAGTAGGAGTAGTACTAGTACGGAATGCTCCTACTCTATTAATGAGCCCCATCTGACACCAAATTTCTTGGCTTCCGTGATACAGCTAGATCTTCCCCTCGTTTCTGTTTTCCAACACGGCGGCGGGCGGGGTGCGGTTTGCCAATAGTCGGTTTGCACAACGGCGGTCCCACATGAAAGTGAAAATGCTAGGCAACACGCCTTCCCTAAGTTGTGTGTCGTGCCACATGGGTCGTGGAGTACTCCCGATTCCCGGGCGTGTGGGGGTGCAACGCGAATGTGGCAGGCCTTTTCCTTTTACTAGCAATGTGCCCGTGCGTTGCGACGGATCGAAAGTAGTAGAATAGTGGTACTTGTTCACAAACTTGAAAGAAACCACTCTTGTTTTGATATACTCCTAATATATTACCCCCTCCGTTCCTAAATATTTTTCTTTTTAGAGATTTCAAATGGACTATCACATACGGATTATATAGACATATTTTGAAGTGTAGGTTCACTCATTTTGCTTCGGATGTAGTCACTTTTTGAAATCTCTAGAAAGACAAATATTTAGGAACGGTGGGAGTACTTTTCACTCAATATATATTTCTCAGGCTGTTTTGATGAGGTGAGGGAGGGATGTGGTTGTTTTCAAGATAATAAGGGGATTTCTTCAAATTGGAGCAGAGAAGTGGGCTATTGTCACAGCCCTAGAGTTTGATTGCAATTAGTTTCATAATGCATCCATGCATCATGTCTATATTTGTTTGAAACTTGAAATGGGCATTTCCTAAACCCCTGGCATCAAAGGAATTCACTAGGTTCACCTAAAATATTTTTAGTAAATCCAAATGGCTTTCAAAAATGTTCATCATTTATGGAAAATGTAGTAAACAGTAACCAGAGGTGATGCACATTTTTCCATGATCTATTTGGGCTCTGAATTAAATCATACTCTATTTGCATTTGGACATTTAAATGCTATAAATATTTTAAATGTCCAAATAATCACCAAACTTAAATGTTTACTATTGGATATATTCCAAACAGTGGGCTTGAGCAAGTTTTAAATGATTTTTAAATGATTTTTGAGTATGCCTAAGTATTTTTTTAATAAAGCCCTGACACTACAGAAGAAATAGAAAAACAGAAAAGAATTAGAAAAAAAAAGAGAGAGAGAGAGAGAGAGAGAGAGAGAGAAAACCCACCTGAGGTTACCTGCGCAACCCACCTAGTGGCCCATTTACCTGGCCCAGCCCATCAGAGCCACCACCGTCTCCCACCTCGCGCCAGAAGGACGTGAGACGTGTGGCCACCGCGCACCGGCACGCTCCCGGCCACCTCCTCCCTCCCTGCCTGCCTGGCTCCTCCTCGACACGTCCGGAGGACGCCACGCGACCCCCAGAGCCGTCTGGCTCTCCCTCTCTCTCCCCCGAGCGCTCTCCCCCTCCTCTGTTCTCGTCACCGAACGCGCCCGACGCCGCCGATGAGAACCACCGTGGCCATCGTCCACCCCTCGCCTTGCCGAAGCATCCAGAAGGACCGGCGTCGTCTCCTTCATCGTCTACACCAGTCCGTTCGACCGCGGGAGCACCACAGCGATGTTTCTGCCTCCTCTTCAACCTCGGGCACCCGAGCTCGCCTCCGGATGATTCAGCACCGCCAGGACCTCCCCGGGCTCGCTGACCTCTTCTTCGGCATCACTGTCAGCTCCCGCTCCGAACCCCGCTTTTCCCTGCCTCTTTTGCACCGCATAGCCCTAGTTTCACCGGAGCCGATAGCTCCTCGCCGCCAGCCATGCTGCGACCGTGGCTACATCCACGCAAGCTTGCTGCTGAGCACGTCAACGCACTCAGGGAGTCTCCAGGAGCTCGAATCACCCGCCCGTTAGGCCTGCCCCGCACCATAGCCGCAACCCCGTGCACACCCGAACTCCGGCCGCTGCCCAACTTGCCGCCGTTGCCGCCACAGACCACCCTAGGTCCATCCAGCACCACCATTGGATGCGCCCTGCTGTGGGCGTTCCAACGCGCCCGGTCGCGCGACCTCTTGTCGCCGGAGTTGGCCGAACGGGCAACCCCGTTGTGTCCCGATTAGCACCAGCGGCTAACCGCCGTTTTGGATGACGTGGACACATCATTAGCGGCTAATTGACCCACTAACTAATCCCCTGGCTCACTGATATGCGGGCCCCACTGCCAAACTAACCAGATAACAAAAATAATTTAAGTTTTATCTAAACACAGTGACCCCACGCGTCGGCGTTGACCTCGCTGACGTGGCCGTTGACCGGACCCACCTGTCTGTGACACTAAGTGTCACAGGGTCACTGACTAGTGGGTCCCACTGGTCAGGTTTGACGGGGACCATGCCCCGTTGACCTGCTGACATCATGATGATGTCAGGCTGACATAGTAATCCTTTTTGGAATTTAAATAAATCTTAAATGATTTGTTTAATTCAGAAAATATCCAAAACTTTGAAAAATCATAGAAATTAATCTATAGCTCCAAATGAAATAAGTTATATATGAAAAATTATCAGAAAAATTCAAGGAATCTGTTTATGGCATTTTCCTGCATGTTTGAACAACCTAAGGTTGCTGTATATGGCAATTTGCATAATTGACATTTAAATAAGCACATATGGAGTTTGAATTTAAACCCTTGGTTCAAACCAACTTCATTTAATCTGGTTTCTAGTTGCATTAGCTCAAACACAAGCATATTGCCATGTCATGATCATGCATCATATTGTGCATTGCATTGATCGTGTGTTCTTTCTCTGTTGCCGGTGTTTGTCCCCTCTCAGTAAACGTGGTTCCGACGATTTTTCGATGACACCAATGGAGAACTATATTATCTTCAGAAGTGCCTGGCAAGCAAAACCCCCTTGTTCATTCCGATACAATCCCACTCTCTCACTCCTGCTCTCTTTTATTGCATTAGGATAACAACGACTCATGTGTTACTTGTTGCGGTAGTTCAACCCCTTTTCCTCTGCATGACCTGTCATTGCCACAGTAATTAGATGAAACCCACTAGCATTAGTAGGAGTTGTTTGAGCCCTGATGTGCCTACTCATTCTTGCTTGTTTGTCATGCCTACTACTGCTTGGAGTTGAGTCAGGTCTAATTCATCGGGGATGAATTGGAATGGTGTTGAACATGTCCTACTATGTGTGAGCTAAGTGTGTGAACACGATTTGGTAAAGGTAGCGGTGAGAGGTCATGTAGGAGTACATGGTGGGTTGTCTCATTGAAGTCGTCCACAGGAACTGAGTTCTGTGTTTGTGATCCATGAACAACTACTACCACTCATTGGGATCCTTAATTGACCCTCTCGGCTTCTTAACAACCCTTGTCCTCTGTCCAGGAGTTGCAAGTAATTTCTGGTGTTTGTAGTGTGCTGGAGGCCGTGGGCAGCGCTGACCCGAGGGGTGGGCCGTGATGCGGTAGGCACGTGGCATGGTGTACAGGGCAGCCGTTTGGCGTCTCGGGAACCCTGCTCACATTGTTCGAGGCCGTATGTGGAAACTTCGGCCAGACTCCCCGCGGATGGAACCTGAATAGGCGATAAACCTGGACTAGAGACTTGAGTGTTTAGGTAGGCCGTGGCCGACACCCTCGCTGGGCTTCCGCTTGAAGGTTGCCGAGTACATGTCGTGTAAACGGTGGTAAGTGGTGAGAGCGTGTGCGAAGAAGTACACCCCTGCAAGGTTAACATCATTTATTCAAATAGCCGCGTCCGCGGTAAAGGACCTCTAGGTTGCCTGTACAATTCATAGACAAGTGAAAGTGGATACTTTAAGATACGCAAGATAAGTGTGACTGTTATGGATGGCGTTCTCGTAGGGAGACGCGAGCGGATCCATAGTGGTGTATTGGTTGGTGAATATGTGGACTCGTGTGCACCACCTCAAAAGAGTTACTTGCAGTCATAGTTCAGGATAGCCACCGAGTCAAAGCTGGTTTGCTGTAGTTAAACCCCACCATCCCCTTTGTTGATAATGATGCATATGTGGTTAGTTCTGATGTAAGTCTTGCTGGGTACATTTGTACTCATGTTTGCCTATTTTATGTTTTTGCAGAGAGACTTCAGTCTCACTAGTAGTTCCGGGTGAACTTCGACGTTTCGCTTGTTACCTCAGCTACGATCTTGTGCCCTTGGCAGGATCTGGTAGTTAGTCAGACTTCTTAGCCTTTTTCATTTGTAGTTGTCTATACTCAGACATGTTAAGCTTCCGCATGTGTTTTGACTTGTATGCTCTGAATGTTGGGTCTAAGACCAAGTAATATCTCGCTCCTCGGAGCATATTGAATAAATTACTTGAGTTGTAGAGTCATGTTGTGATGCCATGTTGTATTTGCACATATCGAGCATATTGTGTGTATGTTATTGAAATGCTTGGTATGTGTGGGATCTGACTATCTAGTGGTTTATCCTTGGTTGCCTCTCTTAACGGGAAATGTCTCCTAGTGCTTCCACTGAGCCTTGGTAGCTTGCTACTGCTCCAGAACACTTAGGCAGGCCGGCATGTGTCCTTCTTCGTTCCTGTGTCTGTCCCTTTGGGGAAATGTCACACGGTGTCTACCGGAGTCCTGCTAGCCTGCTACAGCCCGGATTCTTCGGAGTCCTATTAGCCCAGTTGCTAGAGAACGGATTCACTCCCTGATGACCGACACATTCGTTGCTGGGTCATGTATGCTTGTCCCTGTAAGTTAGTGCCACTTTGGGTTTACGACTAGCCATGTCAGCCCGGGTTCATTGTCATATGGATGCCAGCAACACTATCATATACGTGAGCCAAAAGGCGCAAATGGTCTCGGGACTGGTAACGCGACACCCGTGGGAATACCGTGCATGCGGCCGCAAAGTGATATGAGGTGTTACATGCTAGATTGGTGTGGCATAGGATCGGGGTCCTGACAGCTTTGGTATCAGAGCCTGACTGCCCGTTGGATTACCAAGCCAAACTGGTCGAAGTTGAGTCTAGAAATTCTTTAGGTATATAAGGGAATTGATTGTGGGATGGAACATAAGGCTCTTTTTACTCCTTTTACCTCATGCCCTCTGATCTGAGTCATCCTCTTCCTTTCTACGGGAATTAAGAACTAGGCCTTCTCATCTATCTATCAGGATGACGAGTTACTATGATAGGGACTTATAGGATTGATGGATTTAAACCCCAGTCAAGATTCTACTACTTCCGTGTGTTCATAGTTGATCTCGGAACCTTGATATTGTGCTTCTGAGTGGTTATGCCACCATTTTTGCAGGATGTCTTAAATTCTTTGAGCATTTACAACTGTTATGCTGTCCGAGTCATCCCAGGTTGCTAAACCATCTGATGTATTTGCAAAATCCTTTCCCTCTTGTTTTGTTGTTCTTTTGGGCCAGATTAACCACACTAATTGCTGAGTTGAGGTACTCCACTACCTCGACATATCTGTTGGAGCTATTATTACGCCCGTAGGTGTTTTAGGGAGACACCTAGTAATCTAGCCATGCTTTGTGTTCCCAGTGTGATGAATCTGGCCACCATTTCTGAAAGGATCCCGTGATGCTACTTAGTAGTAGGTATTCTACTGCTGGGTTTTTGATCCCAACATTCACCCTACTTACCTCGTGTTGATAGTGTTGCTAGTTCCTTTAGGATATTAGTAACCTTTGCGATAGTCCTCGAGGTCCGTGGTATTTCCTTCTTCCAAATACCATGAACTACTTATGGCAGAAGTTCCTCGTTTAACCGAAAGATCACAACCAGAGTGCTCTTGATGAGTTCTCGATTCTATATTGTGAATCTGCCAGTTCTACCTTCTGCATGGGTTATCTGGAATAAATGTTGAGCTTTGCTCGACATACTAATCTATGCATCCACAACTCAGAAAGATATATGCTCCTTTGAGTTTTCCCTCTTCTGTCGTATTCCGACCTTCGTCTATTAATTGATAGCCAGGAGTAATTGTGCATTCGTGTTATCGATGCTTATTATTCTTGTGGTCCGTCAAGCCATTCTAGTTCAGAATGACTAGGAGAAACAAAACTCCAGTACCTCATCCATCTCTAGGATTGGGTCAAAGCAGTTGTATTCCGCAGATCAAATGCAAGCAAGCTTATGGTCTGTTCTACCCTGAAGTATTACCCACTTTATGTCAGGAATGTCATGAGAATTGCACCTTCTCTTATGAATTCTTGATGTAGTGATACTTCTCGCCATCATTATTCATTCCTCGGTGTCGTGTTGTCGCAACCGGAATGCCGAGAAGTGAATCGTGATGTGTGAAAACAATACTCCTAGCAACTGTGTTGCTTGGTAGTTAATGGACAATATTCTCATTCTTAGCTTGTTGTTTATTGAATCATCATTCTAAGATAGATTGTGCTACCTAGTCCTAATTCCCGGTGCACTCTCCGATCAATGAGTTAGGATAGTGCCAATCCTTGCTTATTTGATCATATCGTCTTGCCCTGAAAAGCAAGATTGTTCTCGAGCTTAGTAACATATCGGTGGTTTGTGATTTTCCGAATATTTTCTCGGAAGTATCACCAGGTCGTCACCTGACTATTATGCTGAGCTCGTGATCAAGTTGGTTTTCTATAAACCACCCTTTCTCCAAGGATCTGTGTTGGATACCTTGAGCTAGTTGGTTCAGCTAAACAATAACTTGGAGAGTTGGAAGATAAAAGTTTTATCTGACTTAGTTCACTCCAAAGGGATATCCTTAGGTGTGTGTGTGTGTGTGTTGAAGGAAGGTGATATCCTCATTGATTGATCCTAAGATCAGTTGCCGGCGCTATTGTCTTATCCAATCTTTGATTTGAGTGTGGGCTATCGTCAAATCAAATCATAACCAACGATGATCATAATGTTGTCTTACTCGTGGTTGATTCCTCGAGTATACACCATTACATCTTTTGGTCTGACGAATGTTATCCCCGTGTTCACTTAATTGTGGAATTCCATCTATATGGAAGCCTGGATGAATTGTTGTTGAGCCCATTGATAACATCTTCATCTTGTCCACGATTCATGTTGAACATCTAAGTTAGTGTTGGAAACTTTTGAAAGCATCTTCTTTGTGCTACCTCACGACGCTTATGTTTGAACGAAAGTAATGACTTCCTCTAAGTTCACGTGCATATGATGTAAGTTGCCGCCGTGAATTACAGAAAGTTTGTTTTGCCTCCTCTGGAATCATCCCAAATCAGTCATGCATACGTGCGAAGTTTTCTGTGGTTTGGATACTTGCAACCTTCATTCTATATGTGTCCCTAGCACACCAAACCATTGATTGATTTGTTCAAGGAGAAGAAGTTTCTTTTTAAGAGCTAACCCAGGCTTAATCAAGTACTTCGTTATCCGCAATGATGGTTCCCCACTTGAACTCAGTAGTGTTTATTATAAGACTACTACGTGGTCATGATTGTTTGGGATAGTGTGTTCACATGTATGTAGCAGAACCGGCTCATGTTTTGGAGCTTACTACCATAGTTAATCTCCCGAGAATCTCGCAACATTGTCTCGTTGATTTGTGTTGCAACCTTTCCTTTTCCAAACATGCTGTCTGAAATATCCCGTTACCAACCAGATCTGAATCTCAGGCATATATGATGGTTGGAACATTCCCAACATTTGCATTTTGTTCCCAGCTTACCCTACCATTGTGCCAAATTCCATGGGTTGCTCCTCTCAGCAGTTGTTGTCCAAGATCATCTTCGAAAGTGGGCTTACCATGGGTCCAACAAGGTAGTCCACATCATCCATTCAAATCCGGATATGCCATTCCTTTGAACTCCGCCAAACGATCGATTGTGATTGCCTTAGGTTGGTATAAAGAGTTTCAATGATCTAGACATCAAACGTAATTCTTTTTGCCATCTAAGGGAATAACTCTACGAGTCACCTTCCCCAAGGGGCCCCGTTGTGGAATCATGGCAGTTAACTCCTCACTACGTCGTGCTTGAGCATGGATTTGTTGCCTACCTAGTGGACCTTCATCATCTGTTACCCCCATCCCCCCGAATGTATGTTTTGTGTCTCAGCTCAAGAGATGTTTTATATCTCACCCTAAGAGTTGATCTTGAGTTTCTCGATCTTCAAGAAGATCGATTCCGGTAGAGTTCCTGTCTGTCGTCATCGTGTTGGATGAAGATCTTGAAAGGAAGGACGCCAAAATCGATCTGAAGCAATGGATCATGAAGATCATGTTAGCTTGTACCCCCTCTGTCTTCTAACCTCACGTCTTGAACCTCAGGACGAGATTCCTGTTTAGTGGGGGTGAGTTATCGCAGCCCTAGAGTTTGATTGCAATTAGTTTCATAAGCATCCATGCATCATGTCTATATTTGTTTGAAACTTGAAATGGGGATTGCCTAAACCCCTAGCATCAAAGGAATTCACTAGTGTCACCTAAAATATTTTCTGTAAATCCAAATGGCTTAAAATGTTCATCTTTTATGGAAAATGCTGTAAACAGTAACCAGAGGTGATGCACACTTTTCCATGATCTATTTGGGCTTTGAATTAAATCATACTCTATTTGCATTTGGACATTTAAATGCTATAAATATTTTAAATGTCCAAATAATCACAAACTTAAATGTTTACTGTTGGATATATTCCAAATAGTGGGCTTGAGCAAGTTTCATGATTTTTGAGTATGCCTAAGTATCTTTTTAATAAAGCCCTAACACTACAGAAGAAATAGAAAAATAGAAAAGAATTAGAAAGAGAGAGAGAGAGAGAGAGAGAGAGAGAGAGAGAGAGAGAGAACCCACCTGAGGTTACCTATGTAGCCCAACTGGTGGCCCACTTACGTGGCCCAGCCCACCAGAGCCGCCATCGTCTCCCACCTCGCGCCAGAAGGACGCGAGGCATGTGGCCACCGCGCACCGGCACGCGCTCGGCCACCTCCTCCCTCCCTGCCTGCCTGGCTCCTCCTCGACGCGTCCGGACGACGCCACGCGACCCCCAGACCTGTCTGGCTCTCCCTCTCTCTCCCTCGAACGCTCCCCCCTCCTTTGTTCTCCTCACCGACCGCGCCCGCCGTCGTCGACGAGAACCACCGTGGCCACCATCCACCCCTCGCCTTGCCGAAGCATCCAGAAGGTCCGGCGTCGTCTCCTTCATCGTCTACACCAGTCCGTTCGACCGCGGGAGCACCGCAGCGACATTTTTGCCTTGTCTTCAACCTCGGGCACCCGAGCTCGCCTCCGGTCGATTCGGCACCACCAGGACCATCCTGGGCTCGTTGACCTCCTCTTCGGCATCGCTGTGAGCTCCCGCTCCGAACCCCTCTCTTCCCCACCTCTTTTGCATCGTGTAGCCCTAGTTCCACCGGAGCCGATAGCTCCTCGCCGCCGGCCATGCCGCCACCACGGCTATGGCAACGCAAGCTCGCCTCCGAGCACGTCAACGCACTCAGTGAGTCTCGAGGAGCTCGAATCACCCGCCTGTTAGGCCTGCCCCGCACTGTAGCCGCAACCCCGTGCACACTCGAACTCTGGCCGCCACCCAACTTGCCGCCGCCGCCACAGACCACCCCATGTCCAGCCACCACCACCATCAGATGCGCCCTGCTGCGGGCGTTCCAACGCGGCCGGCCGCGTGACCTCTTGTCGCCGGAGTTGGCAGGACGGGCAACCCCGTCGTGTCCCGATTAGCACCGGCGGCTAACCGCCATTTTGGATGACGTGGACACGTCATTAGTGGCTAATTGACCCACTAACTAACCCCCTAGCTCGCTGACATGTGGGCCCCACTGCCTAACTAACAAACTAACAAAAATAGTTTAAGTTTAATCTAAACACAGTGGACCCACGCGTCGGAGTTGACCTCGCTGACGTGGTCATTGACCGGACCCACCTGTTTGTGACACTAATGTCACAGGGTCACTGACCAGTGGGTCCCACTGGTCACGTTTGACCCGGACCGTGCCCCGTTGACCTGCTAACGTCATGATGATGTCAGGCTAACGCAGTAGTCCTTTTTGGAATTTAAATAAATCTTAAATGATTTGTTTAATTCAGAAAATATCCAAAACTTTGAAAAATCATAGAAATTAATCTATAGCTCCAAATGAAATAAGTTATATATGAAAAATTATCAAAAAAATTCAAGGAATCTGTTTATGGCATTTGCATGCATGTTTGAACAACCTAAGGTTACTGTATATGGCAATTTTCATAATTTACATTTAAATAAGCACATATGGAGTTTGAATTTGATCCCTTGGTTCAAGCCAACTTCATTTAGTCTGGTTTCTAGTTGCATTAGCTCAAACACAAGCATATTACCATGTCATGATCATGCATCATATTGTTAATTGCATTGATCGTGTGTTCTTTCTCTGTTGCTGGTGTTTGTCCCCTCTCAGTAAACATGGTTCCAACGATTATTCGTGGACACCGATGGAGAACTATATTATCTTCAGAAGTGCCAGGTAAGCAAAACCCCCTTGTTCATTCTGATACAATCCCACTCTCTCGCTCTTGCTCTCTTTTAGTGCATTAGGACAACAACGACTCATGTGTTACTTGTTGCGGTAGTTGAACCCCTTTTCCTCTGCATGACCTGTCATTGCCACAATAATTATATGAAACCCACTAGCATGAGTAGGAGTTGTTTGAGCCCTGATGTGCCTACTCATTCTTGCTTTTTTGTCATGCCTACTACTGCTTAGAGTTGATTCAGGTCTGATTCATCAGGGATGAATTGGAATGGTGTTGAACATGTCCTACTGTGTGAGCTAAGTGTGTGAACACGATTTGGTAAAGGTAAGGGTGAGAGGCCATGTAGGAGTACATGGTGGGTTGTCTCATTGAAGCCGTCCTAAGGAACTGAGTTCTGTGTTTGTGATCCATGAGCAGCTACTACCACTCATTGGGATCCTTAATTGACTCTCTCGTCTTCTTAACCACCCTTGTCCTCTGTCCAGGAGTTGCAAGTAGTTTCTCGTGTTTGTTGTATGCTGGAGGCCGTGGGCAACGCTAACCGGAGGGGTGGGCTGTGATGCGGTAGGCAAGTGGCACGGTGTACCGGGCGCTCGTTTGGTGTCTCGGGAACCCTGCTCACATCGTTCAGGGCTGTATGTGGAAAGTTCGGCCGGACTCCCTGCGGATGGAACCTGAATAGGCGATAAACCTAGACTAGAGACTTGAGTGTTTAGGTAGGCCGTGACCGACACCCTCGCTGGGCTTCCTCTTGAAGGTTGCCGAGTACATGTCGTGTAAACGGCGGTAAGTGGTGAGAGCGTGTGTGAAGAAGTACACCCCTGCAGGGTTAACGTCATCTATTCGAATAGCCGCGTCCGCGGTAAAGGACCTCTGGGTTGCCTGTACAGTTCATAGACAACTGAAAGTGGATCCTTTATTATACGGAAGATAAGCGTGAGTGCTATGGATGGCGTTCTCGTAGGGAGACGGGAGCGGATCCATAGTGGTGTATTGGTTGGTGAATATGTGGACTCGTGTGCGCCACCTCAAAAGAGTTACTTGCAGTCGTAGTTCAGGATAGCCACCGAGTCAAAGCTGGCTTGCTGCAGTTAAACCCCACCATCCCCTTTGTTGATAATGATGCATATGTGGTTAGTTCTGATGTAAGTCTTGCTAGGTACATTTGTACTCACGTTTTCCTATTTTATGTTTTTGCAGAGAGACTTTAGTCTCACTATTAGTTCCGCGTGAACTTCGACGTTTAGCTTGTTACCTCAGCTATGATCTTGTGCCCTCGGCAGGATCTGGTAGTTCGTCAGGCTTCTCAGCCTTTTTCATTTGTAGTTGTCTGTACTCAGACATGTTAAGCTTCCGCATGTGTTTTGACTTGTATGCTCTGAATGTTGGGTCGTGAGACCCATGTTTGTAATATCTCGCTCCTCGGAGCCTATTGAATAAAATACTTGAGTTGTAGAGTCATGTTGTGATGCCATGTTGTATTTGCACATATCGAGCATATTGTGTTTATGTTATTGAAATGCTTGGTATGTGTGGGATCTGACTATCTAGTGGTTTATTCTTGGTAGCCTCTCTTACCGGGAAATGTCTCCTAGTGCTTCCACTGAGCCTCGGTAGCTTGCTACTGCTCTGGAACACTTAGGCTAGCCGGCGTGTGTCCTTCTTCGTTCCTGTGTCTGTCCCTTCGGGGAAATGTCACGCAGTTTCTACCGGAGTCCTGCTAGCCTGCTACAGCCCGGATTCTCCGGAGTCCTGTTAGCCCAATTGCTACAGCCCGGATTCACTCGCTGATGACTGACACGTTCATTGCTGGGTCATGTATGCCTGTCCCTGTAAGTTAGTGCCACTTTGGGTTTACGACTAGCCATGTCAGCCTGGGTTCTTTGTCATATGGATGCTAGCGATACTATCATATACGTGAGCCAAAGGGCGCAAATGGTCCCGGGCCTGGTAAGGCGACACCCGTGGGAATACCATGCGTGAGGCCGCAAAGTGATATGAGGTGTTACATGCTAGATCGGTGTGGCATAGGATCGGGGTCCTGACAGCTATTGTTGCAAAAATGCCACAACTTACCTCACAGCTGTTAGATGCAGATCTAATGGTCAGAAACGACGGATGGCAGACACACCACCATCACCAACTGAGTCTTTTATAGGAGTAGGAGTAGAGAAACATTTATAAATTGTAACATTTGGTTCTGCTCCTTGGTACGATGATAGATAGAAATAACGATTGGAAATTCTAAGGAGGGGCTATTTCCACCAGATATGCAGGGTACATACTAGCTAGGTTGGTGCATCGTCGGTTTGGTCACACGCGGTCCGACATGTTCTAGTCTTTCTAGCAAGATGCCCGCGCGTTGCACGAAGTTTATGGAAAAGGTAAGCACAACTTATAAATTGACGGATGGAGTAATACTTAGAGTGATGCTTATAATTAAGCAAAGGGATCGCACATGTCGGTATTGACTGGAACGAGAATGCAACAGGACAATAAGAATTAAGGCCACGATGATTCGATCAAGTGGTAGTTACAGAACGCAAGAATAAAGATGCATCCATCAACGTACGACCTCCTCCTCCTCAACTTAGTGCGCCGGGCCACCGACCGGCGGCTAAGGAGCGGCGGCTTTTGTGGCGAGGTTGAGGTACTTCTCAGCGAAGGCATCCAAGGCTTCCAGCCGGTTGTGGAAGTCCAACGTCGTAGCGTCCTCACTGGCCTTGTAGATACCTATGTACACGATTTGCTCGTACACGTGGATGTGTAGGTCGATGAATTCTTGCAGGGCAAGGAGCCTCGCGGCGAGTGCGGCCTCCAGGTGGACATTCTTCATGGCGTCGGCGGGCAGTCGCAGGGCCACCAGTGCTTGAAAGAGGTTCCGGCCATGGAGGCCGATTAGGGTGGCAGGTAATGAGGAGCCCGTGCACGCGGGCTGGATGAGTACGGTGATGTCGTCCGCGAGTTTCTTGAGGATGGTGAACTTGTTGCTGGTGGAAACGATCATCTGGTCCAACTGAGTCGTAGTTGGCGTCGACGGTGGCCATCCACCAGCTGGTCTCCAACACCGTCTAGAGACGATCCTTGGCACCATGCCGCAGGCCGGCGTCGTGGACCATCTGGCACAGCCGCTGGCCGCTCGCGGCATCGCCGCCATGGGTCTAGAGTGAGCTCTTTTGCGCTTAGTGTAGGTGCTTAGGCAAATGCTTTGGTGTGTACGATGTGGTAGATGCATTGGAATGGAGGGGCGCCTTTATATGAGGGCAAACTTCATTGCATTCACATCGTGCAGCCTCTTTTCCCTGTCCTCCTCCCATTACTTCCCTCATTCATTAATTGAAGGAGGATGCATTGGCCGTTCAACATTTCGGGAACTGCTACTCCCTCCCTCGTCTGCATTAAAGCCATACTGGGAACTGCGCCGACTGCTGTCAAATCGAATACTCCCTCCGTCACACAGGAGTAAGTCATCTTACGAAAACCAAATAGTCCCAAAACATATAGGCGCGGTGCATTAACTCTCATGTTGTTTCTTATTTTTTGATATAAATAGAGGAATCAACCAATAAGAGATGTGGGCTTGTATGCTTTTAATGACTTGAGACGCAATGATATTAATTACTACACTAGTGTCAAAAAACGTCTTACATTATGGGATGGAGGGAGTAGCAAATAAACATCAAGTTCTCTCGTTTTCCTCTCCACCTTGGTCACGGTGCACAATCTAAGATGACTTCCACTATGTAGGCCAAAAGCGGTGCAAATCCACTTTTGGTTTATTTGGCACCGATGCCCTCCATTGCCCAGTCGGTGCCATAAATTTTTTAGGGAACTGGAGCAAGTAGCTGCTCCGATGCCCGGCCGGTGCCAAATGTAGAAAGCAATAAACAATTGGCTTGCCGACTTCAAAGAGCTAACTAGGCTAAGGAAACTCATGTGAATAGAGCATCTGGGTCCCATTTTTTGTCAGGCTACAAATGCAACATTGTGAGACCGGTGCCAAGTAAAATCTTCAGGGCATCGCTACCCAGCCGGTAGTATTTTAATGCATTGGGCATCGACTACATAGTGGAAGGCCACCTAGACGGAGGGAGTATACTGTAGTAGTACTATTTAAAAGTCAAGGGTGGGGCTTTTCCTGCGCGGTAGGCGGGGCAATTCCGCCTAGTCGGTTCGACAGAGACGCGAGAAGATGAGGGAGTAGGCTGCTGCAAACGTAGGTCTATGTGATTTGACAGCGAGTTACTGCTGGACAGGTGGGGCCCGTGATTTGACTTGCCATTATCATTTTAACTGTGGCACTACGACGGGCGTGAGTCTCCCGATTCCTGACCACCTCCATACAGGTGCCTCTCCCAATACTCCACCATGTAGAGGCTGGCTCTTGCATGAGAGCCCACTTCTCCACTTTTTCCTTGCCTCTCTTTCCTCCACATATGCAAAAATGCCATGTAAAGCGAGCTTATAGCCCACTATTGTACTACTTACTTGCTCCTACAGGTGCTAAGCTTGCCACATAGGCATAAAGTCTGATTTGGCAAGTTAATTAAGAAGAGAGAGACTAGTTTGGTGACCCAAGGAAGAAATGGTGCCAAGTGCGTGTACCTAGGTGAAAAGACAATTTTGAGTCTATAGCTAATTAAATGAAGCAAACTTAGCAACAAAAAACTAATAAGTACGTATGCATTGGGGACTTAATTGCTAAGCCATTTAATGCCCTTAGCACCTCATCTAAGCACCAATTCATTGGAGGAGGTCACTCCTTGGCAAATGCAATAAATACTACTCCCTCTGTCCCATAATATAAGAACGTTTTTGGCACTACACTAGTGTTAAAAACGTTCTTATATTATGGGAAGGAGGGATTACAAAGAAAGAGATTGAGAGAAGTAAAAAATGAAAATACACTTATAGCCAACCTTATAGCTAACCTTGCTGTAGTATGAGTGACCAAGTGATGACTATGTATGACATGCCAACATCAGATAGCCTAACGCACCCTGTTAAATCTCCAAGGGCGCGACCGCGCGAGCGACACGACGGTCGTGGTAGGCGTGACCATGATACGGACTGCTGGCAGCCCTTGGATCTGAGATCGAACGGTCGCATGTTAAGTTGCTGAAAATTTGCAGAATAACCCTCCAGGATAGGATATTCACCCATAGGTCTACAATCACGCCATGCAACCGTTCGATCTCAGATCCAAGGGCTCTCGAAAGCCCGTATCATGGGAGAATGGAAAGCCACTACCCTACCGTTCGCACGCTGGCAGTTCGCTCCTACTCATCCCCGCACGTCCTTTAATATTCGGCGGTTCGCTCCTAGTCATCCTGTCCTTTCACATTATGATAGTTCCACCAATCCTAACCCTCCTCCCAAATCCATGGCATCCCAAATCTCCATGATCGGCGGTGAGTACAAGGTTAGAACCATCACCGGCGATGAGTTCGACATCATCTACACCCGTTCTTCCGCGACGGTGAAAGGATGCCTTGCTCGCTTCAGACACATGTTCAAAAACTCAGATGATGAGTGGGTCGCTAGGGTCGATATTGAGTACACCACAGTCCTGGGATGAGAGAAGGATCTAAAGGAGGAAGAGAGGAAGAAGCCCGCCGTGATCTAGGTTTGCGTGCATGACTTATGCTTGGTCTACCACATATGCCATGCCGATGTTGAATGCCAGGATTTTAAGAACTTCCTCAAGAGCGACCTAGTCAATTCGTTACTATAGACATTACAAACGACAAAAGAGTCCTGGGTTAGATAGGCCTCGTTGTAGGCAACCCCTTCGACCTCCAGAAGAATCAACTGCTGCCCTCCAGTGGTCAGCCTTCAATGGTGACCCTGGCAGGAGCCATGGTTCATCCTTCGTACGGTAAACTGGAGAAACCTCATTACACGTTTCATCGTCATGCATGGCAGCGGAATGTACTAGATATAGACCACATCCACTATGCTGCAATGGACGTCAACCTTTGTTTCAATATATACAAGGGTTGGATGAAGAGCAAGAGCCAAGTGTGCGCTTCAAGCAAAGGAGTATCGGCCAAGAGCAAGAGGGACAAGGACGAAGTCGAGGACGTGGACAAGGACTCCGAGTAAGGTGGCAGTGTCGTTGCTCATGGTGGTTCTATTGCATAGTTTAATTTCATGTGTGCTTAGTTTAATTTGAGGGGTGTGTTGTGCTGAGCCCCCAACAAAACTATGTTATGTTTCTTCTTGTTACTTTAACTCTTCAGTACGTACATACTAGTATTTCTTTAATATAATTTAGCACCCCATTTAGGCACGTACTAGCTTTTTTAATAGTACTATATGTATAATTTGGCGACGAGCGCTCTCTATATGTACCACCTTTTTTTTAATTTCAAGTTTTGCTCCATGGCACAATCCATCGATACTACTGTACTACTATATAAAAGTATATATTTTTTAAAAGGCTAGAAGGAGGGGCAGTCTAGCTTGGTCAGTTTCACAAGAGGCGAGGGCCTTTGTGATTTGACGGCTCATTACTGCTATCAAATAGAATAGCACTGCGCTGTCCGCTGCACGCCTGGCTGAATATGCCTCCTCGCCTCCATCAAACCCCTCCGTTAAACCCGCATGCAAACCGAGAATCCTACTCCGGCCACACGTCTGTTCATGAGCGGGCCAGAATTAAATGCAACACCGGCCGAGCTCCTCCCATCCGCCGTCAGTTTAAACGAGGCTAGACGCCGGCCAAGCTCCTACCGTCCGCCCTCTATTTACATGAGGCCAGACAGACAGCGGGCAAGAATCGCACCCCTCCGCCGCTCCCCCATCTCCTCCTTCACCATTTTCTCCACTCTTCTGATGGCTTCCGAGGAGCCATTTTCAGGCATATTACTCGGCTGGGTGGCCCACGGAGCCCTTCGAATACGGGCGAGGCCGCTCGGTGCTTCACCAACCTCACTTGGACCGACGGAGCCAGTTGCAGCCCCAAGCTGGTGCATGGTTCAGCAACTCGCCGCTCCAGTTCAGCTCAATGAGGAGTGGCGAGTTGCTCCACGCCGGCACGGCGGCGAGCACACCAGTACGGCGCGTGGTGGCTGCTGCATCGTACTGCGCCACCAGTGTCTGTGGTGGTCGCGCCTCCCATGTCTGTGGGCGCATCTCCCGTGCCTGCGGCAGCGCCATGCAGGTAGAGATAGAAGCCAGGTGCGTGGAGAGCGACGAGTCGGTGGCCAGCTTCTCCGTTTCCGCCGCCATCATCGAGGAGAAGTAGAACACGGTAGGCCGCCGCCACTTGGGACCTGTCGGTGTCAAAACCGGCGGATCTCGGGTAGGGGGTCCCGGACTGCGCGTCTAGGCGGATGGTAACAGGAGACAAGGGACACGATGTTTTTACCCAGGTTGAACGTAAGGCAGCAAAACACAGGAGCCGGGCAAACCCAACATTTGACCAAAGACATGATTCGAAGCTGATGCATATAAGGCCTAAGTCGAGACGCCGAACACTCCCTAAGGTATTCGGTCTTTATGAAAACGGGCAGAACAATGCCCTAAGCCCCTAGTGTCCAGGTACGCGCAAAAATTTCTGATGCGGCCGATGCTAAAACGCCAGATTCCTCCTTGGTTATAGCAAAAAACCCGGGGATGTGTATCAACAAGAGACAGTAAAAAAGGTTTACGCAGGGTCTTAATCTGAAAAGAATCCTTGCATTGGGTCCCTACTGCACGTCTGCGCCTGTGCCTCCGTTGTGCCGTATCCTGGACGGGTGTCGCACGGTGTTCATCTGTAAAAGAGAAGAACTTAGTTGGAAAAGAGTTCGTGCGAAAGATGTATTTTGAAATAAACAGAGTATGATTCAAAGAATGAATGAAATTGAGCTTTATTGTCTCTTTTTTGTGCATGTGTGGAACCCCTTGTAAAGGGGTATGCGGCTGGTAAGCCCCTTGTTTATTTATACTGGACTTGCCTAACCGTGTCCGGGGTCTGAATGACCTATTTAGGGGCTTTGATCAGCAAAGCCGGATTAGTGTGTGGCTGTCAAGGCAGTCTCACGTTCTTCCGTAGTCGAGGAACACTCGAAGTTACCCTTTAATGAGATGATGCCGCGTGGACCGGGCATTTTAAGTGTAAGAGACGCGTAATGCGGTATTGCGTTAAAGCGGGCGAAAGCTTCGTGTCCCAATAGTGCTTGATAGCTACTTTTAAATGGGGCGATGTGGAAGATTAACTTTTTGCGACAGAAGTTGTCGGATGAATCGAACACAACTTCTAGTAGTAGAGAGCCCGTACAATTGGCATATGGGCCTGGCGTCACTCCTTTAAAGGAAGTGTTGCTATGGCGAATTTTGGTTGGGTCTATCCCCATTCTGCGGATTATGTCCCGGTATAGCAGGTTTAGATCACTGCTGCCGTCCATGAGGACTTGTGTAAAATGTAGTCCGTCAATTATAGGATCCAATATCAAAGCAGTCCATCCTGCGTTTCGGATACTTCCGGAGTAATCCTGATGGTCGAAAGTTATTGGTTTTGACATCCAGTTTCGGGACTCCGCTGGGGTGGACCGTGCGGCGCGTACTTTAGTGGGCGCCGCTCTATTTTTCCCTGTTATCACTTGAAGTGAATTCACTGTTTTGACCTCTTGTGGGAAATTCTTTTGTTTTCTGGTGCTCTGCTTGTGGGGTTCGTCATCGTCCTCACTTGGTGTGTCGAGCCCCTTGTGTTCGGCGTTAAGTCGGCCGGATTGCTTGAAGACCCAACAATCTCTGTGGGTATGGTTTGCAGGCTTCCCGGGGGTACTGTGGATTTGGCATATCCTGTCCAAGATTTTGTTTAGGTTGGATAGCTCGTCGCTGTTGTCCTTGAGAGGCAGTGTTTTGTTGTTCTGCCAAGAGCTTTTGAACCCGATGTTGACTGTCATGCTCTTTGGGCCATTTTCCTTAGTCCGACGCTGGTCCTTTCTGCGTCGTGGTTTCCCATTTCCATCCCTGACCTCGGATGTACTTGGGTTGCTGGTGCTGCATCTTGCCAGCCAGCTATCCTCTCCCGCGCAAAAGCGGGTCATGAGGCTTGTTAGTGCGGCCATTGTTCTTTTTGGTTCTTTTTGGTTCTTTTTGGTGAGAAACCTGTTCCAGGATTTGCGCGCTGACTCTCCGGGCTGTTGAGTTATGTGACTTAAATCGTCTGCATCCGGGGGCGGACATAAGTCCCCTGAAAATTTGCCCGAAACGCATCCTCGAGCTCTTCCCAACTTCCAATGGTATTTTCTGGGAGGCTTTTGAGCCAATGCAGGGCTGGCCCTTTGAGCTTGAGGGGTAAGTATTTTATGGCGTGGAGGTCATCTCCTCTAGCCATATGTATGTGTAGGATGTAATCGTCAATCCAGACTCTGGGGTTTGGTGTTCCGTCATATGCCTCTATGTTTACGGGCTTGAATCCCGCTGGAAATTCATAATCCAGTACCTCGTCGGTGAAACATAGGGGGTGTGCGGCGCCCCTGTATTTGGGTGTCCCGTGATTTTGGAATACTCGGCGTGCTGTGTTGCTTTCTGGAGCTTGCTTTCTTGGCCCATAGATGGACCTGACCAGGCCATCCTTTTTGCGAGGATCCTTATGTGGATCACGTGCCGATTTGTGTGCGGCACCGCTTGCCGCTCTTTGTTTGTCATGTGGTCATCTATCCGACCGGGCGGCCTCTTTGTTTTTTGATTGTGGGGGCTCTACGGCCTCCTCGTCAAATTCGGGCAATAGTTTGCGCTTCGGGTAGCTCTTTGCTTGGCGACTATCGCCGTATTTGTCTGCGGTCTTGAGTACTTTGCTCCATCTCATTCTGAGTACATCTTCCGCTCTTTTAAGCTTCCGCTTCTGCTTCTTCAGACTTCGTGCAGTGGCGACGAGCCTTTTGTGGAGGTTCTTCTGCTCCAACGATGTGGCCGGCGTGAGATCATCCGGACTGTTGTTTTCGCCGGGGATGGGTTGCCTATCAAATTCATCATGTTCGGATGTTTGCTTGGGGGCATGTTCGTCGTCCACTGGTTCGCCCTGCTCTATGGCTGGGTCTGTATGGGTGCTGTTGTTGTCGAGGCGGGACTTTGGGCGGCGCTTGCGTCGCTGTTTCGGCTGTTTTTCGGGGGAATTATCCTTTGCAGCGTCCCGTTGTTCCTCGTTATCGCTTCCTTTGGGTGTATCCACCATATATACATCGTGAGTTGAGGTGGCCTTCTAGTGCCCTGTGGGCGCTGGTTCTTTGTCGTCTCCGGCATCGTCGTCCATACCGTCGATGTCTTCGGAGTCGAAGTCTAGCATATCGACAGTGGCTATAAAGTGGGTGGTGGGTGGGCTTTGAATTTCTTCATTATCCGCATCCCAACCGTCCTGACCGTAATCCAGCCAGGGCTCTTCTGGTAATGAGAGACACTTTAGCGAATTCAGGACGTCGCCAAGAGGTGAGTGCTGAAAGATGTCTGCAGCAGTGAGCTCCATGATCGGCGCCCAATCGGACTCGATTAACGGGGGCGCGGGAGGTTCGGAGTCCGGCGAGGAGTCCGGCACCTCGGAGTCACGAGCTTCACAACGGACAGGGTCGGTATTCGGCTCTATCGCCGTAGAGGTAGCAGCCCCCGAGGCGGTGTCTAGCCACACATCCTCGATTTGCACAGTCGGCTCCGAGTTAAGGGTCGGAGCGGACTCTTGTGCAGCCTCCAGGGCACTGTCCGGCAGTAGAGCTAAATCATGCCCATTGTGACAGTGTGGCGCGCTCGTCTGTGGCTCGAATCTGTCGAAGATCAAGTCTCCGCGGATGTCGGCCGTATAGTTCAAACTTCCAAATCTGACCTGATGGCCAGGGGCGTAGCTTTCGATCTGCTCCAGATGGCCATGCAAATTGGCCCGCAGTGTAAAGCCGCCGGATGCAAAGATCTGTCCGGGGGGAAAAGTCTCACCCTGGACCGCGTTGTTGTTGCTGATCGAAGGAGCCATCGGGCCTATGGGCAACGACACAGAGGAACTCTCAATGCAAGCACCAATGTCGGTGTCAAAACCGGTGGATCTCGGGTAGGGGGTCCCGAACTATGCGTTTAGGCGGATGGTAATAGGAGACAAGGGACACGATGTTTTTACCCAGGTTCGGGCCCTCTCGATGGAGGTAAAACCCTACTCCTGCTTGATTGATATTGACGATATGGGTAGTACAAGAGTGGATCTACCACGAGATCAAGGAGGCTAAACCCTAGAAGTTAGCCTATGGTATGATTGTTGTTCGTCCTACGGACTAAAACCCTCCGGTTTATATAGAGTTGGTTACAATGGTAGGAGATCTACATATCCGTATTGCCAAGCTTGCCTTCCACGCCAAGGAAAGTCCCATCCGGACGCGGGACGAAGTCTTCAATCTTGTATCTTCATAGTCTTGGAGTCCAGCCAATGATGATAGCTCGGCTATCCGGACACCCCCTAGTCCAGGACTCCCTCAGGACCCATGAAGGCCACCGCCGAGGCCACAACTGCGCATTCAGGTGGTTTCTTTGCTGCTTCGTCTCTTCCGACGACCTTCGTCGACCCCGCAAGTGTCTGACGGACATGAGGAAGACAAAGTGATCCGCGGGCGGCCATTTAGATTATGTACTCCCTCTCCAGCTGGCAGGAAATATTTGTTCTAAGAATGGATAAATTGTATGTATCTATAACTAAAATAAATCTAGATACATCCATTTCTAGGACAAGTATTTTCGGACGGAGGGAGTATTTATTATAACAAGAGAGCCGGATTGGCACCGCTTAGTTCATGTAAATGTAATGAAATCCATCACGTTTATATGAAGATCCAGCTTTTTTATACGAAATCCTTCATGCTTATATGAAATCAGTCCTTGTGTGTGCACGAATTTCATCTGGTTGGTTAGAGTTGTGAAAATGTATGCCGCTGGCGTTTCATGTTGTCCTCCGCGGAAGGAAGCGGGAGGAAATTTGCTGGCTTCCATTGGAGGTGCTCTTATGCTAGAAATAATAGAGTGAAATCCAATCCATTTGAGTTAATTGCGTGTATGATTGGCCCTCTACAAAAAGTTAATTGCATGTACAGTGTACACGTGACTTGCAGGGTGGCTATAGCTTCGTACATAAAGTTAAAAAGGAATAAGTCCATCCTTAATCTTGTATTCTAAGTACTCTGTGTGTTCCACTGTCAGTACGGTAGCAAAAGAAGTATATATTAAATAAGTAATATATAATATAACAATCAAAAGTTAAAGACATAATTCGAACTCATGACATCGCGTTGCGAGCATCTAGCGCTAACCAGTCTAGAACATTTTTGTTGTAGACCATGCTGGAGATATATCTCCATGTCTAGTCTTGTACTCCATCCGTTCCTAAATATTTGTCTTTTCAGATTTCAATTGGACTACCACATACGGATGTGTATGTAGACATATTTTAGAGTGTAGATTCACGCATTTTGCTCCGTATGTAGTCACTTGTTGAAATCTCTAAAACGACAAATACTTCCTCCGTCCGGAAATGCTTGTCATCAAAATGGATAAAAGGAAATGTATTTAGATGTATTTTAGTTTTAGATACATCTCTTTTTATCCATTTTGATGACAAGTATTTTCGGACGAAGGGAGTATTTAGGAACAGAGGGACTATAAAACAAAGTTGGTGATGATGGTGTGTGTGCCATCCTGCAATATAGGACGTCGGATTTATATCTAATGGATAGGAAGGAAACTATGGAAATTTTGAAAAAATATACCCACACCCCTCTCCACTTTCACAAATAAGGCCTTCCCTCGTTCATCCTTTTCTCTCACAAGATACACTATTCCTACAAATGCATCTTGATGTTCCGTGCAATGCACGTGCATCTAGCTAGTTTCTTTTCAAATATTTACTGCGATAATTGGGTTGAAGTGATATATTTTATGTCTGCCCCGAATGATTTCAGATTCACTAGTAGTAACAAAAAGGTTGCCTTGTTAATTAACAGAAAACAGGGTGAAAACTATCACATGAGGCCGGTAAAAACAAGGCACACTGGGTTCAGCGTCATCGTCACTACAGCTGTGCGTGCGAGAGAAGTCTACATATCTAGGGGGCTACTAAGCGAGGCACAGAGAAACAATGTTTGAGAGAGAAACCAATTGACAGATTACAATCAGATAGAGTTGTCACCCTTTTGCTATCATTGTTGGGGTGGGGGAGGGGGAGGGAGAAAAAGACGTATCGAGAGTGTGCGTGGTAGGCACAGAGGCACAACTAGCAAGTGTGTGTGTGTGTGTCTGTGTGTGTGTTTGAAAGAGGAGTAGATAGATTACAATCAAGATCGAGGTGCCACCCTACTCCTTCGGTGTCGGGTAGTGTGTGTGTGTGTGTTTGAGAGAGAAGCCAGTCGTTGGATTAGTATCAAGATCGAGGTGTCACCCTACTCCTTCGGTGTTGGGAAGTGTGTGTGTGTGTGGGTGTGTGGGTGTGGGGGGGGGGGGGGGCAGTGACACTCACATATCTCTACTCTTACAAAAAACAGAGTTGGTGATGATGGTGTTCCTGCCATCCTGCAATATAGGCCATCCGATTTATATCCGACGGATAGGATGGAAACTATGGCAATTTTGCAAAAAGATACCCACACCCCTCTCCGCATTTGCAAATAAGGCATTCCCTCGTTCATCCTTTTCTCCCACAAGATAAACTACTCATACAAATGCATCTTGATGTTCCATGCAACGCATGGGCATCTTGCTAGTAGGGAGAAAGAGTTTGTGTGACACATATCTAGCTATATTAAGGGATAGGTAGATAGCATTTGTGCGAGGCATACTTAAAGCATCACGAAGATAAACAAACGGTGTGCATGCAAGTGCTGGAAAAAATGAAGCAAGAAAGAATGCGCACGCGCGCGCGCGTGTGTGTGTGTGTGTGTGTGAGAGAGAGAGAGAGAGAGAGAGAGAGAGAGAGAAAGAGAGAGAGAGAGAGAGCGAAATCTCAAAAGAAAAGGTGCTCTGCTGGAATCCCATTGTATGTATTCATATGGTTCCAGAACTCGAGTTAACCTTAGGCATATGTGTGAGAGACATTATTATACTTAGAGATATTAGTGGCTGTGGGTGGACGGAATTAAAGGGGTGGGCGTGTTAGACAGAGAGAGCGTGTGTGTTTCTGTGTGAGAGACTTGTAGGATGGGGTAGAAAGACGAATTCTAACCTTGACGGAGGGAGAGAAATACATGAAGTGCCCGTGTGTGATTCCGATGCCCACAGGGAAATGAGATATGTATGCGTATGAGAGAGATTGCACAATTCATTCACGTATCACTATCTAGCGATCGTGGATGTGCATCGCTTGAACATAAATCAATATCTACTTCATATCGTGGCCAAAGGTACAATATCGATTCAACGCTATAAAGGTTGGACACTCATATATCACATTTGTTTCTATTTAAATAAAACTTTTCAGTTGTGCATGCCAAAGTTACAGTGATGTTTCTTCAAACAACCAATGTAGCTATCATGTACATGCACCATTGTTACTCTTGCGTTCAAATTTATTAGTCTTGGATGATTAAAGGTTCTATTATGAAGTAATAGATGTAATATTCATATATGAATTCAATGGGTACGCAATTTATGAAATGGTGGCTATGTAATCATATGAGGTAACACTTTTAAGTAGCGAACTACAATATCCATTTCTTTTTGTGCGCCTCTACACTAACACGTCAATGCATTATGTTTAAAGTAAATAACCAATGGCACTAAACTATCTATTTACATGAGAAATACATAGGCTGAGCATTTGATCCCTTTTTTCTGAACGAGCCACTACACTCATATGATTGGCCGCGCCCGTGTGAACATCTAAGTTATCGGCGCATCATCCCGAGTTATTGTCTTTTTTCTGGGGTGGACTTCACACCAGTTATTAACTCCTGACGTGTGCCTCCTGTACACAGTCTAGCATGACCTTCCTGCTAGGACGGTCCAAAATTAGTTGAAACTGGATACGAACGATCCCGCGGGCGGCAAAATCTCCCTTCTCCTTCTAAAATTTCCGCCACCTTAGTCTTTAGCATGCGAAATTCCCCTTTTGTCCTTGGTGCACGGAGACCAACAGTTACAATACCGCCCTCATCTACATAATAGGTCTGGGCTGCTTTGGTAACTTCCGGTTCCCCCCACTACACGGCACCCCCATTTCCTCTCCCCCTCCCACAAAAACGACAAACTCCACAGCACTAGAGCATCTTACATCTCGCCGTTCGTACTTCATCAGCCTTTCTCCCCTGCCCTCTCGACACCCTAGACTGCTCATCCACCGGCGTAACAGATCCCATTCACTGCCAGCGGCATCCACGTCGTCAGATCTGCTTTTGCGGCTGCATCTACCCCTGCCACGTCCCCTAGAAACAAGTAGACTGCTCATCCACCACTGTACCACAGCCCATTCAGTGCCGGCCTTGTCCACGGCGCCGGATCTGCTTCGCCGGTACTCTTGTCAACTGCCACGCATCTGCAGTGGCTCATTCGTACTCCCCACCGGAGACACTTCGTCCACACCGCACGGAGCCACCCCACCGATGCCCCCGTCGACGGCCTCTAATCCTCTTCCCCGACACCTTCCTCAACCCTACCGGAGCCGCTTCGCTGACACCATCGTCAACCCTACCGGAGTGGCTTCGCCTATACCATTCTCAACCCTACCGGGGCCGCTTTGCAAACTGACAAGTCCACGGGCTCAGATTCGCTTCCTCGCACCCTCATCCAACCTACCGGAGCAGCTTCTGACGCCCCGTCCACGGCCGCAGATCCGCATCGTCGACACCATCCTTAACCCAACCACCGGAGCTGCTTCTGACGCCCCATCCACGGCCCAAATCCGCATCGTCAACACCATCCTTAACCCAACCACCGGAGCAGCTTCACCTATGCCCTCATCCACAGCCACAGATCCGCTTCGCCGACACCGTAGTCCACCCTACCGGAGCCACTCCACAAACACCCTACTCGACGGTTCTAGATCTCCTTACCGGACCTCGACAGCCAGCGCAGCGTCAGACCCTTGATGTTTCTAACATGATTCCCATCATCTGGCAAGATGCCAAGCACCCGCCATGGCCTAGGTACTTGTCACCTTTAAACAACGTCCAACATCACCTACTCGATGTACTTCAAGTATACTAACAGGTCGTTGTTACCTGTTATGCAGCTGGCAAAAACTACACGGACGATGTTTCTTCCGGATCTAACAGCCTGGTCAACCAAGATCCTGGACTGAGGCATTGATATGATCTTGTAAGTGCGTCTCTCTCTCTTGTATTGTTCTGTGCCTCCCAGCGTGCTTTGCTAGGATTTTCGACCAGTAATCCCTTTGTGCAGACAATGATTTCTACTACTGGCTGCTAAATTAGATATGTAGATGTCATACATGATACTACCTCATACTTGCGTTCCTAAATATAAGTCTTTCTAGAGATTCCACTATAGGCTACATACGGAGCAAAATGAGTGAATCTACACTCGAAAATGCATCTATATACATCTGTATGTGGTCCATACTGGAATCTCTACAAAGACATATATTTAAGAACAGAGGCAGTACATTACACAAAATCATAGGTGTGTAGAAATTCCAGTGCACTACATTAGGCTCCCTTAGAGTGCCTGCTAGTCCAGCACACAGAGTAATGGCTAGTTTATGCTACGCACACAATCATTAAATGGTGGTTTAAATATGCGCAAGGGATATGCAATGTATTATCATGTGGAGATGTCTGAAATTAGCCATGTCAACTTGCAGATAGGGTTACACAATGAAAATGTACAAGATGTATGTGGCAATTTCATGGAACATCGCAAAAAAAGGAGAGTCAGTGGTGAGCCTATACGGTGTGCTATGGTACGTAACTCCTCCATTGCAATCATCGTGACATGTTATTTGTATGTCAGTTCTATTGGCCAAGTTTCTTACGGACAGTTATTATGAGTTATCCTAAGAAAATAAGCACATGTGAATATAAGCTCCATGTAATAAGCCAACCAGTTCTTTTCATTGCGTTTTCAGCTTATGTTTGGTATGATCAGTGAAAAGTCTAGATTGCATTATATTTTTTTCATTTGCTGCCCATATGAAAATTAATTTGACTTGCAAACATCACAAATTGAACCCAGTGCAGTAATTAATATGATAGGAAAACAAACCATCACTATTTGCTCAAAATACAAATACAAAGATACCATCTACTTGGCACAATCTACTTTGGTCAATGTTTCCATAGAGATACGATTGCCTAATTTAAACGAAGAACGCATGACCCACATTTAAATGAAGAACAATTATTTATTGAAATTCGATGGTCCAAGTGGCTGGTTATTATCATATAGCAGCACCACCTGAAAGCATCATATAGCAGCAGCAGCAGCTCATATCAACTCATCATACAGCAGCAGCAGTGTGCAATTCATCATATGCCAGCAGCAGCTCATAGCAATTCATCATATAGCAGCAGCAGGAGCAGCTCATAGCAATTCATCATATAGCAGCAGCAGGAGCAGCTCATAGCAATTCATCATAGCAGCAGTAGGAGCAGCTCATAGCAATTCATCATATAGCATCAGCAGGAGCAGCTTATAGGAACCCACCATATAGCAGCATCAGCAACTCATAGCAATTCATCATGTAGCAGCAGCAGCTCATAGCAATTCATCATATAGCAGCAACGGCTCATAGCAATTCATCATATAGCAGCAGCAGGAGTAGCTCATAGCAATGCATCATATAGCAGTAGCAGAAGCAGCTCATAGCAATTCATCGTATAGTGGATTAGAATGAAAATTTGGCAAAAAAATCAGAGGAGATCCTCACCTTGTTGGATGAGCTCATCCTTCAATGGCACCTCAAGGCCACGGACTAGGAGGAGGGGAGGGGGAATAAGGTGCCTTCTGCCGCAGTGTGGCATCGGCCGTAGTAGTGCAGCGCCCGCCGGAGTAGTGCGTTGGACGAACCATAGTTGAGCAGCTGCTGGAGACCATGAGAATGAGGGGCGGCGCCAGAGGGAGGAGCAGCCAGGGAGATTTGCCCCTACCCGCCGGCCATGTAGCCTAGCTGGACAGAGCATCGTCAAGGACCAGGCCAGATGGGACCAATGGCGACGGCTCGCTGGAGGAACCCTAGTGCTGCAAGGAGGGGATCGAGGTAGAGGGAACGGGGAGAGGAGATGCAAGCGGGCAGGCCAATGAATGCTTGCGTGTTTGTTTTTACTCGAGGGTCTGGTGTGACATGGGCGTCAGCAGTTGCATTTTGAGTGTAATATAGACAGACAATAGAGTCATTTCACTATTCCCCTTCTATTCAATTTTTCGTGAGGTTCTACCCGAAACACCCCCTCCAAAGCGAAATTAGTTAAGCCCAAGCCCATAACTCAAAAATGACTTCTTTACATTTATGGCTTATTTTGACAATAAGCCCTGAAAAGGCAGAATCGAACTGGCCCTTAACCTGCAATTCAATTGTGCGTGCAATGATGAACCACTCCTGCCTACTATAGTGTACATTTAGGCATCATCATACGTGGCATAACCTAATACATGTGCATTCCATTGTAGAATCTGGAATATGCAATGTTTATGTTAGTTCTTATGTTGCACATGATGTTTAAATGCCCCTTAAATTTGGTCAGTCAAGTGATGGTCTTTAAGCATCTTTCTTTGCTTCTTTTCTTGATATGTAAGATTTGCTCACACATCTGTTCAATTGCTTGTTTGCATCAGCTAGCCATACTAGGACTGTTTGCTTTGATTACTTGTTGTTCTTGACCTAACACTCTAATAGAGCTTGTCAACGATTTAAACACTAAGGGCTGCTGTAGTGGGGCCTTGTCTAACTCATAGGTGACATAAAGGTTTGGCTGTACACTAAAGTAGGCTCTCCAAGAGTACCTGGAGATCCAGTTCGAAGGTATGCCTAGTTTTTACATAGTGCTGACATAGTAAATGTTCATTTCATTGTGTGCAAGTCTAAGAGATGCGGCATGTTTCATTATGTGGTGTTGTTTTGTTATAATCTCATCCTTTTGTGTTCACAGACTGGAAAGTGTGCATATTTATCTTCCAAGGAGACGAGTAACTAGTTTGTGTCACCTTGCAAAGGGGGTGCAATGAAGATAAGACTCAGGATTTCCAAGTACAAGATGTTAGGAAGGAGCCTTGCAAGAGAAGTAGAAGCTGCACTGAGCCTCTTCAACCTGTTAAAGTAAGTCACTGTATCCAACTCAACAGTTTAATTCCTTGTTTGTTTCAGGCATAGTTAATTTGCTCTTTGCAACTGCTTTATTTGTCCTGAGTTAATGAGGTGCCCAAAGAATGATGCCTGATGTTGGGTACTTGTATAACTATTAGTTGACATAATTAAAGGCCTTACCATTTAATTACTCTGCCGAAGTGTGGCTGAAGCTTTGAAGTCTATTAACCAACTATTATTGCATGAGGCTCACAATCTAGTTTATTATAGGCTAATGATTGCATAGTTTTGCTTGTGTAGTATGTTTGTATGAAACCCTCTGCTGTTCATTATGCTCTCTAAGACTTTAATTGAGCTATAGAATGGCCAACTGCTTGCTTACTTATACGCAACGTGCTGTCTAAATTTATAACTTGTTTGTGTTTTGGATTGGGCCCCAACATCATGCTCCTCTGGTGAGCTAAGAGAGATTCCTGTATGCAGGCTGCACAGACTACCTTTTTTATAATTTTTAAAATATCACCTACTTATGCTTCATGACGTGTAACATTATTGTTAGTCCTGTTTTGCCATGTACTCCCTCCGTCCCAAAATAAGTGTCTTAACTTTGTACTAGCTCTAGTACAAAGTTGTACTAACCTTGAGACACTTACTTTGGGACAGAGGGAGTACAAAATAGTCTGTCTTGCTCGCTTCACTGTTGTAACTATATTTTTTCCCTAGTCATGTGTACTTACAGAAACATTTCAGGATGAAGTGACATCAACACAAATATCTGCGAGCAGTGTGGCATGGCTGTTACCGAATGATTATGGATTGGAATTGGAATGTGCTGATGTTCTCGAGCATCAACTAGAGGTGGCAAGACAACGTGTACATGATTCTCAACGTACAATCAACAAGTTGAGACTGGACATGCAGGTATTAGATGCAGGAGTCAAAAAATGAAACAAGACACTGAGGTAACCATGATGGAATTGGAGATTTTGCAGACTGAAATTTGTGTTATCTGAATCTGGCCAATCCTATTTTCCGAAGAGATTATAGTTCAAATGGAGTTAAGTTGATGCGCGTCCATGATGTATGAGCTGTATTTGCCTAGTGTATGTAATTGGCAGCTTGTGTATGCTTTATTATCACCGGTGCCAAACCATAATGCCCATTGGGTATAATCGGCTGTAATTTCTTTATTGTATAGTGTAGGATTATTCTATGTTTGTATGCCTTGGTCTCTTTGTTGTATAGTGTATGTTTTCTAGAGGTGATAGTATAGAGTAGGATAATTCTTTGAATATAATATATCGTTCAAACGGGGGCTGACTCGCCCAAACGTTGTAGTGACCATGGCCCTCCATGGGCCGTACGTTCCATGGCCTTCTATGGGCTGTCGGATCCATGGGCCTTCAATAGCCCGTCGAATCAATGGGCCTTCTACGTCCCGTAGAATCTATGGGCCTTCAATGGGCCGTTGGATCAATGGGCCTTCAACATCCTGTAGGATCCATGGGCCTTCTACGGGTCGTCTCATCTACGGGCCTCGTACGGGCCGTATAATGGGCCGTAAACGGGCTAAAGTGCAAAGCGTACGTTTTATGGGCTGACCATAACGGGCCATTAATAGGACGTATTTGATGATGCTATAAAAATGTCCCAACAGATTAAGGGCCACAAACGGGCCAACTGTATCCACGGGCTGAATTTGGCCCACAAGCAGAAAAGGCCAGTAACGGGTCGTAAGTAACCGAATGCTGGAAATGAGCCCAAGAATAAATGGGCCCTGAGAAGGCCAGAAGGTAACACGGGCTGGAAACAACCCAATGGAATAATGGGCCGCTAATGGGTATAAAGCGGTACACTATTCATTACGGGCCGGTTTCTCCACGGGCTGTTAATGGGCCAAGAGTTACAAAAAGACTCATATGGACCGAAAGACGTCATGGGTCATACATGGGCCAGAAGTTACAACGGGCTAGAATCATATTGGACGGCCCAGATGATGCTACTGGGCCTAATACCGTTAGGTCGTAACGGGCCGTGAGTTAGCGGGCTGTAAATGGGCTATATGCGAACATGCCATTAACAGGTTTTCCGTGGGCCGGCCCGCCACCTTTTAACCAAGTCAAACGGGCTGGCCTTTTCACAGGAATGGACCTCCGTTGGGCCGTGCCACGTGTCGACATGTCATAGGCACCTTGGGTCCAATGAGTGGATGACATCTGTCCCAATGGTGAGCCGAAACGTGTTTCCTCCGTCGAATAATGATTTTACACATGGAAAATCCCCATTAGTCGGGGCTATTAACGGGTTATTGGATCCAAAACCGGACCCGATAGCTTAACGGCGTTCCGTTACGGTGGATGCCACGTGTCGGTCACCCTTGATGAAAGCACGCCTGTGACGCGCGATTTATCGTCATGGAAGTGGACACTTCCGTGATGATAACTTTGGTAATGTCATGGAACACTTCTATGATAGCACAGGTATGACTATCTTGATTCTGTCATAAAATCATCATGGATGTACATGCATGACAAAAAATGCGACCTACTGTGGCAAACACGTATCATCAAGGAAGTGTATTTTTTTGTAGTGATCCTTTATATAATATCGGTCCCAAGTATTATGCATTAGACATTTTGCATAAGGAATGGGAAATGAAACATCATGTGCATACAAGTCTTTGATGTGCTGAAATCATATGACATACAATTCAAGTTGATTTACAAGCATACATTTGCGGGATAGAGCGTCCGCCACAACATTTTCCTTGCCTTTGATGTACTTGATCACATAAGGAAAAGACTCAATGAACTCATTCCATTTGGTATGTCGCTTACTCAATTTTGTTTGACTTTTAAGGTATTTAAGTGTCTCATGATCCCAATGGATGACAAATTCATGAGGATGAAGATAACGCTCCCACACATGCAAGACTCTCACTAAAGCATGTAACTCCTTGTCATAGATGGGATAGTTAAGTTGCGCTCCGGAAAGTTTCTCGCTAAAGTATGCGATTGGTGGCTTCTCTTGCATTAATACACCTCCTATGCCATTACCACTAGCATTGCAATGCACTTCAAATGACTTATCAAAGTTGGGTAATGCAAGCAATGGGGCATGCGTAAGCAATTTCTTAAGCTCATAAAATGTGGTATCTTGGAATGGTCCCCAAACAAATGATGTATTCTTCTTACTCAATGCATGCAATGGTGATGCAATAGTGCTAAAGTCCTTCATGAATCTATGATAGAAACCAGCTAGGCCAAGGAAGCTGCGCACTTGTTGCAAGTTGGTTGGTTGTGGCCAAGTTTTAATAGTATCAATTTTAGCTTCACCTACATGAACACCCTTAGAAGACACAACAAAACCCAAGAAAAAAGCTTTTCAACACCAAATGTGCATTCTCCATATTAGCATAAAATTGCTCGTTTATAAGAGTTTGAAAAACTTGCCTAAGGTGGGTGACATGATCTTCTAGAGATAGACTAATCACAAGTATATCGTCAAAGTAGACAACAACACATATGCCAATGTGTTTGTGAAAAACATAATGCATCAGACGCATGAAAGTGCCAGGTGTTTCAGATAAGCCCATATGTATGACTAACCACTCATACAAGTTAAACTTGGTTTCGAAAGCGATTTTCCATTCATCACCCTCTTGAATGCGAATTTGGTAATAGCCACTTTTAAGATAAATTTTTGAGAAAATGGTGGCTCCGCTAAGATCATCTAGCATATCATCAAGGCATGGAATAGGATGGCTATATAGAACGGTGATAGAATTTATGGGACGGCAATCGGAACAGATGCGAAAACTACCATCCCTCTTAGGCACAAGAATAACCGGAATGACACAAGGACTTAAGCTCTCATTTACATGCCCATTGTAAATGAGGTGTTTCACTTGCCTTTGTATTTCCTTGGTTTGTTCAGGGTTCACGCGGTATGGTGCCCAGTTTAGTAGGGGTGCACCGGGGATGAGGTCGATGCGGTGTTCGATGCCACAAAGTGGAGGTAGTCTGGGAGGTAGCTCATTGGGAAACACATCCACAAACTCCTGCAATTTATTAGACAACACTAGAGGTAGATGGTTAGAGGTGTTAGTTCTTGTGGCATCATCTTCCACACTAGGACATAGTGAAGAACACTCAATGGGCTCTCACACACATCTCTCATATCTCTTTTGGTGGCTAAAAGCACTAAGTTTTTCTTGCCGCTCATTATGGAGGCACTCAATTTTGGCTTGTGGCGCTCACTCTGTTTTTGGTGGCTCACTCTCTCAGTATTCTCTCCATGATGGGTGGATGCTTGCTTGTCGGTGATCACTTGATTTGGAGACATAGGTCGTAGCACGTACTTCTTTCCCTTCATCTTGAAGCTATAATGATTGGTTTGCCCATTGTGGATGATGTTGTGGTCGAATTGCCAAGACCATCCAAGTAGGAGATGGCACACGGACATAGGAACCACAACACACTCCAATGTGTCTTCGTATGCTCCAATCTTGAAGGAGGCTTGAACGGTGTGCTCCACTTGAATGGTGTCGGAGTCGCTAAGCCATTGGACCTGTAGGGACAAGGATATATACTTCATCTTGACCAATTGTAGCTTGGAACATAGCTCTTCTCTTGCCAAATTGTGGCAACTTCCTCTATCAATGATTGCCTTCATAAAATGTCCTTTGATGCCCACTTTATTGTGGAAGATGTTGCAATGTTGGTCTTCATCTTGTTGGTGTTGAAGTGTCAAGACCTTGAAGATAAGAAGAGCAAGGCTTGAATCATTGTCACAAAATACTTGATCATCTTCCTCTTCATTCACTCATTGGTGCATGGCCACGTGCTCAAGTGCTTCCATTTCTTCTACACTCATGGAGTCATAGGTGTCTCCCTCGTTGTCGATCATGGTGCGTTGAGTTGGGCACTCAAATATCTTGTGGCCTCAGCCTTGGCATGTGAAGTATTTGATGAAACTCGTCTTGACGATCTCATCCATTGGAATAGATGATGATGAAGCTCTTGGCTTGAAATTGCTTGTAGTAGGAGGATGACTTGAAGATGTCGAAGTTTTCTTGTAACTTCACTTGTCCTCGCTGCTTGGTGTGGCTTTCATCGAGGTAGAAGGCGTCGTAGGTCTTAGAAGAGTACTTGGCATACTTGTAATCATTCACTTGTCGCTTCGCATTGTTAGCTTGGTGCACTAGCTCAAGGGGGTCCGTGTACGGTTGAAATCCGTAATCTTCTTGATTGGATGGTTGAGTTGATTCAAGAATCATTCCATAGTTTGTTCCTCATCTTTTGTGACATTGGCTCGTATCATTGCAATCTCCATTTCCTTGTAATACTCTTCAACGGACTTGGTGCCTTGCATGAGAAGTTGCAATTTCTTGAAGAGATCTCGACTATAATATGTAGGCACAAAACATGCTCTCATGACATCCTTCATTTGGTTCCATGTTGTCATTGGTGGGTGAAAGTGCAACTATCCCTAGGTGGTTTTGGTAATTCATAACAACATATAGCTCATTGAGCTAATGTTATTCCAAGACTATTATTTCAGAAAAGCTCAATGAATGGCATGGCATGGATGATGAAAGTGGATCCCTCAAAATACTAAGGACAAAGGATTGGCTCAAGCTCAAAAGCTCAAGACTCTTCATTTTATATTTTAGTGATCCAAGATCACATTGAGTCTATAGGAAAAGCCAATACTATCAAGGAGGGATGAGGTGTTTCTTAATGAGCCTCTTGCTTCATGTGCTTAGTGATATGCTCCAAAACCCTCAACTACTTACTCACATCCACAAATGACCTAAACCCAAAGCCAAAATCGGTCACACCGATTCTTCCTATCCGGCGCCACCGATTCCAAAAGTCATAGCCATTGCCACAAACCCTAAGCAAATCGGCCTTACTGATAGGGATCTCGGTCTCACCGAGATGGGATTGTAATCTCTTTGTTTCCCTTCGTAACGTTTCGGTCTAACGGAAGTGAGCGATCGGTCCCACCGAGATTGCAATGTAAACTCTCTGTTTCCCTTTTGTAACATTTCGGTCTCACCGAAAAGAGCAAATCGGTCCCATCGAGTTTACCTGACCAACTCTCTGGAAAGCTTATTACCAAATCGGTCTCACCGAGTTTGTGTAATCGGTCTTACCGAGATTACATTATGCCCTAACCCTAACCGAATCGGTCTCACCGAGATGCATGTCAGTCCCACCGAAAATCACTAACGGTCACTAGGTTTACTAAATCGGTCCGACCGAGTCTGTTGAATCGGTCCCACCGAGTTTGATAAATTGTGTGTAATGGTTAGATTTTGTGTGGAGGCTATATATACCCCTCCACCT
Organism: Triticum timopheevii; assembly: GCA_963921465.1. NCBI lineage: Eukaryota > Viridiplantae > Streptophyta > Magnoliopsida > Poales > Poaceae > Triticum > Triticum timopheevii. The sequence goes on along the minus strand of OY997274.1, from coordinate 334,723,642 downwards.
CCTCTTCATTCGTGGAGAGAGCCATCAGAACAAACCTACACTTCCAATTTACCATTTCTGAGAGAGAACCACCTACTCATGTGTTGATCCCAAGAGATTCCATTCCTACCATATGAATCTTGATCTCTAGCCTTCCCCAAGTTGCTTTCCACTCAAATCTTCTTTCCACCAGATCCAAAACCTATGAGAGAGAGTTGAGTGTTGGGGAGACTATCATTTTAAGCACTAGAGCAAGGAGTTCATCATCAACGCACCATTTGTTACTTCTTGGAGAGTGGTGTCTCCTAGATTGGCTAGGTATCACTTGGGAGCCTCCGACAAGATTGTGGAGTTGAACCAAGGAGTTCGTAAGGGCAAGGAGATCGCCTACTTCGTGAAGATCTACCGCTAGTGAGGCAAGTCCTTCGTGGGCGATGGCCATGGTGGGATAGACAAGGTTGCTTCTTCGTGGACCCTCCGTGGGTGGAGACCTCCGTGGACTCGTGCAACCATTACCCTTCGTGGGTTGAAGTCTCCATCAACGTGGATGTACGATAGCACCACCTATCGGAACCACGCCAAAAACATCTGTGTCTCCAATTGCGTTTGAATCCTCCAAACCCTTCCCTTTACTTTCTTGTAAGTTGCATGCTTTAATTTTCACTGCCTATGTACTCTTTGCATGCTTGCTTGAATAGTGTGATGATTGCTTGACTTGTCCTAAAGTAGCTAAAATCTGCCAAACTCTAAAATTGGGAAAAGGTTACGTTTTTAATTGGTCAAGTAGTCTAATCACCCCCCCCCCCCTCTAGACATACTTCAAGGTCCTACAAGTGATATCAGAGCTTTGGTCTCCATTTGCTTTGATTTCCATAGCTTTTGGTGGTCATAGCCTTGGTTTCACAACCTAGGAGAGTATGGCGTCTAGCGAGGGAAATTATCACCGTAGAGGTCCTTACTTTGATGGTGCTAATTTTGCTAGTTGGAAGCATAAGATGAAAATCCATATTCTGGGACATAACCCCGCCGTTTGGGCAATTATTTGTATTGGCTTGCAAGGTGAATTCTTTGATGGGAGAGAACTGAATCGTGAAGCTAATGCGGAAGAATTGAAGATGCTGCAATACAACGCTCAAGCTTGTGATATCATCTTCAACGGATTGTGCCCCGAAGAATTCAACAATATCAGCCGTCTTGAGAATGCAAAGGAAATTTGGGATACTTTGATTGATCTGCATGAAGGTACCGAATCCGTCAAGGAATCCAAGTTGGATGTGCTCCAAAGTCAGCTTGACAAGTTCAAAATGAAGGATGGTGAAGGTGTCGCTGAAATGTACTCTAGGCTTGCACTTATCACAAATGAGATTGCCGGCTTAGGGAGTGAAGAGATGACCGACAAATTCATCATCAAGAAAATCCTAAAAGCATTGGATGGAAAGTATGATACCGTGTGCACATTGATCCAAATGATGCCAAACTACAAAGATCTCAAGCCAACGGAAGTCATTGGAAGAATTGTTGCTCATGAGATGTCACTCAAGGATAAGGAGGAACTTCACAACAAGTCAAGTGGTGCTTACAAAGCCTCAAGTGAAGCTCCCACATCATCAAGTGAGAAACAAACCTTCAATGAAGAATTGAGTTTAATGGTGAAGAACTTCAACAAATTCTACAAGAGTAGAAGCAAAGAAAGAAGCTCCAAGTCAAGGTCTTACAATGACAAAAGATCTTCTAGTGGAGAGCGCAATTGCTACAATTGTGGGAGACCCGGACACTATTCCAATGAGTGTACGGCACCCTACAAAAGAAGAGAAGATTCTCCAAGAAGAAGAAGCAAAAGAGAAGAATCACCACCAAGAGAGAGGAGGAGTAGAGATGATCGTTATGAACGAAGACCCTCACGGAGAAGCAAGGATTCGGAAAGAAAGGACAAGTCATCAAGGAGCTACACAAAACGAAGACATCAAGCTCATGTTGGTGAATGGGTATCCGGCTCCGACTCCGACAATCACTCCGAGAGAAGCTATCACTCCAACTCCGAATATACTCAAGATGAAGGTGTTGCCGGTCTAGCACTTGTGTCAACCAACTCCTACGACATATTTGATTCACCAAATGAAGGAATTGGAAGATGCTTCATGGCCAAAGGTCCAAAGGTAACACATCCCGAGTATGTTGATTTCAATAGTGATGAAGATGACTTGCTTGTGGATGATGATTTACTTGTTGACAACCCTAGTGATGAATACTATGATGAAACATCAATTAATCATGCTAATCAAGATAAAACGAATGGCAATGATAAGGAGAAGATTGAGCTTCTAACTAAAGAACTAAACACTCTTAAGTTGGCTCATGAAACTATCTTCGAAGATCATCGAGAACTTTTAAGGGCTCATGAAAAGTTACGCTTTGAAAAGCTCAATCTTGAGCAAGAGCATGAGTTCTTAAAAGCAATCAATGATGATCTCTGCAAGAAAAGTTCTTCTTACATTGCCAAGCGTTTAATCTTATCTACTTACATGCCTCAAGTCAAGTCTAGTAGCAAGTACAAGAAAGATACTTCCTCTAGTAGTAACAATAATTATGTCAAATCCAATATTGTTGCTTCTAGCAGTTCTCTTGATTCCACTAATGATTCTCTTAGCCAAGTTACACTTCAGCAAGAAAATAGCTTATTGAAGGGAATTATAGAGAAAGGTGTTTACAAGAGCCTTGCCGGGGGTAAGCAATTCGAGGAAATTGTACGCAAGCAAGGAAGGCACCGGAAGAATCAAGGTGTTGGTTTGGAACGAAAGTTCAATGCCAATGGAGTTGAGTGGGAAGAAGATCAATACCCCAAGACGAAGTTTGTTCCTCAAAAAGAGAAGTATGATCCTACTTCCTTCAAAGGAACACAAGCTCAAGATGATCTTCCACCACAAGACCACAAGAATAAAGGCAAGGACAAGCTTCAAGAAGAGATTGATGCATTTGAAGAAGAACCTAAAGCCTCAGTCAAGTGGGTTCCCAAGACTACGTCAAGTTCTACATCATCAAGTACAACTACAACTCCAAGGATTCCAATCAAGATGATGTGGATCCCGAAGAAGAAGAACTAGAGAGTTCTTGAGGGTGACTCCGCCAACATTCTTCACTCATATCATTATGGCAAGAACAAGTGCAATCAACTTCCACATCTTGCACTAGTTCAAGGAGTCACAAACCCTCATATTTGTAAGGCAGGGGACAAGGTAACCTAATGATTTCATGGACATCATCTTGTGTGTGCATCACTCTATGTCTATGGATATTCTTATTTGTTCCTTGTGGGACTAACCCATGTAGGTAAGTTGAAAGTGCAACTCACTCCAAAGGATTGCTCCAAATGATCTACATCAACATTGAGCATCCACATCTTCAACACCTACATGAAGTCATCATCGACAAAACCCAAGGTTAGTTCATCCCTCTAAGGGGGGATCTCACATCTAGGGGGAGATTGACTCTAAGAATTGGGTCAAAGCAACTCTATGTGTGAACATATCAATGCATTATGTAAAAGTGGTAACCCCACTTGAGCTTAAACGATGAGTATGACCTATGATCAAATTTACTCATTTGACTCCTAAGTCAATATACTCATATATAGATGACATAGTCATCGCCAATTGTTTGATAGATGATAGAATTGGTTGTGCATGCTTTGCCACATATTTCATTTGCCATTTTATTGTGTGAGCATGTTGGTGCATATTTTACTCATTCAAGGACATCCACTTGTTGTTTTGATTGTTTGAGTTCTTTTTCTTTTTTGCCAAGTGGATGGACAAGAATGCCTAAGTACTTTCTCTAGCTATCTATGCTTTCCTCATCTCAAACTCTATTCATGCTACATCACAAAATTTGATCAAGTCAGATTCGAACCACTCTATGTGAGGAGCACTCGGAGTCCCCGATTATTCATAGACTTAAACTTCCAAAACCTCTTTGTGACTCTCGGTCTGACCGATTCCTCCATTTCGGTCCTACCGAGATCATTAAGTTGATCTGAGTTTTCAATCTCGGTGCAACCGATTTGAACTTTTCGGTCACACCGATTTGCTGTAACTGTATACAGTTATGCATCTCGGGGCCACCGAGTTGTTCCACTCGGTCACACCGACAGGGTCGGGCTATATGTAGTCACGGGCAAAATTTTGGAAATTTCTTCGAACCCCTTCGCCCGCGCAATAGCTCGCTCTGCCATTGAAGGTCTCCAGATCGTCTTCTCGTTGCCAGCAGCCTCCTGTAGCTGGTCTCCGCCGCCGTCAACGGATTTCGCCCCTGCCGTTGCCGCCGTAGCGAGTTCATCGCCAAGCTAGGGTATGGACTCGATCTTTGTGCTATCCTCGTCCGATTCCTAGCACATTGTGCTCTTATTGATTCTTGCCACGATTGAAACACTCCTATCCATCCAAAGTAATCCATAGAGTAGATTAGATTCAAATTTTTAGGGTTTGGTTTCCGCCGAAACCATCTCGGACCCACCGAGTTGAAAAACTCGGTCTCGCTGATTTGGCTTATGCCATTGCACTAGTGACTCTCGGTCTGACCGAGAATTGCTAATCGGTGCGACCGATTTTAGGATTCTGTGAAACCCTAGCACTCTCCGTGCCACCGAACTGTGACTCGGTCCAACCGAGATCATTAGTTTAGGCTCCAAAACTGCTTCGGTATCACCGAGTTTGAAAATCGGTTGATCTGAAATGCTTTCTGTGGAAAACTAAAACTGAATTTTTGAATCATTCTTTTGCAAAAATCTCTACATTTTGTGATGCTCATCCACTCTATCTCATCTATACCTCTTCACAGGGTCAGCAGTCAGATTTTGCAGCATGTCAGACCAGAGTGACAGCCAGAACAGGTCAGAAGAGCAGATTGACATGAGCAAGGGCACTAGTCCCTCAAGCTCTACAGATGAAGGGAGCAGAAGCACTCCTAGCAACCTGCCTAAGGCTGCTACCAGGCAAAGGAGGATGAGAATTTCAGACTCAGAGGATGAGGACTACAAAGCTGAAGAAGATGAGGCTACTTCCAAGAAAGTAGTGCTCAAGAAGGAATATGGCTCAGCAAAGAATACAAAGCTAGGCTTAAACAAGAAAGTTCCTGCCAAGAGGACACCAATGCCCAAAGCCAGAAGGTCCATTCAAGTGCCAGAATAGACTGAACCCAAAGAAGCACCTGAGAAGAAAGTCACTTCTTCCAAACCCAAGAAGGTTCCCACTGGAATGATGAACTTATCATGCAATTCTACTCCATAGCACACTTTTATCCAGATGGAAGAATTGTTTGGATGTCTGAAGGTACAAGGTACCAGTCAACTGTTGGAGAATGGGCAAGTCTGATAAATGCCCCAAGGGAAAATGAGGATGACCTGGATATCTATGCAAAGAAGAAGATGGATCACAATTCCATGGCACACATGTACAAGGAGATCCCAGACAAGGCAGTTGAGACACACAAGTTTGGATCAGTCCACTTTCTACTGCCAGGGCTGCCCACTATCAATTGGATTCTGAGGCACACTCTGTTGGCTAAGTCTGGTGACCATAACATGATCAGAGGGCATGCCATCAACATGTTGCATGTGTTTGATGTGCCACAAAAGTTCAAAGTCATGAGCCTTATGATTGAAACCATTAAGAGGACTGCAGCAGATCAGAAGAGGAGCTGTGGATAAGCACCTCAGATTCAGGAGTTGATAAACTCAAAGATGGGCACAGGGAAATATCAGTTGGATAAGAAACACTTTCCACTTTATCCAGACTTTGAGGACAATGAGGTTGTTATGAATGAGAATGATCCATCATCAGTTCAAGCTCAAGAGAAGAAGGAGAAGGCAAAGAAGGAGAAGGCTGCCAGGATGCCAACTCAAGAGGAGGCATGTGAGTATTTCTTGAAGAACAAGCAGGAGTAGCTTGGTTACTTGATAGCATCAACACTGAGGATTGAGAAGGGACTGGCCACCCTCACACAGAATCAGGAGAGCCTGGAGAGAATCATGGAACTCAAATTCCATGACCTTGATGTCAAAGTAACTGAGATTCAGTCAGTTGTAGAGCAGCTGCAGGATGACATGTAGGAGAGGCAGGGCAAGACTGCCACAAATGTGTTTGCCAGAGTGCCCAGAGCCCAGAGGTCAGTTGCAGTGCCTGTGACAGACACTAGAGCAACATCTTCAGCACTAGCTACTGCCCCTTCAGCTCCAGTGCAACCAGCTCCAGCATCAACTCCAGCACCCTCTACTTCAACTGAAGCCTTCGTTCTTGGAGTTATCCGGACACCACCTTCAGAAGATCAAGCCTGAGAGTCGATCTAGCACTATGCATTTTCTATGAACTTTTTGGTAACTTGTTGCCAATGGGGGAGAAAAATGTATAGATCATAGGCTTCGAGAGAGAGAGAGTGTTGCTTTTGTTCTCTCTTGCTTTATTTGGTGGTTAAACTTGTTTTCTTTTGATTGCTTGTGATACTATGCTATTCTTGTCAGACATTAATGATTATGTGTTTGATCATAAGCTACACTTATGCATGTTTGATGATATTATCTTATCTATCCTATGTGATCATTCACTTTGCTTGGTGATGAGTGCATGTAATCTATCTTTATCATTTTGAGCGCTCCACCAAGATGTATGTGACATGGAAGAGTAACCCATGAGCCTAATTCATTGTGCATTTGTAGTCCAAAGCAAATCTAAACTGTGCACAAATTTAGGGGGAGCTCTTGCTTATCACATACTTCTCAAAGCAACGATGTTATTCAATCTTATTATCATTTGTTCAAGCTTTGATCTATATGTTGTCATCAATTACCAAAAAGGGGGAGATTGAAAGTGCAACTATCCCTAGGTGGTTTTGGTAATTCATAACAACATATAGCTCATTTAGCTAATGCTATTCCAAGACTATTATTTCAGGAAAGCTCAATGAATGGCATGGCATGGATGATGAAAGTGGATCCCTCAATATACTAAGGACAAAGGATTGGCTCAAGCTCAAAAGCTCAAGACTCTTCATTTTATATTTTAGTGATCCAAGATAACATTGAGTCTATAGGAAAAGCCAATACTATCAAGGAGGGATGAGGTGTTGCTTAATGAGCCTCTTGCTTCATGTGCTTAGTGATATGCTCCAAAACCCTCAACTACTTACTCACATCCACAAATGACCTAAACCCAAAGCCAAAATCGGTCACAACGATTCTTCCTATCTGGTGCCACTGATTCCAAAAGTCATAGCCATTGCCACAAACCCTAAGCAAATCGGTCTTACCGATAGGGATCTCGGTCTCACCGAGATGGGATTGTAATCTCTCTGTTTCCCTTCATAATGTTTTGGTCTAACTGAAGTGAGCGATCGATCCCACTGAGATTGCAATCTAAACTCTCTGTTTCCCTTTTGTAACATTTCGGTCTCACCGAAAAGAGAAAATCGGTCCCACTGAGTTTACCTGACCAACTCTCTGGAAAGCTTATTACCAAATCGGTCTCACCGAGTTTGTGTAATCGGTCTTACCGAGATTACGTTATGCCCTAACCCTAACCAAATCGGTCTCACCGAGATGCATGTCAGTCCCACCGAAAATCACTAACGGTCACTAGGTTTACTAAATCGGTCCGACCGAGTCTGTTGAATCTGTCCCACCGAGTTTGGTAAATTGTGTGTAACGGTTAGATTTTGTGTGGAGGCTATATATACCCCTCCACCTCCTCTTCATTCGTTGAGAGAGCCATCAGAACAAACCTACACTTCCAACTTACCATTTCTGAGAGAGAACCACCTACTCATGTGTTGAGGCCAAGATATTCCATTCCTACCATATGAATCTTGATCTCTAGCCTTCCCCAAGTTGCTTTCCACTCAAATCTTCTTTCCACCAGATCCAAAACCTATGAGAGAGAGTTGAGTGTTGGGGAGACTATCATTTGAAGCACAAGAGCAAGGAGTTCATCATCAACGCACCATTTGTTACTTCTTGGAGAGTGGTGTCTCCTAGATTAGCCAGGTGTCACTTGGGAGCCTCTGACAAGATTGTGGAATTGAACCAAGGAGTTTGTAAGGGCAAGGAGATCGCCTACTTTGTGAAGATATACCGCTAGTGAGGCAAGTCCTTCGTGGGCGACGGCCATGGTGGGATAGACAAGGTTGCTTCTTCGTGGACCCTTTGTGGGTGGAGCCCTCCGTGGACTCGCGCAACCGTTACCCTTCGTGGGTTGAAGTCTCCATCAACGTGGATGTACGATAGCACCACCTATCGGAAGCACGCCAAAAACATCCGTGTCTCCAATTGCGTTTGAATCCTCCAAACCCTTCCCTTTACTTTCTAGCAAGTTGCATGCTTTAATTTCCGCTGCCTATATACTCTTTGCATGCTTGCTTGAATAGTGTGATGATTTCTTGACTTGTCCTAAAGTAGCTAAGATCTGCCAAACTCTAAAATTGGGAAAAGGTTGTTTTGAATTGGTCAAGTAGTCTAATCACCCATCCCCTCTAGACATACTTCAAGGTCCTAATGTGGGTCACCTTTTGCTTCTCGCCGCACTATGTCTTGGAACTCAAGAGATGCCATGGAAATCTTCTTTGGTTCTTCATAGTTGTGTAAGCGGAAGATCTTGTGAACCTTCAATGCCCATTAAAGGTAGTGATGTAGGGTGGAACCCTATAGCGTCGATCTTTCACGTTTGGAGTGGATCCTACGGGGAATCACAAAGAACACGCGGAAGCACAAAGGGGAAACACGGGGAAAACGAGAGAGAATCACTCAACCAACAAGGAATCGATCACACAAGTGCTAGATCACCACACACATAAGAGATCCACAAGATCCAAAGTCAACAAAGGTAAGGATACAAAGGAACCGTTCTTCTTCGCGAGGAGGCCTTGATGTTCTTCCCTAGAAGGGGTCTTGAATCCGCTTGGGGGATCTTCTCCGAAGAGGTCGTGATCTCCGAGGAGAAGTATCAAAGTGGATAAGCAAAGGCTCTCACACAAATATGAGCTAATCCAATGCTAAGTCTCAAAGTGAGGAGATGGGGTCCTATAAATAGACTAGGGGGTGAAGGGGTACATGGGCTCAGCCCAACACGTGCACACAGGCGCTAGCCGGATGATCCAGACGAGGGTCCGGATGATCCAGGCTGGTCCGGATGGTCCGGGTGGAGGCCCGGATGAGCTGGAGGCCCGGCTGGTGGCGGCGAAGGGCCGGATGTCCGGCTAGTGGTCCGGATGTCCGGGCAGGGTCCGGATGATCCGGGACTGGGTCCGGATGATTCGGCTTCAGGTTTGAGCTTCGGGAGTCTTCGGGTGAGTTAGCCGGATCGTCCGGGCCGGGGTCCGGATCGTCCGGGCTCTATCCGGATCGTCCGGCCGGCCGTCCGGATCGTCCGGCCCTCCTGGTCCTTGGTGCTTTTTCCTCTCCGTCTTCATGCATGTCTTCCACTTTCGGTTCTCCTTGCTTCCCAGCTTCTTCATGGTTGACTCCTTGGTACCTGAGTATGCATAGCGTTTCCGTTTGAGGTAGTAACCATGTCTCATGTGAATCGAAAGGGAATTGTGAGAGGAGTGATGTCACCTCAGTTTCAAGAGCTCTTGCACGTGCTCGAGTCATAGGTCCTTGTGGTGTTGGATGTGTTGATGTAGAGTCCATGGGGATGATGGAAGGATGCTCCGCATCATATCCCCTCCCTTAGAAAGGATCCGACCTCGGATCAAGATCTTCATCACCACGGAAAGGCGAGAGGTCTTTGACGTTGAAGGTGTCGCTAACGTTGTACTTGTCGCTTGGTAGGTCGAGCTTGTAAGCGTTGTTGTTGTAGCGTGCTAACACCTTGAAGGGTCCATCGGCTCGAGGTAGAAGTTTGGACTTGCGTTCGTTGGGGAAGCGTTCCTTGCGAAGGTGTAGCCACACGAGGTCTCCAATGTTGAATATCATCGGGTTCTTGTTGATGTTGAGCTTGGTCTCGAGTCGTTGTACTTGGCGTTCGATGGTGTGTCTTGTATCTTCATGCATCTTCTTGATGTAGCTTGCACGGGCACTTGCGTCGAGCTTGGTACGCTCTTGTAGAGGAAGAGGTAGAATGTCCAATGGGGACAATGGGTTGAAGCCGTAGACGACCTCGAAGGGGGACTTGCCGGTAGTCGAATGTCTTGCACAGTTGTAGGCGTACTCGGCGATGGGTAGACATGCTTCCCACTCCTTGATGTTCTTCTTGATCAACACGCGAAGTAGAGTGGAGAGAGTCCGGTTCGTCACCTCCGTTTGGCCATCGGTTTGAGGATGGTATGCCGATGAGAACAAGCGCTTGATTCCGAGCTTGGCACAAAGAGTCTTCCAAAAGTAACTCAAGAACTTGACGTCACGATCGGAGACGATTGTCCTTGGTACTCCATGGAGGCGCAAGATTTCCCTACAAAAGAGATTTGCAATATGTGAAGCATCGTCTACCTTGTTGCAAGGAATGAAATGTGCCATCTTAGAAAATCGATCCACAACAACAAACACGGAATCCTTTCCATTTTGAGTTCTAGGCAAACCAAGTACAAAAGCCATGCTAATGTCTTCCCAAGGTTGATATGGAATAGGAAGAGGCATGTAAAGACCATGAGATTGAGCTTTTGACTTAGCTTTGCGGCATGTAGAGCATCGGGTGGTGAAGCGTGAGACGTCTCGAAACATCTTGGGCCAAAAGTAGTGCTTGGAGAGCGTGGCGAAGGTCTTGTCGCGTCCAAAATGTCCCATGAGTCCGCCTCCATGAGCCTCTTGCAAAAGGAGCAAACGAAGAGAAGACTCGGGAATGCATAGTTTGTTAGCTCTCATAAGATAACCATCCTTGAGGTAATATTGTTCCCAAGATGTATGTGTCAAACATTTAGCATAATGAGGTGCAAAAGATGGATCACTAGCATACAAATCTTTGATGTGCTCAAAGCCAATAACATTCAACTCAAGTTGGGTGACAAGCATGCATATGCGTGAAAGTACATCAGCAACTACATTTTCTTTACCCTTAATGTACTTGATCACATATGGGAAAGATTCAATAAATTCACTCCATTTGGCATGACGCTTGTTCAATTTAGTTTGACCTTTCAAGTACTTAAGCGTTTCATGATCGGTATGGATGACAGACTCATGAGGTCTAAGATAATGTTCCCAAACATGTAGTACACGCACTAAAGCATACAATTCCTTTGTCATATACGGGATAGTTAAGTTGAGCACCGGAGAGTTTTTCACTAAAATAAGCAATGGCTCGTTTTTCTTGCATCAAAACTCCGCCAATTCCGGTACCACTTGCATCACAATGAACCTCAAAAGTTTTGTCAAAATTGGGCAAAGCAAGAATCGGAGCATGAGTAAGCAAAGACTTGAGCTCATCAAAAGCGTTGGATTGCAAAGATCCCCAAACAAAAGGAGTATTCTTCTTACTCAAAGCATGCAAAGGAGCTGCAATAGTGCTAAAGTTTTTCACAAAGCGACGATAAAAACCTGCAAGACCAAGGAAACTTCGGACTTGTTGCAAATTGGTGGGTTGGGGCCAAGTTTTAATTGCTTTAATTTTAGTTTCATCAACATGGACACCCTTTGAAGAGACAACAAAACCCAAGAAAACCACTTTGTAAACGCCAAAAGTGCATTTTTTTCAAGTTGGCATAAAGACTTTCCTTTCGATGTGTTTGCAAAACAAGCTTAACATGGTCAAGATGCTCTTTCATGGTTTTGCTAAACACAAGAATATCATCGAAGTAAACCACAACAAAGATTCCAATATAAGGTCTAAGCACATGATGCATAAGACGCACGAAAGTACCGGGAGCTTCCGATAAAACCATAGGCATGACTAACCACTCATATAAGCCAAATTTGGTTTTGAAAGCAGTTTTCCATTCATCACCCTCATGAATGCGGATTTGATAATAGCCACTTTTAAGATCAATTTTTGAGAAAAAGTTGGCTCCACTAAGTTCATCAAGCATATCATCTAAGCGAGGAATGGGATGCCTATAGCGCACGGTGATAGCTTTTATAGGTCTACAATCGGAACACAAGCGGAAACTTCCATCGGGCTTAGGCACAAATATAACGGGAACGGCACAATGGCTTAAGCTTTCACGTACATGACCGTTGTCGATTAGTTGTTGTACTTGCTGTTGAATCTCCTTGGTTTCTTCGGGATTTACACGGTATGGAGCTTTGTTTGGAAGTGGCGCTCCGAGGATGAGGTCTATTCGATGCTCAATGCCTCGAAGAGGAGGTATACCCGGAGGTAGCTCATCGGGAAAACATCTTGAAATTCCTGCAAAAGAGATTGAAACACCAAAGGTAGCTCGTGAATGGTGTTAGTTTTTGTTTCTCCATCCTTGCACACAAGGACAAAGTGCATCACACTCGATGGGTTCTCAAACACTTCTCTCATCTCACTTTTGGTTGCAAATAGTATGAGGTTTTTCTCTCTAGGCGAAGAGGCGCTCAAATTTAGCTTGTGGCTCTCACTCAATTTTTGGTGGCTCACTTTCTCACTCTTCTCTCTTTGGTTGGTGTCTTGTTTGTCGGCTATCACTTGAGTAGGAGACATGGATCGTAGCACATATTCTTTTTCTTTCATCTTGAAGCTATAGTGGTTTGTACGCCCATTGTGGAAGACACCACGGTCGAATTGCCATGGCCGACCAAGGAGGAGGTGGCAAATGGTTAATGGGACCACATCACACTCCAAAGTGTCCTCATATGCACCAATTTTGAAGGATACTTGGACCGTATGCTCAACTCGTATAGTGCCGGAGTCACTTAGCCATTGAACCTTGTAGGGGTGCGGGTGTTTCTTCTTGACCAATTGAAGCTTGGAGCATAGTTCTTCGCTTGCCAAGTTGTGGCAACTACCTCCATCGATGATGACCTTGATGGGTCGTCAATTGATGCCGGCCTTTGTGTGGAATATGTGGCATCGTTGGTCTTCTTCTTGTTGATGTTGAAGTGTCAAGACCTTGGAGGCAACGAGAGCGGGGCTCGTATCTTCATCACAAAAGACTTGATCATCTTCATCCTCGTTCACGCGTCGGTGCATGGCCACTTGCTCAATAGCTACCATTTCATCTTCACTCATTGAGTCGTAGGTGCCATCGTCGTTGAGGATCATTGTGCGCTTGTTGGTGCATTCATAGGACTTGTGGCCTCGGCCGCCGCAAGTGAAACACTTGAAGGAGCTTGTCTTGACGGTCTCATCGGTTGGAGTAGATGATGAAGCACGCGGCTTGGAGTTGCTTGTAGTAGGAGGAAGACGACTTGAACTTGTGGAAGTTTTCTTGTAACTTGACTTGTCATCGTTGCTTGGAGAAGGCTTGGTTGATGTCGAGATTGGAGTAGTTGTTGAAGCTTGGTTGTTGGAGAAGCCGTATGTCTTGGAGGAGTACTTGGCGTACTTGAAGTCATCTTGCACTTGTCGTTCCGCCTTTGTAGCTTGATGCACGAGCTCAATGAGGTTGGAGTAGGGTTGGAAGTCGGCGATCTTCTTGATGGGATGATTGAGTCCATTCAAGAATCGTGCCATTGTTTGCGCATCATCTTCCGTGACATTGGCTCGAATCATGGCAATCTCCATTTCCTTGTAGTATTCTTCAACACTGTTTGTTCCTTGCTTGAGGAGTTGTAACTTCATGAAGAGATCACGGTTGTAGTAGGTGGGCACAAATCGTGCTCGCATGACATCCTTCATTTGAGCCCAAGTGGTGATTGGAGGTTCACCTCTTGCTTGTCGGTGCTCAAGGACTTGTTCCCACCATATGAGCACATAGTCTTGGAACTCAAGTGATGCCATAGAGATCTTCTTCTCTTCCTCATAGTTATGCAAACGAAAGATTTTGTCAACCTTGAATGCCCATGAGAGGTACTCTTCGGGATCATTGCTTCCATTGAACTTGGGCATTGTGAATTTGAGCTTGCCATAGCGTTGCTCTTGGCGTGGAGGAAGTCCATGATCAACTTGCTCTTGTTGACCTTGAGGTTGGGGTTGTGCTTGGGGAGCTTGTGGAGGAGCTTGTGGGGCTTGACGTTGCGCCCGCGGATGGTAGTTCGTCTCTCGGATTTCTTCTCGAAGGGCTTCCTCTTGATTGCGCCTTTCGCGATTGCGGTTGGTGATAGCTCGACTTGATGCTTGAAGGGCACGTTCTGCCTCAAGAGCTTGTGCTTCTCGTTGTTGTTGTTGAAGACGTTGAGCCTCGGCGTCTTGTTGTTGTTGGTGTAGACGTGCTTGTTCTTGTTCTTCCTGGCGACGAAGACGTTGTCGTTCTTGAGTTTGAGCAAACGCTACTTGGTTTGATTGAGGACGAGGAACTTGTTCATCAACTTGCTCTTGGGAATGCTTGTCGTGTAGCGGGTTGCGAGATGCATGACGGTCTTGACGCGCGGCTCGTCGAAGAGTGTTCGATGACGGTGTACTTGTGCCGGAGAAGGAGTCGTCGGAGTGGCGACTTGAGTGGCTCCGTCTTGAGTATGAGGATGTAGAAGGAGGCCGGTTCACCAACAAGGCGCGGATCTTGTCTATTCTTGCATCGTTCTCTTGCTTGTGCGCGTCGAGCTTGTTGTCGAAGTAGTCTCTTGTACGTTGCTCGGAGAGTCGCAAGTCGGTGGCGAGGTTGTCAATGTGGTCGTTCATTGCTTGTTGCTCTTGATGTAGAGCTCGTTGTGCGCCAAATAGGTGGCTCTTGGTGGCGTATGATGACATGTCGTCGTCTTGCTCGATGAAGAGTGGGTTTGTAGAAGAACTTGGCCTATCCATCATTTCAAGCAAATTGTGAGTGGTAGAAGGAGAAGAACTAATACCAATGTACCTTTGACCGAAGTTGAAGATGAATCAAGTTCACTCAAATGTGGACAATGGAATAGCACTATTGGTACCAATCCTTGTCGGTTCTCACCCCTACACAAGTAAAAGCTTTTGGTGGAGCTTGGTTAGGATGGTGGCACAAAATTGATTGCAATCGTTAGCTTGACTCAAAAATGTTGAAGAAGATTCGCAAATTCGCATATGCAACAAGTAGACCAAGCAAGTAGTGGTACACGGAAACACACACACAAATAGATAAATGGGATTGTGCAAGCCAAAAGTGAGCCAAAATGTGGAATCCACGAAAATGCTCTTGTTGCACAATACTAGAGAGACGCTAGCACGATTGCATAATAGGCGGATACGGAGCTTGTGCACAACCTACTAGGAAAAAATGCAACGATCTCTATCCCAAGTATGCTATATGTATGGTATTTCGGTGCAATGATCAAAGATGATCTTATATGACAATCTTAATGTAGTATGATGCTATGGTTCTTGCTTATAAGCTCTTTGCTTATCTTTCCTCTTTGCTTAAAAGCTTGAGTGGCTCTTTCTCTTTTGAGCTCTTTTCTTATGCAAACTTGACGAAACAAGATAGGAATTGTGTATGCTATGACAACTTTGTGACACACAAGTTGATTCCGAGATATGCACCACGATGGTATGTACGATATGGAGTATGCTTACTAATGTGCACAAGTCACGTTGCCGACAATACTGAATGGCTAGTCTCGATGGGTAAGCAACGCAAAAGATGATCTATGATTGTTATCAATGCAATTGCAGGGTATGACAAAGATGTCATCGAAGTTACCGTCCGTAGCGAAGATGAGTAGTCGACGAAAATGAGTGGTAGTTGTTGATGTCGCACCGCACATAAATAGCCGAAACACAATAGGACACGGAAATCTCAACTCAAATTCTCGAAACCAAAGTCGAATGGTAGTACGGAGGTTGTGTCGTGGGTTTTGGCAAGTGGAAGTGGTGGTGGTTGGAGTGGGGAGGTATGTAGGTGTAGGTGGTGGTGGTGGTGGAGGAGGACTGCAAAACTGCAGTGTCGGCAGAGGAAGCCGGATGATCCGGGCCAGGAGCCGGATGATCCGGGCGTGTCCGGAAGATCCGGGTCAGGGTCCGGATGATCCGGGCTGGTCAATCGCGGTCGGGAACTGCTCGGGAAGAACTCGAAAACAGTGAGAAATTTGACGATTTCACGGATTTTGGATGGATTTCGAGGGGGAGAAGGCGGGGAAAAGCAAGATCCACGAGTTACACACCGAATCCATGGATCAAAATCAACAAAACATCATCAAAACCAACAAATCACAAAAAAAATTGGGGGCTATTTTTTTGGTGGGGATTTTCGGATTTAGGACGAAAACAACAAAATCAAGCTAGAAAACACGGGGTAGGGGCTCCAAAAACGTGATCAACATAGCTCATGATACGATATGATGTAGGGTGGAACCCTATAGCGTCGATCTTTCACGTTTGGAGTGGATCCTATGGGGAATCACGAAGCACACACGGAAGCACAAAGGGGAAACACGGGGAAAACGAGAGAGAATCACTCAACCAACAAGGAATCGATCACACAAGTGCTAGATCACCACACACATAAGAGATCCACAAGATCCAAAGTCAACAAAGGTAAGGATACAAAGGAACCGTTCTTCTCCGCGAGGAGGCCTTGATGTTCTTCCCTAGAAGGGGTCTTGAATCCGCTTGGGGGATCTTCTCCGAAGAGGTCGTGATCTCCGAGGAGAAGTATCCAAGTGGATGAGCAAAGGCTCTCACACAAATATGAGCTAATACAATGCTAAAACTCAAAGTGAGGAGATGGGGTCCTATAAATAGACTAGGGGGCGAAGGGGTACATGGGCTCAGCCCAACACGCGCACACAGGCGCTGGCCAGATGATCCGGACGAGGGTCCGGATGATCCGGGCTGGTCCGGATGGTACGGGTGGAGGCCCGGATGAGCTGGAGGCCGGGCTGGTGGCGGCGAAGGGCCAGATGTCCGGCTGGTGGTCCGGATGTCCGGGCAGGGTCCGGATGATCCGGGACTGGGTCCGGATGATCCGGCTTCAGGTTTGAGCTTCGGGAGTCTTCGGGTGAGTTAGCCGGATCGTCCGGGCCGCCGTCCGGATCGTCCGGCCATCCTGGTCCTTGGTGCTTTTTCCTCTCCGTCTTCATGCATGTCTTCTGCTTCTGGTTCTCCTTGCTTCCTAGCTTCTTCATGGTTGACTCCTTGGTACCTGAGTATGCATAGCATTTCCGTTTGAGGTAGTAACCATGTCTCATGTGAATCGAAAGGGAATTGTGAGAGGAGTGATGTCACCTCGGTTTCAAGAGATCTTGCACGTGCTCGAGTCATAGGTCCTTGTGGTGTTGGATGTGTTGATGTAGAGTCCATGGGGATGACGAAAGGATGCTCCGCATCAGGTAGTCTGTGGGCTTTCGGAGAACTTAGGCATGGTGAACTTGAGCTTGTTGTATTGTTGTTATTCAATGCATGCGGGTCGATGGTGATGGCACTCTTGCCTTGGTTGAGGGTCTTTGACTGCTAGTTTCTCGTGCCCTGCTTGATTAGCTTGACGTTGAGGGTGTGGGATTCTTGCACGGTTCCTCATTTCTTGGTGCTCCTCCATGCATGCGGCTTCTTCTTCTCACTCTCGTCAGAGGGCCTCTTGTTCACAGTTGTGTGCTCGGACGGCTTGAATTGCTTCACGTAGAGCATGTTGGGCTTCAAGGGCTTGTGTCTCACGGTGTTGTTGCTCTTGTCGATTGGTTTCGCCATCTTGGTTCTCTTGGTGATCTTGTTGTATAGGAGCTTGATCTTGTTCCATGGGATCATTCGCTTGGCGACGATGTTGTTCAAGTTCCCGAAGGCGGTCTTTTAAACCATTGCCATGAAATGGGTTGTGCGGAGCTTGACAATCCTCATGAGGTTGATGACGATGCGAACGAGGTCTTGAATGACTTGAATCCGAAGATGTATCCAAAGAGTGTTGACTTGAGTGTCACCGTCTTGATGATGATGACATTGTAGATGAGAGGTTGACCATCATGGCTCGTAGGACTTCCTATAGAGTTGCCATTGAGGTGTCGAGGTAGTATCTTGTTCGTTCTTCCGATTGTTGCATGTCGGTGGTTAGTTAATCGATGTGCTGGCCCAATGCTTCATTCTCTTGGTGCAAAGCTCTATGCGCGCTTAATAGTTGATTCTTGGTGACGTAGTTGTTGGGCTCCTCTTCTTGCTCGATGAAGAGTGGGTTGGTAGAAGTACTTGGCCTATCCATCATCTCAACCAAATATGTGTGTGGAAGAAAGGAAAGAACTAGACCAAATGTACCTTATCCAATGTAGAACATGGTTCAAAGATCACCCAATGTAGTATTATGGAAGTAGCACAAGTGGTACCATATCTTGTCAATACTCACACCTACACAAGTAAAACTTTTGGAGTAGCTTGGTGAGTATGGTGGCCTAAAGTGTATGTAATTCTTAGCAAGATTCAATAATGCTGAAAGAGATTCACAAATTTGCAAGTGAAACAATTAGACCAAAAGCAATATGTGGCACACGGAAACACACACGAAGATAAATAAATGGGGTTGTGCAACCAAGGAACGAGCTCAAAATGTGGAATCCACAGAAAATGCTCTTGTTGCACAACTCTAGAAAGACGCTAGCACGATTGCTCAATACACTACAAAAAAAGACACATCCGTGACATTTTGGGCCGAACGAATTTTTTTCTGTCATACATATGACAATTCTATAACGATAATTGTGACAAAACCCGGTATCATCATAGATGTGGTGGGCTCCTACTTCTATGACAAAAAATCATGAAAGAAAATGGGCTTTTCGTCCTGGGCGGGCCGGAGACGCAGCTGCATTACATTCTTTGGGCTGTCCATGATGGAAAAAACCATGGTAGAAGCGAGGGGGAGGAAAATTTCGGGGAGTTCCCGGTTATGGTGGGAGGTCGGGGGCCGAGCGATGCGCGTTTCTATCGTACAGGTATGCGCGTGTGTGAAAGGTGTTGGCTCTAACTGAACCCGAGCGAGGCGTTGGGCTCTAACTGAACCCGAGCGATTGCACTGCAGGCTACGCGTTACTGAACCCGAGCAATTGATCGATGTCTGTTAACTGAACCCGATCAAGCGATTCTTTCGCTACTGCTGCTAACTGAAGCTGATCGATTGGATGAACAGTGAGCGTTGCGGGGGGTTTTGGATGAACAGTGAGCGGTGGCGTTGCCTCTGGATGAACAGGACCCCGTGGTGTGGTGGAGGGCTGGATGAACAGTAGACGGTGGAGGGGTGCCCGTGGAGGGGTGGTTGAACAGGACCCCGTGGTGTGGAGGGCTGGATGAACAGTAGACGGTGGAGAGGTGCCCGTGGAGGGGTGGTTGAACAGTAGCCGGTGGAGTAGCGCGCGGTAGAGGCTGGATGAACAGGAGCCCGTGGAGGCTGGAGGAGGTCGACGGTAGCCCGTGGAGGCTGGACGAGGTCGACGGTGGAGATGAACAGTATCCCGTGGAGTCCCATTTTGCGGTACACCACACCCCTCCCGATGAACAGGACCCCCGTTTCGACCGTAGGAGGTTGTTTCGTCCGTTTTGTGGTATGCCACACCCCTCCCGATCAACAGGACACCCGTTTCGACCGTAGGAGGTCTGTTTCCTCCGTTTTGCGGTACGCCACACCCCTCCCGATCAACAGGATCCCTGTTTCGACCGTAGGAGGTCCGTTTCCTCTGTTTTGCGGTACGCCACACCCCTCCCGATCAACAGGACCCCGTTTAGAACGTAGGAGGTCCGTTTCCTCCGTTGTGCGGTACGCCGGGCCTCGTTTCCATCGCCTGTTCCGTCCAAGCCCTCCCTATGAACACAACCACGCATTCCGTTCCGACCCAGCCGGTTGGCTCCCACGCGTTCCGTTGCCTCCCCATGAACAAGACACATTCCGTTGCCTCCCCATGAACACGACGCATTTCGTTGCCTCCCCATGAACACGACGCATTTCGTTGCCTTCCCATGAACACGACAACGACGCTGTTTCTCCGTTCCGACCCAGCCATGTACACAAGCCCTAGCCCGTATGTATGTACGTAGCCGTATTTTCTTTCTTGCACCCTAGCCACTGTATGTACGTGTACATGCTACGTGCGCGCCTCTACTACGACACGTACGCGCCTCTACTATGACACATGCGCGCCTCTACATCGACCAGTATATATGTACGTACACGTTCGCGACTAGAATGTCAACGCTACGTACGCTTCGACTAGGTGGGTCCCGACTGTCAGGCATATCCTTGCCTACGAAGATGTAGCTGGTGGGTCCTAGCAGTCAGGGGGCGAATCGTTTTGGTTTTTTTTGCCCGGACGCACTTCCTTGCGTGCGAAGATGTAGCTGGTGGGTCCCAGCAGTCAGGAAGGCGAATCGTTTTTTTTTTTGCCGGGACGCACTTCCTTACGTGCGAAGGTGTAGCTGGTGGGTCCCAGCAGTCAGGGGGAAACATTTTTTTTGCGAAATACAGTGGCCCGTTCGGTGGGTCCCTGCTATCAGGTGGAGGAATCATTATTTTCCTCGTAATATGGAGGCACTTCCTTGCTGCGGCCGTTGACCCAGCTGTCAGCCTCTCCACGTACAGTCCATGTCCAATGGAAGTTATTCCTTGACCACGGTGACCACGCCGCGCCGAGAGCACCAGGGCGGTGGACGATGATGAGGCCTAGGAAGGGGATGACGCGAAGCCGGTGAAGACGCGGCAGTGGATGCCCACGCAGAGAGGAGTATGAGGGTTCACTCATTCGGCTGCGGTGTGAGGCTGCCGTCGCCGCAGGGCCTGGCCAGCGGTGGGAATAGTAGGGGCGGTGAGGCCTCCGCGGCAGCACAGCCGGCCACGAGAGGCAGGAGCAGGCAGCACGACCGGCGCTGCTTTGGGCGGCTAGAGCAAGAAGACCAGAGGTTGAAGAAGCACTACGGCCGTTGGATGGACATCATACGGTCACTTGAGCTAGAATCGTTCATATTGACTAAGTTGACAAAGCCCTCCATCCCCGTCAACTTAGTAGGCCCACAAGTCAGCCTCCCACCAAGGTGGGTCCCAGCTAGTAGGGGGAGTATTAATTTTTTTGTGCGTAATAAGGAGGCACTTCCGATGGGTCCGAGCTGACAGCAGGGGGAACGTTATTTTTCGAAATATGGTGGCCCGTCCGGTGGATCCCAGCAGTCAGGGGGGAAACGTTTTTTTGCTAAATAAGGTGGCCCGTCCAGTGGGTCCCTGCTGTCAGGTGGAGGAATAATTATTTTGCGCGTAATAAGGAGGCACTTCCTTGCGGCCGCCGTGGACCCAGCTGTCAGCCTCTCCACGTACAGTACTCTTCCGATGGAAGTCGGTAGTTGACCACGTTGACCACGCCGCGCTGAGAGCACCAGGGTAGTGGACAACGAGGAGGCCTAGGAAGGGGACGACGCGGAGCCGGGGAAGACACAGTAGTGGAAGCCCGCGTGGAGAGGAGTACGAGGGTTCACTGGTTCGGCTGCGGTGTGAGGCTGCCGTCGCCGCAGAATAACAGGGGGTGTGGGTGACTGGAAGGATGGCCTGGCCAGCGGTGGGAGTAGTATGGGGGCGGTGATGCCTCCGTGGCAGCACAGCTAACCATGGGAGCCAGGAGCAGGCGGCACGACCGGTGCTACTTTGGGCGGCTGGACCAAGAAGACTAGAGGTCGAAGAAGCACTACGGCCGTTGGATGGACATCGTACGGTCACTGAAGCTAGAATCGTTTATATTGACAAAGTTGACAAAGCCCTTGGTACGCTCCAACTTAGTAGGCCCACAGGTCAGCCTCCGAAATGGTGTGCCCCAGATGTCAGGTGGAGGAATCATTTTTTGGGCGGCCGAATAAGCTAAGAATATCCGAGATTGAAGAAGAAGCACGACATCCGTTGGATAGACATCCAACGGCCACTGCTGCTAGAACCGTGTGTTAACTATAGTAAGTTGATAAAGCCTTGCATACGCGTCAACTTATTTTTTTAGGGGACGCGTCACTTAGTAGGCCCACAAGTGTGTGGCAGAGAACTTATAGCCCGTTTGCGTTTTGTAAGAATGTACAACCCATTTTTGAATTCTAATGGAATTTACAACAGCCCATTTACAGTTTGTTAAAAGTCTGTATTCCTCAAAAAAAATCGTATCTGGGCTGGATATCTGGCCTGGGCTAGACGGGCCACAGCCCGCCCAGTTAATACCCTGCTCTCCTCTGAACAACAGCGAAATCATCACCAAGAAAAACTCTGCAGTGCTCACACCTCAAAAACGCAAATCTTGCTCGAGCTGCTTGGTCCCAGCTATCGGCCGCACCTTGTGCAATTCTCTCGTTTATATTGACTGCATAGGTTGACAATGGTGTGGGACCGTGATGTCAGGAAACCAGGAGAAAGCAAAAAAAAATAGTTGTACATAATAAGGAGGCACTTGCGTATGTACGGCTATGGCCCTAGTGGGTCCCTAGTGTCATCCGATCAAAATAAAGTTATCTCCTGAATCCTCATGTTCGTTGACGATGTTAACAATGCTCGACGCCACGGCGAGCGCAAAAACTCGAAGGACAATGGAGAGGGCCTCGCGGGCCCTACGGATGGTCTGATATAGCGCCCGCTGCTCATTCAGGAAGCCAGGATCATCAGACACCTATGAGCACCTTCGAGAAACTGAGACGGCATGAAATGGTAAGGCCGTGCTTGGGAGCTCTAGTTTATTTCAAACCTGTATTAACATACAAGTGTAATTTACTCATCATCGGAAACAACGCGTAAAATACAGGCGTAATGAAACCGAGGGCCCAAGGTCTGTAAGTAAAACCGGTGGGTTACGCGTGTAATTTGAGAGACCAATGTATATTTTACGAGCACTGCTATATGGACGACATTACTAGACGATACATGCACGACGTGTGTATCATGCCATCCATGGGCAAGTGTGACACAGCAGCTAACGGCTGGATTAGCAATCGTCCGAGTGTCGTTCAATGTTTTTATCGTGTGTGAAGTACTTCCAATATTTTACTAGTCGAAATCGACCAACCAAGCGCCTTCGCCCGAGACCATCTGCTTTAATTTACAAGCGTCAGTTTTACAAGCGGTTTTGGTTGGAAAATGACGATTCAATCACGGCCTAATATCATGAGTTGGTCGGAATATCATATGGTTTCACGTCTAACCTACCCGACTTGTCGTATACGCTATGAATGAAACACCAGACGATGAACTTCTTAAGCACGGAAACAATAGAAGAGGATGATCTTCTTAACAAGAAAATCACTGGCATTAGATCGACATGCAAAACAATACGAAGCATTATTCTTAGGAGGCACGGTGAACAGCTCGTGATGCCGCATGCCACAACATTCCAAGCTCAACTTTGCAATCAAACACAAGGCATGGCATTACATAGACAATATTCAGAACAAACTCTTAACACAGGAATATCTCAGCAGAGTAACTATTTACTTCTAAACTGAACACAGGAATAGGAAAAAACACTCGATGCTGCACACAGCAAGGGCGTCCCACTCAAAAATTTCAAATGCATGTCTTCCGGCTAGCAAATTTTGACAAGGTTTTCCCATGCCAATATATTAAACTAACGTCTTCTTGCTAACATCAATGATTAAACTTTGACAAGCTTTTCCCATTCAAAATATGTAATGCCTGTGATCGTGGAGTCCTGTCGTAGCTTCTTGTATTTGTTTGGGCACTTTTTGCCCAGGGCACTCCACATGTTATTAAATTGCCAATGGTCTCTGCAGACTAGTCATGTCACCGGTGTCTAATAATACTCTGTAAAGCTTCTTGGTCATTCCTTCTGTAATGTAGCGCAAACAGTGACTGCTTCTTTCTGCAAAGTGAAACGACCACCTAGACCCAGTAACACAGCAGTTTGCCTTGGACACATTGGCTCCTTTTGTGCAGTTCAACTAAAATCAAAGTCGGAATAAAACCGAGCTTTAAGTTTGATATCCCTGTAAGCAACAATAGGTATAAGGGAAACAATTACTGAGAAATAAGGGTTGATGACTTGTACTCCCAGAAGAAAAGCATCTACTGATCTACTTTATCTTAATGGGAAACAAAGCAGGAGAGTAGCAATTCTACATCAATGTGATTCATTCATATTGACTGAGACATTATCTTAACAATGCCTTGTTTCAACATGTATAAAGAACGACAAAGCAGAAAAGTACCATTCCTAAAACAATGAAACTGATTCATTTTAATAGAGACATTATTTTAAAAATACCTTGGTTAAACATGTAGAAAGAACTACAAAGCAGGAGAGTACCATTCCCAACAAGTGTTGCAGTTTTGAATTAAGATTCAGTAGTTAATTAATTCTGAGAGTGGCATTGCTAAATTTTACCAGCGGCATTAGATTAACGAAAAGCATAAACAGTTCCAGGGGAGAGTGGGCGCAACAATAGTATGTGCTTCCATCTAGTTATAAAGGGGGTGATGCAGAGTTTGTTGTAACAAAGCAACAAGCATCATGTCTGGGTTGGTCCCATTTTTGTTCACTACTTAATGGGAAAAGATAGCAATACAATAGCTTCAATTCAACATTTATTTAAAACAGTACCAATACAAGTAGCACAACATCTCAAAGCACACTGCACAATCATGTGGATGAAGGCCTGTACTGACCTTTCATGAGATGGACAAGATAAAATACGAATCTGCCAACACGAATAGGAAATCCAATCTCGTTTTGTGCACTTGCACTGAAATCAAGCAAAGTGTTTCGCGTAGCGAAGCAAAATGTCGCAATAGTAACAAGTTGAATAGATATCCCTGTTTAATCAGAGGCAAAAAAGGAATCAATTATTGGCTAATAAAGGAGAATGAAACATGCGGCCACAAAAATGGTAATCCCGCCAATCCCTAACAAGTGTTGTAGTTTTGAAATAAGATTCGGTAGTTAATTCTGAGAGTGGCATCAGTTACTGGCTTATAAAGGGGGTGATGCTGAATTTGTTGTAACAAAGCAACAAGCATCATGTCTGGGTTGGTCCCATTTTTGTTCACTACTTAATGGGAAAAGACAGCAATACAATAGCTTAAATTCAACATTTATTTAAAATAGTACCAAAACAAGTAGCACAACATCTCAAAGCACACTGCACATCATGTGCTTGAGACCAAGATTTGAAACAACTCGCCACGAAGACTGGAAACAAATCTCGATCTCATTTTGTGCAGTTCCACCAAAATTAACAGAGTCACTGGTGTGACATTCAAGTTGAACTGCACAAAACACTCTTAAAACACAAGTGTTTCGAGTAGCGAAGCAAAATGTCGCAATAGCAACAAGTTGAATCGATACCCCTATTTTAACAAAGGAAAAAAATGAAACAATTACTTGCCGATAAAGGAGGATGAAACAAACGGTGACAGAAAGAAGCATCTAACTTATCTTGGATGGAAAACAAAGTAGGATAGTAGCATTTCTAAAACGGTTGCATTGATTCATATTAACAGAGACATTCTCTTGAAACGACATTTATTGAAAAATGTAATTTACTTTTAACAGTGGCATTGCTTCAATTTTCCAGCGGCATTCTTTGATTAATAACAGCAAAATAGTTGTATGAGACATGCTAGCACCATGTGTGTCCACACGTATAAATGGGTGATGCAGAGTATGTAGCCAAGCAGCATATCTGTGTTGGTCCCATACGTGTTCTCTTTGAACTTTTTTCCTATGTGAGGGCAGCAAATCTAGTCTTGCACAAACTACCCGACCCCCCAGTTTCTTTCCCTTTTCAACAAAGAGATCGGTTCCATACATATGTGTGTACTGGGATACCCCCCTTTTCCCTTTTTGACCAACAAAGCGGCTGGATAGCCAGTCTATACTACTTTTCCTCCCTCCTTTCCTCATTGAACCACATCCTAGATTCATGCTCCACCCCACCGCACCTTTCTTTCCTCTTTGAACTAAGACCTAGATTCGACTACAGACCGAAAAAGATCCACATGCAGCTAGAGCAACGGCGGTTTCCAAGAACTTATACCTTAGGGTCGTCGGGATGTGGCAAGGCGTGCGGTGGGAGGCCGGATCTACCCACACTATGTACGACAGCGAGGAAGAAGGGGTCCGTGGCCCTCCCGCACAGGCGCTGGGTGAAAGAGAACAGCGCAGCTGGCAGTGGATTTCCACCCTCGCCGAAGGTGATAGAGTGAACGCTGCACCTCCTCCCCTTCCCGGTGCGGCGGGATACGGACGCCTCCTTCACCAGCGTGAGGGGAGAGAGAGACAATAGGCCAACGTGGTCTTGTTTAGATCTGGTGAAGAGAGGGTGAGAGATTGTGAATATTGCAAACCCTAGCAAATGAACGCTGAGCCTCCAGCATGTAACATATATGTAGTGCGGCGAGCGTGTGGAGAGTGCAAACCCTAGCGAACAAGCGTTGAGGCTCCCACTTATATATATATACTACTGTAGTACAGACTAAGCTCCGGTGCCTTCACTGCACCTGCTTTTGGCTGTATGACAGGTGAGCCAGCCACATTTTGGGCCCACCTGTCATAAACCCAAAGGCAGGTGAACTAAGTCAATGAAGCTGCGTCCATATAGTACTCTCGTGTATACGACTAATATATAGTGGAGTGGTTTTCTTATTCTCTCCATAACAATCGTTTTAAATTGTGTAAGTACGAAACGAAACTCTTTATTTAATGTACGGTGAAGAAAACTAGTACTTCTTCCGATGAACTAACGATCCATGCCCTTGCGTCCTGGTCGCACTTCCTGTCCTTCACGTGTGGTACACTACCCTCCCTTAAGTGAACAACCACTCATGCGCCAAATTATCGGAAACGTGTGAGAGTATTACAAAGTTTGACTTCAGTCAAATCTAATATGCGGAGTAAATAAAAATGGAGGGCTACTACGTCCATCCGGGTTTTTATTCCACACCATTTTTTAAATCAAAGTTAATAGCTGGACAAATAAAATTACAGGGGAGCTAGAGACAAAGTTGTGAGAAGGCTTAGAAATCAATACAAAACTTATGCTCTTAGTACCAACGTCGATCCTTCTTCATGGAAACATTTGGTTCATAGCCAATTGTGTGATAAAATTGCACCAACGTGAAAGACGACTGCGTCTCCAACGCAACCAAGGTGAACTGACGAAGGATATCATCTTTGTGCGTAACAAGCAAAGAGCACTGATGGAAGACAGCTTGTTTTTCATTGAAAATCGATCACCTTCACCAGCCGACGCAACCATGAGGCGCAACCATGAGCATCGATAGGTCATCGTGGTGATGCATCATCCATTTGGCATCAAGTTTGGGTGAGGCACCTATGAAGTTCGAAAAATCCCCACTATGGTCTATTTCTTCTCAGTAATCAAGCTCAAGGAAGGAAGAACCACGTGGCAGAGGACAGTGAGGCAGAGCAACAATGGCCATCCAATTTTGTGCAGTTCCACTAAAATTGAGGAAGACATGCCCGGGTATGGAGACACGCATCGCTGTTTCCAAAAATATAAAAAAGGGTTAGCAACGACATCTCAATTGTCAATAAGAATTAATGAAAAGTATACCAACAAACAGAAGCATCATAATTATCTTGATGGGAACTAAACCAGGATACCCGAGAGAAACAACATTTCTTAATTTAACCAGTGATAGTACTACCACCATATGGACAATGACTGCACAACCACCATGTACTTTTTGTCGAAACAACATGTATACCTCCACCGAGGCATAAATCAGGACAACTTTTCGAGTGGCATTTTCTCTATAATACTACTAGTAGGTGATTTTGGACCAGCCGACGAACCCTAGCTACTATGCATGGGGAGCTCGGGAGTAGTCGCATAGAAGAAAACCCGCACGCAGCGACCTGGGGAGCTGGACCAGTACAAGAAGTTATACCTCAGGTGGGCGAGATGTCGTTTAGGCAGGCGGGCGGGATCTGCCCACACGACGGCAGCGAACAAGGGAGCGGAGGATCTTCGTCCGCGCCAGCGCCGGCTCCGAGAGGACGGTGCGCATCGGCTTCCTCCGTCGCCAATGGTGACAACGTCAACGCTGCACCTCCTCACCTCCCGCAGCGGACGGGATTCGGCCGGATCTGTGACTACCGATGAGGAGAGAGATAGAGTGGACACTGTCATCTTGTTTTGATATGGAGAGGGTGAGAGAACGAGATGCGAGAAACTCTATCAAACAAGAGGCTATAATGGAGTAAAAAAATCTCTCCATAGTAGTGGTTTTAAATAGAATACGCGCGTTCCCAGAAAAAAGAAACGAAAACTGGTGAACAATTTTTTAAGGGTCTGTCTAGGACACATCAAGATGTGACATAGTTATGTCACATATAAGTTGATGTCCACTCTGTTTGTGGTCTATTTTTTTGTCATAGTTTTTTTTGTTTCTTGTTGCTACATTATATACTTGTGGGAGCTTAGATGTGATATCCTTAAATAACATCTAGATGTGAATTAGACAAACTGATTTTCTAATGTACCAAGAAAGAAAACTCGATCAAAAACACGCCCCCGCTTCCAGGTCGCAAGGGTCGTCGCGCACACACACATAGACATAGATATGCATATCCGTGTTTACGTAAAATTCCATTTCCATCTCCATCTCCAATCATATTTGCCCAACTGGCACATTATTTATGTTGTTAGTTATATACGCAGCAATATTAACGTACAACATCTCTTGTTTGCGCACGTCCGGACCGCTGCCACGACCGGTCCTGACCAACCCGAACCCTCTTCATCACCTGCGCATGCTTCCCGCCCGAAAAAGTCAGTGCCGCATTCATGCCCGGCCAGAGTGGACGCGACCTCTCACTGGCGCCGGCATTGAAGCTACGCGCCGGCCAAGAGAGCGTCGCCCGCGCCGCTTCTGGGTGCACGCGGTTGCTCCGCGTTCAAGGGTCGCAATAGCCGGCTACAACATGCATGTAAAAAATTCTTAGGAGTCCGTGCTACAGCTAGCTGTCCTCCCCCAACTCATCAATCTCTTCCAGTAGTGCTAGTACTCCATGGCGCGATCCATTGACAAGTAGGCAGGAAAGTTATCGTATACTCGGTTTGCGGTGAATGGCATGCCGAGCGACCGTGTGGGGTCGAGCCGTGGAGGAGGGTGAGACACAAACATGACAGATGTGATTTTAACGTTGGTTTTGCTCGATGGCGCGATCCAACGAAACGAAACGTTGGTTTCTCTTCGTTTCCATTTTTTCTCCGGAAAAACAGAAACTTTCCACTCCATTTTCATTCCTATTCCAAGGTTGCCCCGTTATAGCATTCCATCAAATACAAAGGAAAACTAACACGCATGCTGATGCATCTCAATGGTTCATAGATCATAGCCAATATTTACTTCACAACTAAAGAAAAAAGTTGTGAGAGTGTGTACGAAAGAAAAACTACTGATGGGGTCACTACAACTTAAACCCTAAACCCTAAACATGATTTAATTCCCTGGCCAGGTAGAACCTGTTGAAGGAACGACGGCTGGCACCCTTGGATCATACGATGCTTTTGTGCAGTTCCACTAAAATCGACCTGAGTATCCCTGATGGCAAAGATATTGAAGAAGTGTGATTAGAATAATAGTACTCGCACTAGTTCATGAGACATAAACTCATCACAAGTAGACGCCGGTAGAAGTAGAGAAAGATCGACATGGAGATGGAGCTACGGCAGTGGAGCAAGCCGGCTCCAAAAGGAAGATGGACTACCTAGGACGTCGGGCTGTAGCTAGAAGGGCGGTTGGGACGCGGCATCGGCCCATACCGTGGTGACCCCGGATTGGGACGCACCGATTGTGGGTTTTCTCCCTCGCCGATGTCGACCGCGTCTATACAGAACATTGTTCCCTTCCCCCAGCTGCGGGATCATGCCCGTCGTTCTATGCCCGTCGTTCCTGCTAGTGTATATATAATGGTTTTCTTTTTCTCTCCATATCAACCATTTTATATTGCGTACATGTCATTCAAGAGTGAAATGATGGTTGCTTCTTCCGAATAACTTACTGTGTGATTTGACTACTCCTTAGTGGCCCCTACACGTACTCTCCCTACGTGTATGCAACAGTCACACGTAAAAACGCGTGCGATGCCCTAATGCATGCATGTCCGAGCACACGACGGAACACACACGGTCACGCTAAGTGCTCAACCTACACGTGCATGCACACACATACTCAGTCAGGGTGAGCTAGTGACCGTATAAACACCAGAAAATATATATATTGAGCGCAATGAGCATGTTATGAAGTCCACTGACCGTATTTTTACAAAGATACAGTGACATATATTGTGTTTATCTCGTTTGAAATTATGCCATATTAACCGGAGAGGAGGCAGTATGGACTAGCATTACTTTGCTGTGTCCCGTCAACTTGCCGAACGAGGAGAAGGTTGCAAGACGGGAGAAGCTTGCACGCGGTGCTCGCAGGACAAGGAGAAACTTTTGACTAATGCAAGCTCTCCCTTGCTCAGGCGGTGGACGTGCAACAGTTAATTCGGTGTTAGATTGCCAGAAGCATACACTATACTACTAGTGCTATTATTTTCCGACTTCCCGAATAGGCGAACAGCCAAGTGCAAAGTTTACTAGTACTAGTACTACTACTATAGTCTATAAAGGTACGTACAATACTAGTACTATGAACTGGATGGAGGAGCGTCTGCACTCTTATTATAATTTTAGAATGTGATAAAGCAATCTTCAACACATTTGGTTCTCTTCGAGGGTTCTCGCATGTGATAATGGATGTTGATTGCATGGAACACTTGCCACAATTCTCGCTTAATTCTGGCTCATATCCTATTACAAATAGTAGCGCTCGGTAATATTTCCTCTTTTTTTGTTATTCAACATGTAAACAGGTCAGCAAACCTTGCGGCGCATCTTCGTGCGAACCGTGCTTGCTCCACTTTGAATGTGGCCGAGAGCTGGCTTGATGAAACACCTCGCTTCCTAGTTCTTTTTTTGCGGGGTACCTTGCTTCCTAGTGACCACTGTCTTGGCTGATCGTCCTAAGAATGCTTATATATGAATAAAGCTCTCTCATTTACCCGCAAAAAGGATTAAGCCATATTAACCGGAAAGGAGGGAATATGGACTAGCACTACTTCTTGGTGTGTCCCGTCAACTCGCAGAACAAGGAGAAGCTTGCAGGACAAGGTGAAGCTCGCTTACGCCTTTTGACTAATGCAACCTACCCTCGGTGGACATGCATCAGTCCATTCGGTGTCAGATTGTCAGAGGCATACACTGTAGTACCCAACATGCGGAGTACCATCATTGTTCGACTTCGCGAAGAGGCGAAGAGCCAAGCCCAGTAGTACGAGTAGTACTACTACTAGAACCGCATGGTGGAGCGTCTGTACTCTTATTTTTTTATCTCTGATAAAGTACACGTTTATTCCGGAGAAGGGAGAAAAACGACAGCCCAACATGTAATGAATTATATCGATCAACCAACCATGCTAGAATATATCTTGGCCTCCGTGCGAGCCCGTCTGTGTGTTCTCGCTCCTCGTCTCTCTCAAGGAACGGCGGGTTGGCTCTTTTCCGTCAATTGAGATTGGTTTGCTCACACTCCTGTCCCACATGTCAGTGATATGCCAAGAGGAGGTGCGTTGACCGACTGGCCATACGCGTACTTGGTTTTGCACCTTCATACTACTCCTCCATCCGTCACAGTTTATAGGGCGCGCTTCATTATGATGCATTTCTCTCAATGCATTTCCACCACCAAAGAGACGTTTAACGCGTTTGGTTTAATGCTCAATTAATTAGGGCGTGGTAACCGCAATCAAGTCCACAATTTTCTCTCCATGTACTCTGTACTACTACTACGGAGTGGAGTAAGTGCATGCATGTGTGTACCCGGGGTGGAAGCACTGCATGCATGTGTGTACGCATTATTACCTCAAGTAATAGATGAAGTGCTGTAACTACCAATGCTATTTTTCAGGTCGATCGCTAGTCGCCTTGGTCCCACAGATTTTTTTTTCTTTTTTCTGAAGCGCGCTGTATAAACAGTGACGGATGGAGTAGTATGAGCGGATTCAAAGAAGAGCGTATTGATAGTTGCTTCTTTAGAGCAACTTACAGTGGGAAAGGTGGGGCTTATGATTTGACTGCTCATTACTCACTATTAATGCGGCGCAACGACCGGGCTGAGTATCCCATGCGGTTGTGCACTACCCCCTCGGTTCTTAAATATACTTTGGAGTATTTGTCTTTCTAGAGATTTCAACGAGTGAGTACTCAAATATTTGTCTTTTTAGAGTTTTCAAATGGATTGGCACATACGGATGTATATAGACATATTTTAGAGATTCACTCATTTTGCTCCGTATGTAGTCAGTTGTTGAAATCTCTAGAAAGACGAATAGAATATTTAGGAACGGAGGGAGTACACATATGAAGCAAAATGAGTGAATCTACACTCTAAAATATGCCCGTTTGAAATTTGTAAAAAGACAAATATTTAGGAACAAAGGAGTATAACTTTGTGCATGTCACATGGACCCGAATGATGAATAGGCTTTTGGCAATGCTATCAAGCTTCCATCATTTGTTTACATAATTGACGTACTATACAAATAATTTTCCAGTGACATGAAATTGTACAATGGTGTGATCTTTCAGCTTTTGTTTTGCATGTCTTGCCATCGATGCTCTTTCGGAAACAATAAAAAACTAACTTCCTTGCTAATGCATGTCAATTATTAGCAGATCAGAGCTAATAATTACATCACAACTGAAGACAGAGTTGTGAGAAGGTGTTAAATTAGAATTGATCCATGCTTTCATTGGCAGCAACGTCCCCCCAGCTCTGTCTAAATCAACAAGGCATGTTGGGTAAAAAGTAGCTGTCTGGAGCATGCAACATTCCGATCATTTTGTGCAGTTCCACTAAAATAGAGCTGAGCGTCCCTGTTCCAAAGATATTAAGTGTGATTATGATAATAGAGGACTGCTGATGAAACAATAAACACACAAATAGAAGCCGGTCACCTTTGCAGTCTCTCTTAAGACTAACTAGTTGGAGAAGATTAGGCTCGGAGTTGCATGAGGAGGATAGGGCAAAAGAAATCTCCCTTTGTGCAGTTGCACTGAAATGTAGAGACGTTGCCCGTGTGACATTTTAGTAGAACTGCATAAAACACTCTTAACAAAAAAGTGATTTGTGCAGTTCACCAAAAGGTCGCAATAGCAACGAGGTGAAATGGATAGCCCTGTTTGCAAAAAAGAGGTAGAAAGGAAACAATTACTGGCCAATAACAGTTGATGACACATGCGACGACAAAAAAGAAGCATATTCCTTGTCCTAAGGGAAGATAACAACATGGTTGTGTTTGTCTAAAATGGTGTGAGGACGAGAATGCAATATGGAAAGTACGTCGGACGAGCTACGTTTTGGGCAAGGAACTATGGAAGATCCACATGCAGCGACGTGGGAAGACGGGCAGTGGAGCAAGGCCGGAGGGAATACCTGGAGGTCATTGGGATGTAACTAGGTGAGCGGAGGCGGGCGGAATCTGCGAGCAGGTGGCGTAGGCCCTGCCACGCCGAAGCTTGGTCAGAGAGAACGACGTGTACCATAGGTCGGGACGTGCTGCCTCGGCGCCGTCGAACGGAGAAACGATGCACTTCCTCCATGTCCCCCGGCGGACGGGATGCGGCCGGATCAATAACCAACGGTGAGAGAGATAGGCCACTGCACTCCATTTCCCCCGGCGGATGGGATGCGGCCGTATCAGTGACCAACGGGGAGAGAGAGAGGCCACCGCAGCCTTGTGTGAGATACTCTGAAGAGCGACAAACCAGGCAGGCAGGCTCCATTGAGCGCTATAACTTTATTTAAAAATAACGCGACAACTCGTCAAGTCGAACTTTGTTTCGTGCACGCGTGGTACACGACCTCCCTATGTAAACAACCACTACAGGCGTTCAAATTAGCACGTGGGCTGCCATTTCGTAAAGAAATGAGCTCCACCATGTACCCGCGCGGGTGTGGCTGGGCACGAGGCGTGATTACGTGCACGGTGCACCTATTCTCTTCTTGTATACGTACACCACCTACGTGGGGTTGTGTGAGAGAGATACAAACCTAGAGAGGTATAGTGTGTGGGTTCTTGAGAGTTTTTGGGGGGGGGGGGGGGTCAATAAAAAAATGTAACATATGCAATGTGTGTGAAATAGAGTCCTGGATATAACATATATATAGAGGGGGCGATCCACGAGAAGAGAGTGGAGGTATCATCGGCTTGAGGTGTCCATAGAATCGAAGAGAGGGATGATGCGTGTGTGTGTGTGCACGTGCGATCGATAAAGAGTGACAACGAATTTGTGCGTGCCCACGTCAAAGATATAGAGTGGCTGGCCTACTGGAACGTGAGAGGGGACATGTGCAGTTTGTCTCTGTGGCATGGATACCTACCTGCAGCGCTCGACTATCGGTCTGTGGTGGGTGAAGAGGGAGGCCCAATTAACTATAGAGGTACAATGGCTGGTATATGTGTGGAGGAAGAGAGAGGCCTACCTCATGTATTAAGGAGGTCGATCTGCCTCATGTATTAAGGGAGATCGATCGGCATCCATGCATATGTGCAGGAGAGGAATAAGGTTGGTAGAGAGACAGAGCTAGAGTGTTGGAGGGGGTGTTAGTGGAGTTGCTTCTAACAAATGGTGGGATAGGCTTGCTAGACAAACTGAGGGCACGCCCGCAATATCAATAAGAGAGGAGATGGCTGCTTGTTGTCTGTGCACATGCGTGTGAGAGACGGGTCAAGAGGCATGCACGGATGATGAGGGGGGACGATGTGGCTGTGGTAAGCAGACGTAACTACATAGGAAGATCAATGGCCCTTTGTTAGAGAAAGGAGAGACATAACTTGTGTGGTACGTCGATCGATGGGGGGGTAGTTAAAGTCGATCTAGGTATATGTTGGGAGATCGATCGGTATACATGCATGTGTGTGTTAGAAGCAAATGATGCACGAGGAGAAGGATAGAGAGAGAGGGATGCCTGTAGGAGGTGGTACGAGAGGCATACTATATCGAGGGGGAGGAGTGTGCGAGTACGAGAACGAAGAAAAGAGTGGTGGGAGTGAGGCATGGACGGTGACAAGAGAAGAGGGGAAGCTTGTGTTTGTGCTAGGCACACCTGGATAGAGATGTATATTGATTGATGTGTGCCGTAAAGAAGGAGCTGGGGGGCCTACGCACACCGTGGGTGAACGACCTAAACTGAAAAGAGGAATTTGCGCGATGGAGCTAGAGAATGCTGAGGGAGGGTGAGAGGGATGCGGGCGTGTGCATGCACAAGAGAAAGTTAGTGCTAGGTACAAAGATAAGAGGGTTTTGTTGGTGTAAAAGACAAATAGAGATCATATATACTTCATTATAAAAAGCGAATTCAGATATTTGAAGAATTTATCATAGTGTTTTAAACCGACGCATGTGTGAATATATATAACGGTGATACACATGGTGTGTTTATGAACATGTTATACTGCATTTAATATATTTTATCTGTACTCTTATAAAAAATAGAGTTATTGATGATGGTGTGCCTGCCATCCTGCATTATAGGCCGTCCGATTTATATCTGGCGGATAGCAAGGAAACTATGATGGTTGAAGTTGGCAACAATCATGATTGTAGATTCTTATTGAAATAGAGAAACGAATTCAAATTTAGTTCGAATTGCAGCGGTAGTATAGACATTTGGAATGCACTAAAATGTTGGTATGAGTAGGTTACATGCATTATACAGCAAGCGAAAAAAATTAAACAGACATAACATGGATTCATACTCCCTCCTTCCATCTACATAGGGCGTAATGAGATTTTTAAGACCGCCTTTGACTATTGACAAGATTAATAGTACATGACATGCACAATGTGAAAATTATATCATTGAAAGAACCTTTCACAGACGAATTTAATGGTGTGCTTTATGTAAGTTGCATGTCATATATCATTGCTTTAATATTTGGTCAAAGTTAGCATCGAAAAACGCATTAGGCCCTATATAGATGGAAGGAGGGAGTAGCTTTGAATAGGATTTGTATAGTAAAACAGGGCAAGACTCTCTCTTTGTGTGGTGTGAATAGTTTTATTTTTTTCGTTTTCTTTCTGGTTGAGGGAAGTGCGAATTGATTTGGTACGTACAAGTACAATATTACTACATGTTAGGCTTGTCCCTAAAATTTAACCCGCGTCTTGTTATATCCCGAAAATTCAGATATCGTGCTCCCAAAACTGGCGCCTTCACAACCCGCGCCTTGCTATCCCAAAATTACAACGCGCGCGAAAACTCCCTGCAGCTGCGAAATTCCGACAGTGAAATCCCCCTTCTAACCCTGAGCCGAAAGGGCCGCTAGTTCAAACCGGTGGGGGGTTCTTTTGTAACACACCCTACATTTTGGACAAGCGCGTCCCTAAGTCATGCTTCACCCCCTCCCATCGCCCCATTTTCGCCATTCGAAATCCTAGGCTGCCATAACCTCTCCGCTCCAACCGCGTGACCGCACCCTCCTCCATCTGCCACCTCACCGCTGCCCAGCCGAAGCCTCTTCCCCGACGATGTCGTCCACCGCAACAGCTCGATGTCCCTCATCCACCTCCCCAGATGAGGATCCGTCATCCATCTCGCCATCCCGCCGGTTCAGCCGCCCCGACCTCCACCTCCAAGGAGCTTCTCCGACGATCGCCTCGTCTATCGCGGTTGCTCCGTCCCCACAGCGCCGCCTTAACCTGCTCCACCGGAATCGCAGCATCCTCACCGACTCCTCGGACGAAGCCGAGGCCTACTCGGCGCCACCAAAGAGGTTGTACACTCATCGCATCGCACCTTCTCCTTAACTCGACCTCCCGGTGCCGACGGTGCTCCATCCCGCACCCCCACGGAGTGGCTACCTTGAAGCCGACGCCGTGGGCGACATCTCCACGGCGGCTCTCCCCAGTGCGAGGCCCCTTTGGCAGCACGTCTATACCAGCCGGATCTGCTATTGCTTCTCCGGCTCTCGCTCGATCGCTCGCTCGCCCAGCTGCTGCTGCTGCTCTCCCCCTCGCTCGTGCTGCTGCTCTGCTCCGATTAAGCCACACTTCAGTCGACTGAATCGACTTTTTGGTCAGTCGATTTTCAGGGGTTGGGGGGGCTCGCCGGAGTTAAGGAAGAACCACCCGCAGCAGGGATGGGGGCTCGCCGGAGAGGTACCCCACTATCTATCTTAGGGTTTAGGGTGGGGGGTAGGGGGCCTAGAGGGCTGGCTGGGGCGGCGGTGGCGAGTTGTTTCGGGGCGGCGAGGCGGCGCTGGGGCCGGTGGTTCGGCCGGTGGTGGCTGGCGGCTCAGGGGGGGTACAGGTTGAAGATGAACTACAGGCCCTCCCTAAACTACATGTCAATTGCCTCTCTGCTACCATTGCGTTCAGTTTTGATAGTAGCATTCAGATTCCACAGTAAATTTCAGTTTCGACAGTTAAGTTCAGAGTCAATAGTTTTTACCTCATCTGTTGTAGTCAGGTGGTTTTTGGTGATGTTAATTTTACATCCATTTTACATCATCTATTGGAGATGCTATTAGAATCCCACTTGAGATTGACGATTTATGTCTTGTGCTGCTTCAGCCTCGACGTCTTACGGCTCACTGGAGCTGCTCCAATGACAGAATGATCCATCACAATAGAACAGTGCCCTGGACGCTGTCTAGAGATTCCTCAGATCTTCCTCCACACCTCCGACAGCCACCTCTGCTTCAACTGCTTCAGCGACCAACCCAATGATGCTGAGGTCGACACGGCTACGGCAAAGAGGTTGTACACTTGTTGCATCACTTATTACTATACATTCACGTCGATCCATTAGGGGTATTTTGGTTCAACGGAAAAACATCGATCCACTGGTTGTTACCATCACTCTAATTTCTGCATGCTCTCCTTACATAATCTCACCATATTTTTTCGTATGCATGTCAGATATTGTACATAGTCATGCTGAACATGTAGAGAAAAAGAGAAGAGTTTTGCACGGCAATACAATTCCATGCAGACATCGCTCCATGGTGGGTTCAATGGCAAACCCACCCCACCCCTCTCCAGATTGTAATCCAGAGGAAGATATCTGTTCTGAGGCGGATTCAGACGCTGCTGACCACTCCTATTTACCCCCAAGGTGTTTGCTCTACCTTGGCATGATGATGTTAGTCATATCATGCATATGTTGCCTTGCAGTTCCTACTTTTGACATCATATATGTCATCTGCTTAGTTTAGACATGTTCTGTAATGCCACCTGTTTAGTTTCTATATCCTATATGGGAATTATGCAGTCTCATGTCTTTTAGCCAGCCATAATATATGTGAAATGTGCAATTTTTGTACATTAAACTACTCTTCTTGTGAATTAGCCATTTGGGTGGGAGATGGAAAAATCTAGAGTGAAAACAAGGCCTTCAGAGCAGACAGTGCTACCTGTCGAAGCAGATCTCTTGTTGGGTCCCGATAGCTCCTCAGAGATGGATTCAGAGACAGATGACAAGTCCTATTCCCCCACTGAGGTGTATGCTCTAACTTGGCACGGTTATACTGATCATATCATGCATACGGTGTCTTGCATTGCATAGTTTAGACATCATATACACAATATTCAACACCATGTTCTTAGTTCAGACATCATATCGAATGCCCTCTGTTTAGCATATAAACCACATATGTGAATTAAATGGTGCGATCCTGATTACTTAGATAACATGTGGGTGAATTATGTCATGCGATCCTGTTTAGTTATTCATCATATCTTTGAATTATGTTATGCTATGCTATCCAGTTTAGATAGACATCATATATGTGAAATTATGTCATGCTATCCGTTTTAGTTAAACAATATACATGTCAACTATTTCATGCCCTCTTTTTTCCACACTATCTATTGCATCTGTCTCTCATACAATGCCTGTACATTCAACTATGTTTCCTATTTATCAGCCATTTGAAAGCGGGTGATGCCAGTATCTAGCGGAATAAAAACACGGCCTTCAAATAAAACAGTGCTACCTCTTGGTGGACATAGCACCCCAGTTGTACATGCACAAGAACCATCCCTACCACACATAACCCAAACTCTCGCAGATTTTACCCCTACTGCGATGGACAGAGAACCAGCTTCACCCAATCTAACCCCAACCCCACCCGATAGTAACCCAGTTCCTATTGACACAGCACCATCTCCACCACAGAGCTCCCAAACAAGAGCAGTTAGTAAGGCAGCTCCAGTGCCCAAAGGGCTAGTACTATCACGGTGAACCCCAACTCCACCAGTTAGTATGCCTATTCCTGTGGAGGAAGCACAACCAGGTCATCGTAGTTTAGCATCTGTCGCATTTGATGTTGTTAAATCGTATGTGCGTATCTTCCCATCTTGGAAATATTATACTGAAGATGAAGGAAAATGCAAGTTGCAGGTGTTTGTCCAGGAGTTATGTGTAAGTAATGTTATTCATGGCAATTACTTTGCTTCGTCCCATACATCCTACCTCCATGATGGTTATAATACAGCAAATTTTCCCATTTTTCTCTATAGAGAAGGACCGATTTGGAAACTCAGGATGAGGTAACCTGTGCTAATACCTCTGCTATCTTCAAGAATGCTTGGTGGCAGTATCGGAATTACCTGAAGAAACCGTACTTCACCGGCAAAGAAACTCATCAAATTCCCTTATGTTCTCCTGAGACACATTTACTGGACGATGACTGGGAATGCCTTGTTCTGTACTGGTCCCGAACCAAGAACGTGGTAAGGTCTATGAGCTCATTTTCTATTTTTAAGTATTATATTCTTGTGTCTTACTGTACTCTGTTCATGTAGAACAAGTGCCTAAACCTGATGAACAAATGTTCTAATTTAAGATTCTGTTGCTATCATAGTTCAAAAAAGCGCTAGGCGTTAATTGTGAGTTTTGCCACCACCTTACGCTTTACTAACCAAAGCGCATGCTTATGCGCAGTTATGCACAGATTATGCATAGTTATGCGCAATGCGTTTTGCCAACGCCTAGAGCCTAGGCGCGCTTAAGCGCTCGCTTAGGCGCGCCTTTTTTAACTATGATTGATTTGCTCTTGTATCACTGTATTTACTCATACAAACTTATTTTTCAATTGAAGGATCCAATCGAAACTCCAATGGCATAGCAGGTGTGTTCACGCATGTTTCTTTAACAGGTTAGCTCTTATCAATAGCTCTGTTGATTTCAATTGCAATTGTGTATACAGTTGACTTTCATATCATGCACATTACTAGCATCACAACATAGCCAATAGTGTTGTTGTACATGTAGACCCGTGGTACCCATCTGAAATCTTGTTGTGCCGTGTAGTTTCCCACGCTTTGTATTCTTTCACTGCTGCTTTGTCTTGAACTGATATGATTTGAACCGTGTCTCTATTTTGATTTGGCAAGACAATGTAGTGACCATAGGACATAGATATATGTTTGTTTGATGCTTTTATTATGAACTAGTACTTGGCAATAGAAGACTTGGTAGTTTAATCCTGTCCACCTTACTAATGAACTGGTTCACTGAAATGAGTTTCATATACTAGTACATGCTAAACTTGTTATGTGTCTGCTTGTTTATTCTTTTAGAATGCTAACAGAATATTGGGGAAGAGTGCCTTATTAAGCAATGGTAAAGGAAGTAATGCAGATAAGGTTCAGGATAGTGACACATCCTTGTTGGTCTCCAACAAAGCTGATAAAACAGCTAAGGAAGACTATCTTGAAGACAGCGAGACAACCCCAAAGACCTGTCTTGGTTTAGTGTTCGAGTTACTGGCCACTACCGCACAAGCTATTCAAACTCACTGTCTGAATTAGTTCGGTTTCTTGAGTCTCAACTACAAGCAGAAAGACATCGATCAGTTGTGCTGCGACAAGAAGGGGAAGGACTGCAGAAGTCCCTGGAGCATTCAGATGCATACTTTCTGGTGCAACAGCAAGCGTTGGAGGATTTTAGTGCCAAACAGGACAAAGCTAATCAGCTTGCTAAGCTTATTGCTAGCATGGTGGATACCCAGGATAATGTTTCTTGAGCTCTTCTGAAGTTGTTTCAGTTATGCTCTTGTTTTGCTGCCGTGTTTATTTGCACTGGTGGCCAATTTTGACGGCCAGTGTATGTAATGTGCTGCTTTGTTCCCTATATTTGCACTGGTGGCGAACTTTGATGCCCAGTGGATGTAATATGTGTAATAGCGTTAATAGGCTAGCGTTAATTTATTGCTTATTTATTTCCTTATTGTCTTGTTTAGTTATTTGCTTGTAGTGACTGCAGTTCTTTTTCTGTTTTTTTCTAGTGGCCACAATAGCCTATTTTTGGTAACTACGCCAAAATAATCATGGCAACACACGAACTGTTGTAACCATGGGCCTCCTGCAGGCCATATGATCCATGGGCCTTCGTCTGGCCGTAGGATCCATTGGCCTTCTATATGGGCCGTAGGATCCATCGGCCTTCTATACGGGCCTTAGGGTCCATGGTCCTTCTACGGGCCATATGATCCATAGGCCTTCTATGGGCCATACTATCCATGGGCCTCATACGGGCCGTAGGATCCATGGGCCTTCTACGGGGCGTATCATCATTTCCCCAATCATGGGCCGTACTATTCATGGACCATAACGGGTTGTTAATAGGCCGTATTTGATAACTCTATGAAAACAGCCCAACGGGTTTTTTTACATGAAAATGGCCCAACATATTAACGGTCCGCAAATGGGCCGACTGTAACGACGGGCTGAATTTGGCCCACAAGCAGAAAATGACAGTAACGGCCCGTATGTAACCGAATGCTGCAAATGAGCCCAAGAATCAATGGGCCCTGAGAAGGCCGAAAGATAACTTGGGCTAGAAACGGCCCAATGGAATAACGGGCCGTTAATGGGTATTAAGTGATACACTGTTCATTACGGGCCAGTTTCACCACGGGCCATTAATGGGCCAAGAGTTACAAAGGTCCTCATATGGGCCGAAAGAAGTCATGGGCCACACATGGGCCGGAAGTTAAAACGGGCTGAATCATATTGGACGGCCCAGATGACGCTACTGGGCCTAATTCGGATAGGGCCTAACGGGCCCTGGGTTAGCGGGCTGTAAATGGGCTATATGCGAACATGCCGTTAACAGGCTTTCCCTGGGCCGGCCTGCCACCTTTTGACCAAGTCAAACTGGCCGGCCTCTTCACAGGAATGGGCCTCTGTTGGGCCGTGCCACGTGTTGCCGTATCATAGGAGCC
Source organism: Triticum timopheevii (assembly GCA_963921465.1). Lineage (NCBI taxonomy): Eukaryota > Viridiplantae > Streptophyta > Magnoliopsida > Poales > Poaceae > Triticum > Triticum timopheevii. The sequence continues at coordinate 334,681,452 of OY997274.1, read as the reverse complement.
TTCGGTCCAATGAGCGGATGACATCTGTCCCAACGGTGAGCCGACACGTGTTTCCTCCAGCGAATGATGATTTTACACGTGGAAAATCCCCATTGGTCGGGGCTATTAACGGGTTATCAGATCCAAAACCCGACCCGATAGCTTAACCGTGTTCTGTTACGGTGGATGCCATGTGTTGGTCACCCTTGACGAAAGCACTTCTGTGACGCGCGATTTATCGTCATGGAAGTGGACACTTCCGTGATGATAATTTTGGTAATGCCATGGAACACTTCTACGACAACACATGTATGACTATCTTGATTCTGCCATAAAATCGTCATGGATGTACATGCATGACAAAAAACGCGACCTACTGTGACAAACACGTATCATCACGGAAGTGTATTTTTTTTGTAGTGATAGGAGGATACGAAACATGTGCACAACCTATAAGAGACAAAGCGTATAAACTTTCTATCCCAAGTATGCTATGTATGTACAGCTCCCGGTGATTCTCTAGATGATACAAGATGATCGAATATGACAATTTCATATGCAATGGGGCGATGCTATGGCCCGACACCTGAGTATGCTTTGTATGTATGGTTCCCCTTTCTAGTGGACGAACTCGATGAACAAGCTAGAAAAAAGAAAAATCAGGGCAAATTTGGGGAATTTCGTGGATGGAAATTGGGAAAAGTGGAGGGAAGCTATATCCACTAGTAACACAACAAATCCATGGATCAAATTCAACAAAACATCATCCAACCAACAAACACACAAAAATAGGCTAGAAAGTGGGGATAGGGACTCCAAATTCATGATCAACAATGGCTCATGATACCAAGATGATGTAGGGTGGAACCCTAATGGCCGATCTTTCATGAAATGGAGGGGATTTCCCAAAAAATACGAAGAACACAAGAGAGGAGAACACTCAAATCAACTAGATCCAATCACACATGTGCTAAATCCACATACACAAAGGGGAGATACAAGATCCAAAGTCAAGAAAGGGGTACAAAAGGGGAACTAGTTCATCCCAATCCTTGAAGGAAAGAGGTCTTGAATCTTTGGTGGATCTTGATACGTCCATTTTGCATCATGTTAACCTACTGTTGTTCACTATGTTTTTATGCATAATAATTCTTTTTTGAGTAATTGTAATGCCTTTTCTCTCATAATATGCAAGGTTTACACAAAGAGGGAATACTAGCAGCAGGAATTATGGACCTGAAAAAGCTACGTTAGAGTTACCTATTCGGCACATCTCCAAATGAGCTGAAAATTGACGGAGAATTTTTTCGGAATATATGAAAAATAATGAAGAAAATAACTACCGGAGGACGCCCACCAGAAGGGCACAACCCACCTGGGCGCGCCAGGCACCCCAGGCATGCCCTGGTGGGTTGTGCCCTCCTCGGTACACCTCTGGTGCCCCTCTTCTGGTATATAAGTCATTTTGACCTAGAAAAAAAATAAGGAGAGGACTTTCGGGATGGACCCGCCGCCGTCTCGAGGCAGAACTTGGGTAGGAGCACTTTTGCCCTTTAGCAGAGCGATTCCGCCAGGGAAACTTCCCTCCTGGAGGGGGAAATAATCGTCATCGTCATTACCAACGACCCTCTCGTCTTTGGGAGGGCAATCTCCACCAACATCTTCAACAGCACCATCTCCTCTCAAACCTTAGTTCATCTCTTGTGTTCAATCACTACAAAAAAAGACACATCCGTGACATTTTGGGCCGAACGAATTTTTTTATGTCATACTTATGACACTTCTATGACGCTAATTATGACAAAACCCGGTATCATCATAGATGTGGTGGGCTCCTACTTCTATGACAAAAAACCATGACAGAAAATGAGCTTTTCATCCTGGGCGAGCCGGAGACGCACTTGCATGACTTCTTGGGGCCATCCATGACAGAAAAAATCATGGTAGAAGCGAGGGCGAGGAAAATTTCGAGGAGTTCCCAATTACGGCGGGTGGTCGGAGCCGAGCGATGCACGGAGGTTTGCGTGTTTCTCTCGTACACGTACGCGCGTGGGTGCAAGGCGTTGGGCTCCAACTAAACCCGAGTGAGGTGTTCGCCTACTGAAGCCGAGCGATTGCACTGGCTACGTGTTACTGAACCCGAGCTATCGATCAATCCCTTGCTGTTAACCGAACCCGATCGAGCGATTCCTTTGCTACTGCTACTAACTGAAGCCGATCGACCTGCTGCCTCTTGATGAATAGTGAGTGTTCTTGGGGGTTTGATGAACAGTTCCCGGTGGGGGTTGGATGAACAGGACCCTGTGGGGGTAGAGGCTGTTGCCGCTGGATAACACCGATCGAGCCGGTTGGGGGTGGATGAACAGGACCCCGTGGAGGGCTGGTTGAACAGTAGCCGGTGGAGGGCTGAATGAACAGTAGCCTGTGGAGGGGTGGTTGAACAGTAGCCGGTGGAGGCTAGATGAACAGGAGCCCATGGATGAACAGTAGCTGCTGGAGGCAGGAGGGAGATGCCGAGGATGAATAGTCGCAGGTGGAGGCTGGAGGAGGTCGACGGTGGATGAATAGTAGCCCGTGGGGGCTGGAGCGAGGCAGTAGACGGTGGATGAACAATAGCCCATGGAGTCCCGTTTTGCGGTACGCCACACCCTCCCGATGAACAGGACCCCCGTTTCAACCGTAGGAGGTCAAAGAGAAGTCAGTTTCCACTGTTTTGCAGTACGCCACACCCATCCCGATCAATAGCACCCCATTTCGACCGTAGGAGCTCGAACACAAGTTTGTTTCCTTCGTTTTGCGGTACGTCAGACCCTTCCCAATGAACAGGAGCCCGTTTCGACCATACGCGGTCGAACACAAGGCCGTTTTCCTCCATTTTGTGATATGCCAGACCCCATTCCAGTTGTTCCGTCTAAGCTATTGGCTCCCATTGAACACAACCCATTCTGACCCAAACTATTGCCTCCCGATGAACAGGATGCGTTCTGATCCAGTCACTTGGTTCCCGGCGAACACGACACTATTTTCTCCATTCCGACCCAGTCGGTTAGCTAAATATGAACAGGCCAACATCGCTGCCCTGGCCGTCCGTATGCGAGAGTATGCGTTTTGAGACCCTGCTCATATGTATGTACGTGGCCGTATTTTTTGCGTGTGGTTGTATGTACGTGTACACGGTTTAGACGGAACAGCCTGAACTGCTACTTGGGGGGCTCTGCTATGGCATGTGCTGCTACTTACTCGACCATGGTTCATCGTTGCAGAGTGACCGATCGACCAGTATGTGCATACACATCTGCGGCAAGATAGACAACGCTATGTACGCACTTCCTTGCCTGTGAATATATAGCTGTTGGGTCCCAGCTGTTAGGGGGGGATCATTTTTTTGCCTGTAATAAGGATGCACTTCCTTGTGTGCAAAGATGTAGCTGGTGGGTCCCAGCTGTTAGGGGAAGAAAACATTATTTTTCAAGGTAAAAAGGATGCAGTTGCATCCATGCGTCCATGGGCGTGGTGCGTCCCCACTGTCAGCCTCTCACATACAGTCATCTTCCGATGACTCTCATTTGTTGACCACGTTGACCACACCGTGCCGAGCGCACCAAGGCCAGTGGACGACGGCGAGGCCCCAGACTGGAACGACCCGGAGATGGGGAAGACGCGACTTTGGAGTTGCAGATGGAGAGGAGGGAAACTTTACTGGTTCGGCTGTGAGGCAGCACTGCTGCCCACGGGACACATGAGCAAGAACAGAGGTTGAAGAAGTAGCATGGATGTTGGATTAACATCCAACGGTCTAGCTGCTAGAATCATTTGTTGATTAAGTTGACAAATCCCTCCGTACACGTCAGCTTAGTAGGCCCACAAGTAAGCCACCAAATCTGTCGGGTCCCAGCTGTCATTGGGAGGAATAGTTTCTTTCGCATAACAAGAAGGCACTTCCTTCCATGCAAAGATACAGCCGGTGGACCCAGCTTTCAGTGGGAGGAAACATGTTTTCAGCTTAATAAGGAGGAACTTTCCTTGTGTGCGACCATGGACCTCGTGGATCCCAGCTGTCAGGCTCTCCATGTATAGTCTTCTTCCGACGACTCTCATTTGTTGACCACGCCGCGCCGAGCGCAGCGAGGCAGTGGATGATGGCAAGGACCCGGATGGGAATGACTTGGAGATGGGAAGATGTGGCAGTGGAGTCGCAGATAGAGAGGAGCACAAGGGTTATAGCTGGTTCTGGTGCGGCGTGGGGCTGCAGTCGGTGGAGAATAACAGGAGGTGTGGAGGGGTGGAGGGATGGCCTGGCCGGCGGTGGGGTAGCGCTTCGCTGCGATGCGTGCTAAGCAAATCCACTAGCCACCGGAGGCCAGAACAGGCGGTCCCGGCGACGTTGGAGCAAGAAGACAAGAGATTGAAGGTGCATGCCAGCCGTTGGATATAAATCCAATGGCTATGGATGTCATAATCATTTGTTGACTAAGTTGGCAATGCCTTGCATAGGCTTGGACCTATTGGCCCACATGTTAGCCTGCAAAAATGTGGCATATATTTAACCCATGTTTTCTAGAATTTACAGTCCTGCTGCTGGGCTCGGTTCACAAATAATTTTGTGTCAATGCGGCCCATTTAATATTTTCTAAGAAATCCCAGCCCATTTGCACTTTCTTGAAATCCACAAATTAGCTGGGCTTGTTCTATATATAATGTTAGGTTAGAAGGAGAAATTAATATTAAAAAAATTAACCGGGGCGACACATTTTTTATATATAAATTAACAAATTAGCGAGTTATTGCTCAAAATAAAAATGAGCGCGTTATTAGTACATTGGTCCTTAAAATCTTCGCAAGCTTTTGTACGCAATCAGCAGGATTTTCCTTGCCTGTGAGTCAAAAACAACCAGGATTTTCCTTGCCAACTTCTGTTAAACATTTACTTTTATAAGTTAATAATACGTGAGATGTCTTTATAATGTATATATAAGTCTCTATTAAATATACGATAATAGTAATAATATAAATATATATAATATGGTTAGAAGGGAAAACATAGATTGGACACAATATTATTATTCTTATATATAGATAAATATAATAGAGATTTGCGTTTTATTTAAAAATTATATTGGGTTTCTGATCTTTAAGAAAAAGTAAAACCTACTTAGAAGGCCCATAGGCCGGTACGTACATGATGGACCTCAAAAAATAAGTTGAAACTACTATCTCGGTATGCCGTGGGCTACGCATGTTAAAAGACAAAACCTAGGCCTAGCTGATACTCGTTCGCCCTCTGGAAAAGATGATACTAGCTAGATCCCCGATACCCCTTTCTCGCAACAACAACAAAAAATGATCCCCGATACCCCTGGAAAAGAAAGCTCCCCGATGACACCGTTGGAAATTTATTTCGTTTATTAACTATAGGTTGACAAACCCGTGGGCCCCAACATCAGTATACAATCAGGAGGAAGCTTTTTTCCAATTAGGCACTTTCTTGTGTATGGCTTGGACCTGGTGGGTCCCCATTGTCAGTCTCTCGATGTACAGTCATCTCCTGATTCCTCTCGTTTGTTGAGAATGTTGACAACGACATACGGCGGCGCCATGGCAAGCGCACACGGATGGGAAAGAACAGGAGCCGGGGAAGACACATTCATTCTTTCGAACATACCACACCAACCCGATGGTTGCAGTCCTCTCACCCAAAAGCTGTACTGCTCGGGTTTGATTCCAATAGGTGCAGTTGAAAAATATCTAACACTTGCCAAAAATTCATCCCTAGTTTACCCAGTTTTTCGCACACTCAACGTTGTCTTGCCTTTTTGAAAATAGCATATCTTTTTGACTTTGCATCATATGAAGATGTGCTATACATGAATGTTGGTCAGCATGATGTTAACTTGTTGTTAGTTCCATTTTTACCATGAATAAAATTTCCAACATTCTGTTATCCATGTTTGAAAAGTGCATGTTGATTTAAATGCTCTGCCTCTGAAACATGTAGTTTCTTATCTGAAAATCACTTGGACAAGCAGCCATCAGTGGTGTTGGATTCGATGTCGCGCTTCTTCAATCCCCCAGTAGCGGGAGGGGTAAATAAACTTCCATCCCGTGCTACCGGTTGGGGAATGGAGTGGACTGGATTAAAGAGGGAGTCGGCGGTGTGACTAAAGAAGCACATCAGACGCGATTATTTTTCTCAGTGGATGGCTCTTGATGGCATTTTTTTACTTGCGTTTGCACATACAACTTGTATATTTAGCCTCCTAGTCTGTGGTGGACCAGCAACCCATTTGCTGGGTGGGCCAGCCTATAGAAATCAGCACTCGATTTTCATCAAGCCCCCAAAACAATGCAGTACTATGTTACATTTGAGGCCATAAACATTACAACACGGGTTGAGATGGGGAAGGGGGAAGACAGAGCAAAAAGATAAAAAAGAGCTGATGCGTTGGTGCTACCCTAACAAGTAGGTGCAATTCTTCTTGGGAAGGTGTGCTGTTGACACCCACACGTCACAAATCCCAGAGTAGACATACTAACAAGTTCACACACAAGTACAATAGAAAAGGTAAACATTCGTATCAAACTCAGGTTCACAGGACACGTTCATATTCATAGCCAACATTCACAATCAACAACTCAAAAGATTCATATATACACAAGTCTAGCATGTCTATGCATCCAAATTATTGATAGATCATAAGACAATTTTCATAGATAATTCACAAAAAGATTCAGATATACACATGTTCAGTATATTTATGCATCCAAATGATTGAGATCACTGCGGATGTCATCCATGGACAAACTTTAATTACATAGGGTATAGATTGGTAAATGGTGTTCAGTCCCAGGTACTTCTTGCTAAAATTAATGCTTGTATGAGTAAACATTCGAGTACATAAGAGGCAGCACAGACAATCTTAACTTTGCTTGTAGGTTTATCCTCGAGATAGTGGCCTCGATGCCAAGGGGCGAGGGAGGTCTGAGCAACTTGGCCACTACTTTCATCCAACTTGTCTACTGGCTCGTCTTGGTCCTGTTGCTCACCAAAGTTCTACATTGCAGACAAGAAAGGAGGTGGTCGATAAAATGAACCACCCAAAAATTTTGTGTAGTTCAACTGAAATGGCGCATCCCTGGCATGCAGACTGATTAAGTACCAGAAGAATATACACGTCAACCAACTTGTCTAGAATATTTTGACTCCATGCCATACAGTTTGCTACCATATGTGTTGATAACCAAAAGGCAGAAGTTGGGAGCAAATACTGGACTGCGTTTTTCTGGGCTACGAGCCAAGCAATATTTTTGGCGTTCACTCCTAATAGTTGGAGTTTGACAACTGGTTGACGCCATTTGATACTCAAATGAATATACGCACTTCTTTTTGTCAACATCGATGCTTGTCTAAGTGAACTTTGGAGTACATAGAAGCAGCATAAGTATCTGTCCATCAGATATTTTTGTGCAGTTCTACTGAAATCGCCCAATGTAATGATTTGCCTACGAGTTCAGGCTCCAAGTTACTCCTTTATGAAATCGACAAATAGTAGCACAATACCAAATTACCAATACATATGAAAAGCACAATAATCAGTATAATGACCGGTACCAACCTGTGTGAGGTAACATATCAATTACTATTTCCTTTGACTGGAAGCTGAGATAAGCGACTGACATGAAAGGAAGGAAGCAAGAAAGCCGAGACAAAGCAACTGACAGGAAGGGAAGGAAGCGGTCGAGGCAATGAAGCACCCAAAGTTTTTGTGTAGTTCCACAAAAATCCAGCATCCCTATTGGCACATATATTGAGAGAGTGAGATTACTGTAATAGTGGGACTATTTGATGAAACATACACTAACAAATAGAAGCACCCTCATTATCTTAATGTGTAAAGTTAGCAACATAGTAGTCTTGCTTAAAGAGAGGTATTAGTTTATTTAATTAGTGCCAATTAGATCAACACTCAAAGCATTGCCATGTATCATAGGTTGCAAAACTTTAAAATGCAAAGATAAAGAAGTTTCTCATGACAGTTGCAACATAGTAGCATGATACATATATATGTACAACAAACTAATATGGCTGAAGGCCATAGACCGGTACCAACCTGAGCAAAAAAGCTTATTCAAGTAGTCCCAGAAGAGATGATAAAGCACTCACTGAAATCACTCAATAGTATATATTTTTGTGCACTTCAAATGCATGGTTGAAATAACTCTTGTTTACCAGTGGTGAGATTTTATCGAAAGATTATCAAGAACTTCCAGCAGAGTTAAAGCACTGGCTGGGATACAGTTCATTGTGTTCTCTTGTGTAGTTCCACTAAAATGTATGATTGGCACAACATGATCCCTATTTGCACAAGTAGGAACAAGGTGAAACCTTCATTAGCTTAGTGAGAAAGGATAGAAAGACTATAGCATTATTATGTCATGACACTACCAAGATTCCCTCCCTGCTCCATCACATGATTCACCTCGACAGACATAGATATACACGTACATGATTCAGCATAGGGTGCTACTAAAGATTTGTTTAACTTCAACAGGAAAATTAGGCAGCAATAAATTTGTGCTACTTAAGTACTCCTAATTAATTAAGTGACCTTGGAGGAGAGATAGCAGAAGTGGAAGGGCTCCCTGGAGGATCGTCTCACATGTAAGGGAGACGTTGCTGGAGCCCTTGAATGGCCTCGACTGAGGCCTCGGCTTCAACAAGATCACCGTGGCACTGTTGATTGTGTAGAGCTGGGTCACACATGCATCCAGAATCCGGTTAATTAGTATGATGTGTCGTTAAGCCAAGTGCTGCATTTCGCTATCTATCTCTACTCTATTATCTATTACTCTTGTACTCTTACAAAAAAATAGAGTTGGTGATCTTGCTGTTAAGTGCATCTCGATGTTACGTGCAACGAACGAGCATCTTGCTAGTCTTCCAAGTAAACTAAGACTAGTAGCAACATAGGAATACAATACCACTAGCAAGATGTCCGGATAACATAGGATGGGACCATCGAGTGATCTTCTTCATTTCCTCCTCCTTCTTATTCTTCTTCTTCTTCCTCTTCATGCTCTGTTTCTCTTTCTCCTCACCAGTTGCTAAAACCAAGTACAAGATTGGCCTTCTATTTCAGAATTGGTTTTGTCAGTGAGGGAATACAAGTGTACTAGTAAACAATAGCATTATTTTCTCATGGCAGTCCAAAATAGAGATGAACACATGCATTCAATATCATTCTTACCTAACGGAAGGTTATGGTGCCAATTTGGATGATGAAGATTGGAACACAAATCTCCCTTTGTGCAGTTCCACCGAAATGAACCAACGTTTTGATTATGACATTCCGGTTAAACAACACAAAAGTCACTTCTTTTAAGAAGTGTTTTGTGAAGTGCACCAAAAGGTCGCAATAGCAATGAAGTGAAATGGATATCCCTGTTTGCACAAAAAGCAATAGAGGAAACAGTCGGAGTCTCAAACAATTAATGGCAAAAACAATTGGCTAAACTTTTCATGGCTTATAATAGTGGCATGGCTTCATTTTACCTGGGGCATTAGATTAAGAACAGCTAAATATTTGCTATAAGGGCATGGGACAGTGGGTGCACGAGCAGTCCAGCACCATGTACCTAAACTGGGGCATAAAGTGGTGATTCAGATTTTGTTGCCCTGAGAAACAAACATCCAAGAAACATATCTGGGTTGGTCCCATTTTTGATGGGAAATTTTTGTTTTTGCCACTCTAGATTTTGCCAATTTTCCTTATGCCCTTTAGATTTTGAAATTTCACTTTTGCCACTCTTAGTTTTTGACAATTATCACAATTGCCATTCCCGTGGCAAGAACAAAATTTTTAGTGTGGCAATTGTGATAATTGTCAAAAGATAAGAGTGGCAAAAATGAAAAAAAATTATTTTGCTTTTGCCATAGAATGGCAATTGTCATAACTATCAAAAACTAAGAGCGGCAAAAGTGAAATGTCAAAATCTAGAGTGGCATAAGGAAAATTGGCAAAATCTAGAGTGGCAAAAACAAAAATTTCGCATTTTTGTTCACTCTAGCCACCTACTCCTATGTGAGGATAGCAAATCTAGTCATGGTCATACCACTATGTAAAGCATTTTCTCTATATTTCCCTTTTTGACCAAGAGACGGGTTGGATGACCAGTCTGTAATACTTTCACCCTCTTTCCTTCCTGTTTGTACCAAGTCCGATGTACATACTAAATTTTTCCTGTTTATTTTTTGTTTGAACCAAGTACAAGTTTCGACTCCATGAAGTAGCTTTACCTCTGTAGGACCTTGAGAAGAGGTGTCTAGAGGGGGGAGGGGTGATTAGACACTAAGTACCAAAGTTGCAGTTTTTAACTTCTTTAAGTTTAAGTGGAGTTTAGGCACAAGTTTAACATTCACAATACATAACAAGCAAGCATGCAAAGAGTATATGAGCAGCGGAAAGTAAAGCATGCAACTTGCAAGAATGTAAAGGGAAGGGTTTTGGAGGATTCAAACGCAATTGGAGACACGGATGTTTTTGTCGTGGTTCCGATAGGTGATGCTATCGTACATCCACGTTGATGGAGACTTTAACCCACGAAGGGTAATGGTTGCGTGAGTCCACGGAGGGCTCCACCCACGAAGGGTCCACGAAGAAGAAACCTTGTCTATCCCACCATGGCCGTCTCCCACGAAGGACTAGCCTCACTAGCGGTAGATCTTCACGAAGTAGGCGATCTCCTTGCCCTTACAAACTCCTTGGTTCAACTCCACAATTTCATCGGAGGCTCCCAAGTAACACCTAGCCAATCTAGGAGACACCACTCTCCAAGAAGTAACAAATGGTGCGTTGATGATGAACTCCTTGCTCTTGTGCTTCAAATGATAGTATCCCCAACACTCAACTCTCTCTCATAGGATTTGGATCTGGTGGAAAGAAGATTTGAGTGGAAAGCAACTTGGGGATGGCTAGAGATCAAGACTCATATGGTAGGAATGGAATATCTTGGCCTCAACACATGAGTAGGTAGTTCTCTCTCAGAAAATATATGCTGGAAGTGTAGGTTCGTTCTGATGGCTCTCTCCACGAATGAAGAGGAGGTGGAGTAGTATATATAGCCTCCACACAAAATCTAACCGTTACACACAATTTACCAAACTTGGTGGGACCGAATCAACAAACTCGGTCGGAACGATTTAGCAAATCTAGTGACCCTTTGGATTTTCGGTGGGACCGACATGCAACTCGGTAGGACCGATGTGGTTAGGGTTAGGGCATAACGTAATCTCGGTGTGACCGATTACACAAACTCGGTGAGACCGATTTTGGTAATTAGCTAACCAGAGAGTTGGTCAGGCAAACTCGGTGGGACCGATTACTCAAACTCGGTGAGACTAATTTTGGTAATAAGTTAAGCAGAGAGTTTGCATTGTAATCTCGGTAGTACTGATAGCTCAAACTCGGTGGGACCGATTTTGGTAATGGACATACATAGAGAGATAACAATCCCATCTCACTGAGACCGAGATCTCTATCAGTAAGACCGATTTGTCTAGGGTTTGTGGCAGTGGCTATGACATCTGAACTCGGTGGCGCCGGATAGAAGGAATCGGTATGGCCGAGTTTGACTTTAGGTTTAGGTCATATGTGTGGAAGTGGGAAAGTAGTTGAGGGTTTTGGAGCATATCACTAAGCACTGTGGAGCAAGAAACTCATTAAGCAACACCTCATCCCTTCTTGATAGCATTGGCATTTCCTATAGACTCAATGTGATCTTGGATCACTAAAATATAAAATGAAGAGTCTTGATCTTGAAGCTTGAGCCAATCCTTTGTCCTTAGCATCTTGAAGGAGTTCCCACATCCTTTAGTCCATGCCCTCCATTGTTGAACTTATTTAAAACATACTAGATAAAAGTGTTAGTCCAACAAGAGATATGTTGACATTAATTACGAAAACCACCTAGGGAGCACTTGTGCTTTCAATCTCCCCCTTTTTGCTAATTGATGACAACATACATCAAAGCTTTAGATAAAGATATAAAGAATAGCAAGTAAAGCTTTGGAAGGACGTGTAACAAGCATAGGCTCCCCCTACATGTATGCAATCATGTGAATATGGAATATAGTCATGTGAGAGCATAACCATGATAGAGTAGGCAATGTGTTACATGTATCTTGGCCATATGCATCAGAGCAAAGAATTTTAAAGAAAATACCTTCATGCTCATGGGTCCTTCTTGCAAACAGTATGTACATCAGCAAGAATTCCTCATACACATGATTGTGATGAATATACTTACCTTGTAGTCTTGAGTTGGTTTAGGATGGAATGAACCTGCGTAAACAAGGTTAGATAACACAGGTACATCTACTAGCCAGAGCAAACAGAAGAAACCACAAGAATACCAAGACTGGGATGACATGTAGAGAGTGAGTACTCAGTACCACATTGGATTAGACATGTCCTCAAGAGTAAAGATATCCAATGAATTTAAATGATTTCTTTCCCTTAGATGTCTTGCTCCTGCTGAATCTAGCATGGGATACTGGGAGAAGATAGGGAACAGAAAATCAGAGCTGAAGGATATAAATGAACAGAGCTAATGCAAATAAGCATATATGAACATGTCTTTCCACTCAAGAAGACATGTGGCATCTCTCCTCTTGAACACCAAGCATCTGGGATCCTTGAGAAATACTTTCTACTTGAGTATTCTCTCCCCCTGGAGATCTCTTTCTCCCCCTGAGGAGGTGATACTCTCTCTCTCTCTCTCTCTCTCTGATGTGATCTCTCTAAGTGATAAGCTTTGATGTGATATCTCTCTCCCCCTTTGACATCAATTTCCAAGAAGGGTTTGATCCTTGAGTCACAGCACAAAGCATTTGTATAAATGTGATGCTTCTAGAGGACAAGATTCATTGAGTGGAGCTGGATCAGAAGAAACACAGAATAAGTGGCAACCTGTTTTTCCTGTTGTGAAATCGGTGGCACCGAGTGGTATGCTTCGGTTGTACCTAAAGGATTCGGTTGGACCGAAAACAACAAATCGGTGAAACCGAGTTCATCGCAGAGAAAACACTTGTCACCTCAGCTCACTAGACTAGTAAGATCTCACAAAGATTTGCAAGGAATTTACTGAATAATATGTTAAATGAATTAGATGCAGAAAATGCAGAGCAAACAGAAAGAAATCTAGATGAAGTTTTTTTGAAAGGGGAAAGAAATATGCATGAGAAAATGCAAAAACACAGAAAAGAACACAAGAGAACTTCATCTAGAGATGGTCGGGGACAAAGTCACCTATGTTGGAGTATATTGACTTAGGAGTCAAGTGAAATCACTTGATCATAGGTCATACTCATCGTTTAAGCTCGAAATGGGGTTGCCATTTTTTGGTTAAGCATCTTGATGTATTCACATATTGTCGAGTTGCTTTAGCTCATGACTTGGAGTAAAGCTTCTCTAAAATGGAATAACATACCTTGGTTGGTGGTGTTGAACATGAAGTTGAACTTGTGTGGGTTGCTCAAGGTTGTGATGTAGGGTGGAACCCTATAGCGCCGATCTTTCACGGTTGGAGTGGATCCTACGGGGAATCATGAAGAACACGCGGAAGCACAAAGGGGAAACACGGGGAAAACGAGAGAGAATCACTCAACCAACAAGGAATCGATCACACAAGTGCTAGATCACCACACACATAAGAGATCCACAAGATCCAAAGTCAACAAAGGTAAGGATACAAAGGAACCGTTCTTCTCCGCGAGGAGGCCTTGATGTTCTTCACTAGAAGGGGTCTTGAATCCGCTTGGGGGATCTTCTCCGAAGAGGTCGTGATCTCCGAGGAGAAGTATCCAAGTGGATAAGCAAAGGCTCTCACACAAATATGAGCTAATCCAATGCTAAGTCTCAAAGTGAGGAGATGGGGTCCTATAAATAGACTAGGGGGCGAAGGGGTACATGGGCTCAGCCCAACACGCGCACACAGGCGCTAGCCGGATGATCCAGACGAGGGTCCGGATGATCCGGGCTGGTCCGGATGGTCCGGGTGGAGGCCCGGATGAGCTGGAGGCCCGGCTGGTGGCGGCGAAGGGCCGGATGTCCGGCTAGTGGTCCGGATGTCCGGGCAGGGTCCGGATGATCCGGGACTGGGTCCGGATGATTTGGCTTCGGGTTTGAGCTTCGGGAGTCTTCGGGTGAGTTAGCCGGATCGTCCTTGCCGGGGTCCGGATCGTCCGGGCTCTATCCGGATCGTCCGGGCCGCCGTCCGGATCGTCCGGCCCTCCTGGTCCTTGGTGCTTTTTCATCTCCGTCTTCATGCATGTCTTCCGCTTTCGGTTCTCCTTGCTTCCTAGCTTCTTCATGGTTGACTCCTTGGTACCTGAGTATGCATAGCGTTTCCGTTCGAGGTAGTAACCATGTCTCATGTGAATCGAAAGGGAATTGTGAGAGGAGTGATGTCACCTCAGTTTCAAGAGCTCTTGCACGTGCTCGAGTCATAGGTCCTTGTGGTGTTGGATGTGTTGATGTAGAGTCCATGGGGATGATGGAAGGATGCTCCGCATCATATCCCCTCCCTTCGAAAGGATCCGACCTCGGATCAAGATCTTCATCACCATGGAAAGGCGAGAGGTCTTTGACGTTGAAGGTGTCGCTCATGTTGTACTTGTCGCTTGGTAGGTCGAGATTGTAAGCGTTGTTGTTGTAGCGTGCTAACACCTTGAAGGGTCCATCGGCTCGAGGTAGAAGTTTGGACTTGCGTTCGTTGGGGAAGCGTTCCTTGCGAAGGTGTAGCCACACGAGGTCTCCAATGTTGAATATCATGGGGTTCTTGTTGATGTTGAGCTTGGTCTCGAGTCGTTGTACTTGGCGTTCGATGGTGTGTCTTGTATCTTCATGCATCTTCTTGATGTAGCTTGCACGGGCACTTGCGTCGAGCTTGGTACGCTCTTGTAGAGGAAGAGGTAGAATGTCCAATGGGGACAATGGGTTGAAGCCGTAGACGACCTCGAAGGGGGACTTGCCGGTAGTCGAATGTCTTGCACGGTTGTAGGCGTACTCGGCGATGGGTAGACATGCTTCCCACTCCTTGATGTTCTTCTTGATCAACACGCGAAGTAGAGTGGAGAGAGTCCGGTTCGTCACCTCCGTTTGGCCATCGGTTTGAGGATGGTATGCCGATGAGAACAAGATCTTGATTCCGAGCTTGGCACAAAGAGTCTTCCAAAAGTAACTCAAGAACTTGACGTCACGATCGGAGACGATTGTCCTTGGTACTCCATGGAGGCGCAAGATTTCCCTACAAAAGAGATTTGCAATATGTGAAGCATCGTCTACCTTGTTGCAAGGAATGAAATGTGCCATCTTAGAAAATCGATCCACAACAACAAACACGGAATCCTTTCCATTTTGAGTTCTAGGCAAACCAAGTACAAAAGCCATGCTAATGTCTTCCCAAGGTTGATATGGAATAGGAAGAGGCATGTAAAGACCATGAGATTGAGCTTTTGACTTAGCTTTGCGGCATGTAGAGCATCGGGTGGTGAAGCGTGAGACGTCTCGAAACATCTTGGGCCAAAAGTAGTTCTTGGAGAGCGTGGCGAAGGTCTTGTTGCGTCCAAAATGTCCCATGAGTCCGCCTCCATGAGCCTCTTGCAAAAGGAGCAAATGAAGAGAAGACTCGGGAATGCATAGTTTGTTAGCTCTCATAAGATAACCATCCTTGAGGTAATATTGTTCCCAAGATGTATGTGTCAAACATTTAGCATAATGAGGTGCAAAAGATGGATCACTAGCATACAAATCTTTGATGTGCTCAAAGCCAATAACATTCAACTCAAGTTGGGTGACAAGCGTGCATATGCGTGAAAGTGCATCAGCAACTACATTTTCTTTACCCTTGATGTACTTGATCACATATGGGAAAGATTCAATAAATTCACTCCATTTGGCATGACGCTTGTTCAATTTAGTTTGACCTTTCAAGTACTTAAGCGTTTCATGATCGGTATGGATGACAGACTCATGAGGTCTAAGATAATGTTCCCAAACATGTAGTACACGCACTAAAGCATACAATTCCTTTGTCATATACGGGATAGTTAAGTTGAGCACCGGAGAGTTTTTCACTAAAATAAGCAATGGCTCGTTTTTCTTGCATCAAAACTCCGCCAATTCCGGTACCACTTGCATCACAATGAACCTCAAAAGTTTTGTCAAAATTGGGCAAAGCAAGAATCGGAGCATGAGTAAGCAAAGACTTGAGCTCATCAAAAGCGTTGGATTGCAAAGATCCCCAAACAAAAGGAGTATTCTTCTTACTCAAAGCATGCAAAGGAGCTGCAATAGTGCTAAAGTTTTTCACAAAGCGACGATAAAAACCTGCAAGACCAAGGAAACTTCGGACTTGTTGCAAATTGGTGGGTTGGGGCCAATTTTTAATTGCTTTAATTTTAGTTTCATCAACATGGACACCCTTGGAAGAGACAACAAAACCCAAGAAAACCACTTTGTCAACGCCAAAAGTGCATTTTTTCAAGTTGGCATAAAGACTTTCCTTTCGATGTGTTTGCAAAACAAGCTTAACATGGTCAAGATGCTCTTTCATGGTTTTGCTAAACACAAGAATATCATCGAAGTAAACCACAACAAAGATTCCAATATAAGGTCTAAGCACATGATGCATAAGACGCACGAAAGTACCGGGAGCTTCCGATAAACCCATAGGCATGACTAACCACTCATATAAGCCAAATTTGGTTTTGAAAGCAGTTTTCCATTCATCACCCTCATGAATGCGGATTTGATAATAGCCACTTTTAAGATCAATTTTTGAGAAAAAGTTGGCTCCACTAAGTTCATCAAGCATATCATCTAAGCGAGGAATGGGATGCCTATAGCGCACGGTGATAGCTTTTATAGGTCTACAATCGGAACACAAGCGGAAACTTCCATCGGGCTTAGGCACAAATATAACGGGAACGGCACAAGGGCTTAAGCTTTCACGTACATGACCGTTGTCGATTAGTTGTTGTACTTGCTGTTGAATCTCCTTGGTTTCTTCGGGATTGACACGGTATGGAGCTTTGTTTGGAAGTGGCGCTCCGAGGATGAGGTCTATTCGATGCTCAATGCCTCGAAGAGGAGGTATACCCGGAGGTAGCTCATTGGGGAAAACATCTTGAAATTCCTGCAAAAGAGATTGAAACACCAAAGGTAGCTCGTGAATGGTGTTAGTTTTTGTTTCTCCATCCTTGCACACAAGGACAAAGTGCATCACACTCGATGGGTTCTCAAACACTTCTCTCATCTCACTTTTGGTTGCAAATAGTATGAGGTTTTTCTCTCTAGGCGAAGAGGCGCTCAAATTTAGCTTGTGGCTCTCACTCAATTTTTGGTGGCTCACTTTCTCACTCTTCTCTCTTTGGTTGGTGTCTTGTTTGTCGGCTATCACTTGAGTAGGAGACATGGGTCGTAGCACATATTCTTTTTCTTTCATCTTGAAGCTATAGTGGTTTGTACGCCCATTGTGGAAGACACCACGGTCGAATTGCCATGGCCGACCAAGGAGGAGGTGGAAAATGGTTAATGGGACCACATCACACTCCAAAATGTCCTCATATGCACCAATTTTGAAGGATACTTGGACCGTATGCTCAACTCGTATAGTGCCGGAGTCACTTAGCCATTGAACCTTGTAGGGGTGCGGGTGTTTCTTCTTGACCAATTGAAGCTTGGAGCATAGTTCTTCGCTTGCCAAGTTGTGGCAACTACCTCCATCGATGATGACCTTGATGGATCGTCAATTGATGCCGGCCTTTGTGTGGAATATGTGGCATCGTTGGTCTTCTTCTTGTTGATGTTGAAGTGTCAAGACCTTGGAGGCAACGAGAGCGGGGCTCGTATCTTCATCACAAAAGACTTGATCATCTTCATCCTCGTTCACGCGTCGGTGCATGGCCACTTGCTCAATAGCTACCATTTCATCTTCACTCATTGAGTCGTAGGTGCCATCGTCGTTGAGGATCATGGTGCGCTTGTTGGTGCATTCATAGGACTTGTGGCCTCGGCCGCCGCAAGTGAAACACTTGAAGGAGCTTGTCTTGACGGTCTCATCGGTTGGAGTAGATGATGAAGCACGCGGCTTGGAGTTGCTTGTAGTAGGAGGAAGACGACTTGAACTTGTGGAAGTTTTCTTGTAACTTGACTTGTCATCGTTGCTTGGAGAAGGCTTGGTTGATGTCGAGATTGGAGTAGTTGTTGAAGCTTGGTTGTTGGAGAAGCCGTATGTCTTGGAGGAGTACTTGGCGTACTTGAAGTCATCTTGCACTTGTCGTTCCGCCTTTGTAGCTTGATGCACGAGCTCAATGAGGTTGGAGTAGGGTTGGAAGTCGGCGATCTTCTTGATGGGATGATTGAGTCCATTCAAGAATCGTGCCATTGTTTGCACATCATGACATTGGCTCGAATCATGGCAATCTCCATTTCCTTGTAGTATTCTTCAACACTCTTTGTTCCTTGCTTGAGGAGTTGTAACTTCTTGAAGAGATCACGGTTGTAGTAGGTGGGCACAAATCGTGCTCGCATGACATCCTTCATTTGAGCCCAAGTGGTGATTGGAGGTTCACCTCTTGCTTGTCGGTGCTCAAGGACTTGTTCCCACCATATGAGCACATAGTCTTGGAACTCAAGTGATGCCATAGCGATCTTCTTCTCTTCCTCATAGTTATGCAAACGAAAGAATTTGTCGACCTTCAATGCCCATGAGAGGTACTCTTCGGGATCATTGCTTCCATTGAACTTGGGCATTGTGAATTTGAGCTTGCCATAGCGTTGCTCTTGGAGTGGAGGAAGTCCATGATCAACTTGCTCTTGTTGACCTTGAGGTTGGGGTTGTGCTTGAGGAGCTTGTGGAGGAGCTTGTGGGGCTTGACGTTGCGCCCGCGGATGGTAGTTCCTCTCTCGGATTTCTTCTAAAAGGGCTTCCTCTTGATTGCGCCTTTCGCGATTGCGGTTGGTGATAGCTCGACTTGATGCTTGAAGGGCACGTTCCGCCTCAAGAGCTTGTGCTTCTCGTTGTTGTTGTTGAAGACGTTGAGCCTCGACGTCTTGTTGTTGTTGGTGTAGACGTGCTTGTTCTTGTTCTTCCTGGCGACGAAGACGTTGTCGTTCTTGAGTTTGAGCAAATGCTACTTGGTTTGATTGAGGACGAGGAATTTGTTCATCAACTTGCTCTTGGGAATGCTTGTCGTGTAGCGGGTTGCGAGATGCATGACGGTCTTGATGCGCGGCTCGTCGAAGAGTGTTCGATGACGGTGTACTTGTGCCGGAGAAGGAGTCGTCGGAGTGGCGACTTGAGTGGCTCCGTCTTGAGTATGAGGATGTAGAAGGAGGCCGGTTCACCAACAAGGCGCGGATCTTGTCTATTCTTGCATCGTTCTCTTGCTTGTGCGCGTCGAGCTTGTTGTCGAAGTAGTCTCTTGTACGTTGCTCGGAGAGTCGCGAGTCGGTGGCGAGGTTGTCAATGCGGTCGTTCATTGCTTGTTGCTCTTGATGTAGAGCTCGTTGTGCGCCAAAGAGGTGGCTCTTGGTGGCGTATGATGACATGTCGTCGTCTTGCTCGATGAAGAGTGGGTTTGTAGAAGAACTTGGCCTATCCATCATTTCAAGCAAATTGTGAGTGGTAGAAGGAGAAGAACTAATACCAATGTACCTTTGACCGAAGTTGAAGATGAATCAAGTTCACTCAAATGTGGACAATGGAATAGCACTATTGGTACCAATCCTTGTCGGTTCTCACCCCTACACAAGTAAAAGCTTTTGGTGGAGCTTGGTTAGGATGGTGGCACAAAATTGATTGCAATCGTTAGCTTGACTCAAAAATGTTGAAGAAGATTCGCAAATTCGCATATGCAACAAGTAGACCAAGCAAGTAGTGGTACACGGAAACACACACGCAAATAGATAAATGGGATTGTGCAAGCCAAAAGTGAGCCAAAATGTGGAATCCACGAAAATGCTCTTGTTGCACAATACTAGAGAGACGCTAGCACGATTGCACAATAGGAGGATACGGAGCTTGTGCACAACCTACTAGGAAAAAATGCAACGATCTCTATCCCAAGTATGCTATATGTATGGTATTTCGGTGCAATGATCCAAGATGATCTTATATGACAATCTTAATGTAGTATGATGCTATGGTTCTTGCTTATAAGCTCTTTGCTTATCTTTCCTCTTTGCTTAAAAGCTTGAGTGGCTCTTTCTCTTTTGAGCTCTTTTCTTATGCAAACTTGACGAAACAAGATAGCAATTGTGTATGCTATGACAACTTTGTGACACACAAGTTGATTCCGAGATATGCACCACGATGGTATGTACGATATGGAGTATGCTTACTAATGTGCACAAGTCACGTTGCCGACAATACTCAATGGCTAGTCTCGATGGGTAAGCAACGCAAAAGATGGTCTATGATTGTTATCAATGCAATTGCAGGGTATGACAAAGATGTCATCGAAGTTACCGTCCGTAGCGAAGATGAGTAGTCGACGAAAATGAGTGGTAGTTGTTGATGTCGCACCGCACATAAATAGCCGAAACACAATAGGACACGGAAATCTCAACTCAAATTCTCGAAACCAAAGTCGAATGGTAGTACGGAGGTTGTGTCGTGGGTTTTGGCAAGTGGAAGTGGTGGTGGTTGGAGTGGGGAGGTATGTAGGTGTAGGTGGTGGTGGTGGTGGAGGAGGACTGCAAAACTGCAGTGTCAGCAGAGGAAGCCGGATGATCCGGGCCAGGAGCCGGATGATCCGGGCGTGTCCGAAAGATCCGGGTCAGGGTCCGGATGATCCGGGCAGGTCAATCGCGGTCGGGAACTGCTCGGGAAGAACTCGAAAACAGTGAGAAATTTGACGATTTCGCGGATTTTGGATGGATTTCGAGGGGGAGAAGGCGGGGAAAAGCAAGATCCACGAGTTACACACCGAATCCACGGATCAAAATCAACAAAACATCATCAAAACCAACAAACCACAAAAAAATTTGGGGGCTATTTTTTTTGGTGGGGATTTTCGGATTTAGGACGAAAACAACAAAATCAAGCTAGAAAACACGGGGTAGGGGCTCCAAAAACGTGATCAACATAGCTCATGATACCATATGATGTAGGGTGGAACCCTATAGCGTCGATCTTTCACGTTTGGAGTGGATCCTATGGGGAATCACGAAGCACACACGGAAGCACAAAGGGGAAACACGGGTAAAACGAGAGAGAATCACTCAACCAACAAGGAATCGATCACACAAGTGCTAGATCACCACACACATAAGAGATCCACAAGATCCAAAGTCAACAAAGGTAAGGATACAAAGGAACCGTTCTTCTCCGCGAGGAGGCCTTGATGTTCTTCCCTAGAAGGGGTCTTGAATCCGCTTGGGGGATCTTCTCCGAAGAGGTCGTGATCTCCGAGGAGAAGTATCCAAGTGGATGAGCAAAGGCTCTCACACAAATATGAGCTAATCCAATGCTAAGTCTCAAAGTGAGGAGATGGGGTCCTATAAATAGACTAGGGGGCGAAGGGGTACATGGGCTCAGCCCAACACGCGCACACAGGCGCTGGCCAGATGATCCGGACGAGGGTCCGGATGATCCGGGCTGGTCCGGATGGTACGGGTGGAGGCCCGGCTGGTGGCGGCGAAGGGCCAGATGTCCGGCTGGTGGTCCGGATGTCCGGGCAGGGTCCGGATGATCCGGGACTGGGTCCGGATGATCCGACTTCAGGTTTGAGCTTCGGGAGTCTTCGGGTGAGTTAGCTGGATCGTCCGGGCCGCCGTCCGGATCGTCCGGCCATCCTGGTCCTTGGTGCTTTTTCCTCTCCGTCTTCATGCATGTCTTCTGCTTCCGGTTCTCCTTGCTTCCTAGCTTCTTCATGGTTGACTCCTTGGTACCTGAGTATGCATAGCGTTTCCGTTTGAGGTAGTAACCATGTCTCATGTGAATCGAAAGGGAATTGTGAGAGGAGTGATGTCACCTCGGTTTCAAGAGATCTTGCACGTGCTCGAGTCATAGGTCCTTGTGGTGTTGGATGTGTTGATGTAGAGTCCATGGGGATGACGAAAGGATGCTCCGCATCAGGTAGTCTGTGGGCTTTCGGAGAACTTAGGCATGGTGAACTTGAGCTTGTTGTATTGTTGTTATTCAATGCATGCGGGTCGATGGTGATGGCGCTCTTGCCTTGGTTGAGGGTCTTTGACTGCTAGTTTCTCGTGCCCTGCTTGATTAGCTTGACGTTGAGGGTGTGGGATTCTTGCACGGTTCCTCATTTCTTGGTGCTCCTCCATGCATGCGGCTTCTTCTTCTCACTCTCGTCAGAGGCCCTCTTATTCACAGTTGTGTGCTCGGACGGCTTGAATTGCTTCACATAGAGCATGTTGGGCTTCAAGGGCTTGTGTCTCACGGTGTTGTTGCTCTTGTCGAAGGGTTTCGCCATCTTGGTTCTCTTGGTGATCTTGTTGTATAGGAGCTTGATCTTGTTCCATGGGATCATTCGCTTGGCGACGATGTTGTTCAAGTTCCCGAAGGCGGTCTTTTAAACCATTGCCATGAAATGGGTTGTGCGGAGCTTGACAATCCTCATGAGGTTGATGACGATGCGAACGAGGTCTTGAATGACTTGAATCCGAAGATGTATCCAAAGAGTGTTGACTTGAGTGTCACCGTCTTGATATGATGACATTGTAGATGAGAGGTTGACCATCATGGCTTGTAGGACTTCCTATAGAGTTGCCATTGAGGTGTCGAGGTAGTATCTTGTTCGTTCTTCCGATTGTCGCATGTCGGTGGTTAGTTAATCGATGTGCTGGCCCAATGCTTCATTCTCTTGGTGCAAAGCTCTATGCGCGCTTAATAGTTGATTCTTGGTGACGTAGTTGTTGGGCTCCTCTTCTTGCTCGATGAAGAGTGGGTTGGTAGAAGTACTTGGCCTATCCATCATCTCAACCAAATATGTGTGTGGAAGAAAGGAAAGAACTAGACCAAATGTACCTTATCCAATGTCGAAGATGGTTCAAAGATCACCCAATGTAGTATTATGGAAGTAGCACAAGTGGTACCATATCTTGTCAATACTCACACCTACACAAGTAAAACTTTTGGAGTAGCTTGGTGAGTATGGTGGCCTAAAGTTTATGCAATTCTTAGCAAGATTCAATAATGCTGAAAGAGATTCACAAATTTGCAAGTGAAACAATTAGACCAAAAGCAATATGTGGCACACAGAAACACACACGAAGATAGATAAATGGGGTTGTGCAACCAAGGAACGAGCTCAAAATGTGGAATCCACAGAAAATGCTCTTGTTGCACAACTCTAGAAAGACGCTAGCACGATTGCTTAATACACTACAAAAAAAGACACATCCGTGACATTTTGGGCCGAACGAATTTTTTACTATCATACATATGACAATTCTATGACGATAATTGTGACAAAACCCGGTATCATCATAGATGTGGTGGGCTCCTACTTCTATGACAAAAAATCATGAAAGAAAATGGGCTTTTCGTCCTGGGCGGGCCGGAGACGCAGCTGCATTACATTCTTTGGGCTGTCCATGATGGAAAAAACCATGGTAGAAGCGAGGGGGAGGAAAATTTCGGGGAGTTCCCGGTTATGGTGGGAGGTCGGGGGCCGAGCGATGCACGTTTCTCTGGTACAGGTATGCGCGTGTGTGAAAGGTGTTGGCTCTAACTGAACCCGAGCGAGGCGTTGGGCTCTAACTGAACCCGAGCGATTGCACTGCAGGCTACGCGTTACTGAACCCGAGCAATCGATCGATGTCTGTTAACTGAACCCGATCAAGCGATTCTTTCGCTACTGCTGCTAACTGAAGCTGATCAATTGGATGAACAGTGAGCGTTGCGGGGGGTTTTGGATGAACAGTGAGCGGTGGCGTTGCCTCTGGATGAACAGGACCCCGTGGTGTGGTGGAGGGCTGGATGAACAGTAGACGGTGGAGGGGTGCCCGTGGAGGGGTGGTTGAACAGGACCCCGTGGTGTGGAGGGCTGGATGAACAGTAGACGGTGGAGAGGTGCCCGTGGAGGGGTGGTTGAACAGTAGCCGGTGGAGTAGCGCGCGGTAGAGGCTGGATGAACAGGAGCCCGTGGAGGCTGGAGGAGGTCGACGGTAGCCCGTGGAGGCTGGACGA
Organism: Triticum timopheevii; assembly: GCA_963921465.1. Lineage (NCBI taxonomy): Eukaryota > Viridiplantae > Streptophyta > Magnoliopsida > Poales > Poaceae > Triticum > Triticum timopheevii. Next base: position 334,657,260 of record OY997274.1, on the reverse strand, counting down.
GGTCGACGGTGGAGATGAACAATATCCCGTGGAGTCCCATTTTGCAGTACACCACACCCCTCCCGATGAACAGGACCCCCGTTTCAACCGTAGGAGGTCGTTTCGTCCGTTTTGCGGTATGCCACACCCCTCTCGATCAACAGGACACCCGTTTCGACCGTAGGAGGTCCGTTTCCTCCGTTTTGCGGTACGCCACACCCCTCCCGATCAACAGGATCCCTGTTTCGACCGTAGGAGGTCCGTTTCCTCTGTTTTGCGGTACGCCACACCCCTCCCGATCAACAGGACCCCGTTTCGAACGTAGGAGCTCCGTTTCCTCCGTTGTGCGGTACGCCGGGCCTCGTTTCCATCGCCTGTTCCGTCCAAGCCCTCCCTATGAACACGACCACGCATTCCGTTCCGACCCAGCCGGTTGGCTCCCACGCGTTCCGTTGCCTCCCCATGAACAAGACACATTCCGTTGCCTCCCCATGAACACGACGCATTTCGTTGCCTCCCCATGAACACGACGCATTTTGTTGCCTTCCCATGAACACGACAATGACGCTGTTTCTCCGTTCCGACCCAGCCATGTACACAAGCCCTAGCCCGTATGTATGTACGTAGCCGTATTTTCTTTCTTGCACCCTAGCCACTGTATGTACGTGTACATGCTACGTGCGCGCCTCTACTACGACACGTACGTGCCTCTACTACGACACGTGCGCGCCTCTACATCGACCAGTATATATGTACGTACACGTTCGCGACTAGAATGTCAACGCTACGTACGCTTCGACTAGGTGGGTCCCGACTGTCAGGCATATCCTTGCCTACGAAGATGTAGCTGGTGGGTCCTAGCAGTCAGGGGGCGAATCGTTTTGGTTTTTTTTTGCTCGGACGCACTTCCTTGCGTGCGAAGATGTAGCTGGTGGGTCCCAGCAGTCAGGAAGGCGAATCGTTTTTTTTTGCCCGGACGCACTTCCTTACGTGCGAAGGTGTAGCTGGTGGGTCCCAGCAGTCAGGGGGGAAACATTTTTTTCGCGAAATACAGTGGCCCGTCCGGTGGGTCCCTGCTGTTAGGTGGAGGAATCATTATTTTCCTCGTAATATGGAGGCACTTCCTTGCTATGGCCGTTGACCCAGCTGTCAGCCTCTCCACGTATAGTCCATGTCCGATGGAAGTTATTCCTTGACCAGGTGACCACGCCGCGCCGAGAGCACCAGGGCGGTGGACGATGATGAGGCCTAGGAAGGGGATGACGCGGAGCCGGTGAAGACGCGGCAGTGGATGCCCACGCAGAGAGGAGTATGAGGGTTCACTCGTTCGGCTGCGGTGTGAGGCTGCCGTCGCCGCAGGGCCTGGCCAGCGGTGGGAATAGTAGGGGCGGGGAGGCCTCCGCGGTAGCACAGCCGGCCACGAGAGGCAGGAGCAGGCGGCACGACCGGCGCTGCTTTGGGCGGCTAGAGCAAGAAGACCAGAGGTTGAAAAAGCACTACGGCCGTTGGATGGACATCATACGGTCACTTGAGCTAGAATCGTTCATATTGACTAAGTTGACAAAGCCCTCCATCCCCGTCAACTTAGTAGGCCCACAAGTCAGCCTCCCACCAAGGTGGGTCCCAGCTAGTAGGGGGAGTATTAATTTTTTTTGTGCGTAATAAGGAGGCACTTCCGATGGGTCCGAGCTGACAGCAGGGGGAACGTTATTTTGCGAAATACGGTGGCCCGTCCGGTGGATCCCAGCAGTCAGGGGGGAAACGTTTTTTTTTGCTAAATAAGGTGGCCCGTCCAGTGGGTCCCTGCTGTCAGGTGGAGGAATAATTATTTTGCGCGTAATAAGGAGGCACTTCCTTGCGGCCGCCATGGACCCAGCTGTCAGCCTCTCCACGTACAGTACTCTTCCGATGGAAGTCGGTAGTTGACCACGTTGACCACGCCGCGCCGAGAGCACCAGGGTGGTGGACAACGAGGAGGCCTAGGAAGGGGACGACGCGGAGCCGGGGAAGACGCAGTAGTGGAAGCCCGCGTGGAGAGGAGTACGAGGGTTCACTGGTTCGGCTGCGGTGTGAGGCTGCCGTCGCCGCAGAATAACAGGGGGTGTGGGTGATTGGAAGGATGGCCTAGCCAGCGGTGGGAGTAGTATGGGGGCGGTGATGCCTCCGTGGCAGCACAGCTAACCATGGGAGCCAGGAGCAGGCGACACGACCGGCGCTACTTTGGGCGGCTGGACCAAGAAGACTAGAGGTTGAAGAAGCACTACGGCCGTTGGATGGACATCGTACGGTCACTGAAGCTAGAATCGTTTATATTGACTAAGTTGACAAAGCCCTTGGTACGCTCCAACTTAGTAGGCCCACAGGTCAGCCTCCGAAATGGTGTGCCCCAGATGTCAGGTGGAGGAATCATTTTTTGGGCGGCCGAATAAGCTAAGAATATCCGAGATTGAAGAAGAAGCACGACATCCGTTGGATAGACATCCAACGGCCACTGCTGCTAGAACCGTGTGTTGACTATAATAAGTTGATAAAGCCTTGCATACGCGTCAACTTATTTTTTTAGGGGACGCGTCACTTAGTAGGCCCACAAGTGTGTGGCAGAGAACTTATAGCCCGTTTGCGTTTTGTAAGAATGTACAACCCATTTTTGAATTCTAATGGAATTTACAACAGCCCATTTACAGTTTGTTAAAAGTCTGTATTCCTCAAAAAAAAATTCGTATCTGGGCTGGATATCTGGCCTAGGCTAGACGGGCCACAGCCCGCCCAGTTAATACCCTGCTCTCCTCTGAACAACAGTGAAATCATCGCCAAGAAAAACTCTGCAGTGCTCACACCTCAAAAACACAAATCTTGCTCGAGCTGCTTGGTCCCAGCTATCAGCCGCACCTTGTGCAATTCTCTCGTTTATATTGACTGCATAGGTTGACAATGGTGTGGGACCGTGATGTCAGGAAACCAGGAGAAAGCAAAAAAAAATAGTTGTACATAATAAGGAGGCACTTGCGTATGTACGGCTATGGCCCTAGTGGGTCCCTAGTGTCATCCAATCAAAATAAAGTCATCTCCTGAATCCTCATGTTCGTTGACGATGTTAACAATGCTCGACGCCACGGCGAGCGCAAAAACTCGAAGGACAATGGAGAGGGCCTCGCGGGCCCTACGGATGGTCTGATATAGCGCCCGCTGCTCATTCAGGAAGCCAGGATCATCAGACACCTATGAGCACCTTCGAGAAACTGAGACGGCATGAAATGGTAAGGCCGTGCTTGGGAGCTCTAGTTTATTTCAAACCTGTATTAACATACAAGTGTAATTTACTCGTCATCGGAAACAACGCGTAAAATACAGGCGTAATGAAACCGAGGGCCCGAGGTCTGTAAGTAAAACCGGCGGGTTACGCGTGTAATTTGAGAGACTAGTGTATATTTTATGAGCACTGCTATATGGACGGCATTACTAGACGATACATGCACGACGTGTGTATCATGCCATCCATGGGCAAGGCTGACACAGCAGCTAACGGCTGGATTAGCAATCGTCTGAGTGTCGTTCAATGTTTTTATCGTGTGTGAAGTACTTCCAATATTTTACTAGTCGAAATCGACCAACCAAGCGCCTTCGCCCGAGACCATCTGCTTTAATTTACAAGCGTCAGTTTTACAAGCGGTTTTGGTTGGAAAATGACGATTCAATCATGGCCTAATATCATGAGTTGGTCGGAATATCATATGGTTTCACGTCTAACCTACCCGACTTGTCGTATACGCTATGAATGAAACACCAGACGATGAATTTCTTAAGCATGAAAACAATAGAAGAGGATGATCTTCTTAACAAGAAAATCACTGGCATTAGATCGACATGCAAAACAATACGAAGCATTATTCTTAGGAGGCACGGTGAACAGCTCGTGATGCCGCATGCCACAACATTCCAAGCTCAACTTTGCAATCAAACACAAGGCATGGCATTACATAGACAATATTCAGAACAAACTCTTAACACAGGAATATCTCAGCAGAGTAACTATTTACTTCTAAACTGAACACAGGAATAGGAAAAAACACTCGATGCTGCACACAGCAAGGGCGTCCCACTCAAAAATATCAAATGCATGTCTTCCGGCTAGCAAATTTTGACAAGGTTTTCCCATTCCAATATATTAAACTAACGTCTTCTTGCTAACATCAATGATTAAACTTTGACAAGCTTTTCCCATTCAAAAATATGTAATGCCTGTGATCGTGGAGTCCTGTCGTAGCTTCTTGTACTTGTTTGGGCACTTTTTACCCAGGGCACTCCACATGTTATTAAATTGCCAATGGTCTCTGCAGACTAGTCATGTCACCGGTGTCTAATAATACTCTGTAAAGCTTCTTGGTCATTCCTTCTGTAATGTAGCGCAAACAGTGACTGCTTCTTTCTGCAAAGTGAAACGACCACCTAGACCCAGTAACGCAGCAGTTTGCCTTGGACACATTGGCTCCTTTTGTGCAATTCAACTAAAATCAAAGTCGGAATAAAACCGAGCTTTAAGTTTGATATCCCTGTAAGCAACAATAGGTATAAGGGAAACAATTACTGAGAAATAAGGGTTGATGACTTGTACTGCCAGAAGAAAAGCATCTACTGATCTACTTTATCTTAATGGGAAACAAAGCAGGAGAGTAGCAATTCTACATCAATGTGATTCATTCATATTGACTGAGACATTATCTTAACAATGCCTTGTTTCAACATGTATAAAGAACGACAAAGCAGAAAAGTACCATTCCTAAAACAATGAAACTGATTCATTTTAACAGAGACATTATTTTAAAAATACCTTGGTTAAACATGTAGAAAGAACTACAAAGCAGGAGAGTACCATTCCCAACAAGTGTTGCAGTTTTGAATTAAGATTCAGTAGTTAATTAATTCTGAGAGTGGCATTGCTAAATTTTACCAGCGGCATTAGATTAACGAAAAGCATAAACAGTTCCAGGGGAGAGTGGGTGCAACAATGGTATGTGCTTCCATCTAGTTATAAAGGGGGTGATGCAGAGTTTGTTGTAACAAAGCAACAAGCATCATGTCTGGGTTGGTCCCATTTTTGTTCACTACTTAATGGGAAAAGACAGCAATACAATAGCTTCAATTCAACATTTATTTAAAACAGTACCAATACAATTAGCACAACATCTCAAAGCACACTGCACAATCATGTGGATGAAGGCCTGTACTGACCTTTCATGAGATGGACAAGATAAAATACGAATCTGCCAACACGAATAGGAAATCCAATCTCGTTTTGTGCACTTGCACTGAAATCAAGCAAAGTGTTTCGCGTAGCGAAGCAAAATGTCGCAATAGTAACAAGTTGAATAGATATCCCTGTTTAAACAGAGGCAAAAAAGGAATCAATTACTGGCTAATAAAGGAGAATGAAACATGCGGCCACAAAAATGGTAATCCCGCCAATCCCTAACAAGTGTTGCAGTTTTGAAATAAGATTCGGTAGTTAATTCTGAGAGTGGCATCAGTTACTGGCTTATAAAGGGGGTGATGCTGAATTTGTTGTAACAAAGCAACAAGCATCATGTCTGGGTTGGTCCCATTTTTGTTCACTACTTAATGGGAAAAGACAGCAATACAATAGCTTAAATTCAACATTTATTTAAAATAGTACCAAAACAAGTAGCACAACATCTCAAAGCACACTGCACATCATGTGCTTGAGACCAAGATTTGAAACAACTCGCCACGAAGACTGGAAACAAATCTCGATCTCGTTTTGTGCAGTTCCACCAAAATTAACAGAGTCACTGGTGTGACATTCAAGTTGAACTGCACAAAACACTCTTAAAACACAAGTGTTTCGAGTAGCGAAGCAAAATGTCGCAATAGCAACAAGTTGAATCGATACCCCTATTTTAACAAAGGCAAAAAATGAAACAATTACTTGCCGATAAAGGAGGATGAAACAAACAGTGACAGAAAGAAGCATCTAACTTATCTTGGATGGAAAACAAAGTAGGATAGTAGCATTTCTAAAACGGTTGCATTGATTCATATTAACAGAGACATTATCTTGAAACAACATTTGTTAAAAAATGTAATTTACTTTTAACAGTGGCATTGCTTCAATTTTCCAGCGGCATTCTTTGATTAATAACAGCAAAATAGTTGTATGTGACATGCTAGCACCATGTGCGTCCACACGTATAAATGGGTGATGCAGAGTATGTAGCCAAGCAGCATATCTGTGTTGGTCCCATACGTGTTCTCTTTGAACTTTTTTCCTATGTGAGGGCAGCAAATCTAGTCTTGCACAAACTACCCGACCCCCCAGTTTCTTTCCCTTTTCAACAAAGAGATCGGTTCCATACAGATGTGTGTACTGGGATACCCCCCTTTTCCCTTTTTGACCAACAAAGCGGCTGGATAGCCAGTCTATACTACTTTTCCTCCCTCCTTTCCTCATTGAACCACATCCTAGATTCATGCTCCACCCCACCGCACCTTTATTTCCTCTTTGAACTAAGACCTAGATTCGACTACAGACCGAAAAATATCCACATGCAGCTAGAGCAATGGCGGTTTCAAAGAACTTATACCTTAGGGTCGTCGGGATGTGGCAAGGCGTGCGGCGGGAGGCCGGATCTACCCACACTATGTACGACAGCGAGGAAGAAGGGGTCGGTGGCCCTCCCGCACAGGCGCTAGGTGAAAGAGAATAGCGCAGCCGGCAGTGGATTTCCACCCTCGCCGAAGGCGATAGAGTGAACGCTGCACCTCCTCCCCTTCCCGGTGCGACGGGATACGGACGCCTCCTTCACCAGCGTGAGGGGAGAGAGAGACAATAGGCCAACGTGGTCTTGTTTAGATCTGGTGAAGAGAGGGTGAGAGATTGTGAATATTGCAAACCCTAGCAAATGAACGCTGAGCCTCCAGCATGTAACATATATGTAGTGCGGCGAGCGTGTGGAGAGTGCAAACCCTAGCGAACAAGCGTTGAGGCTCCCACTTATATATATATACTACTGTAGTACAGACTGAGCTCCGGTGCCTTCACTGCACCTGCTTTTGGCTGTATGACAGGTGAGCCAGCCACATTTTGGGCCCACCTGTCATAAACCCAAAGGCAGGTGCACTAAGTCAATGAAGCTGCGTCCATATAGTACTCTCGTGTATACGACTAATATATAGTGGAGTGGTTTTCTTATTCTCTCCATAACAATCGTTTTAAATTGTGTAAGTACGAAACGGAACTCTTTATTTAATGTACGGTGAAGAAAACTAGTACTTCTTCCGATGAACTAACGATCCATGCCCTTGCGTCCTGGTCGCACTTCCTGTCCTTCACGTGTGGTACACTACCCTCCCTTAAGTGAACAACCACTCATGCGCCAAATTATCGGAAACGTGTGAGAGTATTACAAAGTTTGACTTCAGTCAAATCTAATATGCGGAGTAAATAAAAATGGAGGGCTACTACGTCCATCCGGGTTTTTATTCCACACCATTTTTTAAATCAAAGTTAATAGCTGGACAAATAAAATTACAGGGGAGCTAGAGACAAAGTTGTGAGAAGGCTTAGAAATCAATACAAAACTTATGCTCTTAGTACCAACGTCAATCCTTCTTCATGGAAACATTTGGTTCATAGCCAATTGTGTGATAAAATTGCACCAACGTGAAAGACGACTGCGTCTCCAACGCAACCAAGGTGAACTGACGAAGGATATCATCTTTGTGCGTAACAAGCAAAGAGCACTGATGGAAGGCAGCTTGTTTTTCATTGAAAATCGATCAACTTCACCAGCCGATGCAACCATGAGGCGCAACCATGAGCATCGATAGGTCATCGTGGTGATGCATCATCCATTTGGCATCAAGTTTGGGTGAGGCACCTATGAAGTTCGACAAATCCCCACTATGGTCTATTTCTTCTCAGTAATCAAGCTCAAGGAAGGAAGAACCACGTGGCAGAGGACAGTGAGGCAGAGCAACAATGGCCATCCAATTTTGTGCAGTTCCACGAAAATTGAGGAAGACATGCCCGGGTATGGAGACACGCATCGCTGTTTCCAAAAATATAAAAAAGGTTTAGCAACGACATCTCAATTGTCAATAAGAATTAATGAAAAGTATACCAACAAACAGAAGCATCATAATTATCTTGATGGGAACTAAACCAGGATACCCGAGAAAAACAACATTTCTTCATTTAACCAGTGATAGTACTACCACCATATGGACAATGACTGCACAACCACCATGTACTTTTTGTCGAAACAACATGTATACCTCCACCGAGGCATAAATCAGGACAACTTTTCGAGTGGCATTTTCTCTATAATACTACTAGTAGGTGATTTTGGACCAGCCGACGAACCCTAGCTACTATGCATGGGGAGCTCGGGAGTAGTCGCATAGAAGAAAACCCGCACGCAGCGACCTGGGGAGCTGGACCAGTACAAGAAGTTATACCTCAGGTGGGCGAGATGTCGTTTAGGCGGGCGGGCGGGATCTGCCCACACGACGGCAGCGAACAAGGGAGCGGAGGATCTTCGTCCGCGCCAGCGCCGGCTCCGAGAGGACGGTGCACATCGGCTTCCTCCGTCGCCAACGGTGACAACGTCAACGCTGCACCTCCTCACCTCCCGCGGCGGACGGGATTCGGCCGGATCTGTGACTACCGATGAGGAGAGAGATAGAGTGGACACTGTCATCTTGTTTTGATATGGAGAGGGTGAGAGAGCGAGATGCGAGAAACTCTATCAAACAAGAGGCTATAATGGAGTAAAAAAATCTCTCCATAGTAGTGGTTTTAAATAGAATACGCGCGTTCCCAGAAAAAAGAAACGAAAACTGGCGGACAATTTTTTAAGGGTCTGTCTAGGACACATCAAGATGTGACATAGTTATGTCACATATAAGTTGATGTCCACTCTGTTTGTGGTCTATTTTTTTGTCATAGTTTTTTTTGTTTCTTGTTGCTACATTATATACTTGTGGGAGCTTAGATGTGATATCCTTAAATAACATCTAGATGTGAATTAGACAAACTGATTTTCTAATGTACCAAGAAAGAAAACTCGATCAAAAACACGCCCCCGCTTCCAGGTCGCAAGGGTCGTCGCGCACACACACATAGACATAGATATGCATATCCGTGTTTACGTAAAATTCCATTTCCATCTCCATCTCCAATCATATTTGTCCAACTGGCACATTATTTATGCTGTTAGTTATATAAGCAGCAATATTAACGTACAACATCTCTTGTTTGCGCACGTCCGGACCGCTGCCATGACCGGTCCTGACCAACCCGAACCCTCTTCATCACCTGCGCATGCTTCCCGCCCGAAAAAGTCAGTGCCGCATTCATGCCCAGCCAGAGCAGACACGACCTCTCACTGACGCCGGCATTGAAGCTGCGCGCCGGCCAAGAGAGCGTCGCCCGCGCCGCTTCCGGGTGCACGTGGTTGCTCTGCGTTCAAGGGTCGCAATAGCCGGCTACAACATGCATGTAAAAAATTCTTAGGAGTCCGTGCTACAGCTAGCTGTCCTCCCCCAACTCATCAATCTCTTCCAGTAGTGCTAGTACTCCATGGCGCGATCCATTGACAAGTAGCCGGGAAAGTTATCGTATACTCGGTTTGCGGTGAATGGCATGCCGAGCGACCGTGTGGGGTCGAGCCGTGGAGGAGGGTGAGACACGAACATGATAGATGTGATTTTAACGTTGGTTTTGCTCGATGGCGCGATCCAACGAAACGAAATGTTGGTTTCTCTTCGTTTCCATTTTTTCTCCGGAAAAACAGAAACTTTCCACTCCATTTTCATTCCTATTCCAAGGTTACCCCGTTACAGCATTCCATCAAATACAAAGGAAAACTAACACGCATGCTGATGCATCTCAATGGTTCACAGATCATAGCCAATATTTACTTCACAACTAAAGAAAAAAGTTGTGAGAGCGTGTACGAAAGAAAAACTACTGATGGGGTCACTACAACTTAAACCCTAAACCCTAAACATGATTTAATTCCCTGGCCAGGTAGAACCTGTTGAAGGAACGATGGCTGGCACCCTTGGATCATACGATGCTTTTGTGCAGTTCCACTAAAATCGACCTGAGCATCCCTGATGGCAAAGATATTGAAGAAGTGTGATTAGAATAATAGTACTCGCACAAGTTCATGAGACATAAACTCATCACAAGTAGACGCCGGTAGAAGTAGAGAAAGATCGACATGGAGATGGAGCTACGACGGTGGAGCAAGCCGGCTCCAAAAGGAAGATGGACTACCTAGGACGTCGGGCTGTAGCTAGAAGGGCGGTTGGGACGCGGCATCGGCCCATACCGTGGTGACCCCGGATTGGGACGCACCGATTGTGGGTTTTCTCCCTCGCCGATGTCGACCGCATCTATACAGAACATTGTTCCCTTCCCCCAGCTGCGGGATCATGCCCGTCGTTCTATGCCCGTCGTTCCTGCTAGTGTATATATAATGGTTTTCTTTTTCTCTCCATATCAACCATTTTATATTGCGTACGTGTCATTCAAGAGTGAAATGATGGTTGCTTCTTCCGAATAACTTACTGTGTGATTTGACTACTCCTTAGTGGCCCCTACACGTACTCTCCCTACGTGTATGCAACAGTCACACGTAAAAACGCATGCGACGCCCTAATGCATGCATGTCCGAGCACACGACGGAACACACACGGTCACGCTAAGTGCTCAACCTACACGTGCATGCACACACATACTCAGTCAGGGTGAGCTAGTGACCGTATAAACACCAGAAAATATATATATTGAGCGCAATGAGCGTATTATGAAGTCCACTAACCATATTTTTACAAAGATACAGTGACATATATTGTATTTATCTCGTTTGAAATTAAGCCATATTAACCGGAGAGGAGGCAGTATGGACTAGCATTACTTTGATGTGTCCCATCAACTTGCCGAACGAGGAGAAGGTTGCAAGACGGGAGAAGCTTGCACGCGGTGCTCGTAGGACAAGGAGAAACTTTTGACTAATGCAAGCTCTCCCTTGCTCAGGCGGTGGACGTGCAACAGTTAATTCAGTGTTAGATTGCCAGAAGCATACACTATACTACTAGTGCTATTATTTTCCGACTTCCCGAATAGGCAAACAGCCAAGTGCAAAGTTTACTAGTACTAGTACTACTACTATAGTCTATAAAGGTACGTACAATACTAGTACTATGAACTGGATGGAGGAGCGTCTGCACTCTTATTATAATTTTAGAATGTGATAAAGCAATCTTCAACACATTTGGTTCTCTTCGAGGGTTCTCGCATGTGACAATGGATGTTGATTGCATGGAACACTTGCCACAATTCTCGCTTAATTCTGGCTCATATCCTATTACAAATAGTAGCGCTCGGTAATATTTCCTCTTTTTTTGTTATTCAACATGCAAACAGGTCAGCAAACCTTGCGGCGCATCTTCGTGCGAACCGTGCTTGCTCCACTTTGAATGTGGCCGAGAGCTGGCTTGATGAAACACCTCGCTTCCTACTTCTTTTTTTGCGGGGTACCTTGCTTCCTAGTGACCACTGTCTTGGCTGATCGTCCTAAGAATGCTTATATATGAATAAAGCTCTCTCATTTACCCGCAAAAAGGATTAAGCCATATTAACCGGAAAGGAGGGAATATGGACTAGCACTACTTCTTGGTGTGTCCCGTCAACTCGCAGAACAAGGAGAAGCTTGCAGGACAAGGTGAAGCTCGCTTACGCCTTTTGACTAATGCAACCTACCCTCGGTGGACATGCATTAGTCCATTCGGTGTCAGATTGTCAGAGGCATACACTGTAGTACCCAACATGCGGAGTACCATCATTGTTCGACTTCGCGAAGAGGCGAAGAGCCAAGCCCAGTAGTACGAGTAGTACTACTACTAGAACCGCATGGTGGAGCGTCTGTACTCTTATTTTTTTATCTCTGATAAAGTACACATTTATTCCGGAGAAGGGCGAAAAATGACAGCCCAACATGTAATGAATTATATCGATCAACCAACCATGCTAGAATATATCTTGGCCTCCGTGCGAGCCCGTCTGTGTGTTCTCGCTCCTCGTCTCTCTCAAGGAACGGCGGGTTGGCTCTTTACCGTCAATTGAGATTGGTTTGCTCACACTCCTGTCCCACATGTTAGTGATATGCCAAGAGGAGGTGCGTTGACCGACTGGCCATACGCGTACTTGGTTTTGCACCTTCATACTACTCCTCCATCTGTCACAGTTTATAGGGCGCGCTTCATTATGATGCATTTCTCTCAATGCATTTCCACCACCAGAGAGACGTTTAACGCGTTTGGTTTAATGCTCAATTAATTAGGGCGTGGTAACCGCAATCAAGTCAACAATTTTCTCTCCATGTACTCTGTACTACTACTACGGAGTGGAGTAAGTGCATGCATGTGTGTACCCGGGGTGGAAGCACTGCATGCATGTGTGTACGCATTATTACCTCTAGTAATAGATGCAGTGCTGTAACTACCAATGCTATTTTTCAGGTCGATCGCTAGTCGCCTTGGTCCCACAGATTTTTTTTCTTTTTTCTGAAGCGCGCTGTATAAACAGTGACGGATGGAGTAGTATGAGCGGATTCAAAGAAGAGCGTATTGATAGTTGCTTCTTTAGAGCAACTTACAGTGGGAAAGGTGGGGCTTATGATTTGACTGCTCATTACTCACTATTAATGCGGCGCAACGACCGGACTGAGTCTCCCATGCGGTTGTGCACTACCCCCTCGGTTCTTAAATATACTTTGGAGTATTTGTCTTTCTAGAGATTTCAACGAGTGAGTACTCAAATATTTGTCTTTTTAGAGTTTTCAAATGGATTGGCACATACGGATGTATATAGACATATTTTAGAGATTCACTCATTTTGCTCCGTATGTAGTCACTTGTTGAAACCTCTAGAAAGACGAATAGAATATTTAGGAACAGAGGGAGTGCACATATGAAGCAAAATGAGTGAATCTACCCTCTAAAATATGCCCATTTGAAATTTGTAAAAACACAAATATTTAGGAACAAAGGAGTATAACTTTGTGCATGGCACATGGACCCGAATGATGAAGAGGCTTTTGGCAATGCTATCAAGCTTCCATCATTTGTTTACATAATTGACGTACTATACAAATAATTTTCCAGCGACATGAAATTGTACAATGGTGTGATCTTTCAGCTTTTGTTTTGCATGTCTTGCCATCGATGCTCTTTCGGAAACAATAAAAAACTAACTTCCTTGCTAATGCATGTCAATTATGATAATAGAGGACTGCTGATGAAACAATAAACACACAAATAGAAGCCGGTCACCTTTGCAGTCTCTCTTAAGACTAACTAGTTGGAGAAGATTAGGCTCGGAGTTGCATGAGGAGGATAGGGCAAAAGCAATCTCCCTTTGTGCAGTTGCACTGAAATGTAGAGACGTTGCCCGTGTGACATTTTAGTAGAACTGCACAAAACACTCTTAACAAAAAAGTGATTTGTGCAGTTCACCAAAAGGTCGCAATAGCAACGAGGTGAAATGGATAGCCCTGTTTGCAAAAAAGAGGTAGAAAGGAAACAATTACTGGCCAATAACAGTTGATGACACATGCGACGACAAAAAAGAAGCATATTCCTTGTCCTAAGGGAAGATAACAACATGGTTGTGTTTGTCTAAAACGGTGTGAGGACGAGAATGCAATATGGAAAGTATGTCGGACGAGCTACGTTTTGGGCAAGGAACTATGGAAGATCCACATGCAGCGACGTGGGAAGACGGGCAGTGGAGCAAGGCCGGAGGGAATACCTGGAGGTCATTGGGATGTAACTAGGTGAGCGGAGGCGGGCGGAATCTGCGAGCAGGTGGCGTAGGCCCTGCCACGCCGAAGCTTGGTCAGAGAGAACGACGTGTACCACAGGTCGGGACGTGCTGCCTCGGCGCCGTCGAACGGAGAAACGATGCACTTCCTCCCTGTCCCCCGGCGGACGGGATGCGGCCAGATCAATAACCAACGGTGAGAGAGATAGGCCACTGCACTCCATTTCCCCCGGCGGATGGGATGCGGCCGTATCAGTGACCAACGGTGAGAGAGAGAGGCCACCGCAGCCTTGTGTGAGATACTCTGAAGAGCGACAAACCAGGCAGGCAGGCTCCATTGAGCGCTATAACTTTATTTAAAAATAACGCGACAACTCGTCAAGTCGAACTTTGTTTCGTGCACGCGTGGTACACGACCTCCCTAGGTAAACAACCACTACAGGCGTTCAAATTAGCACGTGGGCTGCCATTTCGTAAAGAAATGAGCTCCACCATGTACCCGCGCGGGTGTGGCTGGGCACGAGGCGTGATTACGTGCACGGTGCACCTATTCTCTTCTTGTATACGTACACCACCTACGTGGGGTTGTGTGAGAGAGATACAAACCTAGAGAGGTATAGTGTGTGGGTTCTTGAGAGTTTTTTTTTGGGGGGGGGGGTCAATCAAAAAATGTAACATATGCAATGTGTGTGAAATAGAGTCCTGGATATAACATATATATAGAGGGGGCGATCCACGAGAAGAGAGTGGAGGTATCATCGGCTTGAGGTGTCCATAGAATCGAAGAGAGGGATGATGCGTGTGTGTGTGTGTGCACGCGCGATCGATAAAGAGTGACAACGAATTTGTGCGTGCCCACGTCAAAGATATAGAGTGGCTGGCCTACTGGAACGTGCGAGGGGACATGTGCAGTTTGTCTCTGTGGCATGGATACCTACCTGCAGCGCTCGACTATCGGTCTGTGGTGGGTGAAGAGGGAGGCCCAATTAACTATAGAGGTATAATGGCTGGTATATGTGTGGAGGAAGAGAGAGGCCTACCTCATGTATTAAGGAGGTCGATCTGCCTCATGTATTAAGGGAGATTGATCGGCATCCATGCATATGTGCAGGAGAGGAATAAGGTTGGTAGAGAGACAGAGCTAGAGTGTTGGAGGGGGTGTTAGTGGAGTTGCTTCTAACAAATGGTGGGATAGGCTTGCTAGACAAACTGAGGGCACGCCCGCAATATCAATAAGAGAGGAGATGGCTGCTTGTTGTCTGTGCACATGCGTGTGAGAGACGGGTCAAGAGGCATGCACGGATGATGAGGGGGGACGATGTGGCTGTGGTAAGCAGACGTAACTACATAGGAAGATCAATGGCCCTTTGTTAGAGAAAGGAGAGACATAACTTGTGTGGTACGTCGATCGATGGGGGGATAGTTAAAGTCGATCTAGGTATATGTTGGGAGATCGATCGGTATACATGCATGTGTGTGTTAGAAGAAAATGATGCACGAGGAGAAGGATAGAGAGAGAGGGATGCTTGTAGGAGGTGGTACGAGAGGCATACTATATCGAGGGGGAGGAGTGTGCGAGTACGAGAACGATGAAAAGAGTGGTGGGAGTGAGGCATGGACGGTGACAAGAGAAGAGGGGAAGCTTGTGTTTGTGCTAGGCACACCTGGATAGAGATGTATATTGATTGATGTGTGCCGTAAAGAAGGAGCTGGGGGGCCTACGCACACCGTGGGTGAACGACCTAAACTGAAAAGACGAATTTGCGCGATGGAGCTAGAGAATGCTGAGGGAGGGTGAGAGGGATGCGGGCGTGTGCATGCACAAGAGAAAGTTAGTGCTAGGTACAAAGATAAGAGGGTTTTGTTGGTGTAAAAGACAAATAGAGATCATATATACTTCATTATAAAAAGTGAATTCAGATATTTGAAGAATTTATCATAGTGTTTTAAACCGACGCATGTGTGAATATATATAACGGTGATACACATGGTGTGTTTATGAACATGTTATACTACATTTAATATATTTTATCTGTACTCTTATAAAAAATAGAGTTATTGATGATGGTGTGCCTGCCATCCTGCATTATAGGCCGTCCGATTTATATCTGGCGGATAGCAAGGAAACTATGATGGTTGAAGTTGGCAACAATCATGATTGTAGATTCTTATTGAAATAGAGAAATGAATTCAAATTTAGTTCGAATTGCAGCGGTAGTATAGACATTTGGAATGCACTAAAATGTTGGTATGAGTAGGTTACATGCATTATACAGCAAGCGAAAAAAATTAAACGGACATAACATGGATTCATACTCCCTCCTTCCATCTATATAGGGCGTAATGAGATTTTTAAGACCGCCTTTGACTATTGACAAGATTAATAGTACATGACATGCACAATGTGAAAATTATATCATTGAAAGAACCTTTCACAGACGAATTTAATGGTGTGCTTTATGTAAGTTGCATGTCATATATCATTGCTTTAATATTTGGTCAAAGTTAGCATCGAAAAACGCATTAGGCCCTATATAGATGGAAGGAGGGAGTAGCTTTGAATAGGATTTGTATAGTAAAACGGGGCAAGACTCTCTCTTTGTGTGGTGTGAATAGTTTTATTTTTTTCGTTTTCTTTTTGGTTGAGGGAAGTGCGAATTGATTTGGTACGTACAAGTACAATATTACTACATGTTAGGCTTGTCCCTAAAATTTAACCCGCGTCTTGTTATATCCCGAAAATTCAGATATCGTGCTCCCAAAACTGGCGCCTTCACAACCCGCGCCTTGCTATCCCGAAATTACAACGCGCGCGAAAACTCCCTACAGCTGCCAAATTCCGACAGTGAAATCCCCCTTCTAACCCTGAGCCGAAAGGGCCGCTAGTTCAAACTGGTGGGGGGTTCTTTTGTAACACACCCTACATTTTGGACAAGCGCGTCCCTAAGTCATGCTTCACCCCCTCCCATCGCCCCATTTTCGCCATTCGAAATCCTAGGCTGCCATAACCTCTCCGCTCCAACCGCGTGACCGCACCCTCCTCCGTCTGCCACCTCACCGCTGCCCAGCCGAAGCCTCTTCCCCGACGATGTCGTCCACCGCAACAGCTCGATGTCCCTCGTCCACCTCCCCAGATGAGGATCCGTCATCCATCTCACCGTCCCGCCGGTTCAGCCGCCCCGTCCTCCACCTCCAAGGAGCTTCTCCGACGATCGCCTCATCTATCGCGGTTGCTCCGTCCCCACAGTGCCGCCTTAACCTGCTGCACCGGAACCGCAGCATCCTCACCGACTCCTCGGACGAAGCCGAGGCCTACTCGGCGCCACCAAAGAGGTTGTACACTCATCGCATCGCACCTTCTCCTTAACTCGACCTCCCGGCGCCGACGGTGCTCCATCCCGCACCCCCACGGAGTGGCTACCTTGAAGCCGATGCCGTGGGCGACATCTCCACGGCGGCTCTCCCCAGTGCGAGGCCCCTTTGGCGGCAGCGTCTATACCAGCCGGATCTGCTGTTGCTTCTCCGGCTCTCGCTCGCCCAGTTGCTGCTTCTGCTCTCCCCCTCGCTTGTGCTGCTACTCTGCTCCGATTAAGCCACACTTCAGTCGACTGAATCGACTTTTTGGTCAGTCGATTTTCAGGGGTTGGGGGGGCTCGCCGGAGTTAAGGAAGAACCACCCGCAGCGGGGACGGGGGCTCGCCGGAGAGGTACCCCACTATCTATCTTAGGGTTTAGGGTGGGGGGGTAGGGGGCCTAGAGGGCTGGCCGGGGCGGCGGTGGCGAGTTGTTTCGGGGCGGCGAGGCGGCGCTGGGGCCGGCGGTTCGGCCGGTGGTGGCTGGCGGCTCAGGGGGGGGGTACAGGTTGAAGATGAACTACAGGCCCTCCCTAAACTACATGTCAATTGCCTCTCTGCTACCATTGCGTTCAGTTTTGATAGTAGCATTCAGATTCCACAGTAAATTTCAGTTTCGACAGTTAAGTTCAGAGTCAATAGTTTTTACCTCATCTGTTGTAGTCAGGTGGTTTTTGGTGTTGTTAATTTTACATCCATTTTACATCATCTATTGGAGATGCTATTAGAATCCCACTTGAGATTGACGATTTATGTCTTGTGCTGCTTCAGCCTCGACGTCTTACGGCTCACTGGAGCTGCTCCAATGACAGAACGATCCATCACAATAGAACACTGCCCTGGACGCTGTCTAGAGATTCCTCAGATCTTCCTCCACACCTCCGACAGCCACCTCTGCTTCAACTGCTTCAGCGACCAACCCAATGATGCTGAGGTCGACACGGCTACGGCAAAGAGGTTGTACACTTGTTGCATCACTTATTACTATACATTCATGTCGATCCATTAGGGGTATTTTGGTTCAACGGAAAAACATCGATCCACTGGTTGTTACCATCACTCTAATTTCTGCATGCTCTCCTTACATAATCTCACCATATTTTTTCGTATGCATGTCAGATATTGTACATAGTCATGCTGAACATGTAGAGAAAAAGAGAAGAGTTTTGCACGGCAATACAATGTCATGCAGACATCGCTCCATGGTGGGTTCATTGGCAAACCCACCCCACCCCTCTCCAGATTGTAATCCAGAGGAAGATATCTGTTCTGAGGCGGATTTAGACGCTGCTGACCACTCCTATTTACCCCCAAGGTGTTTGCTCTACCTTGGCATGATGATGTTAGTCATATCATGCATATGTTGCCTTGCAGTGCCTACTTTTGACATCATATATGTCATCTGCTTAGTTTAGACATGTTCTGTAATGCCACCTGTTTAGTTTCTATATCATATATGGGAATTATGCAGTCTCATGTCTTTTAGCCATCCATAATATATGTGAAATGTGCAATGCCATCCTGTTTAACCAGGCATCATATATTTGAATTATATCTTGCCCATCCTTTTATTCATTACATTTCCATTTGTTGGCAATGTTTGTACATTAAACTACTCTTCTTGTGAATTAGCCATTTGGGTGGGAGATGGAAAAATCTGGAGTGAAAACAAGGCCTTCAGAGCAGACAGTGCTACCTGTCGAAGCAGATCTCTTGTTGGGTCCCGATAGCTCCTCAGAGATGGATTCAGAGACAGATGACAAGTCCTATTCCCCCACTGAGGTGTATGCTCTAACTTGGCACGGTTATACTGATCATATCATGCATACGGTGTCTTGCATTGCATAGTTTAGACATCATATACACAATATTCAACACCATGTTCTTAGTTCAGACATCATATCGAATGCCCTCTGTTTAGCATATAAACCACATATGTGAATTAAATGGTGCGATCCTGATTACTTAGATAACATGTGGGTGAATTATGTCATGCGATCCTGTTTAGTTATTCATCATATCTTTGAATTATGTTATGCTATGCTATACAGTTTAGATAGACATCATATATGTGAAATTATGTCATGCTATCCGTTTTAGTTAAACAATATACATGTCAACTATTTCATGCCCTCTTTTTTCCACACTATCTATTGCATCTGTCTCTCATACAATGCCCGTACATTCAACTATGTTTCCTATTTATCAGCCATTTGAAAGCGGGTGATGCCAGTATCTAGCGGAATAAAAACACGGTCTTCAAATAAAATAGTGCTACCTCTTGGTGGACATAGCACCCCAGTTGTACATGCACAAGAACCATCCCTACCACACATAACCCAAACTCTCGCAGATTTTACCCCTACTGCGATGGACAGAGAACCAGCTTCACCGAATCTAACCCCAACCCCACCCGATAGTAACCCAGTTCCTATTGACACAGCACCATCTCCACCACAGAGCTCCCAAACAAGAGCAGTTAGTAAGGCAGCTCCAGTGCCCAGAGGGCTAGTACTATCACGGTGAACCCCAACTCCACCGGTTAGTACGCCTATTCCTGTGGAGGAAGCACAACCAGGTCGTCGTAGTTTAGCATCTGTCGCATTTGATGTTGTTAAATCGTATGTGCGTATCTTCCCATCTTGGAAATATTATACTAAAGATGAAGGAAAATGCAAGTTGCAGGTGTTTGTCCAGGAGTTATGTGTAAGTAATGTTATTCATGGCAATTACTTTGCTTCGTCCCATACATCCTACCTCCATGATGGTTATAATACAGCAAATTTTCCCATTTTTCTCTATAGAGAAGGACTGATTTGGAAACTCAGGATGAGGTAACCTGTGCTAGTACCTCTGCTATCTTCAAGAATGCTTGGTGGCAATATCGGAATTACCTGAAGAAACCGTACTTCACCGGCAAAGAAACTCATCAAATTCACTTATGTTCTCCTGAGACACATTTACTGGACGATGACTGGGAATGCCTTGTTCTGTACTGGTCCCGAACCAAGAATGTGGTAAGGTCTATGAGCTCATTTTCTATTTTTAAGTATTATATTCTTGTGTCTTACTGTACTCTGTTCATGTAGAACAAGTGCCTAAACCTGATGAACAAATGTTCTAATTTAAGATTCTGTTGCTATCATAGTTCAAAAAAGCGCTAGGCGTTAATTGTGAGTTTTGCCACCACCTTGCGCTTTACTAACCAAAGCGCATGCTTATGCGCAGTTATGCACAGATTATGCATAGTTATGCGCAATGCGTTTTTCCAACGCCTAGAGCCTAGGCGCGCTTAAGCGCTCGCTTAGGCGCGCCTTTTTTAACTATGATTGCTTTGCTCTTGTATCACTGTATTTACTCATACAAACTTATTTTTCAATTGAAGGATCCAATCGAAACTCCAATGGCATAGCAGGTGTGCTCACGCATGTTTCTTTAACAGGTTAGCTCTTATCAATAGCTCTGTTGATTTCAATTTCAATTGTGTATACAGTTGACTTTCATATCATGCACATTACTAGCATCACAACATAGCCAATAGTGTTGTTGTACATGTAGACCCGTGGTACCCATCTGAAATCTTGTTGTGCCGTGTAGTTTCCCACGCTTTGTATTCTTTCACTGCTGCTTTGTCTTGAACTGATATGATTTGAACCGTGTCTCTATTTTGATTTGGCAAGACAATGCAGTGACCATAGGACATAGATATATGTTTGTTTGATGCTTTTATTATGAACTAGTACTTGGCAATAGAAGACTTGGTAGTTTAATCCTGTCCACCTTACTAATGAACTGGTTCACCGAAATGAGTTTCATATACTAGTACATGCTAAACTTGTTATGTGTCTGCTTGTTTATTCTTTTAGAATGCTAACAGAATATTGGGGAAGAGTGCCTTATTAAGCAATGGTAAAGGAAGTAATGCAGATAAGGTTCAGGATAGTGACACATCCTTGTTGGTCTCCAACAAAGCTGACAAAACAGCTAAGGAAGACTATCTTGAAGACAGCGAGACAACCCCAAAGTCCTGTCTTGGTTTAGTGTTCGAGTTACTGGCCACTACCGCACAAGCTATTCAAACTCACTGTCTGAATTAGTTCGGTTTCTTGAGTCTCAACTACAAGCAGAAAGACATCGATCAGTTGTGCTGCGACAAGAAGGGGAAGGACTGCAGAAGTCCCTGGAGCATTCAGATGCATACTTTCTGGTGCAACAGCAAGCGTTGGAGGATTTTAGTGCCAAATAGGACAAAGCTAATCAGCTTGCTAAGCTTATTGCTAGCATGGTGGATACCCAGGATAATGTTTCTTGAGCTCTTCTGAAGTTGTTTCAGTTATGCTCTTGTTTTGCTGCCGTGTTTATTTGCACTGGTGGCCAATTTTGATGGCCAGTGTATGTAATGTGCTGCTTTGTTCCCTATATTTGCACTGGTGGCGAACTTTGATGCCCAGTGGATGTAATATGTGTAATAGCGTTAATAGGCTAGCGTTAATTTATTGCTTATTTATTTCCTTATTGTCTTGTTTAGTTATTTGCTTGTAGTGACTGCAGTTCTTTTTCTGTTTTTTTCTAGTGGCCACAATAGCCTATTTTTGGTAACTAGGCCAAAATAATCATGGCAACACACGAACTGTTGTAACCATGGGCCTCCTGCAGGCCATATGATCCATGGGCCTTCGTCTGGCCGTAGGATCCATTGGCCTTCTATACGGGCCGTAGGATCCATCGGCCTTCTATACGGGCCTTAGGGTCCATGGTCCTTCTACGGGCCATATGATCCATAGGCCTTCTATGGGCCGTATTATCCATGGGCCTCATACGGGCCGTAGGATCCATGGGCCTTCTACGGGGCGTATCATCATTTCCCCAATCATGGGCCGTACTATTCATGGACCATAACGGGTTGTTAATAGGCCGTATTTGATAACTCTATGAAAACAGCCCAACGGGTTTTTTTACATGAAAATGGCCCAACGTATTAACGGTCCGCAAATGGGCCGACTGTAACGACGGGCTGAATTTGGCCCACAAGCAGAAAATGACAGTAACGGCCCGTATGTAACCGAATGCTGCAAATGAGCCCAAGAATCAATGGGCCCTGAGAAGGCCGAAAGATAACTTGGGCTAGAAACGGCCCAATGGAATAACGGGCCGTTAATGGGTATTAAGTGATACACTGTTCATTACGGGCCAGTTTCACCACAGGCCGTTAATGGGCCAAGAGTTACAAAGGTCCTCATATGGGCCGAAAGAAGTCATGGGCCACACATGGGCCGGAAGTTAAAACGGGCTGAATCATATTGGACGGCCCAGATGACGCTACTGGGCCTAATTCGGATAGGGCCTAACGGGCCCTGGGTTAGCGGGCTGTAAATGGGCTATATGCGAACATGTCGTTAACAGGCTTTCCCTGGGCCGGCCTGCCACCTTTTGACCAAGTCAAACTGGCCGGCCTCTCCACAGGAATGGGCCTCTGTTGGGCCGTGCCACGTGTTGCCGTATCATAGGCGCCTTCGGTCCAATGAGCGGATGACATCTGTCCCAACGGTGAGCCAACACGTGTTTCCTCCAGCGAATGATGATTTTACACGTGGAAAATCCCCATTGGTCGGGGCTGTTAACGGGTTATCAGATCCAAAACCCGACCCGATAGCTTAACGGTGTTCTGTTACGGTGGATGCCACGTGTTGGTCACCCTTGACGAAAGCACTTCTGTGACGCGCGATTTATCGTCATGGAAGTGGACACTTCCGTGATGATAATTTTGGTAATGCCATGGAACACTTCTACGACAACACATGTATGACTATCTTGATTCTGCCATAAAATCGTCATGGATGTACATGCATGACAAAAAATGCGACCTACTGTGACAAACACGTATCATCACGGAAGTGTATTTTTTTTGTAGTGATAGGCGGATACGAAACATGTGCACAACCTATAAGAGACAAAGCGTATAAACTTTCTATCCCAAGTATGCTATGTATGTACAGCTCCCGGTGATTCTCTAGATGATACAAGATGATCGAATATGACAATTTCATATGCAATGGGGCGATGCTATGGCCCGACGCCTGAGTATGCTTTGTATGTATGGTTCCCCTTTCTAGTGGACGAACTCGATGAACAAGCTAGAAAAAAGAAAAATCAGGGCAAAATTTGGGGAATTTCGTGGATGGAAATTGGGAAAAGTGGAGGGAAGCTATATCCACTAGTAACACAACAAATCCATGGATCAAATTCAACAAAACATCATCCAACCAACAAACACACAAAAATAGGCTAGAAAGTGGGGATAGGGACTCCAAATTCATGATCAACAATGGCTCATGATACCAAGATGATGTAGGGTGGAACCCTAATGGCCGATCTTTCATGAAATGGAGGGGATTTCCCAAAAAATACGAAGAACACAAGAGAGGAGAACACTCAAATCAACTAGATCCAATCACACATGTGCTAAATCCACATACACAAAGGGGAGATACAAGATCCAAAGTCAAGAAAGGGGTACAAAAGGGGAACTAGTTCATCCCAATCCTTGAAGGAAAGAGGTCTTGAATCTTTGGTGGATCTTGATACGTCCATTTTGCATCATGTTAACCTACTGTTGTTCACTATGTTTTTATGCATAATAATTCTTTTTTGAGTAATTGTAATGCCTTTTCTCTCATAATATGCAAGGTTTACACAAAGAGGGAATACTAGCAGCAGGAATTATGGACCTGAAAAAGCTACATTAGAGTTACCTATTCGGCACATCTCCAAATGAGCTGAAAATTGACGGAGAATTTTTTCGGAATATATGAAAAATAATGAAGCAAATAACTACCGGAGGACGCCCACCAGAAGGGCACAACCCACCTGGGCGCGCCAGGCACCCCAGGCGTGCCCTGGTGGGTTGTGCCCTCCTCGGTACACCTCTGGTGCCCCTCTTCTGGTATATAAGTCATTTTGACCTAGAAAAAAAATAAGGAGAGGACTTTCGGGATGGACCCGCCGCCGTCTCGTGGCGGAACTTGGGTAGGAGCACTTTTGCCCTCTAGCAGAGCGATTCCGCCAGGGAAACTTCCCTCCTGGAGGGGGAAATAATCGTCATCGTCATTACCAACGACCCTCTCGTCTTTGGGAGGGCAATCTCCACCAACATCTTCAACAGCACCATCTCCTCTCAAACCTTAGTTCATCTCTTGTGTTCAATCACTACAAAAAAAGACACATCCGTGACATTTTGGGCCGAACGAATTTTTTTATGTCATACTTATGACACTTCTATGACGCTAATTATGACAAAACCCGGTATCATCATAGATGTGGTGGGCTCCTACTTCTATGACAAAAAACCATGACAGAAAATGAGCTTTTCATCCTGGGCGAGCTGGAGACGCACTTGCATGACTTCTTGGGGCCATCCATGACAGAAAAAATCATGGTAGAAGCGAGGGCGAGGAAAATTTCGAGGAGTTCCCAATTACGGCGGGTGGTCGGAGCCGAGCGATGCACGGAGGTTTGCGTGTTTCTCTCGTACACGTACGCGCGTGGGTGCAAGGCGTTGGGCTCCAACTAAACACGAGTGAGGTGTTCGCCTACTGAAGCCGAGCGATTGCACTGGCTACGTGTTACTGAACCCGAGCTATCGATCAATCCCTTGCTGTTAACCGAACCCGATCGAGCGATTCCTTTGCTACTGCTGCTAACTGAAGCCGATCGACCTGCTGCCTCTTGATGAATAGTGAGTGTTCTTGGGGGTTTGATGAACAGTTCCCGGTGGGGGTTGGATGAACAGGACCCTGTGGGGGTAGAGGCTGTTGCCGCTGGATAAACAAGGCCCCAATCGAGCCGGTTGGGGGTGGATGAACAGGACCCCGTGGAGGGCTGGTTGAACAGTAGCCGGTGGAGGGCTGAATGAACAGTAGCCTGTGTAGTGATGGTTGAACAGTAGCCGGTGGAGGCTAGATGAACAGGAGCCCATGGATGAATAGTAGCTGCTGGAGGCAGGAGGGAGATGCCGAGGATGAATAGTCGCAGGTGGAGGCTGGAGGAGGTCGACGGTGGATGAATAGTAGCCCGTGGGGGCTGGAGCGAGGCAGTAGATGGTGGATGAACAATAGCCCATGGAGTCCCGTTTTGTGGTACGCCACACCCTCCTGATGAAGAGGACCCCCGTTTCAACCGTAGGAGGTCAAAGAGAAGTCAGTTTCCACTGTTTTGCAGTACGCCACACCCATCCCGATCAACAGCACCCCGTTTCGACCGTAGGAGCTCGAACACAAGTTTGTTTCCTTCGTTTTGCGGTACGCCAGACCCTTCCCAATGAACAGGAGCCCGTTTCGACCATACGCGGTCGAACACAAGGCTGTTTTCCTCCATTTTGTGATATGCCAGACCCCATTCCAGTTGTTCCGTCTAAGCTATTGGCTCCCATTGAACACAACCCATTCTGACCCAAACTATTGCCTCCCGATGAACAGGATGCATTCTGATCCAGTCACTTGGCTCCCGGCGAACACGAGACTATTTTCTCCATTCCGACCCAGTCGGTTAGCTAAAGATGAACAGGCCAACATCGCTGCCCTGGCCGTCCGTATGCGAGAGTATGCGTTTTGAGACCCTGCTCATATGTACGTACGTGGCCGTATTTTTTGCGTGTGGTTGTATGTACGTGTACACGGTTTAGACGGAACAGCCTGAACTGCTACTTGGGGGCTCTGCTATGGCATGTGCTGCTACTTACTCGGCCATGGTTCATCGTTGCAAAGTGACCGATCGACCAGTATGTGCATACACATCTGCGGCAAGATAGACAACGCTATGTACGCACTTCCTTGCCTGTGAATATATAGCTGTTGGGTCCCAGCTGTTAGGGGGGAATCATTTTTTTGCCTGTAATAAGGATGCACTTCCTTGTGTGCAAAGATGTAGCTGGTGGGTCCCAGCTGTTAGGGGGAGAAAACATTATTTTTCAAGGTAAAAAGGATGCAGTTGCATCCATGCGTCCATGGGCGTGGTGCGTCCCCACTGTCAGCCTCTCACATACAGTCATCTTCCGATGACTCTCATTTGTTGACCACGTTGACCACACCGTGCCGAGCGCACCAAGGCCAGTGGACGACGGCGAGGCCCCAGACTGGAACGACCCGGAGATGGGGAAGACACGACTTTGGAGTTGCAGATGGAGAGGAGGGAAACTTTACTGGTTCGGCTGTGAGGCAGCACTGCTGCCCACGGGACACATGAGCAAGAACAGAGGTTGAAGAAGTAGCATGGATGCTGGATTAACATCCAACGGTCCAGCTGCTAGAATCATTTGTTGATTAAGTTGAGAAAGCCCTCCGTACACGTCAGCTTAGTAGGCCCACAAGAAAGCCACCAAATCTGTCGGGTCCCAGCTGTCATTGGGAGGAATAGTTTCTTTCGCATAACAAGAAGGCACTTCCTTCCATGCAAAGATACAGCCGGTGGACCCAGCTTTCAGTGGGAGGAAACATTTTTTCAGCTTAATAAGGAGGAACTTTCCTTGTGTGCGACCATGGACCTCGTGGATCCCAGCTGTCAGGCTCTCCATGTATAGTCTTCTTCCGACGACTCTCATTTGTTGACCACGCCGCGCCGAGCGCAGCGAGGCAGTGGACGATGGCGAGGACCCGGATGGGAATGACCTGGAGATGGGAAGATGTGGCAGTGGAGTCGCAGATAGAGAGGAGCACAAGGGTTATAGCTGGTTCTGGTGCGGCGTGGGGCTGCAGTCGGTGGAGAATAACAGGAGGTGTGGAGGGGTGGAGGGATGGCCTGGCCAGCGGTGGGGTAGCGCTTCGCTGCGATGCGTGCTAAGCAAATCCACTAGCCACCGGAGGCCAGAACAGGCGGTCCCGGCGACGTTGGAGCAAGAAGACAAGAGATTGAAGGTGCATGCCAGCCGTTGGATATAAATCCAATGGCTATGGATGTCATAATCATTTGTTGACTAAGTTGGCAACGCCTTGCATAGGCTTGGACCTATTGGCCCACATGTTAGCCTGCAAAAATGTGGCATATATTTAACCCATGTTTTCTAGAATTTACAGTCCTGCTGCTGGGCTCGGTTCACAAATAATTTTGTGTCAATGCGGCCCATTTAATATTTTCTAAGAAATCCCAGCCCATTTGCACTTTCTTGAAATCCACAAATTAGCTGGGCTTGTTCTATATATAATGTTAGGTTAGAAGGAGAAATTAATATTAAAAAAATTAACCGGGGCGACACATTTTTTATATATAAATTAACAAATTAGCGAGTTATTGCTCAAAATAAAAATGAGCGTGTTATTAGTATATTGGTCCTTAAAATCTTCACAAGCTTTTGTACGCAATCAGCAGGATTTTCCTTGCCTGTGAGTCAAAAACAACCAGGATTTTCCTTGCCAACTTCTGTTAAACATTTACTTTTATAAGTTAATAATACGTGAGATGTTTTTATAATGTATATATAAGTCTCTATTAAATATACGATAATAGTAATAATATAAATATATATAATATGGTTAGAAGGGAAAACATAGATTGGACACAACATTATTATTCTTATATATAGATAAATATAATAGAGATTTGCGTTTTATTTAAAAATTATATTGGGTTTCTGATCTTTAAGAAAAAGTAAAACCTACTTAGAAGGCCCATAGGCCGGTACGTACATGATGGACCTCAAAAAATAAGTTGAAACCACTATCTCGGTATGCCGTGGGCTACGCATGTTAAAAGACAAAACCTAAGCCTAGCTGATACTCGTTCGCCCTCTGGAAAAGATGATACTAGCTAGATCCCCGATACCCCTTTCCCGCAATAACAACAAAAAATGATCCCCGATACCCCTGGAAAAGAAAGCTCCCCGATGACACCGTTGGAAATTTATTTCGTTTATTAACTATAGGTTGACAAACCCGTGGGCCCCAACATCAGTATACAATCAGGAGGAAGCTTTTTTCCAATTAGGCACTTTCTTGTGTATGGCTTGGACCTGGTGGGTCCCCATTGTCAGTCTCTCGATGTACAGTCATCTCCTGATTCCTCTCGTTTGTTGAGAATGTTGACAACGACATACGGCAGCGCCATGGCAAGCGCACACAGATGGGAAAGAACAGGAGCCGGGGAAGACACATTCATTCTTTCGAACATACCACACCAACCCGATGGTTGCAGTCCTCTCACCCAAAAGCTGTACTGCTCGGGTTTGATTCCAATAGGTGCAGTTGAAAAATATCTAACACTTGCCAAAAATTCATCCCTAGTTTACCCAGTTTTTCGCACACTCAACGTTGTCTTGCCTTTTTGAAAATAGCATATCTTTTTGACTTTGCATCATATGAAGATGTGCTATACATGAATGTTGGTCAGCATGATGTTAACTTGTTGTTAGTTCCATTTTTACCATGAATAAAATTTCCAACATTCTGTTATCCATGTTTGAAAAGTGCATGTTGATTTAAATGCTCTGCCTCTGAAACATGCAGTTTCTTATCTGAAAATCACTTGGACAAGCAGCCATCAGTGGTGTTGGATTCGATGTCGCGCTTCTTCAATCCCCCAGTAGCGGGAGGGGGAAATAAACTTCCATCCCGTGCTACCGGTTGGGGAATGGAGCGGACTGGATTAAAGAGGGAGTCGGCGGTGCGACTAAAGAAGCACATCAGACGCGATTATTTTTCTCAGTGGATGGCTCTTGATGGCATTTTTTTACTTGCGTTTGCACATACAACTTGTATATTTAGCCTCCTAGTCTGTGGTGGACCAGCAACCCATTTGCTGGGTGGGCCAGCCTATAGAAATCAGCACTCGATTTTCATCAAGCCCCCAAAACAATGCAGTACTATGTTACTTTTGAGGCCATAAACATTACGACACGGGTTGAGATGGGGAAGGGGGAAGACAGAGCAAAAAGATAAAAAAGAGCTGATGCGTTGGTGCTACCCTAACAAGTAGGTGCAATTCTTCTTGGGAAGGTGTGCTGTTGACACCCACACGTCACAAATCCCAGAGTAGACATACTAATAAGTTCACACACAAGTACAATAGAAAAGGTAAACATTCGTATCAAACTCAGGTTCACAGGACACGTTCATATTCATAGCCAACATTCACAATCAACAACTCAAAAGATTCATATATACACAAGTCTAGCATGTCTATGCATCCAAATTATTGATAGATCATAAGACAATTTTCATAGATAATTCACAAAAAGATTCAGATATACACATGTTCAGTATATTTATGCATCCAAATGATTGAGATCACTGCGAATGTCATCCATGGACAAACTTTAATTACATAGGGTATAGATTGGTAAATGGTGTTCAGTCCCAGGTACTTCTTGCTAAAATTAATGCTTGTATGAGTAAACATTCGAGTACATAAGAGGCAGCACAGACAATCTTAACTTTGCTTGTAGGTTTATCCTCGAGATAGTGGCCTCGATGCCAAGGGGCGAGGGAGGTCTGAGCAACTTGGCCACTACTTTCATCCAACTTGTCTACTGGCTCGTCTTGGTCCTGTTGCTCGCCAAAGTTCTACATTGCAGACAAGAAAGGAGGTGGTCGATAAAATGAACCACCCAAAAATTTTGTGCAGTTCAACTGAAATGGCGCATCCCTGGCATGCAGACTGATTAAGTACCAGAAGAATATACACGTCAACCAACTTGTCTAGAATATTTTGACTCCATGCCATACAGTTTGCTACCATATGTGTTGATAACCAAAAGGCAGAAGTTGGGAGCAAATACTGGACTGCGTTTTTCTGGGCTACGAGCCAAGCAATATTTTTGGCGTTCACTCCTAATAGTTGGAGTTTGACAACTGGTTGACGCCATTTGATACTCGAATGAATATACGCACTTCTTTTTGTCAACATCGATGCTTGTCTAAGTGAACTTTGGAGTACATAGAAGCAGCATAAGTATCTGTCCATCAGATATTTTTGTGCAGTTCTACTGAAATCGCCCAATGTAATGATTTGCCTGCGAGTTCAGGCTCCAAGTTACTCCTTTATGAAATCGACAAATAGTAGCACAATACCAAATTACCAATACATATGAAAAGCACAATAATCAGTATAATGACCGGTACCAACCTGTGTGAGGTAACATATCAATTACTATTTCCTTTGACTGGAAGCTGAGATAAGCGACTGACATGAAAGGAAGGAAGCAAGAAAGCCGAGACAAAGCAACTGACAGGAAGGGAAGGAAGCGGTCGAGGCAATGAAGCACCCAAAGTTTTTGTGTAGTTCCACAAAAATCCAGCATCCCTATTGGCACATATATTGAGAGAGTGAGATTACTGTAATAGTGGGACTATTTGATGAAACATACACTAACAAATATAAGCACCCTCATTATCTTAATGTGTAAAGTTAGCAACATAGTAGTCTTGCTTAAAGAGAGGTATTAGTTTATTTAATCAGTGCCAATTAGATCAACACTCAAAGCATTGCCATGTATCATAGGTTGCAAAACTTTAAAATGCAAAGATAAAGAAGTTTCTCATGACAGTTGCAACATAGTAGCATGATACATATATATGTACAACAAACTAATATGGCTGAAGGCCATAGACCGGTACCAACCTGAGCAAAAAAGCTTATTCAAGTAGTCCCAGAAGAGATGATAAAGCACTCACTGAAATCACTCAATAGTATATATTTTTGTGCACTTCAAATGCATGGTTGAAATAACTCTTGTTTACCAGTGGTGAGATTTTATCGAAAGATTATCAAGAACTTCCAGCAGAGTTAAAGCACTGGCTGGGATACAGTTCATTGTGTTCTCTTGTGTAGTTCCACTAAAATGTATGATTGGCACAACATGATCCCTATTTGCACAAGTAGGAACAAGGTGAAACCTTCATTAGCTTAGTGAGAAAGGATAGAAAGACTATAGCATTATTATGTCATGACACTACCAAGATTCCCTCCCTGCTCCACCACATGATTCACCTCGACAGACATAGATATACACGTACATGATTTAGCATAGGGTGCTACTAAAGATTTGTTTAACTTCAACAGGAAAATTAGGCAGCAATAAATTAGTGCTACTTAAGTACTCCTAATTAATTAAGTGACCTTGGAGGAGAGATAGTAGAAGTGGAAGGGCTCCCTGGAGGATCGTCTCACATGTAAGGGAGACGTTGCTGGAGCCCTTGAATGGCCTCGACTGAGGCCTCAGCTTCAACAAGATCACCGTGGCACTATTGATTGTGTAGAGCTGGGTCACACATGCATCCAGAATCCGGTTAATTAGTATGATGTGTCGTTAAGCCAAGTACTGCATTACGCTATCTATCTCTACTCTATTATCTATTACTCTTGTACTCTTACAAAAAAACAGAGTTGGTGATCTTGCTGTTAAGTGCATCTCGATGTTACGTGCAACGAACGAGCATCTTGCTAGTCTTCCAAGTAAACTAAGACTAGTAGCAACATAGGAATACAATACCAGTAGCAAGATGTCCGGATAACATAGGATGGGACCATCGAGTGATCTTCTTCATTTCCTCCTCCTTCTTCTTCTTCTTCTTCCTCTTCATGCTCTGTTTCTCTTTCTCCTCACCAGTTGCTAAAACCAAGTACAAGATTGGCCTTCTATTTCAGAATTGGTTTTGTCAGTGAGGGAATACAAGTGTACTAGTAAACAATAGCATTATTTTCTAATGGCAGTCCAAAATAGAGATGAACACATGCATTCAATATCATTCTTACCTAACGGAAGGTTATGGTGCCAATTTGGATGATGAAGATTGGAACACAAATCTCCCTTTGTGCAGTTCCACCGAAATGAACCAACGTTTTGATTATGACATTCCGGTTAAACAACACAAAAGTCACTTCTTTTAAGAAGTGTTTTGTGAAGTGCACCAAAAGGTCGCAATAGCAATGAAGTGAAATGGATATCCCTGTTTGCACAAAAAGCAACAGAGGAAACAGTCAGAGTCTCAAACAATTAATGGCAAAAACAATTGGCTAAACTTTTCATGGCTTATAACTGTGGCATGGCTTCATTTTACCTGGGGCATTAGATTAAGAACAGCTAAATATTTGCTATAAGGGCATGGGACAGTGGGTGCATGAGCAGTCCAGCACCATGTACCTAAACTGGGGCATAAAGTGGTGATTCAGAGTTTGTTGCCCTGAGAAACAAACATCCAAGAAACATATCTGGGTTGGTCCCATTTTTTATGGGAAATTTTTGTTTTTGCCACTCTAGATTTTGCCAATTTTCCTTATGCCCTTTAGATTTTGAAATTTTACTTTTGCCACTCTTAGTTTTTGACAATTATCACAATTGCCATTCCCGTGGCAAGAACAAAATTTTTAGTGTGGCAATTGTGATAATTGTCAAAAGATAAGAGTGGCAAAAATGAAAAAAAATTATTTTGCTTTTGCCATAGAATGCCAATTGTCATAACTATCAAAAACTAAGAGCGGCAAAAGTGAAATGTCAAAATCTAGAGTGGCATAAGGAAAATTGGCAAAATCTAGAGTGGCAAAAACAAAAATTTCGCATTTTTGTTCACTCTAGCCACCTACTCCTATGTGAGGATAGCAAATCTAGTCATGGTCATACCACTATGTAAAGCATTTTCTCTATATTTCCCTTTTTGACCAAGAGACGGGTTGGATGACCAGTCTGTAATACTTTCACCCTCTTTCCTTCCTGTTTGTACCAAGTCCGATGTACATACTAAATTTTCCCTGTTTATTTTTTGTTTGAACCAAGTACAAGTTTCGACTCCATGAAGTAGCTTTACCTCTGTAGGACCTTGAGAAGAGGTGTCTAGAGGGGGGGGGGGTGATTAGACACTAAGTACCAAAGTTGCAGTTTTTAACTTCTTTAAGTTTAAGTGGAGTTTAGGCACAAGTTTAACATTCACAATACATAACAAGCAAGCATGCAAAGAGTATATGAGCAGCGGAAAGTAAAGCATGCAACTTGCAAGAATGTAAAGGGAAGGGTTTTGGAGGATTCAAATGCAATTGGAGACACGGATGTTTTTGTCGTGGTTCCGATAGGTGATGCTATCCTACATCCACGTTGATGGAGACTTCAACCCACGAAGGGTAATGGTTGCGCGAGTCCACGGAGGGCTCCACCCACGAAGGGTCCACGAAGAAGAAACCTTGTCTATCCCACCATGGCCATCTCCCACGAAGGACTTGCCTCACTAGCGGTAGATCTTCACGAAGTAGGCGATCTCCTTGCCCTTACAAACTCCTTGGTTCAACTCCACAATTTTGCCGTAGTCTCCCAAGTGACACCTAGCCAATCTAGGAGACACCACTCTCCAAGAAGTAACAAATGGTGCGTTGATGATGAACTCCTTGCTCTTGTGCTTCAAATGATAGTATCCCCAACACTCAACTCTCTCTCATAGGATTTGGATCTGGTGGAAAGAAGATTTGAGTGGAAAGCAACTTGGGGATGGCTAGAGATCAAGACTCATATGGTAGGAATGGAATATCTTGGCCTCAACACATGAGTAGGTAGTTCTCTCTCAGAAAATATATGCTGGAAGTGTAGGTTCGTTCTGATGGCTCTCTCCACGAATGAAGAGGAGGTGGAGCAGTATATATAGCCTCCACACAAAATCTAACCGTTACACACAATTTACCAAACTCGGTGGGACCGAATCAACAAACTCGGTCGGAACGATTTAGCAAATCTAGTGACCGTTTGGATTTTCGGTGGGACCGACATGCAACTCGGTAGGACCGATGTGGTTAGGGTTAGGGCATAACGTAATCTCGGTGTGACCGATTACACAAACTCGGTGAGACCGACTTTGGTAATTAGCTAACCAGAGAGTTGGTCAGGCAAACTCGGTGGGACCGATTACTCAAACTCGGTGAGACTAATTTTGGTAATAAGTTAAGCAGAGAGTTTGCATTGTAATCTCGGTAGTACTGATAGCTCAAACTCGGTGGGGCCGATTTTGGTAATGGACATACACAGAGAGATAACAATCCCATCTCACTGAGACCGAGATCTCTATCAGTAAGACCGATTTGTCTAGGGTTTGTGGCAGTGGCTATGACATCTGAACTCGGTGGCGCCGGATAGAAGGAATCGGTATGGCCGAGTTTGACTTTAGGTTTAGGTCATATGTGTGGAAGTGGGAAAGTAGTTGAGGGTTTTGGAGCATATCACTAAGCACTGTGGAGCAAGAAACTCATTAAGCAACACCTCATCCCTTCTTGATAGCATTGGCATTTCCTATAGACTCAATGTGATCTTGGATCACTAAAATATAAAATGAAGAGTCTTGATCTTGAAGCTTGAGCCAATCCTTTGTCCTTAGCATCTTGAAGGAGTTCCCACATCCTTTAGTCCATGCCCTCCATTGTTGAACTTATCTAAAACATACTAGATAAAAGTGTTAGTCCAACAAGAGATATGTTGACATTAATTACGAAAACCACCTAGGGAGCACTTGTGCTTTCAATCTCCCCCTTTTTGCTAATTGATAACAACATACATCAAAGCTTTAGATAAAGATATAAAGAATAGCAAGTAAAGCTTTGGAAGGACGTGTAACAAGCATAGGCTCCCCCTACATGTATGCAATCATGTGAATATGGAATATAGTCATGTGAGAGCATAACCATGATAGAGTAGGCAATGTGTTACATGTATCTTGGCCATATGCATCAGAGCAAAGAATTTTAAAGAAAATACCTTCATGCTCATGGGTCCTTCTTGCAAACAGTATGTACATCAGCAAGAATTCCTCATACACATGATTGTGATGAATATACTTACCTTGTAGTCTTGAGTTGGCTTAGGATGGAATGAACCTGCGTAAACAAGGTTAGATAACACAGGTACATCTACTAGTCAGAGCAAACAGAAGAAACCACAAGAATACCAAGACTGGGATGACATGTAGAGAGTGAGTACTCAGTACCACATTGGATTAGACATGTCCCCAAGAGTAAAGATATCCAATGAATTTAAATGATTTCTTTCCCTTAGATGTCTTGCTCCTGCTGAATCTAGCATGGGATACTAGGAGAAGATAGTGAACAGAAAATCAGAGCTGAAGGATATAAATGAACAGAGCTAATGCAAATAAGCATATATGAACATGTCTTTCCACTCAAGAAGACATGTGGCATCTCTCCTCTTGAACACCAAGCATCTGGGATCCTTGAGAAATACTTTCTACTTGAGTATTCTCTCCCCCTGGAGATCTCTTTCTCCCCTTGAGGAGGTGATACTCTCTCTCTCTCTCTCTCTCTCTCTCTCTCTGATGTGATCTCTCTAAGTGATAAGCTTTGATATGATATCTCTCTCCCCCTTTGACATCAATTTCCAAGAAGGGTTTGATCCTTGAGTCACAGCACAAAGCATTTGTATAAATGTGATGCTTCTAGAGGACAAGATTCATTGAGTGGAGCTGGATCAGAAGAAACACAGAATAAGTGGCAACCTGTTTTTCCTGTTGTGAAATCGGTGGCACCGAGTGGTATGCTTCGGTTGTACCTAAAGGATTCGGTTGGACCGAAAACAACAAATCGGTGAAACCGAGTTCATCGCAGAGAAAACACTTGTCACCTCAGCTCACTAGACTAGTAAGATCTCACAAAGATTTGCAAGGAATTTACTGAATAATATGTTAAATGAATTAGATGCAGAAAATGCAGAGCAAACAGAAAGAAATCTAGATGAAGTTTTTTTGAAAGGGGAAAGAAATATGCATGAGACAAATGCAAAAACACAGAAAAGAACACAAGAGAACTTCATCTAGAGATGGTCGGGGACAAAGTCACCTATGTTGGAGTATATTGACTTAGGAGTCAAGTGAAATCACTTGATCATAGGTCATACTCATCGTTTAAGCTCGAAATGGGGTTGCCATTTTTTGTTTAAGCATCTTGATGTATTCACATCTTGTCGAGTTGCTTTAGCTCATGACTTGGAGTAAAGCTTCTCTAAAATGGAATAACATACCTTGGTTGGTGGTGTTGAACATGAAGTTGAACTTGTGTGGGTTGCTCAAGGTTGATGTAGCTCATCAAGAATTGGGAGCACCACTTGGAATTTGAGTCCATCTACCTACATGGGTTAGTTCTTGCAAGGAAGAGCACTTGTGTATCCAAAAATGACAATCATGAAGCTCAACATAGAATTTGTCAAAGGATATGTTTGAATGGTTCCATGCTTCCTTGTCTTCAACCACCATAGTGCAGAGACTTGGTGATGTAGAGATTGCTCAAGATGTGAGTAGATTACAATCTCATGGAATTTAATTCAACCAAGTACCTACATGGGTTATATAACATGCAAGATGCAAATATATCCAAGACATAAGATTTTCATCATAAGAGAAATATCAAGGATTAGTCATAAGCTCATGTCTTGCATGTATCCAATGGAGTTCCTACTTCAAGTTTGAAGCATCAATGATGTTCAAGTCTCCTCTTAACCTGCAAAACACTTTATCATCAAGAGTTTTAGTGAATATATCCGCTAATTTCTTTTAGGTTCGAACATGCTTAAGATTAATGTCACCCTTAGCAACAAGATCTCGAATGAAATGATGACGAACTTCAATATGCTTAGTTCGAGAATGTTGTACGGGATTATGACCAATTTTGATAGCACTTTCATTGTCTCAAAGCAATGGAACATGTTTCACATATATCCCATAATCTTTAAGAGTTTGGGTCATCCAAAGTAATTGAGCACAACATGAACCAGCGGCAATGTATTCCGCTTCGGTGGTGGATAAGGATACCAAGTTTTGTTTCTTGGAGGACCAAGACACAAGAGATCTACCAAGAAATTGACAAGTACCCGAAGTGGACTTTCTATCAACCTTGTCTCCGGCATAGTCCGAGTCGGAGTAGCCAACAAGATCGAAAGAGGCCCTCTTAGGATACCAAATGCCAAAATTTGGTGTATGTATTAAGTATCTCACTATCCTTTTCACAGCCTTAAGATGACATTCTTTAGGAGCAGCTTGATGTCGTGCACACATGCACACACTTAGCATGATATCGGGACATGAAGCACATAGATATAACAATGAACCAATCATAGAGCGATAAACCTTTTGATCAACCGGTTCACCATCTTTGGTCAAATCAAGATGTCCACTAGTAGGCATGGGTGTAGTCATAGCTTTGCATTCTTGCATACTGAACTTCTTGAATAAGTCCTTGGTGTACTTCGTTTGAGAAACAAAAGTACCTTCCTTAGTTTGCTTCATTTGCAACCCAAGAAATAATTTGAGTTCACTCATCATAGACATCTCAATCTTCTCTGACATTAGCTTCCCAAACTTTTCACGAAAATGAGGGTTAGTTGAACCAAATATAATATCATCAACATAGATTTGGCACACAAATAGTTCTCCATTAACAATTTTAGTAAAAAGTGTGGAATCAATTTTCCCAATTTCAAAGCCTTTTTCAATGAGGAACTTGGTCAAGCATTTATACCACGCTCTAGGAGCTTGTTTAAGACCATAAAGGGTTTTGTGAAGTTTGTAAACATGATTTCGTTTCTTAGGATTGAAAAAGCCGGGAGGTTGCTTAACATAAACTTCCTCCTCTATTTCACCATTTAGAAAAGAACTTTTAATGTCCATTTGGTACAAGGTGATATCATGGTGATTAGCATAGGCAAGTAAGATGCGAATGGACTCAAGTCTAGCAACAGGAGCGTAAGTCTCACCATAGTCCATACCTTCGACTTGTGTGTAGCCTTGGGCGACGAGACGTGTTTTGTTGTGAACTACTTGTCCATCTTCATCTTGCTTGTTGCGAAACACCCATTTGGTACCGATGATGTTGTGGTTGTTGTCGGGATTCTCAACCAATGTCCAAACTTGGTTCCTCTCAAAGTTGTGTAGCTCTTCATGCATAGCATTTATCCAATCCGGAACTTCCAATGCTTCTTCGACCTTCATAGGTTCAATGCTAGAGATGAAAGAATAGTTTTCACAAAAGTTAGCTAAACGAGTTTTAGAGCGAGTGATTCTCCCGGTTTGAATATCATTGTAGATTTGCTCGACGGGATGGTTTAGCAATTCTTGCTCGAACTCATGAAAGCTTTTGCTTGGTTCTTGGTTGAACTTATTCTTCATCTTGTTCTTCTTCTTGGCCTTCTTCATTGTTGGCATTGTCGTTCTCTTGTCGTGGTGCAGAAGGAGGTTGTTGATGTTCATCTTGATGCACTTTCTTGTTTTCTTCATCTTGGTGTGTCCCACTTGTGGATGCTTCCGTATCAACTCTTGGTTCACCTTGTCGTGAAGTAGAGGCTTCCACTTGGACGGACGAGGTACTCTCCTTCACCTCCGTTGGACGGACCTTGCCAATAGACAAGTCTTGGATTGCTTCCGAAGGATCTTTGTCTCCTACATCAATTGGCAATTGCTCTACTTGAGAGCCGTTAGATTCATCAAACTTCACATCTACCGTCTCTTCAACCTTTCGGGTGAAATTGTTGTAGACATGGTAAGTGTGAGAGTTTGAGACATAACCTAGTAGGAAACCTTCATGAGACTTAGGAGCAAATTTAGAACGACGATGCTTATCAAGAATGTAGCACTTTGAGCCGAATACTCGAAAGTATCCAACTTGGGGTTTGTTACCGGTGAGGAGCTCATATGCCGTCTTGCCGAGTAGCTTGTGAAGATACAAGCGATTTGTTGCATGGAAAGTAGTCTCAACCGCTTCTGCCCAAAAGTGCTTCGGTGTCTTGTACTCATCAAGCATCGTTCTCGCCATTTCGATGAGCGTCCAATTCTTCCTCTCAACAACTCCATTTTGTTGAGGTGTGTACGTAGCCGAGAACTCGTGTGAAATCCCTTCTTCGTCAAGAAAGGTGTCCACATTTGCGCTCTTGAACTCTGCTCCATTGTCGCTGCGAACCTTCTTGATCTTCACTTCAAATTTATTTTGGGCCTTCCTAGCGAAGTTTTTGAAGATCTTTTGGACCTGTGATTTATCATCGAGAAAGAACACCCACGTAAATCTTGAAAAATCATCAACTATAACTACACCAATAGAATTTCCCCCAAGACTCTTGTAAGAGTTGGGACCAAAAAGATCCATGTGAAGTAGCTCGAGTGGCCTCCTTGTGGTCATGATGTTCTTCACGGGATGCCTTCCTCCAACCTGTTTACCTGCCTGACAAGCACTGCAAAGTCTATCCTTATCAAATATGACATTGTTAACACCAAGGATATGATTCCCTTTAATAAGCTTGTCAAGGTTTCTCATGCCAACGTGACCTAGTCGTCTATGCCATAACCAACCTTTTGAGGATTTAGCAATGAAGCAAGTTTTAGGTTGAGCCTTTTTAGTGAAATCAACAATGTATAGATCACCACTACGCACACCGGTAAAGACCATTTTATGATCTCGATGAAACACTTGGCAATCTACTTCAGTAAATAGGACATCGAAACCGAAATCAGCAAGTCTAGATACTGAAAGTAAGTTGTATCCAAGAGATTCAACGAGCATGACATTTTGTATGGAGCTATCATGTGATATGGCCACCTTACCGAGGCCAACCACCTTACCCTTTGAGTTGTCACCGAAAGTGACATACTTTTGAGGACCATCGTTTTCAGCAAGCTCCCGAAACATGTCTTTATCTCCGGTCATGTGATCGGTACATCCACTATAAAGAACCCATTCCTTTCCTCCTGACATATATCCCCGAAGATTTGCCATAAGACCAAAGTGTCTCATTGCATCATCAAGATCGAAGTCACTATCATCATCCTCATCATAGTATCCATGTTCAACATCGTCATGTGGTGGATCAAATCCTAGAGAGGGTGATTCGTTAGAGTGAGTTTGACAATGATCTTGCTTATGAATTTTTATAGCTTCAGAAATAATATCACTAATAATTCCAACATCTCCTTTGGCACGCATAAGGTTTGTAAGCTCAAACAAACAATCACCAAACAAAGGATCACTAGAATTCATTTTACTCAAGGCAATAGACTTATGGAGAATTTCATCAAGATTTTCAAGAAATAATTTGGAAAGCGTTCCTCAAGAAATTTCCATATAGTGTAGGCACACTTAAGAGTAGGCAAACATCCAATCAAGTTTCTAGGCAATCCTCTAATGATAAGTTTGGCAGTTCTAGGATTGCGGATCATGTCAATTGACTCATCAAGGGTAGGATGCATAGGATCAACATGAGGTGCACAAGGGCTAGCAATGTACTTGGTCAAATGATATTGATTGAAAATTACAAGCATCTCATTTTTCCACTCATGAAAATACTCTCCATCAAGTATAGGCACTCTATGTCTAAGACTCCCCAAAGTAGACTCATCCATCTTCCTCCAATGGTTATTAAACCAAGGCAATGGAGACCAAAGCTCTGATACCACTTGTAGGACCTTGAGAAGAGGTGTCTATAGGGGGGTGATTAGACACTAAGTACCAAAGTTGCTGTTTTAACTTCTTTAAGTTTAAGTGGAGTTTAGGCACAAGTTTAACATTCACAATACATAACAAGCAAGCCTGCAAAGAGTATATGAGCAGCGGAAAGTAAAGCATGCAACTTTCAAGAATGTAAAGGGAAGGGTTTTGGAGGATTCAAACGCAATTGGAGACACGGATGTTTTTGTCGTAGTTCCGATAGGTGGTGCTATCGTACATCCACGTTGATGGAGACTTCAACCCACGAAGGGTAACGGTTGCGCGAGTCCACGGAGGGCTCCACCCACGAAGGGTCCATGAATAAGCAACCTTGTCTATCCCACCATGGCCATCGCCCACGAAGGACTTGCCTCACTGGTGGTAGATCTTCACGAAGTAGGCGATCTCCTTGCCCTTACAAACTCCTTGATTCAACTCCACAATCTTGTCGGAGGCTCCCAAGTGACACCTAGCCAATCTAGGAGACACCACTCTCCAAGAAGTAACAAATGGTGCGTTGATGATGAACTCCTTGCTCTTGTGCTTCAAATGATAGTCTCCCCAACACTCAACTCTCTCTCATAGGATTTGGATCTGGTGGAAAGAAGATTTGAGTGGAAAGCAACTTGGGGAAGGCTAGAGATCAAGATTCATATGGTAGGAATGGAATATCTTGGCCCCAACACATGAGTAGGTAGTTCTCTCTCAGAAAATGTATGCTGGAAGTGTAGGTTCGTTCTGATGGCTCTCTCCACGAATGAAGAGGAGGTGGAGGGGTATATATAGCCTCCACACAAAATCTAACCATTACACATAATTTACCAAACTCGGTGGGACCGAATCAACAAACTCGGTCGGACCGATTTAGCAAATCTATTACCGTTTGGATTTTCAGTGGGACCGACATGCAACTCGGTAGGACCGATATGGTTAGTGTTAGGGCATAACGTAATTTCTGTGTGACCGATTACACAAACTTGGTGAGACCGATTTTGGTAATTAGCTAACCAGAGAGTTGGTCTGGCAAACTCAGTGGGACCGATTACTCAAACTCGGTCAGACCGATTTTGGTAATAAGTTAACCAGAGAGTTTGCATTGTAATCTCGGTAGTACCGATTGCTCAAACTCGGTGGGACCGATTTTGGTAATGGACATACATAGAGAGATTACAATCCCATCTCGGTGAGACTGAGATCCCTATCAGTAAGACCGATTTCTCTAGGGTTTGTGGCAGTGGCTATGACATCTGAACTCGGTGGCGCCGGATAGAAGAAATTGGTATAGCCGAATTTGACTTTAGGTTTAGGTCATATGTGTGGAAGTGGGAAAGTAGTTGAGGGTTTTGGAGCATATCACTAAGCACTGTGGAGCAAGAAACTCTTTAAGCAACACCTCATCCCTTCTTCATAGTATTGGCTTTTTCCTATAGACTGAATGTGATCTTGGATCACTAAAATATAAAATGAAGAGTCTTGAGCTTGAAGCTTGAGCCAATCCTTTGTCCTTACCATCTTCAAGGAGTTCCCACATCCTTTAGTCCATGCCACTCCATTGTTGAACTTATCTGAAACATACTAGATAAAAGTGTTAGTCCAACAAGAGATATGTTGACATTAATTACCAAAACCACCTAGGGAGCACTTGTGCTTTCAACCTCTAACAATAGAAAAAAATTAGGTGACGTTGGACCATCCGATCGAGAAGGCTGAGAGGTAGAAAATGATGCACATACAGCGACGTAGCGAGCTGGGGAAGTAGAGCAAGGCCGGTTTCGAAGGAAGATATACCCGAAGGTCATCGGGATGTGAATAGGTGGGCGGCGGGAGGCCGGATCCACCCACACTAGGGCAGTGATGAAGGGATCGGAGGACCTCCCGCGCCGGCGCTTGGCCATAGATAATGGTGCGGCTGGGAGTGGGTCTCCTCCCTCGCTGTCGACGGCGGCCTAAACGCTGCCCCTCCTCCCCTTCGTCGATTGAGGGGGATACGTCCGAATCTGTAACCAACGGTGAGGATAGAAAGACAGTGTTTACCACCGCTATCTTGTTTAGATCTGGAGAGGATGAGAGTGTGTGAATAGAGCAACCCTAGCAAGCAACTGTGGAGGCTCCGGCCTACATATATATACGTATAGTGGGGTAGTTTTGTTTTTTCACTCCGTCAAAACAATAATTTAAAATTGTGTAACTAGGTCGCCATTTTTTTGAGTTGCTGATTTTTTTTGAGATAGCTACCCGCTTATTCCAAGTGGTGTTACGGTGTGCCAGGTCGCACTTTGTATCGTTCAAGTCTAGTACTAGACCCTCCATTAAGTGAACAACCACTGTCTCGTAAAATTTGTGAACAAGCCCACGGCTAAAAAATATATCAGAAACATGGGCTACCCAAACATGCATTATTATTTATATTTTCTATGTCGGAGTATCCTCAAAACAAAATGTGAGAGTACAATCTTTATTGGGCCCCTTTGTAATTTGTGCTAAATTTTGACCAAAGATTTAACTGACAAAACGTTAGTGTGTGTTAACAAAAATGATATCTTTTGGTTCGTATTTGGACATAGTTTTCAATGATGTAATTTTTTGTAACATGCATGAACATTTTGTTAGTTAAATTTATGGTCAAAATTTGGCAAGATTGATCATAGGGACCAATAAACCAGGACGTAGTACTATATATGACAAGCCACTCTATCTACATGCGGGACAACAAAGCATTCGGGCCCGCGTGCCACCAACCAAATCACAGCGAGGTTCTACAGTCGAGACTCACCTATCACCCCGGTGTGGCCGTCATGAGCCGTCATATCACAAAACCCACACTTTTACCAGCAGTGGTAAAGAGGCCTCAAAGTTGGACTGGACGAAGTAACCATCATTTCACTAGAACACTCGTTGAGCCCTTTCTTCCCTTGAAGAAAACCTGACTCCAGGCTACTCACTTCTA
Source organism: Triticum timopheevii (assembly GCA_963921465.1). Classification (NCBI taxonomy): domain Eukaryota; kingdom Viridiplantae; phylum Streptophyta; class Magnoliopsida; order Poales; family Poaceae; genus Triticum; species Triticum timopheevii. Next base: position 334,613,699 of record OY997274.1, on the reverse strand, counting down.
CCATTTTTCTTCTGTACCGACGATGGAAAGCTAGGCGAATCAGTGATGCTACTATATTTTCATTCCAAGAATCTTCTTTTTGCCAAGCACCGACCGATTCTGACAGCCTATTCTTTTCCCGTTTTCATTGCGATTGTGGTTTCCTTTCGATTGCTTCTTGTTTGTCACTTTATTGATGGATCCTGGAGCACTGGGCGAAGAGTTGCCAGTGGAAAACCCACTCGAGGCAGAGATCTCTAGGAAGCAAGCACCGACCAACGAGTTGGCCATGTCGCGGGCCAACCCATGGAGACGAAGAACTCCAAGAAACAAGCACTGGCCAAAGAGTTGACGATGTTGGCGGACGAACTCCTCAAAGAAACCTGGAAGAACATCACGGGCCCCACCATGCCTACCCTAGAAACACTAATGTCCACCTATGAGAGGCTCATGGCCAAGTTTGAGGAGATAGTCGCCATTGAGAAGCAGTATTTCCCTGGCAAGGCAATGGCCCCGGGAGGGATGGGATCCCCCGGTGAGCTGCACAAGGTAAAAAAATGGCTTACCATAGTTGTGGTTTTTGATTTTTTGCAATGTGCTTGCTAATATGTTAGGGTTGTGCAGGTGCCAGTGGACGTCCTTGATGATTCCGTTGTCGCGGTCCATCCTGTGGACAATGCCCCACAGATCATTTTCGATGTCGCGGTCCATCCTGTGGACATCGCCTCGGATATCGATTACGATGCCACTGTCCATCCTATGGACATCGCCCTAGAGATTGATTCCGATGTCGCGGTCCGTCCTGTGGACATTGCCCTAGAGATCGATTACCATGCCGATGTCCGTGCTGTGGTCATTGCCTGAGAGATCGATGACAGGAAATAGTTGGTCACGCTAATCCTTTAAGATAGTTTGCATTGTGTTTAATTACCAGAATGATGCGTGTTATCAAACCATCTTAGGGCTAGTGCATTGTCTTGTGTGGGCAGTACTTGCTACTTTCGGTTGATAGTGAATCATCCAAACCCTCTCTGAGTTATGGAAACATATGTATCCTCACCAGCTTTTGACGTAATATATGGCATGCTTATATGTAAGTTTGAACTGTTTATCATATCAGCAGGGCTTGTTTGATGATTTTTGGTGTTAGTAGGCTAGCTACTGTGCGAGCTATAGTACTTGCAAAACACTCACCGAAGAGAAACGTTGGGGCTGATGAGCTCGTGCTACGCTTATAGGTCAGATTCGTCATCGATCGGCCAATAACCCAAGCTCCTAAAATTGTGGGCTTAGTGATCAATCAAACAATAGTCCACAATTATACATTAATTCACATCAAAATCAAAGAGTTGGTTCATGTATACATTCAGGCCTCATTTAGTTCATAGGGTAGGAAAATCTAGCAATAGGGAAGTCATAGGAAATGAGATGACATGTATCTTAAATCCTATGAGTAGGAATAGGAAAGCAGATGCCGTTTGATTCACATCATAGGATTTTTTTCCATTAAGTCTAGGCTAATGTTTCTTTTCCTATGAAATGTGGCGGATAGGAGGAATTCCTCCATAGGAATATGATTCCATTCCTATAAACCAAAAGGCTCTACAGAAATTTTTGCTATAGAAATCCTATCCTATGCAATTCCTACAAGATTCCTCTAAACCAAAGGAGGCCTCACGTCAATAGCCAGCAAAATTAGCACGTACTTGTAACATGCGTGAGTGTGTAATTTTTTTGTTGGAAACGTGAATGTCTAGTGACGTCGAACTTTCGGAGTGGCTAGAGAGAGTGTGTACGTTTGCTAGAGGGGTTGTGAGATGGAGAGAGGTCTAGAGAGAGAGAAAGACCCTCTTTCTACTCCTAATCGTTAGATTGACAAAGGATATGTTTTTAGAACACTAAATCATAGCAGTATAGAGACTTACAAATCCTTCTAGGCGGGCTAGTTTGGCCTAGTGGGTTTTAGTGATATGACATGGTACAGTGCCGTCCAATCTTCGCGTGTGGTAGCAGTATTGCGGGTAAAGTAAGTTTTCTTGAAGAAGCCGAACTCAACGAAGTCATGATGGTTCCTTCGACCGACCAAATTATAGTGGGAAAGGTTGGGCCTGCGGTACAACCGGGGTGGACCAGGATAATTTTCTGCATGGCAGGTGGGCCAGGATGGTCGACGTCCCACATGTCGGCGAATGAAAGTATTCTTTTCGATATTGAGGACGAGCAACGAGTATTCATTGTTTATTTTTTATGGAAGTTATTTTCTCCACTGTTACGATGAAGGAGTGTGAAACATGGTAGCCCAGTAAACTTGGCATCGGCACAACTCCCTCCTTCCTCTTGTACCATAGTGTTGTATATAAGGTTGGCTATGAGGTTGCAATTTTTTTCTCACTTTCTCTCTATCTATTTCCTCTCAGATGTTTTCACCATATTTTTTATACACCATTGTTTTTTATACCTCTTTTTTTGAATTAGTTTTTCATACCTAGGAGCACGTGTAGAGACGGGCTCTTGCGGAGCCCACTCCTTGACTTTGTCAATGCCTCTCTCTCCTCCACATAAGCGGGCTTATAGCCTAGTATTGTACTACCTACTTAGTTGCTATGAATGCGGCCAACTGGTGTTTGAGGCGGGAGCGTGCATGGGACAGGGTAGGGGTTTTATAGTGGGCCAGGGCAGTCAGAAGCGAGCTTGGAAGCGGTCCGGACTCCCGCATGGCCCACCTCATATTATCACCATATTTCTTGGAGTCTGTGCGCGGCGGGCGGGCGATCTCTTCTCCCTCCCCTATCTCTCTCTTCTCAGTCGACGCCCACCGAGCGATTAGGTTTCAGCTATCGATGGTTCATTCAATTGCAGTCCCACATGTCAGAGAAAATGCAGGACAATGTGTGTCCCCTCTAGTGAGCGGCGTGCGAGCCGGACTGTTGGGGAGTGCGACACGAACGCGATAGGCGTGCTTTAAGTGTGCCACCTTTTCCGTTTGAACTTGCAAAGTGTAACATTTTCGTGCGATCGATCAATAGAATCCAGAACAAAATGATGAGGGCGGGGCTTTCCCGCGTGTTAGGCTGGCTAGTTTGAGTGGTATGACGTGCTATAGTGCAAACAAAGCAAATTTCAAATTAATCGGATGAAATTCATTACATTTCATAAACTTTTCGTATAAACTAGATGAAATTCATTACATATTTGGCACAAACCGTACTAAAACCTATTATAAACCTAATTTAGGCGATCGCCGGCTCCCGGCCACCATGTCCAGCCATGAGCCCGGAGAACTGACGCTCCGGCTATTGCCTTTGCTCCTCCTCAACTGCCTCGGCTTTGTCCAGCTCCGCCTTGATAACCTCCTCCTTTGGAGCACATGGTTCTGAAGATTTTCGCCTCCATGTCGCTATCAAGCCGCTAATCGGCCACTGATGTTTACCCCACCAAGCTTGGCGTCGACTAAGTGGAGGAGCGGTGGCCTTCCTAGGACCAGAGCAGCGGCGACCTACCATGTACTACTCTTCCTTGCTGTCGGCTATGCCCGCGCACGCGCACTAGATTCGTGGTTGTGGCGGCGGAGGGCGGTCGGGGGGAGCCGGCGATGTCTTCGTCTGCTCCTGCGACAGTACGTACAAGTGAGTTTTGGAGTGCGCCCGGAGTGGAGTCGCCGATGTCCTTCGTCTGCTCCTGCGACTGTACATCCAAGAGAGCTTTAGAGCACTAGGAGGCCATGGTTGGAGTGGTGGCAACAGAAGGAAGGGACCGGAGGAGAATGACTGTGGGTATTTGGCTATGGCTGGGAGCTGGGGCTGAAGTAAATATAGTGGGCGAATGGCAATTAGCCGCGGTAGACGGATGGACGGCTGGCGCTGGAGTAGGTTTGTCGGCAGCCACGTGTTATTAATGTGGGCGGCGGACAGACGGATGGTCGTGGTCTCGTTAACACGGAGCAGTGATACGTCCATTTTGCATCATGCTTTTATATCAATATTTATTGCATTATGGGCTGTTATTACATGTTATATCACAATAACTATGCCTTTTCTCTCTTATTTTATAAGGTTTACATGAAGAGGGAGAATGCCGGCAGCTGGAATTTTGGACTGAAAATGGAGCAAATATTAGAGACCTATTCTGCACAACTCCAAAAGTCCTGAAACTTCACGAAGATTAGTTTGGGAATATATTAAAAATATTGGGTGAAGAAAGCACCAGAGGGGGGCCACTAGTCAGCCATGAGGGTGGAGGGCGCGCCCTACCCCCTAGGCACGCCCCCTGCCTCGTGGGCCTCCTGGCAGGCCTTTGACTCCCATATTCTACTATATGGTGTCTTTTACCATGGAAAAAATCATAGAGAAGCTTTCGGGACGAAGCGTCGTCGTCTCGAGGCGGAACCTGGGTAGGACCAACCTAGACCTCCAGTGGAGCTGTTCTCTCGGGGATACATCCCTCGGGGAGGGCGAAATCGTCGCCATTGTCATCATCATCGATCCTCTCATCGAGAGGGGGTCAATCTCCATCAACATCTTCACCAGCACCATCTCCTCTCAAACCCTAGTTCATCTCTTGTATCTAATCTTTGTCTCAAAACCTTAGATTGGTACCTGTGGGTCGCTAGTAGTGTGGATTACTCCTTGTAGTTGATGCTAATTGGTTTATTCGATGGAAGATCATATGTTCAGATCGTTAATGCATATTAATACTCCTCTGATTATGAACAAGAATATGCTTTGTGAGTAGTTATGTTTCTTCCTGAGGACATGGGAGAAGTCTTGTTATAAGTAATAATGTGAATTTGGTATTCGTTCGATATTCTGAAGAGATGTATGTTGTCTCTCCTCTAGTGGTGCTATGTGAACGTCAACTACATGAAACTTCACCATGATTTGGGCCTGGGGGAAGGCATTGGGAAGTAATAAGTAGATGATGGGTTGCTAGAGTGACAGAAGCTTAAACCCTAGTTTATGTGTTGCTTCGTAAGGGGCTGATTTGGATCCATATGTTTCATGCTATGGTTAGGTTTACCTTAATTCTTCTTTCATACATGCGGATGCCTGCGATAGGGGTTAATCATAAGTGGGAGGCTTGTCCAAGTAAGGACAGCACCCAATCACCGGTCCACCCACATATCAAATTATCAAAGTGACGAACGCGAATCATATGAGCATGATGAAACTAGCTTGACAATAATTCCCATGTGTCCTCGGGAGCACTTTTCTTCATATAAGAATTTGTCAAGGCTTATCTTTTGCTACAAAAAGGATTGGGCCTCCTTGCTGCAACTTAGTTACCTTTGTTACTTGTTACCCGCTACGCATTATCTTATCACAAACTATCTGTTACCGATAATTTCAGTGCTTGCAGAGAATACCTTACTGAAAACCGCTTGTCATTTCCTTCTGCTCCTCGTTGGGTTTGACAATCTTACTTATCGAAAGGACTATGATAGATCCCCTATACTTGTGGGTCATCAGGAATATTTTTTGGTGCCGTTTTCGGGCAGTGAAGCGCCTTTGGTAAGTGGAATTTGGTAAGGTAACATTTATATAGTGTGCTGAAATTTACTGTCACTTGTTACTATGGAAAATAATCCTTTGAGGGGCTTGTTCGGGGTATCTTCACCTCGACCAGAAGAGCAAAGAGTTGCTCCTAAACCTATTGAACCTACTGAAAATATTTACTTTGAAATTCCTACGGGTATGATAGAGAAACTGCTAGCTAATCCTTATCCAGGAGATGGAACATTACATCCGGATATGCATTTTATCTATGTGGATGAAGTTTGTGGATTATTTAAGCTTGCAGGTTTGCCCCTGGATGACGTAAATAAGAAGGTCTTCCCTTTATCTTTGAAGGGAAAGGCATTGACATGGTATAGGCTATGTGATGATATTGGATCATGGAACTACAACCGATTGAAATTGGAATTTCATCGGAAGTTTTATCCTATGCATCTGGTTTATCATGAGGAATTATATATATAATTTTTGGCCTCGTGAAGGATAAAGTATTGCTCAAGCTTGGGGAGGCTTATGTCAATGTTATATTCATGCCCCAATCATTAGCTCTCAATAGAAATTATTATTCAGAATTTTTATGCTCGACTTTCTCGTAATGATCAATCCATGCTCGATACTTCTTGTACTGGTTCCTTTATGAAGAAGACTATTGAATTCAAATGGCATTTATTGGAAAGAATTAAATGCAACTCTGAAGATTGGGAACTCGACAAAGGTAATGAGTCATGTATAAACCTTAAGTTTGATTGTGTTAAATCTTTTATGGATACCGATGATTTTCGTGATTTTAGCACTATTTGGACTTGACTCTGAGATAATATCGTCTTTCTGTGAATCATTTGCTACTCATGTTGATCTCCCTATGGAGAACTTGTTGAAATATCATCCTCCCATTGAATTTAAAGTAGTAGAACCTATTAAAGTTGAAGAAGAAACTATTACTTTTAATGTTGATCCTATTGCTCCTACTGCTTATAAAGGATCATGCTAAAGCTTCAAATGTGGTTCGTAAGAGTAACACAAGAACACCTACACCCCCTGAGCAAATTAAAGTTAGCCTAGTATTGCTATGGTTAAAGATCTTTTGGTCGATAATATTGATGGGCATGTTATTTATTTCTGGGATGAAGCGGCTAGGATTGCTAAACCCGATACTAAAGATAAACATAGACCTATTGTTGGCATGCCTGTTGTTTCTGTTAAAAAAAGGAGATCATTGCTATCATGGCATATGTGATATGGGTGCTAGTGTGAGTGCAATTCCTCATTCTTTATACAAAGAAATTATGCATGATATTGCACTTGCTGAGTTAGAAGGTATTGATGTTAGATTAAGCTTGCCTATAGAGATACTGTTTCACCAGTTGGGATTGTTAGAGATGTTGAAGTCTTGTGTGGGAAATTAAAATACCCTACTGATTTTTCTTGTTCTTGGTTTTCCACAAGATGACTTTTGTCCCATTATATTTGGTAGACCCTTCTTGAATACTGTTAATGCTAAGATAGACTGTGAAAAGGATATTGTTACTACTGGTTTAGGGGATATGTCTCATGATTTTAATTTCTCTAAATTTCATAGACAACCCCATGATAAAGAATTTCCAAGTAAGGATGAAATTATTGGTCTTGCCTCTATTGTCGTGCCTCCTAATGATCCTTTAGAACAATATTTGCTAGACCATGAAAATAATATGTTTATAATGAAAGAAGGGAAATAGATGAAGTATTCTTTAATCAGGGACCTATTTTGAAACACAATTTCCTGTTGAAATTCTTGAAGATCCTCCTCCACCCAAGGGTGATCCCATGTTTGAGATTAAACAATTACTTGATACTTTGAAATATGCTTATCTTGATGAAAACAAGATGTATCCTATTATTATTAGTGCTAACCGTTCAGAGCCTGAAGAACAGAAATTATTGAAAACTCAAAAGAAGCACCGAGCTGCTATTGGATATACTCTTGATGATCTTAAGGGCATTAGTCCCACTCTATGCCAGCGCAAAATAAAATTGGAGAAAGATGCTAAACCAGTTCTTGATCATCAACGACGGTTAAATCCTAAGATGAAAGAAGTGGTAAGAAATGAAATACTAAAGCTTCTGGAGGCAGGTATAATTTATCCTATTGCTGATAGTCAGTGGGTAAGCCCCGTTCATTGTGTCCCTAAGAAGGGAAGTATTACTGTTATTCCTAATGATAAGAATGAATTGATCCCACAAAGAATTGTTACAGTTATAGAATGGTAATTGATTTCTGCAAATTAAATAAAGCTACTAGAAAAGATCATTACCATCTACCTTTTATTGATCAAATGCTAGAAAGACTATCCAAACATACACATTCTTGCTTCCTAGATGGTTATTCTAGCTTCTCTCAAGTACCTGTGTCAAAAGAGGATCAGGAAAAGACCACTTTTACTTGCTAAGGGAGTCCTGGACTAGGGGGTGTCCGGACAGCCGGACTATCATCGTTCGCCGGACTCCAAGACTACGAAGATACAAGATTGAAGACTCCGTCCCGTGTCCGGATGGGACTTTCCTTGGCATGGAAGGCAAGCTTGGCAATATGGATATGTAGATCTCCTACCATTGTAACCGACTCTGTGTAACCCTAGCCTCCTCCGGTGTCTACATAAACCGGAGGGCTTTAATCTGTAGGACACAACATACATCACAACAATCATACCATAGGCTAGCTTTAGGGTTTAGCCTCCTTGATCTCGTGGTAGATCCACTCTTGTACTACCCATATCATCAATATTAATCAAGCAGGACGTAGGGTTTCACCTCCATCAAGCGGGCCCGAACCTGGGTAAAACATCGTGTCCCTTGTCTCCTGTTACCATCCGCCTAGACGCATAGTTCGGGACCCCCTACCCGAGGTCCGCTGGTTTTGACACCGACATTGGTGCTTTCATTGCGAGTTCCTCTGTGTCGTCACCGATAGGCTCGATGGCATCTTCAATCAACAACGCTATCTAGGGTGAGACTTTTCTCCCCGGACAGATCTTCGTATTCGGCGGCTTCGCACTGCGGGCTAATTCACTTGGCCATCTGGAGCAGATCGAAAGCTACGCCCCTGGCCATCAGGTCAGATTCGGAAGCCTAAACTTCATAGCCGACATCTGCGGGGACTTGATCTTCGACGGGCTCGAGCCAAAGCCAAGCGCACCGCACTGTTGCGATGGGCATGATCTAGCTATGCCGCCGAACAGTGCCTTGGTGGCCGCACACGAATCCGCTTTGGCCCTTAGTCCGGAGCCGATCGCCCAGATCGAGGACCGGTGGATGGACACCACCTCGGGGGCTTCAACTTCCACGGCGATGGAGCCAAACACTAACCTTGTCCCTCGCGAAACTCGGGATTCTGAGGTGCCGGACTCCTTGCCGGACTCCGGACCTCCCACGCGGACATCTTCCAATACTCGCCCTTTGGCGACATCCTAAATTCGCTAAAGCATATGTCGCTATCGGGAGAGTCCTGGCCGGACTATGGCCAGGATGGTTGGGATACAGACGACGAAGAAATTCAGAGCCCACCCACCACCCACTTTGTAGCCACTATCGACGATCTTACTGACATGCTAGACTACGACTCTGAAGACATCGACGCTATGGACGACGATGCCGGAGACGAACAGGAACCAGCGCCTACAGGGCACTGGAAAAACACCTCGTCATACGACATATACATGGTGGACACCCCAAAGGACGGGGACGGCGAAGAAGTAGCGGAGGCAGATTCCTTAAAGAAACAGCCCAAGCACCGGCGTCAGCGGCGCCGCTCTAAATCCCGCCACAGCAAGAATGGAGATTCCGGCATAGGAGATAATAATACCCCAGAGAGTGCCGAAGATAATCCCCTCCAGCAAGACTCAGCGCAGGAGGACGCAGAAGCAAGCCCCCACGAGATGGCGGCAGATGAAGAGGTCGAGGATTATAACTATATACCTCCCTCCGAAGACGAGGCAAGCCTCAACGACGACGAATTCGTCGTGCCTGAGGATCCCGTCGAACAAGAGCGTTTTAAACGCAGGCTTATCGCCACGGCAAATAGCCTAAAGAAAAAGCAGCAGCAGCTTCAAGCCGATCAGGACCTGCTGGCCGATCGATGGACCAAGGTCCTCGCGGCCGAAGAGTTTAAACTCGAACGCCCCTCCAAAAGCTACCCCAGACGCAAGTTGCTCCCCCGATTAGAGGAGGAAGCATACATACCTTCATCACCAGCGCACGATATGGCCGACCGACCACCCCGTGGTCGCGACAGAGAGGCATCCAGACCCTCCACAAAGACCGTACCCCGGCATCGCTCCAAAAGTATGAAGCCAAGAGGGAACGTGCCGGACTTGCGAGACGTATTGGAGGACAAAGCAAGGCAATCCAGATCCATCTACGGATCACGAGGGCGCCCCACGACCCGCGACGAATACCGTCGCGCCGGATACAATAACCCCGGCCGGGCCGAACACAGCAAACAACGCTCTCTCGAGCTACGTCGTGATATTGCTCAATATAGAGGCGCCGCACACCCGCTATGCTTCACTGACGAAGTAATGGGTCATCAAATCCCTGAAGGGTTTAAACCCGTGAACATCGAATCCTACGACGGCACAACAGGCCCCGCGGTTTGGATTGAAGATTATCTCCTTCACATCCATATGGCCCGCGGCGACGATCTCCATGCCATCAAGTACCTCCCGCTCAAGCTTAAAGGACCAGCTCGGCATTGGCTTAACAGCTTGCCCACAGAGTCAATTGGGTGTTGGGAAGACCTGGAAGCCGCATTCCTCGACAATTTCCAGGGCACGTATGTGCGGCCACCAGACGCCGATGACCTAAGCCACATAATTCAGCAGCCAGAGGAATCGGCCAGACAATTCTGGACACGGTTCTTGACAAAGAAAAACCAAATCGTCGACTATCCAGATGCAGAGGCCCTCGCAGCCTTCAAACATAACATTCGCGACGAGTGGCTAGCCCGGCACCTAGGACAGGAAAAGCCAAAATCCATGGCAGTACTCACATCATTAATGACCCGCTTTTGCGCGGGAGAGGATAGCTGGCTAGCTCGCAGCAACAACCTCAATAAAAATTCTGGCAGTCCGGATACTAAGGACCACAACGGCAGGTCACGTCGAAACAAAAAACAAACGCCGCATTAACAGCGACGATAAGGAGGATACGGCAGTCAACACCGGATTCCGAGGCTCTAAACCCGGTCAGCGGAAGAAGCCATTCAAAAGAACCACTCCGGGTCCGTCCAACTTGGACCGAATACTCGACCGCTTATGCCAGGTACATGGCACCCCCGAAAAGCCAGCCAATCACACCAACAGAGATTGCTGGGTGTTCAAGCAGGCAGGCAAGTTAATTGCCGAAAACAATGACAAGGGTCTAAACAGCGACGACGAGGAGGAGACCTGACCGCCGAACAATAGAGGACAGAAGGGTTTCCCCCCACAAGTGCGGACGGTGAACATGATTTACGCAACCCATATACCCAAGAGGGAGAGGAAGCGCGCACTAAGGGACGTCTATGCGATAGAGCCAGTCGCCCCGAAGTTCAATCCATGGTCCTCTTGTCCGATCACTTTCGATCGAAGAGACCATCCAACCAGCATACGCCATGGCGGATTCGCCTCATTGGTTTTAGACCCAATCGTCGATGGATTTCACCTCACGAGAGTCCTGATGGACGGCGGTAGTAGCCTGAACCTGCTTTATCAGGATACAGTGCGCAAGATGGGCATAGACCCCTCAAGGATTAAACCTACAAAGACAACCTTTAAAGGTGTCATACCAGGTGTGGAAGCCAATTGTACAGGCTCAGTCACACTGGAAGTGGTCTTCGGATCCCCGGATAATTTCCGGAGCGAAGAGTTAATCTTCGACATAGTCCCATTTCGCAGCGGCTATCACGCTCTGCTCGGATGAACCGCGTTTGCAAATATCAACGCGGTGCCGCATTATGCATACCTCAAGCTCAAGATTCCAGGCCCTCGTGGAGTCATCACGGTCAACGGAAATACGGAACGCTCCCTCCGAACGGAGGAACATACAGCGGCTCTCGCGGCAGAAGTACAGAGCAGCCTTTTAAGGCAATTTTCGAGTCCGGCCGTTAAACGGCCGGATACAGCAAAACGCGCCCGAAGCAATACCAACCAAGACAACTTGGCATGATCAGAGCACGCGTAGCAATGCGGCCCTAACCCCCGCCCTCGCATGATTGCAAGAACAACCCTCCGCGTACATCATTACGCTTTGGAGATACCATGGGCGCAGGGGAAGGGGCACGATCGCAATGGACCCAGAGTGCGGCTCGACCACACCAGGGGCTCGCAAGTGCGCCCCCTTTTTTTATTACTATTTTCCTTCTTTGTATACACAGGACTCCGTTAACCAGAGGCCCTGTCCGGCGGTGAACTTGCCGAACTCACGATACAACAGCCAGGGAAGAAAGAAGGCTGCGACGAACACTCAGGTGGTCTCAATTACGAGCATTAAATTCGATTATATACACCAAGTCCGCAGCTCATCCCTGGAGGGGGACATGTTTAATTAGTCCAAATCCCTTGCTTATCGCACTATTTGTATCAGTCTGCACTCATAGCAGACTTCCTTTAATAAATAATGCAGCACTTTTCGACTGCAATTACATTACTTTATATATATGTGTGTTCATTACAGGACATCTTGCACCGGTATATTTTGGTACGGTCTAATACACTAGGGGCTTATGTTCCCCACATTATGGTGTGATAAGTCTGAACACTTTCATAAGTTCGGCACCCCGAACTTATAGCATTATATGAATCGGCTCCGAATCATGTCTTGGGTCAATAGTTGGATTTGCCCGGCTCCCATGTTTTGGTGCCTTACGTTCTGTTCTGTCGCTAAGGTGGCACTGGGAGAACCACTGCGATTGTGCCCCGGTTGAGCCGAGCTAGCGCCTCAGTGGAGAAAGCTAAAACTGACCGGCATGATAAGGCGAGAGACTGGTCGCTGTTCGAGAGGTCTTTTCGAGTCCTTAAAGACTCACGCCGCTCCGAGCGAAGTTCCGGATGAATGTCCGACGAAGGCATGGATAGCACCCCAGATTCGGTCTTCCGAATACCAGGGGCTTCGCCGAAATTTAAAATTATAGAATTCTATGGCTAAGTGAGAGTGTTCAAGCATTATAAGTCCGGTTGCCTTGTTCGTTGTGTTGAGCGCCTCCCTAGATGGACCCAAAAATGGGAACAAGAGTCCTCAAGTTTATCCCGAACACCCCAGCACTCGCGGCTCGGGGGCTGAAGCCAACGACTTTCCATCTCTCAGATTTGATAAACGGCCGCACAGAAGGTAATATTTTAAATTAAACAAGCATTGCTTAATGCGCATGTGAACAAAGTTTTCAGCGCACAGGATAATACATAGCGAGTTTACTCAAAAATTACATCTCTGGGGCATTCATCCGCAATATCGCGGGCTCCTTTCAGGATAGTTTTATAATACATTTCGGGCGTACGATACTCCTTGCCCGGTGGCGGCAGGTCAGTGAGAAGCTTCTCCGCATCCAGCCTGCCCCAGTGCACCTTTGTGCGGGCAAGGGCCCGACGAGCACCTTCAATACAGGCGGAGCGCTTGATGACCTCCACCCAGGGGCACGCATCCACCAGCCGCCACACGAGGCCGAAGTATCTCCCAGGCATGGTCTGTCCAGGCCACAGCCGGACTATAAGGCCCTTCATGGCCTCCTCAGCTACCTTGTGGAGTTCGACCAGCTGCTTCAGCTGGTCGCTTGGGGGCACCGGATGGCCGGCCTCAGCGTACTGAGACCAGAAGACCTTCTCCGTCGAGCTCCCCTCCTCGCCACGATAGAATGCGGCGGCATCGGACAAACTACGCGGCAGATCTGCAAACGCCCCTGGAGAGCTCCGAATGCGGGTAAGTGTCAGGTAGTTTACATTAACATGGTTGCTTTGCATGAAAAATGCCTTACCCGCCGCTATCTTCTTTACTTCTTCAACCTCCTGAAGGGCCTTACGGGCCTCGGCCTTGGCGGACTTGGCACTTTCGAGAGCAGGCAAGCTCAGACTCTCGAGTCTTGGAGTCACGCTCCAAGCTCTCATGCTTCTCCATGAGATCCTGGAGGTCTTGCCGTACTTCCGCCACCTGTGCCTCCTGCTTTTCTCGCTCTGCCCGTTCCGCGGCCGCACTGCGTTCGGCCGCGGACACAGCCTCCTTCAGGGCTACCACCTCGTTCGTGGCCCCTGCAATACCCATAGTATCCTTGTTAATTTTATTGCAACCAAAATCCTTTTCTGTAAGGTAACTATTCAAAGTGGTGTTACTCACCTTCTTTGTCCTCGAGCTGCTTCTTGGCATGGCCGAGCTCTTGCTCGGACCGCTCGAGATCCTGCTTCAACGCACCGACCTCCGCAGTCAGTGCGGCAGAGGTCAGCAGCGCAGCCTGCAAACCCATATTGACATATTTTAAGCAACCCTGCGTATATCTTCTTAGATCCTCAGTCCGGCTTTTCTTTCCGAACATCGAATTGAGCATCAGGGGCTACTGTCTATGCGGTATTACATTACATAATTATAACTTCTTACCTCAAAGCCTGTTAGAAGGCTGCTGCAGGCTTCGGTCAGCCCGCTCTTGGCGAGCTGAACCTTCTGAATCACCACACTCATGATAGTGCGGTGTTCTTCCTCGATGGAAGCGCCTTTAAGCGCCTCCAACAAGTTGTCCACTGCCTCTGGTTGGACGGAGGCCGCCGGTGTCACGGTCCTGCCCTTCTTTCGAAGGGGCCACCTGCCGGGCTCTAGAACCGCTGCAGGTTTCGATGTAGAGTCCGGCACAAAGTCCGGGAGGCTGCCTGGCGGCGCCTCCGGAGCCTCCACCTGATGGGTCCCTCTCTGGGATCCCACCTCGGCGTCCTCATCACCGCGGGGGGTAGAGGCAGTCGGAAGTGAATCCACATCCGACGGGGCCAATGACCCGCTCGATGAAGCGGGGAGATCATCATCGGCCGGACTGCGGACAATATGCAGCATTAGTAGGACACTAGGTGACGCGAAGGAAATTGCATATCTGGGATCCGGATACTTACGATCTCGCCGGAGGCCTGGCCCTTGAAGGCCACTCCTCCTCGCCAACGATGGTGTTGGCGGAACTGTCCGGGGGAATAGTTCTCCCCCTCTTGGATCCTTCAGCCTCCCCTATTGGGGAAGCCTTCCTCTTCCTCTCTCCCTCCTCTGGGAGAGAGTCTTCTTCCTCCTCCTCGTCTTCGGGGGAGGAGTCCGCCTCGTCGTTGGACGCTTGATTGCGGGAACTCTTTCGAGTCCCTGTGGCCACCTTCTAGGCCTTCTTCTCCGGCACCACGTGCGGTGCCGGAACCAGCAGCCCTGCTAGACGGGCGTTCACTTGGTCTTCTGGCATGGGAGCCGGACAGATGAGCTGCTCGGCCTTCTCCATCCATTCCTGCCAAAGGAAAAGAGAGATTGAAAGCCTCTTAGAATCAATCTGTTTACCACAAGTGTCCCGTAAAGGGGTTGAATCACTTACCTCGTCAGCTAGATGCTGCGAGCGAAATCTGCGATCTTCCGTCGCGGATGCGGGAGCTTCAACGCCCTTAAACAGCACCCTCCAGGTGCCTTCATACGTCGTGTCGAAGAGCCCGCTTAGTGCCTAGTGTTGTTCCGGATTGAACTCCCACAGATTGACTGCCCGTTCTTGGCATGGGAGAATCCGGCGGATGAGCATGACTTGGACCACGTCGACGAGCCTGAGCTTATTGTTCACCAGCTTCTGGATACAGGCTCGGAGTCCCGTCAGCTCTTTCGGATTGCCCCACAACAAGCCCTTCTCTTTCCAGGAGGTGAGCTGCGTGGGGATGCCAGATCTGAACTTGGGGGCCGCCGCCCACGTGGGTTCGCGCGGCTCGGTGATGTAGAACCACCCCGATTGCCACCCCTTAACGGAGTCCATGAAGGCCCCTTCGAGCCAAAGGACGTTGGGCAACTTGCCCAACATGGCGCCTCCGCATTTCGCTTGCGTGCCCTTCACAACCTTCGGCTTGACGTTGAAGGTCTTGAGCCACAGGCCAAAGTGGGGCTGGATGCAGAGGAAGGCCTCGCACACGATGATAAACGCCGAGATGTTGAGGATGAAGTTCGGCGCCAGATCGTGGAAATCCAGGCCGTAATAGAACATGAGCCCCCAGACGAAAGGGTGCAGTGGAAAGCCCAGTCCGCGAAGGAAGTGGGGAAGGAAGACGACCCTCTCATGGGGCCAAGGGGAAGGGATGAGCTGCCCCTCGTCGGGCAGCCGGTGCGCAATATCGCGGGAAAGGTATATGGCATTGTGCAGCTTGGTGATGTGCTCCTCCTTGACGGTGGAAGCCAACCACTTGCCTCCCCCTCCGGACATGGTCGGGGAAGGTTAAGACGAGATGCGCGAGCTTGGGCATTGGAGCTGGAGTGCGCGGAGATGGATGAGCAAAGGAGGAAGAAGGTGTGGGTGAAAAGGTGAATCCTTATCCCTATATATAGGTAGGGCGAAGACTATGCGGCCCCCACCAGCCTGGTAAAACTCGCTTATCTCCCAAGCGCCACCATCAATGGTGCGGTTGGGTTACCCACGTCTGTATTGATGAGAATCCCGGAATAAGGGGAGCACGATCTCTGCTTCGACAAGACGTGCCAAGGAAACCGCTTCGCTAAACGTGCTGAGGTGGTATAATAAAAAATGATTTAAGTAAAGGCCTGGTAGCGGTGTGATGTCATGCCGCAAAATACGTCAGCAGATTGGATTTATGTGCATTATTCTCTCTATGGTGGAATGTGGAATTTATTTTGTAGAGCCGGACACTATCCTGGTGTTCATGATCTTCTCTGGAGTATTCAAGGCAGGAACCCGCCTTGCAATGCCGAACATTATGCGCGCCGGATTTATCGTCATTGAAGCCTGGTTCAGGGGCTACTGAGGGAGTACTGGACTAGGGGGTGTCCGGACAGCCGGACTATCATCGTCCGCCGGACTCCAAGACTACGAAGATACAAGATTGAAGACTCCGTCCCGTGTCCAGATGGGACTTTCCTTGGCGTGGAACGCAAGCTTGGCAATACGGATATGTAGATCTCCTACCATTGTAACCGACTCTGTGTAACCCTAGCCTCCTCCGGTGTCTATATAAACCGGAGGGCTTTAGTCCGTAGGACACAACATACATCACAACAATCATACCATAAGCTAGCTTTAGGGTTTAGCCTCCTTGATCTCGTGGTAGATCCACTCTTTTACTACCCATATCATCAATATTAATCAAGCAGGACGTAGGGGTTTACCTCCATCAAGAGGGCCCGAACCTGGGTAAAACATCGTGTCGCTTGTCTCCTGTTACCATCCGCCTAGACGCACAGTTCGAGACCCCCTACCCGAGATCCGCCGGTTTTGACATCGACACTTGCCCTTTCGGTACTTTTGCTTAGAGAAGTATGCCTTTTGGTTTATGCAATGCACCTGCTACCTTTCAAAGATGTATGACTGCTATATTCTCTGACTTATGTGAAAAGATTGTTGAGGTTTTCATGGATGATTTCTCCGTTTGTGGAACTTCTTTTGATGATTGCTTAAGCAACATTGATCAAGTTTTGTAGAGATGTGAAAAAACCAATCTTGTCTCGAATTGGGAGAAGTGCCACTTTATGGTTAATGAAGGTATTGTCTTGGGGCATAAAATTTCTGAAAGAGGTATTGAAGTTGATAAAGCTAAAGTAGATGTTATTGAAAAGATGTCCTGTCCTAAAGATATAAAAGGTATAAGAAGTTTCCTTGGTCATGCTGGTTTCTATAGGAGGTTTATTAAAGACTTCTCTAAAATTTCTAGGCTTCTCACTAATCTCTTGCAAAACTATGTTTCTTTTGTTTTCGATGATGATTGTGTAGAAGCATTTGAAATACTTAAGAAAGCATTGATCTCTGCACCTATTGTTTAGCCACCTGATTGGACTTTACCCTTTGAAATTATGTGTGATGCTAGTGATTATGCTGTTGGTGCTGTTCTAGGACAAAGAGTTGATAAGAAATTAAATGGTATCCAATATGCTAGTAAAACTCTAGACAGTGCCGAGAGAAACTATGCCACTATTGAAAAAGAATTTTTAGCAGTTGTATTTGCTTGTGATAATTTTAGACCTTATATTGTTGATTCCAAAGTAACTATTCTCACTGATCATGCTGCTATTAAATATCTTATAGAAAAGAAAGATGCTAATCCTAGACTTATTAGATGGGTTCTCTTGCTACAAGAATTTGATTTGCATATTATTGATAGAAAGGGAGCTGAGAACTGCGTTGCAGACAACTTGTTGATGATAGCTTTCCTGATGAACAATTAGTTGTCATAAATGCTTCTCGTACAACTCCATTGTATGCTGATTATGCTAATTACATTGTTGCTAAATTTATGCCACCTAGTTTCACATACCAGCAAAAGAAAAAGCTTTTCTATGATTTAAGACATTACTTTTGGTATGATCCACACATTTATAAAGAAGGAGTAGTTGGTGTTACTAGATGTTGTGTACCTGAGCATGACCAGGAATAGATCCTACGGAAGTCCCACTCTGAGGACACCATGCTGCAGATGGAACTGCACATAAGGTATTGCAATCCTGTTTTTATTGGCCTAATCTCTTCAAAGACGCTCGTAAGTTTGTCTTATCTTGTGATGAATGCCAAAGAATTGGTAATATTAGTAGACGTCAAGAAATGCCTTTGAATTATTCAATTGTTATTGAACCATTTGATGTTTGGGGCTTTGTTTATATGGGACCCTTTCCTTCCTCCAATGGATATACACATATTTTAGTTGTTGTTGATTATGTTACTATGTGGGTAGAAGATATTCCATCTAGTAGTGCTGATCACAACACTTCTACTAAGATGCTTAAAGAAGTTATTTTTCCGAGGTTTGGAGTCCCTAGATATTGAGTAACTGATGGTGGTTCTCATTTTATTCATGGTGCTTTTCATAAAATGCTTGCTAAGTATGATTTTAATCGTAGAATTGCATCTCTTATCATCCTCAGTCTAGTGGTCAAGTAGATTTGAGAAATAGAGAGATTAAATTGATTTTGCAAAAGACCGTTAATAGATCTAGAAAGAATTGGTCCAAGAAACTTGATGATGCATTATGGGCTTATAGAACTGCATATAAAAATCCTATGGGTATGTCTCCGTATAAAATGGTTTATGGAAAGGCATGTCACTTACCTATCGAACTAGAACATAAGGCATATTGGGCTATTAAAGATCTCAATTATGATTTCAAACTTGCTGGTGAGAAGAGGTTATTTCACATTAGCTCGCTTGATGAATGGAGAACCCAAGCCTATGAGAATGAGAAGTTGTTTAAAGAAAAAGTTAGAAGATGGCATGACAAAAGGATACAAAAGTGTGAGTTTCATGTAGGTGATCATGTTTTGCTATACAACACTCCTTTAAGATTTTTGAAGGAAAACTTCTCTCTCAATGGGAAGGTCCTTACATTATCGAGGAGGTCTATCGTTCAGGTGCCATCAAAATCAACAACGCCAAAGGCACAAATCCGAAGGTGGTAAACAGTCAAAGAATCAAACATTATATCTCAGGTACTCCCATAAATCTTGAAACCAATATGATTAACACTGTAACCCCTGAGGAGTAAGACTCCAAAAAGGAATAGGTATGAGGTAAGGTAAGTAAACCGACTCCAAAACTGTTCTAATAGCAATTTCTCTCTGTTTTGGAATATTTAAAAAGTTAGGAAAATTAAAAGTAGTCCGAAAGAGACACGAGGCATCCACCCTACCTCGTGGCCACCTCGTATGCCTTCCGGACTCTGTTTTCTTGCACGATACTCCTTTTGGTCGGTAAAAACTGATTATATAATCTCCCGAAGGTTTTGACCACCGTACCATGGCAAAATCCCCTGTTTCCATTTTGAGTTGTTTTCTGCCAGAGTTTTCCAAGGCCAGGCATCATGTCATCCTCCTCCTCCGACAACACGGACGGTGAGGCTTGGTTGATGAAGATGGAACTTAGAAGGGAGGATACCGAGGGAGCCACGATGGAGGAGGATGAAGGAGATTCACTTGAGGACCACCCTCCGGCTTCAAAGAGGGGAACTCTAGTTCACATCTCCATTATTCCCAAACCCCATCAAGCAATAGGGACCACAAGCAGCCATGAAGACCAAGAGGTTCGAGAAGGGCTTCCCCTAGGAGGCCCTTACAGAGGTTACATCAGAACAACTTTCATAATTTGGTTCCTAATTACGGAATGGAGAACACCCCTTGTACACATATACCCTCCAATTGGGACATATCCCGTCCAAGTGAAAGCTATGCAGGGAAGAACTCTTGGGGGCCTGAAAATAGCATCTTATGGAGGAAATTTAGAAGAATGCAAATATGCTCCAACGTGTTCTCCAAGAATTGCAAGTTCTGAAGGGTGCACTAATGAAGCTAACGGAATCATCAATAAGTCCATCATCACCACCTCCGAAGAAAGAGACATAAATACATGGGTATGGGCACTCCCCTTGGCAACTGCCAAGCTTGTGGAGGTGCCCCGGTACCGTATCACCATCGCACTTCTATCTTTATCATTTTTCTTAGTTCAATCCTTTTGGTTATATCTTGATCTAGTAGAACAAAGTTTTAGTATGATCTAGCATTGAGTTTTGTTTTGATCTCTATCTATGTAATCGAGTTCATGAGTTATATATAATAAAGAGTAGTTTGAGTTGAGGGCTTGGCTATGTTGCTATTATCTTGAGGGAATTAAAGAGTATGATGATAAAAGTTGTTGAGAGTTGACAAACATAGTTTTGGTCATCATTGCAATTAATAGGATGTAATAAAGAAACATATAAATATACTATCTTGGACAACGTTTATGATTGTGAGCACTCATTAAAATACGACATGCTAAAAAGTTGATGTTGGACAACGAAGACAACGTAATGGGTTATGTTTTCTTATATCCGAATAAATTATATTTTCTTGGATCATCCAACATGTTAAGCTTGCCTTTCCCCCTCATGCTAGCCAAATTCTTTGCACCAAGTAGAAATACTACTTGTGCTTCCAAACATCCCTAAACCCAGTTTTGCTATGAGAGTCCACCATACCTACCTATGGATTGAGTAAGATCCTTCAAGTAAGTTGTCATTGGTGCAAGCAATAAAAATTGCTATCTAAATATGTATGATCTATTAGTGTGAAGAAAATAAGCTTTATACAAGCTTGTGATATGGAAGAAATAAAAGCGACGAACTGCATAATAAAGGTCCCTATCACTTCCAAGCAATATACAGTGACATTCTTTTGCATTAAGATTTTGTGCATCCAACCACAAAAGCGCATGACAACCTCTGCTTCCCTCTGCGAAGGGCCTATCTTTTACTTTTACCCTCTACCCTCATACAAGAATCGTGGTGATCTTCACCTTTCCTTTTTACACTTTATCCTTTGGCAAGCACTATGTGTTGGAGAGATCTGGATATATATATCCACTCGGATGTAGGTTCTCACAAAATATTATTGTTGGCATTACCCTTGAGGTAAAAGGTTGGGAGGCAAAACTATAAGCCCCTATCTTTCTCTTTGTCTGATTGAAACTTTGCACCCATAAGTGAAAGACTGATTTATAGTTGAGTAAGTGGACTTGCTGAAAAGCTCTTATAATGAATCTTTCTAATGTTATGATAAATTACAATTGCTTCAGTGACTGAGATCATAGTTTGTTAGTTTTCAATGAATTTTCTGATTCATACTTTACATTGTGAATAGATTGTTACTTTAGCATAAGAAATCTTATGAAAATATATGTTGTTGTTCTAAAGATGATCATGATGCCCTCATGTCTGTATTTTATTTTATCGACACCTCTATCTCTAAACGTGTGGACATATTTTTCAATATCGGCTTTCGCTTGAGGACAAGCGAGGTCTAAGCTTGGGGGAGTTGATACGTCCATTTTGGATCATGCTTTTATATCAATATTTATTGCACTATGGGCTGTTATTACACATTATATCACAATAATTATGCCTTTTTCTCTTATTTTATAAGGTTTATATGAAGAGGCAGAATGCTGGCAGCTGGAATTCTGGACTGGAAAAGGAGCAAATATTAGAGACCTATTCTGCACAACTCCAAAAGTCCTGAAACTTCACGGAGATCAGTTTTGGAATATATTAAAAATATTGGGTGAAGAAAGCACCAGAGGGGGGACACCAATCAGCCATGAGAGTGGAGAGCGCGCCCTACCCCTGGGCGCGCCACCCTGCCTCGTGGGCCCCCTGGCAGGCCTCCGACTCCCATCTTCTGCTATATGGTGTCTTTTACCCTGGAGAAGCTTTCGGGACAAACCACCGCCGTCTCGAGGCGGAACCTGGGCAGGACCAATCTAGGGCTCCGACGGAGTTGTTCTGCCGGGGAAACATCCCTCCCGGAGGAGGAAATCATCACCATCATCATCATGATCGATCCTCTCATCGAGAGGGGGTCAATCTCCATCAACATCTTCACCAGCACCATCTCCTCTCAAACCCTAGTTCATCTCCTGTATCCGATCTTTGTCACAAAACCCCAGATTGGTACCTGTGGGTTGCTAGTAGTTTTGATTACTCCTTGTAGTTGATGCTAGTTGGTTTATTCGGTGGAAGATCATATGTCTAGATCCTTAATGCATATTAATACTCCTCTAATTATGAACATGAATATACTTTGTGAGTAGTTACGTTTCTTCCTGGGGATATGGGAGAAGTCTTGTTATAAGTAATCATATGAATTTGGTATTCGTTCGATATTTTGATGAGATGTATGTTGTCTCTCCTCTAGTGGTGTTATGTGAACGTCGACTACATAACACTTCACCATGATTTGGGCCTAGGGGAAGGCATTGGGAAGTTATAAGTAGATGATGCATTGCTAGAGTGACAGACGCTTAAACCCTAGTTTATCCGTCGCTTCGTAAGGGGCTGATTTGGATCCATATGTTTCATGCTATGGTTAGGTTTACCTTATGTGACGCCCCCGATTCAATCGTACACTAATCATGCACGCAAATGTGTACGATCGAAATCAGGGACTCATGGAAAGATATCACAACACAACTCTAAAACATAAATAAGTCATACAAGCATCATAATACAAGCCAGGGGCCTCGAGGGCTCGAATACAAGTGCTCGATCATAGACCAGTCAACGGAAGCAACAATATCTGAGTACAGACATAAGTTATACAAGTTGCCATAAGATGGCTAGCACAAACTGGGATACAGATCGAAAGAGGCGCAGGCCTCCTGCCTGGGATCCTCCTAACTACTCCTGGTCGTCGTCAGCGGGCTGCACATAGTAGTAGGCACCTCCAGAGTAGCAGTTGTCGTCGAAGGTGGCGCCTGGATCCTGGGCTCCAACGTCTGGTTGCGACAACCAGGAAGAAAGGAAAGTGGAAAAAAGGGGGGGAGAAAGCAACCGTGAGTACTCATCCAAAGTACTCGCAAGCAAGGAGGTACACTACATATGCATGGGTATATGTGTAAAGGGCCATATCAGTGGACTGAACTGCAGAATGCCAGATTAAGAGGGGGATAGCTAGTCTTATCGAAGACTACGCTTCTGGTCACCGCCGTCTTGCAACAGGTAGAAGAGGGCAGTCTGAAGTCCTCCAAGTAACATCACATAGCAATAATCCTACCCGGCGATCCCCTCCTCGTATCCCTGAGAGAGAGCGACCACTGGTTGTATCTGGCACTTGGAAGGGTGTGTTTTATTAAGTATCCGGTTCTAGTTGTCATAAGGTCAAGGTACAACTCCAAGTCGTCCTGTTAGCGAAGATCACGGCTATTCGAATAGATTAACTTCCCTGCAGGGGTGCACCAACTTACCCAACACGCTTGATCCCATTTGGCCGGACACACTTTCCTGGGTCATGCCCGGCCTCGGAAGATCAACACGTCGCAGCCCCACCTAGGCAAAACAGAGAGGCCAGCACGCCGGTCTAAACCTAAACGCGCAGGGGTCTGGGCCCATCGCCCTGAGCACACCTGCACGTTGCGTGGGCGGCCGGAAGCAGACCTAGCCTAGTGGCGTTCCAGTCCAATCCGGCGCGCGCCGCTCCGTCGCTGACGTCTGAAGTGCTTCGGCTGATACCACGACACCGGGATACCCATAACTACTCCCGCGTAGATGGTTAGTGCGTATAGGCTCGTAGCCAACTCAGATCAAATACCAAGATCTCGTTAAGCGTGTTAAGAATCCGCGAACGCCGAACAGGGCCAGGCCCACCTCTCTCCTAGGCGGTCTCAACCTGCCATGTCGCTCCGCCACAAAGATCCACACAGAGGGCCGTTGGGACAAAGGTCCTTTCAGCCCCCAATCCGTGAATCACTCGCGGGTACTCTTCGAGCGGACCCGACTTTAGTCACCATCTGTAGTATGTATATATGTATAGTATGTACCCGTGATCACCTCCCGAGTGATCACGGCCCAATAGTATAGCAAGGCAGACTGACAAGAATGTAGGGTCAATGATGATAAACTAGCATCCTATACTAAGCATTTAGGATTGCGGGTAAGGTATCAACAGATGTAGCAACAATGTCAGGCTATGCATCAGAATAGGATTAACGGAAAGCAGTAACATGCTACACTACTCTAATGCAAGCAGTATAGAGAAGAGTAGGCGATATCTGGTGATCAAAGGGGGGCTTGCCTGGTTCCTCAGACAAGGAGGGGTCGTCGGTGACGTAGTCAACCACAGGGGCATCAGCATCGGTCTCGGAGTCTACCGGAAAGGAGTAACAGAGGGGGAACACAATAAATAACAGAGCAATCAAATGTAACACAAAGCAAGACGCGGCAATACGTTGTGCTAGGGGTGACCTAACGTAGGGATAGGCGATACCGGTGAAGGGGGGAAACATCCGGGAAGTATTCCCGGTGTTTCGCGTTTTCGGGCAGAGGAGCCGGAGGGGGAAAGTTGCGAGTTCGATAGGTTAGGGGTGTCTGGCGGACGAACGGACTGCGTATCCGGAATCGTCTCGTCGTTCTGAGCAACTTTCATGTTGAACATAATTTAATCCGAGTTACGGATTAAAAGTTATGATTTTCTAAAGATTTTATTAATTTCTGTAATTTAATTAATTATTTAAATAAATTCGAAATTAGAGTTATGACATCAGCATGATGTCATGCTGACGTCAGCAGTCAACAGGGTTGACTGGTCAACCTGACCAGTGGGTCCCACTGGTCAGTGACACATTTTTAATTAGGCATATTAGTTAACCTAATTAGTATTAATTAGGGGTGGGCCCCACTGTCATTGACTAACTAATTAACTAATTAACATATCAGGTTAATTAGGTAACTAATGTGTAATTAGATTAATTAGTTGCTTAATTTAACTAATCAAAATTAATTAAATTAATTAATTAATTAATTTATTATTAATAATTTTTGTTTCTTCTTCTTTCTTTCTTTTTTTTTACTTAACAGAAACGTTCTGGGGGCCGTGGGGCCCCCGTGTCATTGGGTCAGGGCACAAGCGGGCACGGGCACGCGTTAACGGGCGCTGGGGCGTGCGTACCCAGCGACCAGTACCCGGCGGCTGGGGGGAAGGAGTGGGCGAGGCCGAGCGGCCGGACCAGCATGCCGCGGCGAACGCGGCGCTAACGCGGCTTGCTAGAGCCGGCGAGGTAGGGGGGAGGGCTTGCCAGCGGAGAGGGCGGCGATGGCCGGGGCGCGGGGAGGCCTGGGGCCACGGGGCGCCGACCGGTCGCCGGAGAAGGAGGGGGAGGCTTGCCGGAGCGCGGGTGAGCAGGGGGCCACGGCGGTGTGCTCGGGCGTCGACGGGGCGATGCAGAGCCGCGGCAGGGGCGCGCCTGTGCGAGGACGAGGCCAGGCGCGGCGCTGGCAGATGGTTGCGTGCGCCGGCAGAGGCGGCGTCGGGCGCGGGACCGTTGTGAGCAGGGGAGGAGGAGGAGAGGTGCTCACGGGGAGGGGCGCGTAGGGTCTAGGCAGTGGGGGTTGAGGAGGAGGGCGGAGACGACGGCTTCGAGGAGGCAGTCCGGCGAGGAAGGGCGAAGCAGTCCGGTGGGGGAGGTTCGGCGAGGTGGCCTCCGGCGAGGTCCTCGGGCGGCGGTTGTGTCGTACGGCGACGGCGTCGATGAAGGGGGCATCGGGCTCATTGCCCCTTCCCGATTCAGATCGGATCGAGGAAGAGGAGCGGGGGGGGGGGGGGGGGGGGGGTAGGCGAGCCGGAGACTGGCGGCGGCGGCGGCTCTAGATCGAGCGGGAGGGGTGCGAGAGAGAGTGGGGGGGGATCGATCTCGATCCAAGGGAATCGGGGGAGGGAGTGGAGCGCGTGGGGGGGCGAGTGAGGGGGTGTGGTGGTGGATTAGGGTTTGGGCAGGGGGTGTATAGGGAGTGGGGTGGGCCGGTTGGGTCAGCCGGCTGGGCCTTGGCCCAGTTGGCCAGGGGGAGGGGGGTTGTTTCCTTTTCTCTTTAGTTTTGTTAGGTTTTTCTTTTTTTTCCTTTTCTTTTATTTATTTCCTTTTATGTTTTAATTGAATTTAAAATATTTATGTATTCTGTAAAAGTGTGTTTCCTTCACCTTAAATATCTAAACATTATTTGGCACAACCAGAACATTTTATTTTTAATATTTGAAAACTTTGATGTTTGCCTTTAATTAAATTTGAATTTGGATCGGTTTTGAACTATCGAGAGTTTATCAACAGTAAGCGAGGTGACGTGGCATCGTTAACGTGGGATTACTGTAGCCTGATTATCCGGGCGTCACAATTCTCCTCGACTACAAGAAATCTCGTCCCGAGATTTAAGAGGGGAACTAAGGGGGAAGGGATTTGGTTATGAAATTCTAACGAGTCTTCTCGGTGTTGGGTGTTCTTCTCGAAGAGGTCGATCCATTACATTGATGTCTTCAGTTCTCTTCTTTGGGTCATCATGATGAAGTTGTCGTCCTTCCTTGGGGATCTTCATCGTACTTACGGAAAGGATAAGGGGTAGCTTCAAAAGGACAGACCTCTACAAGGTTGACTATCTGGTCGATAACATCGAGGAAGGTGGCGGAAGTTACTCTCGAATTGAATCTTAAGAAAATATCGAGAGCAAAGTAAGGAGGTACCATGAGAAGTTTCAAATGGATGGGCAAGCGTTTGATGCCTAACCAGAAGGTGAAAGGGGTTCAGGGCAACGAGAATAAGTATTGCGTCTGATACCAAAATAGATCGCTTGGGACGGTGGTCCGTGAATTACATACGAGTCCACGTACGAGGAATAACTCTGGGAACAGGGGGTGTACAGGAGAGTCAGGTTTCGATCCTGTGGAACTGTGGGTTATGGGCCCACCATGTGGTTGAAGGTAGGAAGGGGGCCGACATCTTGCACGGTCACGATAGTAAGGCGTGTCAGAGGGTAGCCTATCAGTTATGTCGGCAACAACAGCGATACCAAGGGCGAGGGACGAAGCGAACCATTTTCCTGCTCGTTGAACGAGGCGGACCAATAGGCAAAGTTCTCGTCCATCGGTGGTGACCGGAATGCTATCGACAATTTCAACAGGGTCTTACTGACAGAATTGTACACCGAGGTGTTTACATAAGCAGGAGAATATTACTGCTTAGGTTATATAGATCACAAGAAACGTTAAACAAAACAATGGGAAGGAAAAGGTGAACATCATATTAAATAGTACAATGGAAAGGAAAATGTGTTTAAACACATTATTTAGGGGTATATCCTTCCCAAGGAGAAACAGAGCATGATATCCATGACAGCATATAACATAGAAAACCCTTTAGCATTGGATAATTGAGCAGGAAACATTTAGCATTGGGCTTCAAATGTTCCTGTTGAAAATCGGAGTACCATAGACATGCTTCGAGATAGCAATGACATGGTCTTCAAGCAAAGGTCGAACTTTGGATGCACAGAGGATCCATCAGGAACAACTCATAGAATAAGTCTTACAATTTCCTCATGGACGAATGGCAATCCTTGCTAAAATGGAAACTATAACAATAGGCCTCTGGCCAGATGGGCTAGGCATGACACCCCTTACCAGGTCATATAAAGACAATTGGCATAACTCTTGGAAATATGTTCCAACCATCATATCTGACTAAGATTCAGATCTGATTGAGGTCAGGATACCTCAGACTCAGGATGCCTGAGAAGAAAAAGGCGCGACACAAATTGATGAGAAGACATCGTAAGATTCTCGGCAAATGTACCATGGAAGCAAGTTCCGAAACAAGAGTTCATCATTAATTCAAGGAGAGGGTTAGGAGGCGGCTGATGGACTCAGCGAAAATTCATTGAGATTCCCAAAAGATGGATTTCCATACTTAAGTGAACAAGGAAATAACATTTGTCAGATCAAATGATATAAGGAAGTATGCTCGAGGAAAACATACACAATTAAACATTGGTTGAAAGGTGTGCCCA
This sequence comes from Triticum timopheevii, assembly GCA_963921465.1. NCBI lineage: Eukaryota > Viridiplantae > Streptophyta > Magnoliopsida > Poales > Poaceae > Triticum > Triticum timopheevii. The sequence goes on along the minus strand of OY997274.1, from coordinate 334,585,702 downwards.
AAATATGGGTTGGGTTGCACGACCAATGTCAGAATGGTGATTCAATAATCATTAGTCTAAGAATGAACGGCCGACCATTAACTTCAAAGCAATAGGGTTGCTAGAAGTGCAGAATCCAAACAACACCGTTCACTTGTTGGTACCCCGGTTGGAATCAACACGAGGACCAAGAAAGAATGGTGATGGTGAGAAGTATCACTATACCAAGAATTCTTAAGAGGTGGTGAAATTCTCATGACAATCCTGACATAAAAGGTGGTAATACCCCAAGGTAAGGAAGAACAAAGGCTAGATAGCACGGATCTCAAGGTATAACACAAAACACGAACAAGTTTGTGTTGAACGGAAGGCAATAAAGTGGTCGATGATAAAACAAATCATCGAAGGCAAGGATGGTACTTCTCATCATGAATTCAATTGATATTCTAGAAGAGCTCAGAATGCTGATGATGATCATGACGCATTTGTCGAGAGATTTCATGAAGATGTAATTGATCAGCGTTGACATCAAGTCAAATGAATGGTGAAGCGAAAGGTTATTGGAACCATGGGTACGACACAAACTCGAAATCAAGTTTGTTGTTCAAGGAGAAATGATATGACGAGGAAGATCGACGTAAGATTCGCTCACCATTGAAATTTGTGCTCCAGGAAGAACCAGATAGCGCGATTAAATTTAGCACGATAATGATGTAGCCGATAAGGCTAGGAACGACATGCTGGAGTATTAAACTCGTAAGCAATGAAGATTACTAAGAGTTGTCGAATCGCAGTGCGGACTCGATTCACTATTTGGTGTTCTCGGTTGACGACAACCCAAAACTCATGGAGTGACTATGATAGGGAAAGGTATTATTCCGGCACAAATTCATAAGATGTAGTGCAATGGCATGATATCCTCGAGATACCAGGGAGATAATACTCGAAGGCATATCAACTTAAAGGTTGATGTGGGGTGTATTGATCTATAAAAGACAAGCACTTTTACTTGTCTAAGAAATGGAATCAAAGGAAGAAATTATGGTCGGAACCATGATTGCAAAGGATCAGTTCATAGATCCAGATCATATTTTCAAGGAAATAGTTATTATTGCAAGAAGCTTCCAATGATAGGATATACATCGTGTCCATGGGCATGAACGCAAAGTTCAAGGTTGACTCCCACTTCTTCAATGCATAACCTTCATTCACTTCTCGCGTTTGATGAAGTTGCAGTGTTGAAATTTTATCTGGCAAAATACGAGTATGACTCATGAAAAATTTCGAGTTCACAGATATTATGGAAGGCATAGGTTCGACCCATCGGGGGATCGTGGAAACATATACCACAAGCTTCAATAGTAAATACCACCAGCTCGAAAGCATAGCATGGTTGGCCAAGCAGATGATACAAATTACCAAAGGCACTAAGTATCAGGGGAAGAACTCACAAGGTGATTGATTATGAAGGACACTGTCGAATAACAATCCAACAATGGTTCGAGTGATCCACAACGGAGCTGGTGTGAGTATCGGTATTCCATCAGAGGAAGAAAGAATGCACGAGCATCATATTATAGAACATCGGAATAATTCGATGCTTAGATAACAAAGGAATTTTGATTTCCACAACCAAGGATCAGAAGCAATGCTCTGATTAGGGATGGATAAGTTGAATAGCCTTAGGGTACAATCAACGACAATTGGATTGGTAGAGAACCAATTCCAGTTAAAAGAATGGCAGCTCAGCCGGAAAGGTAATTTATAAGGATCAATGATGATTGCGTGTATTCGCAAACATATTGAGTCAACAGACTCAAAATGATAATGACAAGGAAAGTCAATAAGACTACGAGACTTATGGGATTAACCATAATGCAAGCAAGCAAGAATTTCAAGAGCAAAAGGCTCCAAAGGATTTTCGGAAGATCGAATAGTATTTTGAAGACTTTTGTGAAACACAAGAACAACTGAGGATGTGCGGATACTCGACAAGTGCGAGGATTTATTAGAAGGGGTATTCATGTGGCAAAGAACTGCTAGGCAGTAGGCACAAAGTATTCTCGGAACAATAGAGAAAACTTCGGGGTATCTTGTAATAACAAGATCAATGGGGGGATGATCATATGAATGGCAAGTGTAAGTAGTTATCCATAAGGATTTATCGGTGGTCGGGAATAGCAAGAGTGATGGGCACAAAGTCTCGAGAGAATATCAAAGAGTATCTTCGGAATCTTCTGGTGAAGTAGGCCATCACATATAATACGGGGTTCTCCGGGTGGAAATAGTTACGAGAACCTAGAGTCAGATTTTAGTAAAAATCGTTTTTAACCCGAATAGAAGAGAGTTCAGAATCCCGGAGTAAAGATTGAGGAGTAAAAGATCCTAATACCACCCAATGGCGACGTGGGCCCGTAAGGCACACAGCCATGTTAGTAAAAGTTTTGCAATGTCTAGACTCGACTTCAGCCAAGGAGTTTGAAAGGGGGATTCCTACAGGCAGTCGGCTCTGATACCAACTTGTGACGCCCCCGATTCAATCGTACACTAATCATGCATGCAAATGTGTACGATCGAAATCAGGGACTCATGGGAAGATATCACAACACAACTCTAAAACATAAATAAGTCATACAAGCATCATAATACAAGCCAGGGGCCTCGAGGGCTCGAATACAAGTGCTCGATCATAGACGAGTCAGCGGAAGCAACAATATCTGAGTACAGACATAAGTTATACAAGTTGCCATAAGATGGCTAGCACAAACTGGGATACAGATCGAAAGAGGCGCAGGCCTCCTGCCTGGGATCCTCCTAACTACTCCTGGTCGTCGTCAGTGGGCTGCACATAGTAGTAGGCACCTCCAGAGTAGTAGTCGTCGTCGAAGGTGGCGCCTGGATCCTGGGCTCCAACGTCTGGTTGCGACAACCAGGAAGAAAGGAAAGGGGAAAAAAGAGGGGGGAGAAAGCAACCGTGAGTACTCATCCAAAGTACTCGCAAGCAAGGAGCTACACTACATATGCATGGGTATATGTGTAAAGGGCCATATCAGTGGACTGAACTGCAGAATGCCAGAATAAGAGGGGGATAGCTAGTCTTATCGAAGACTACGCTTCTGGTCACCGCCGTCTTGCAACAGGTAGAAGAGGGCAGTCTGAAGTCCTCCAAGTAACATCACATAGCAATAATCCTACCCGGCGATCCCCTCCTCGTATCCCTGAGAGAGAGCGACCACCGATTGTATCTGGCACTTGGAAGGGTGTGTTTTATAAAGTATCTGGTTCTAGTTGTCATAAGGTCAAGGTACAACTCCAAGTCGTCCTGTTACCGAAGATCACGGCTATTCGAATAGATTAACTTCCCTGCAGGGGTGCACCAACTTACCCAACACGCTTGATCCCATTTGGCCGGACACACTTTCCTGGGTCATGCCCGGCCTCGGAAGATCAACACGTCGCAGCCCCACCTAGGCAAAACAGAGAGGCCAGCACGCCGGTCTAAACCTAAGCGCGCAGGGGTCTGGGCCCATCGCCCTGAGCACACCTGCACGTTGCGTGGGCGGCCGGAAGCAGACCTAGCCTAGTGGCGTTCCAGTCCAATCCGGCGCGCGCCGCTCCGTCGCTGACGTCTGAAGTGCTTCGGCTGATACCACGACGCCGGGATACCCATAACTACTCCCACGTAGATGGTTAGTGTGTATAGGCTCGTAGCCAACTCAGATCAAATACCAAGATCTCGTTAAGCGTGTTAAGTATCCGCGAACGCCGAACAGGGCCAGGCCCACCTCTCTCCTAGGCGGTCTCAACCTGCCCTGTCGCTCCGCCACAAAGATCCACACAGAGAGCCGTCGGGACAAAGGTCCTTTCAGCCCCCAATCCGTGAATCACTCGCGGGTACTCTTCGAGCGGACCCGACTTTAGTCACCATCTGTAGTATGTATATATGTATAGTATATACCCGTGATCACCTCCCGAGTGATCACGGCCCAATAGTATAGCAAGGCAGACTGACAAGAATGTAGGGTCAATGATGATAAACTAGCATCCTATACTAAGCATTTAGGATTGCGGGTAAGGTATCAACAGATGTAGCAACAATGTCAGGCTATGCATCGGAATAGGATTAACGGAAAGCAGTAACATGCTACACTACTCTAATGAAAACAGTATAGAGAAGAGTAGGCGATATCTGGTGATCAAAGGGGGGCTTGCCTGGTTGCTCAGACAAGGAGGGGTCGTCGGTGACGTAGTCAACCACAGGGGCATCAGCATCGGTCTCGGAGTCTACCGGAAAGGAGTAACAGAGGGGGAACACAATAAATAACAGAGCAATCAAATGTAACACAAAGCAAGACGCGGCAATACGTTGTGCTAGGGGTGACCTAACGTAGGGATAGGCGATACCGGTGAAGGGGGGAAACATACGGGAAGTATTCCCGGTGTTTCGCGTTTTCGGGCAGAGGAGCCGGAGGGGGAAAGTTGCGAGTGCGATAGGTTAGGGGTGTGTGGCGGACGAACGGACTGCGTATCCGGAATCGTCTCGTCGTTTTGAGCAACTTTCATGTTGAACATAATTTAATCCGAGTTACGGATTAAAAGTTATGATTTTCTAAAGATTTTATTAATTTCTGTAATTTAATTAATTATTTAAATAAATTCGAAATTAGAGTTATGACATCAGCATGATGTCATGCTGACGTCAGCAGTCAACAGGGTTGACTGGTCAACCTGACCAGTGGGTCCCACTGGTCAGTGACACATTTTTAATTAGGCATATTAGTTAACCTAATTAGTATTAATTAGGGGTGGGCCCCACTGTCATTGACTGACTAATTAACTAATTAACATATCAGGTTAATTAGGTAACTAATGTGTAATTAGATTAGTTAGTTGCTTAATTTAACTAATCAAAATTAATTAAATTTATTATTAATAATTTTTGTTTCTTCTTCTTTTTTTTTACTTAACAGAAACGTTCTGGGGGCCGTGGGGCCCCCGTGTCATTGGGTCAAGGCACAAGCGGGCACGGGCACGCGTTAACGGGCGCTGGGGCATGCGTACCCAGCGACCAGTACCCGGCGGCTGGGGGGAAGGAGTGGGCGAGGCCGAGCGGCCGGACCAGCATGCCGCGGCGAACGCGGCGCTGACGCGGCTTGCTAGAGCTGGCGAGGTAGGGGGGAGGGCTTGCCAGCGGAGAGGGCGGCGATGGTCGGGGCGCGGGAAGGCCTGGGGTGACGGGGCGCCGACCGGTCGCCGGAGAAGGAGGGGGAAGCTTGCCGGAGCGCGGGTGAGTAGGGGGCCACGGCGGTGTGCTCGGGCGTCGACGGGGCGATGCAGAGCCGCGGCAGGGGCGCGCATGTGCGAGGACGAGGCCAGGCGCGGCGCTGGCAGATGGTTGCGTGCGCTGGCAGAGGCGGCGTCGGGCGCGGGACCGTTGTGAGCAGGGGAGGAGGAGGAGAGGTGCTCACGGGGAGGGGCGCGTAGGGTCTAGGCAGTGGGGGTTGAGGAGGAGGGCGGAGATGACGGCGTCGAGGAGGCAGTCCGGCGAGGAAGGGCGAAGCAGTCTGGTGGGGGAGGTTCGGCGAGGTGGCCTCCGGCGAGGTCCTCGGGCGGCGGTTGTGTCGTACGGCGACGGCGTCGATGAAGGGGGCATCGGGCTCATTGCCCCTTCCCGATTCAGATCGGATCGAGGAAGAGGAGCGGGGGGGGGGGGGGGGGGGGGGGTAGGCGAGCCGGAGACTGGCGGCGGCGGCGGCTCTAGATCGAGCGGGAGGGGTGCGAGAGAGAGTGGGGGGGGGATCGATCTCGATCCAGGGGAATCGGGTGAGGGAGTGGAGCGCGTGGGGGGCGAGTGAGGGGGTGTGGTGGTGGATTAGGGTTTGGGCAGGGGGTGTATAGGGAGTGGGGTGGGCCGGTTGGGTCGGCCGGCTGGGCCTTGGCCCAGTTGGCCAGGGGGAGGGGGGTTGTTTCCTTTTCTCTTTAGTTTTGTTAGGTTTTTCTTTTTTTTCCTTTTCTTTTATTTATTTCCTTTTATGTTTTAATTCAATTTAAAATATTTATGTATTATGTAAAAGTGTGTTTCCTTCACCTTAAATATCTAAACATTATTTGGCACAACCAGAACATTTTATTTTTAATGTTTGAAAACTTTGATGTTTGCCTTTAATTAAATTTGAATTTGGATCTGTTTTGAACTATCGAGAGTTTATCAACAGTAAGCGAGGTGACGTGGCATCGTTAACGTGGGATTACTGTAGCCTGATTATCCGGGCATCACACCTTAATTCTTCTTTCGTAGTTGCGGATGCTTGCGAGAGGGGTTAATCGTAAGGGGGAGGCTTGTCCAAGTAAGTACAACACCCAAGCACCGGTCCACCCACATATCAAATTATCAAAGCAACGAACGCAAATCATATGAGCATGATGAAACTAGCTTGACAATAATTCTCATGTGTCCTCGGGAGCACTTTGGTTCATATAATAATTTGTCGAGGCTTATCCTTTGCTACAAAAAGGATTATGCCACCTTGCTGCACCTTAGTTACCTTTGTTACTTGTTACCCGTTATGAATTATCTTATCACAAAACTATCTGTTATTGATAATTTCAGTGCTTGCAGAGAATACATTACTGAAAACCGCTTGTCATATCCTTCTGCTCCTTGTTGGGTTCAACACTCTTATTTATCGAAAGCACTATGATAGATCCCCTATACTTGTGGGTCATCAAGCAGTTGCTTGCATCAGGATGCCGCGCGGGTGGCGCTCTCTCGGTAGTTGCGCTGCTGCAATGCCAGCGCCAGTGAGAGGTCACGTCGGGCGTGAATGCGGCATTGACGTCGTAGATCCATGGTGACCGTTTAGGCGGGAAGTGCGCACTATCGATGGAAGGGGTTTCAGTAGGCCGGGGCGGTTAGACACTGACGTGGTGGTAAAATGAGAACTCATGGATGACGAGCCTTTGAAGCGTATGCGACACGTATAGAAAACCAGGCGTCCATGCAACCACTCTTGTTGCCAGCTAGCCTTCACGACCATCGTTACACACCACACAAACATGCATAACTTCCGAATAATGGACGAATCGATCAAACACACACTCGTGTGCAGTGGCACTACGATCGGTTGCTCACGACACATATATAGGTACCATAGTACCCTCTCTAGCTAGGTCGTTTCATAGTTGTCGTTGTGATGGATGATATACATGAGCAAGGCTTTGAGTCATGTCGTCGCATCGTGTGCAGAGCCATGGCTAATGTTGAGCAACTCGACGCCCAAGCACGAGTATGACGTTGGTGTTGAGCCAGGTAAATGCATGCTCGGTGTTCGCGGAGGCCGCCTGCAAACGTCTTTTTTTGCGAGACCGCCGGGGCGCGCAGGTGATGGGCTCGTCATTTGCGTTGCGCCATGAGCAGGACTTTAATTGAGAGGGCGACGTGCATGCATTAGCATGGTTTGACAGAGTGAGCGTGAGTGTCTACGCGCGTACATGCTACTTGCGTCTATGGACGGTGTGCGCTAATGTGTGCATCATGTATAATAAAAAAATCGGTTTGTGCATTTAACGCAAAGTATTTCATTTTCATTTGGCTGACGAGTGTGCATTGCAGCGATGAGCCCGTGGTTTGATTCCTCACATACACATAATTTTGGTTTTTATTTATTTCTCCACTGACAGGTAGGCCCACAAAGATAGATAGATACAGAACACGAGCTGATGAGGTGCATGCCAACTATTTGACTGGTCAATCAGACAAATACGGAGCTATACGCTGAGCATGTGACCGTATAATCACCATCTTGTATACAATGATCAAAGTGAGCTATCGAGACAAGTTCGTTGACCACCATTGCATTTTACTTGGTAATAAATGAACAGGATTGAAGGGGAATCAAAATTTCCTTCGTCTTCTGTCCTTGAGCTCTTGACAAACCAATGCACTATATACGGTTGTCTGGCCACTCCGCCCCAGAGCTCTCACCAAGCGTCGTTCATGCCACCACGCCGCACACTAACCGGTAAGGAAGCGATGGCATCCCGCCGCACCAATTTCCTCGCTGCCCACGACCGCACACAAAATAGTAGGGAAGCGATGTGATGCGGAGCATCCTATGGCCATCCCCATGCACTTACCATCGTCTCACCAAGAGCCAAGAGGACCCATGACACGGGCACGAGCTAGAGCTCTCAAGAACAAGGTGACTTCCTTCCTTAGTGATATCACGTATGTCCAACCTGAGACATCGCTACTACCTCAAACGGAGATGCTTTGTGTGCTTAGGTACCAAGGAACCAGCCTAGAAGAAGCTACGGTGCGGGAGGGACATCAAGAGTATGAAGAAGATCCGCCCGCTACAGAACAAGCGGTACTACCGCCTGCAAGCAGTACTACCGCCAACAAGCGGTACTACCGCTCTCCACTGCTGCGCTCCACTGCCGCTTAACCCGACAAATGCGTGTGTTCGCATGACCCGGGTCCGGTACTACCTCCCAGTCCAAGCGGCACTACCACCGACAAGCGGTACTACCGCTCGATGGCTGGTAATACCGGCCTACCTGTGCGTAGAGATCGGGCCTAGGGCCCATGTATCCCACTCTCACTTACCCCTTGGTGGACTTAGACTATATATACTCCACCATCTCGTCCTAGCTAGGGTTAGCATTGATTTAGCTCATTTGTGAGATAGAGCCTCGCTCATCCATCCGGATCTACTCCTCGTGAGGGACTGACACCTCTTCAGAGAAGATCCACCTGGATTTAAGACCTCCATCCGGAGAGGACCATCTTCAAGACCTCCTCGCGGAGAAGAACCGGTTACCCTATGTATCATCCCGTGTTGGATTTGGATCTTGTACTCTCTTGTGTTTCGATGATCTAGCACATGTGTGACTTTGTTCTTGTTTTCCCCTCGTTCCCCTCCTCATGTTCTTCATGTTCCTCGTAGGGATACTCTCCAAATGTGAAAGATCGGCCTCTAGGGTTCTACCCTACATCATCTTGGTATCATGAGCCACGTTGATCACGTTTTTGGGGCCCCTACCCGGTGTTATCTAGCTTGATTTTGTTGTTTTCGTCCTAAATCCGAAAATCCCCACCAAAAATAGCCCCTAATTTTTTTTGTGATTTGTTGGTGTGATGAAGTTTGTTGGATTTGATCCGTGGATTTGCTTGGTTTCGAGTGGATCTAGCATCTCTCCAAGTTTCCCCACTTTCCATCCACGAAATCCATCCAATTTTGCCCCCGAAATCATCCTTTTCCGCCTCAAAATCGCCACGATCAAGATTTTGCGAACAATCCCGACACCTGCGGTACTTCCACCCTCACAAGCAGTACTACCGCCCCACAAGCGGTACTACCGCCCCTCCCAGTTTCAGCGTTCCAAGTTTCAACGTTTTCAACATAACTTCCACATCCGGAGTCCGAATCTCGCGTTCTTTAGCTCATTCAGAACCTATTGACATCCCCCATCCACCTAGATAGGAGCCAACATCAATACACACCATCAAAGTTTCCGAACTTTGGCATATTTGCCTAGGGCTTTCACCACATCATCCGCTATACCACCACCGCTTTCCGCTACCACCATTGTTGCTTTTGGTCTTTGAGAATTTCAGTTGTGGTTCCCGTGTCCTATTGTGTTTCGGCTATATAGGTGTGGTTCTATGTGAACATCACCACCGCTCATCTTTGCAAAGGACTCCTCATTGCCAAGGACGCTAACCTCGAAGACATCTTTGCCTTTCCATGCCATTTGCATTGATAACCACATAGCCTTACTTTTGCGTTGCTTACCCATCGAGACTAGCCATTGAGTTTTGCAGGAAACGTGACTTGTGCACATTAGTGATCATACTCCATAGCATACATACCATATCATAGTGGTGAATATCTTGGTATCATATTTTGTGTCACAAAGTTGTCATCGCATACACAATTGCTATCTGGGTTCGTGAAGTTTTGCATGAGAAAAGACCTCAAAAGTGAAAGAGCCAAACAAGCTTTTAAGCAAAGAGGGAAAGATAAGCAAAGAGCTTATAAGCAAGAACCATAGCATCATACTACATTAAGATTGTCATATCCGATCATCTAGGATCATATCACCGAAATACCATACATATAGCATACTTGGGATAGAGGTCATTGCATTTTTGCCTAGTAGGTTGTGCACAAGTTACGTATCCGCCTATTGTGCAATTGTGCTAGCGTCTCTCTAGTATTGTGCAACAAGAGCATTTTCGTGGACTCCACATTTTGGCTCAATTTTGGTTTGTACAATCCCACTTATCTATTTGCGTGTGTGTTTCCGTGTACCACTACTTGCTTGGTCTACTTGTTGCATTTGCAAATTTGTGAATCTTTTCCAACATTATTGAACCTCACTTACAATTGTATCAAATTTTGTGCCACCATCCTAACCAAGCTCCACCATAAGCTTTTACTTGTCTAGGTGTGAGAACCGACAAGAATTGGTACCAGTTGTGCTATTTCATTGTCCGCATTTGAGTGATCTTGATCCATATTCAACATCAGTCAAGGTACATTTTGTATAAGTTCTTCTCTTTCTCCCACTCACATTTTGCTTGGAATGATGGATATGCCAAGTTCTTCTACCAACCCACTCTTCATCGAGCAAGACGACGACATGTCATCATTCGTCACCAAGAGCCACTTCTTTGGTGCACAATGAGCGTTGCATCAAGAGCAACAAGCAATGACCGACCGCATCGACAATCTTGCCACCGACTTGCGACTCTCCGCGTAACATACAAGAGACTACTTCGACAACAAGCTCAACGCTCACAAACAAGAGAACAATGCAAGAATGGACGAGATCCGCGCCTTGTTGGTGAACCGCCCTCCTTCCACTTCTTCATACTCAAGACGGAGCCGCTCAAGTCGACACTCCGACGACACCTTCTCCGGCTCAAGTAGACCGACATCGAACACTCTTCAACGAGCCGCGCGTTAAGACCGCCATGCATCTTGCAATCCTCTACACGGAAATCATCCGCAAGAGCAAGTCGACGAGCAAGTACATCATCCTCAACCACACCAAGATCCTTTTGCACAAGCTCAAGAACGACAACGTCAATGGCGCCAAGAGGAAGAACGAGCGCACCAACATCAAGAGGAACAAGACGCCAAAGCTTAACGTCTTCAACAACGACAACGTGAAGCACAAGCTCTTGAGGTGCAACATGCCCTTCAAGAATCAAGTCGAGCCATTGCCAAGCGCAACCGCAATAGGCGCAATTAAGAGGAAGCACTTCGAGAAGAAATCCAAGAGTGGAACTACCAACCAAGAGTGCAACGTAAAGTTTCCCCACCTCCTCCTCAAGCTCGACAAGCTCCTCCACAACTTCAAGTTCAACAAGATCAAGATGACTATGGATATCCTCCACGGCAAGAGAAACATGAGGTTGATTAACCTCCATGTCATGGGCGTCATCATCAACCACGACAACAACAGAATGAAGAGCAATGCTATGGCAAGCTAAAGTTCACCATGCCCAAGTTTAATGGAAGCAATGATCCCGAAGAGTACCTATCATGGGCATTGAAGGTCGACAAAATCTTTCGTTTCCACAACTATCAGGAAGAGAAGAAGATCGCTATGGCATCCCTTGAGTTGCAAGATTATGTTCTCATATGGTGGGAACAAGTCCTTGAGCGCCGAGAAGCAAGAGGTGAACCACCAATCACCACTTGGGCTGAAATGAAAGATGTCATGCGAGCATGTTTTGTGCCCACCTACTACAACCGCGATCTCTTCAAGAAGCTCCAACTACTCAAGCAAGGAACAAAGAGTGTTGAAGAATACTACAGGGAAATGGAGATAGCCATGATACAAGCCAATGTCAAGGAAGATGATGAGCAAACTATGGCACGCTTCTTGAATGGCCTCAACCATCCCATCAAGAAGATTGCCGACTTCCAACCCTACTCCAACCTCATTGAGCTCGTGCATAAAGCTACCAAAGCGGAACATCAAGTGCAAGATGACTTCAGTACGCCAAGTACTCATCCAAGACCTGCGGCTTCTCCAACAACCAAGCTTCAACGACTCATCCAACTTCTACCTCAACCAAGCCATCTACAAGCAACGATGACAAGTCAAGTTACAAGAAAACTTCGACAACCTCAAGGCGTCCTCCTCCTCCTACAAGCAACTTCAAGCCGCGCGCTTCATCATCTAATCCAACTGATGAGACCGTCAAGACAAGCTCCTTCAAGTGTTTCACCTGCGGCGGCTGAGGCCACAAGTCCTTTCAATGCACCAACAAGCGCACCATGATCCTCAAAGACAACGGAACCTATGACTCCATGAGTGAAGAGGAGATGGAAGCCCTTGAGCAAGTGGCCATGCACCAGCGCGTGAACGAGGATGAAGATGATCAAGTCTTTTGTGATGAGGATTCGAGCCCCACTCTCGTTATCTCCAAAGTCTTAACTCTTCAACATCAACAAGATGAAGACCAAAGATGCCACATCTTCCACACAAAGGCCGACATCAATGGAAGGTCCGTCAAGGTCATCATCGATGGAGGTAGTTGTCACAACTTAGCAAGTGAAGAACTATGCTCCAAGCTACAATTGGTCAAGATGAAGCACCCGCACCCATACAAGGTCCAATGGCTAAGCGATTCTGGCACTATAAAGGTTGAGCATACGGTCAAGGTTTCCTTCAAAATTGGAGCATATGAGGACACTTTGGAGTGTGATGTCATCCCGATGTCCGTTTGCCACCTCCTTCTTGGTCGACCATGGCAATTCGACCGCGGCATCATCCACAATGGGCCTACCAATCACTATAGCTTCAAGATGAAAGGGAAGGAGTATGTGCTACAACCTATGTCTCCTAGTCAAGTGATAGCCGACAAGCAAGCCACCCATCATGGAGAGAAGAGTGAGAAAGTGATCCACCCAAAAGAGACTGAGAGCCACAAGCCAAAACCGAGTGCCTCCACGATGAGCGAAAAGAAAAACTTCGTCCTATTTGCCACCAAAGGTGAGATGAGAGAAGTGTGTGAGAACCCATCGAGTGTTATGCACTTTATCCTTCTGTGCAAGGATGGGGCACCAAAAACTAACACCTCTCACGATCTACCTTTAGTGTTCTCTTCTCTTTTACAGGAATTCCAACATGGTTTCCCAGATGAGCTACCTCCACTACAAGGCATTGAGCACTGAATCGACCTCATCCCAGAGCACCTCTACCAAACAAAGCTCCATACCACGTCAACCCCGAAGAAACTAAGGAGATCCAACAGCAAGTACAACAACTCATCGACAATGGACATGTACGTGAAAGCTTAAGTCCTTGTGTTGTTCCAGTTATACTTGTGCCCAAGCAAGATGGTAGTTTTCGTATGTGCTCGGATTGTAGACCCATCAATGCTATTATCGTTCGTTATAGGCATCCCGTTCCTCGCTTAGATGGTATGCTTGATGAACTTAGCAGTGCCACCATTTTCTCCAAAATTGATCTTAAAAGTGTCTATTATCAAATCCGCATACAAGAAGGTGTTGAATGGAAAACTGCTTTCAAAACCAAATTTGGCTTGTACAAGTGGTTGGTTATGCCTACGGGTTTGTCGGAAGCTCCCAGTACTTTCATGCATCTTATGCATTTTTTGCTTCGTCCTTATATTGGAGTGTTTGTTGTCGTTTACTTTGATGACATCCTTGTTTTTAGCAAATCCATGAAAGAGCATCTATAGCATGTTAGGGCTGTTTTGCAAACTCTTCGCAAGGAACGTCTTTATGCCAACATGAAAAAGTGCACATTTGGTCTTGACAAGCTTGTTTTCTTGGGTTTCGTTGTTTGTTCCAAGGGTGTCCATCTTGATGAATCTAAAATTGAAGCAATTAAAACTTGGCCCCAACCCACCAATTTGCAACAAGTGCATAGCTTTCTTGGCCTTGCGGGTTTCTATCATCGCTTTGTGAAAGATATTGGCACTAATGTCACTCCTTTGCATGCCTTGAGTAAGAAAAATGCTTCTTTTGTTTGGGGACCTTTGCAATCTATTGCTTTTGATGAGCTCAAATCTTTGCTTACACATGCTCCGATTCTCGCTTTGCCCAACTTTGAGAAAACTTTTGAGGTTCATTGCGATGTAAGCAGTACCGGAATTGGCGGAGTTTTGATGCAAGAAAAACGAGCTATTGCATATTTTAGTGAAAAACTCTCAGGCGCTCAACTTAAGTATCCCATCTATGACAAAAAATTGTATGCTTTAGTGCATGTGCTACATGTGTGGGAACATTATCTTAGACCTCATGAGTTTGTCATACATACCGATCATGAAACTCTTAAGTACTTGAAAGGCGAAACTAAGTTAAACAAGCATCATGCCAAATGGAGTGAATTTAATGAATCTTTTCCCTATGTGATCAAGTACATTAAGGGTAAGGAAAATGTTGTTGCGGATGCTCTTTCCCGCATATGCACTCTTGTCACTAAACTTGAGTTGAATGTTGTTGGCTTTGACCATATCAAAGACTTGTATGCAAATGATCCTTCTTTTGCTACTCCTTATGCTAAGTGTTTGACGCATACATCTTGGGAACGATATTACATCAAGGATGATTATCTTATGAGAGGTAACAAACTTTGCATTCCCCAGTCTTCTCTTCGTTTGCTCCTTTTGCAAGTGGCTCATGCAGGCGGACTCATGGGACACTTCGGACACGACAAGACATTCGCCACACTTTTGGCCCAAGATGTTCCTCGACGTCTCACGCTTCACCAACCAATGCTCTACATGTCGCAAAGCTAAGTCTAAAGCTCAATCCCATGGTCTTTACATGCCTCTTCCTATTCCTTATCAACCTTGGAAAGACATTAGCATGGATTTTGTACTTAGTTTGCCTAGAACTCAAAATGGAAAGGAATCCGTGTTTGTTGTTGTGGACCAATTTTCTAAGATGGCACATTTCATTCCATGCAACAAGATAGACGATGCTTCACATGTTGCCAATCTCTTTTGTAGGGAAATATTGCGACTTCATGGAGTACCAAAGACAATCGTCTTGGACCGCGACGTCAAGTTCTTGAGTTAATTTTGGAAGATGCTATGCGCCAAGCTCAGAATCAAGCTCTTGTTCTCGTCGGCATACCATTCGCAAACCGACGGCCAAACGGAGGTGACGAACCATACACTACACTCTACTTCGCGTATTGATCAAGAGGAACATCAAGGAGTGAGAGGAGTGCCTACCCATCGTCGAGTACGCCTACAACCGTGCAAGACATTCAACTACCGGCAAGTCCCCCTTCGAGGTCATCTACGGCTTCAACCCGTCGTCCCCATTGGACATTCTACCTCTTTCACTACAAGAGCGCACCAACATTGACACGAGTGCACAAGCAATCTACATGAAGAAGATGCATGAAGATACAAGGGACACCATCGAGCGCCAAGTACAATGACTCGCGACCAAGCTCAATGTCAACAAGCAACCCATGATATTCAACATTGGAGATCTTGTGTGGCTACATCTTCGCAAGGACCGCTTCCCCAACAAATGCTACTCCAAACTTCTACCTCGAGCCGATGGACCATTCAAGGTGCTAGCATGCTACAACAACAATGCTTACAAGATCGACCTCCCACGCGACAAATACTCTGTGAGCGACATCTTCAACATCAAAGATCTCTCCTCGTACCTTGGTGATGAGGATTTCGATCAGAGGTCGGATCTTTCCCAAGGGAGGGGAGATGATGCGGAGCATCCTATAGTCATTCCCATGGACTTACCATCGTCTCACCAAGAGCCAAGAGGACCCATGACACGGGCACGAGCTAGAGCTCTCGAGAACAAGGTGACTTCCTTCCTTAGTGATATCACGTATGACCAACTTGAGACATGGCTACTACCTCAAATGGAGATGCTTTGTGTGCTTAGGTACCAAGAACCAGCCTAGAAGAAACTACGGTGCGGGAGGGACATCAAGAGCATGAAGAAGATCCGCCCGCTACAGAACAAGCGGTACTACCGCCTGCAAGCGGTACTACCACTCTCCATGGCCGCGCTTCACTGCCGCTCAACCCGATAAATGCGTGTGTTCGCACGACCTAGATCCGGTACTACTGCCCAGTCCAAGAAGCACTACCACCGACAAGTGGTACTACCGCCCGATGGCCGGTACTACCACCCTGCCTGTGCGCAGGGATCGGGCCTAGGGCCCATGTATCCCCCTCTCACTTACCCCTTCATGGACTTAGACTATATATACTCCACCATCTCGTCCTAGCTAGGGTTAGCGTTTATTTATCTCATTTGTGAGATGGAGCCTCGCTCATCCATCCGGATCTACTCCTCGTGAGGGACCGACACCTCCTCGGAGAAGATCCACCTGGATTCAAGACCTCCATTCGGAGAGGACCATCTTCAAGACCTCCTCACGGAGAAGAACCGGTTACCCTATGTATGGTCCCGTGTTGGATTTGGATCTTGTACTATCTTGTGATTCGATGATCTACCACATGTGTGACTTTGTTCTTGTTGGTTGAGTGTTCTCTCGTGTTTTTCCCTCGTTTCCATCCTCGTGTTCTTCGTGTTCCTCGTAGGGATCCTCTCCAAATGTGAAAGATCGGCCTCTAGGGTTCTACCCGACATCACGATGGCATCACGCCGCACACTAGTTCATCGCCGCTCACGACCTCACAACTACGTGGGTGGACTTTGAAGCTGCCAAGGACGAATGGGCGGTAGAGCAAGAGGCGGCCAAAGCCGCATAGAGGGAGCAAAAAAGGCAGAAAGCACATATGAAAAGAGAGGCCCATCGCTACAAGAAAGAAGAGGACGCACGCGCTGCTGCGGAGAGCTTGGCAGAGATCCAAGCACGGTGGGGTGTTGCCGGCAAAGACGGGAAGGAGAACGACAATGTCTGGCCAGCACATGAGAAGTAGTAGTACTAGTAGTAGTGTGTGTGTCTGTGTTGCCCGTACGTTTGTTCAATCAATTACGAGCATGTACCAGTACTAGTTGCTATTGTAGTCTTTAGAGAAAATTACCAGTACATTAGCCTAGACTCAATGGAAAAATTCCTGTCATATGCATCAAATGGCATCTCTTTCTCTATAGGAATTGAGATGCATGTCATCTCACTTCCTATGATTTTCATATTCCTATAAAATTCCAATCCTATGAACCAAAGGAGGCCTCTGCTGGAGTACAGTACTACTGTAGCTAGCAGTACTACAAGTACAATAGTTTTCTTCAAGAAGCGGAATTCAACGAAGTCCGAGCAAGTTCACGGTGCAAAAGGTTGGGCCTGTGATTTGACGGCTCATTAGTAATTATTACCGTGGTGCGACGACCGGGGTGACTCTCCCTTGGAGTTCTGCGTGCATGGCAAGTGGACCAGGCTGGTCGACGTCCCACATGTCGATGAACGGAAGTATTCTTTCCGATATCAAGGAACAAGGAAACCGTGTGGTATAGTATCACTGCTGATTTACATTTATTTTTATTTTTGATGATAGCTAGCGTTTCAACTCTTACGATAAAGGAGTGCTAAACACGGCATGTGCTGGATGTCCTACACATCAACGAAAGGAGAGGGATATGAACAGCATGGTAGAGCATCTCCACTTCTTCCACTTCTAGGTCGGAGACCACATGTAGTACTAGTGGTATGAATGATACAAAGTGCGACCCGGAGAGAAAGACACGTCTAGTTGGAAGGTCTCGGGCAAAACTACCCATTGCACTCAGTTTCCTAAGAAACTGTGGTAAAAAACGTTACTTGCAATGCATGCATGCATGACCAAAAAAACTAGTACATGCACGCAACAATTTAATGGACATTGTAATCTCAACATGGGATGGGGAGCTCTAAATTTGCATTTCAAACTTATAAAATGAAAAATTTCAAAAAAAATGAACTGGAAGAGAGGGACTATACCGTGGGACATCCCATACAAAACAAGTTCCCTGGTTTGTCACCGCGAAGATGCGATTAGAAAGGAGCACAGCGTCTTCGTACTCGTACGCAAAAAATCGGCCGCAGACAGCATGGTCCACCTTTGACCGCCATGTGCAGGGTTTGTGAAAGCAATCGCGATGTTGAACACCTGCGATGAGAGTGTAATTTTGGTTGGCAGACGACCTTATGCGGGCTTCCGGGATTGCTATCTGCTTCAATCTCATCGTGGTTCCATTGTACCAATTCAGGCGATGGCCCGTTGCATGGCGGATCCCAATGTTGGACAAAGGTTCTACGGGAATGGTGTCACCATTGTAAATGTTGTGGAAATTGATGTTGGTACCCTGTTGTACATATGCAAGCCAATCTCCACTAGCACCAAGCCTAACCTGTGAAACAGTGGGCAGCGGGGGAATTAGGAAATGGACACGGAAGTAGTCTTTAGAATGCATTTACTACGTGATCAAACTCATCACTTACCTACTCATCGGGAAAAATCTGAGTGCCCCTCAACGTCGGCATCTCAAGGGGCGTCAACTTGCAACTGCGGACATGCCGCGCTGGAGAGACCCCCAAGGAAACATCCTCGTGCGTTGCACGTAACATCAAGATGCATTTGTATGAGTAGTTTATCTTGTGAGAGAAAAGTATGAACGAGCGAAGGCCTTATTTGCAAATATGGAGAGGGGTGTGGGTATCTTTCAAAATGGCCATAATTTCCTTCCTATCCATTAGATATAAATCGGACGGCCTATATTGCAGGATGGCAGGCACACCATCATCACCAACTCTGCTTCTTATTAGAGTAGAGATAAAAAAAGACTAGTAGAAGTAATAGCAGAAGAGTAGAGATAGAGATTAGGGAGTTTGCGGGCGGTTTGTTGTATGGAACGTTCGCGTCCATCCACTAGCCCGGAATTAAAGCACGCACGACATTTACAGTGACTGGGATTAGTTGTTTTCCGGGCGCATGGACCAATGCGGACTAGCGGACCTGGTCACCCTTTTTCGAGCGTGCCTTCGACAAGTACATGTGTGACATGTGTGCGTGCAAATCTTGCGTGACCAAACCGTGCGTACCGGAGCGGTAGGATCTCAAACTGCAGCCTGCATGTTGCAGCCATGCCATCCACATGCAACCTAAAGGCCAATTCATACTTCGTCGGACTATACTATACAACTATGCATTGTTTGGCACGAATGTTCCTTGGAGCTTGTGCTGCAACTGGCATACTCCACAACCCGCTTCCCTTCTCCTTCCTCTTCCACCGACCGTGCATATCAGCGGGAATTGACCGGTCAACCCTTGTATAGGAGTGCTAGCACAAAAACATGCATGCATGAGCACTAAAATTTCCTTTCTCTTGCCTCTATGAAATAAATGTGGCGTGAAACTCAAAGCCGTTTAAGTCTATGTATAATTGAAATCATCGTGCTCCTCCGCCTCCGCTTCACCCGCGTTATCATCCTCCTGTTCCGACTCCGCGTCATCGTTCTCCTCCTCTGGCTCCATGTGCTGCTCCGCCTCCAACGCCTCCTCGTCCACTCTGGCTAGTCCGGACTCCGGAGGCAGGCTGGCTGCGATTCGGGCTTCGTGCCGCCTCCAAATTACAGTGCCGCTCCGACGGGACTATGGCGTATGTCGTTACCTTTGGCCGGGCCATGGATATCGGGTGACAGTGACCAGAGAAGAGGCGGCAGGAGGGGATTGAATGTAGCTACTATTTGGGTCGCGGTCCGGCTTAAATAAATGCGCACCATCACGTGTATCCACGACTGCACAAATTGTAACACACTATTCTTCTTAGGGGGCATCAACTAACTCGTATGTGTGTGGGATTCTGAGAGACAGAGTGCGTGTGTGTAACGCCCCAAGACCGACGCTTCAGTTGCCCTTCCATTTGTTTTAGTTGTTGACGTGTGTTTATTATGTTTGTTGCATTATCATAATTGTTTTGCATATTTCATTCTATATGTTATGCCATGATCAT
The DNA here is from genome assembly GCA_963921465.1 of Triticum timopheevii. NCBI lineage: Eukaryota > Viridiplantae > Streptophyta > Magnoliopsida > Poales > Poaceae > Triticum > Triticum timopheevii. The sequence goes on along the minus strand of OY997274.1, from coordinate 334,565,789 downwards.
GTTGAGTGCCTTGTCATTTTTGCTTCTTGCATCATGTCCATCTTATATTACATTGCATTGCACCATCCTTGCTTTGTTCTATGCTTCATGATATTGCCTATGTCATTTTTGTTGCATTTGCATCATGATCATCATGCCTTGGCTTGCATATTTACGTTTTATTGCGTGTTCTTGTGTGAACCCCTCTTCTTCTGATCTCCACCTCATCATTTCACCATGCACCATCACCTTCTCCTTCCTCTTCTTTTACTCCTTTATGCAAGTGCCATTTCTCCCTTCTCCATTAATGTTCAATCTTTGCCAATAAATCATGCACCATGCCTTATACCTCTCTGTCAAGTATCATCCATTTTGGAGTTGTTTTGGTTGGGTTCAAAAATGGCTCAAGTGTGAATTTAATTCAAACTTGATTTATTTTTATATCCTTAAAAATGGCCAAAGCAATTTATTCAAATAGTGCATATCTCCAGGGGATCATATTAATTTTCTTCCTAGCTTCAAACCCCTCCAATCCCTCTGTGCTTTTTGCCCTTTTATTTCTGTTTGAAGAAATAGAAAAGAGGCAGAAGCAGCACCCCAGCGTAGCCCAGTCCCGCAGCCTACCGATCACCTCCCTGGTAAAATTTTCCCCATGGCCAGCCGATCACCCCGCCGACCCCACCTGCCAGTGACCCGTCTCCCTCCTTTTCTTCTTCCTGCCTCTCTGTCCCTCACGGTAAAAGCCGAGGGCATGGCGCCCATATGGCCACGGTGGCCGAGCCAGCCGTGCCCGTACCACCTATAAGATCCCCCTCGGCGTCCGCACCTAACCCCTTTTAGGGTTTCCCCGTCTCCGCCGCCACCCAACAGGGCCTCTTCCCTGCCCCGCTTCTCCTTCCCCGAGTGAGACCGAGCGCTTCCGGAAGCGCGTTCGCGATGCCAGCGACCCTCCGATCGAGTCCAGCCACCTCCGGCGCGTTCATCTGCTTCCTCGCCGTCCTCTACCACACCTTCTTCCACTCCGTCGCCGAGGGATGCCGAGCCAGTGCCATCGTCGCCGTTTTCTTCCCTGCTTCCTCTTCTTCATGGAGCCGAGCACTGCCTCGATCAGCGCAGCCCACGCCGGCTCCTCTGCGTCCCCGACGAGTCCGCCGACTCCAGCAACACCCCCACGGTGAAGCCCCGATCCTCCCCGTCTCTCTTGGTCTCATTGTTCGCATAGCCATCATCCGCGCGTCGCTGGTTTCGGCCGCCATGGCCGTGACCTCGAGCTCGTGCTCGCGCACCTTGCTGCACACCACTTCCGTCTACACCAACGCGGCGTTCGCGTCTCCCTGTTTCTTGCACCACGTCACACACCCGCCGCTACACGTGCACACGCCTGGCTTCGCCCCTGCATCACCGCGGAACCCCGTCGTCGGTGACGAATCCGTCCACTTCCTGTTGCATGCTTGGCACGAATGGGTTGGCCCCGTTACGTAGCCTCCATCCGCGCCCTCCATCGCGTGTTTTGGTTGCCGGAACAGCTCCGACGAGCTCCTCCGCGATCCAATGTACCCAGTGCTACCACCTCTGTTTCCCTCTACTTATGCATGCACACAACACAGGCGAGCGGAAGCTGCTCGTCCACGCCTTGCGCATCCATACCCACACCCTTGCGTCGTTGCAACCACACACACCCTGGCACGTTTCCGCACCCCCGCCGGCCCTCTGCAACCACAACAAGGGTTGCTGCTAGCTCCCGTCGCCGGCGAGTCCCCATGTGCATGCTTCAGTTTTGGTCCTGCTCACGATGAGCATATGCATTATCTTCCGCCGACCCCCCTTTGCATCACAAACACATAGCTAGCCCAGTGGCTAGCGCAGCCAGTATCCATCCAAGGGGTCTGGGGTTCGAATCCCAAGCGCCCCAATTTTTGCCCTGTTTTCCTTTACTGTTGCACACCCACATCCGCTTCGGGCCCTGTCTACTACTGGGCGCTGCACAGTGCTACTTCGGGCGTGTGCATATTTTTTCCAGTCTGTGTGTTTTAGCATTTTCCAATGCATTCTTATTTACTAAAATGCCATCATCTTGCATTGCTCATATTTAAATAACCATGCTTTGGATTTAAACAAACTATATATGTAAAATACTTAGAATTTCATCTAGTTTCACATTATGCCACTTTCTTCCATGTTTAAATGCTTAAACTTGCTGCTTGCTTTATTTTGCATACTTCATGTTAAAGTGATTTATTTCATAACTAAATAACCGTAGCTCCAAATTTAATAAACTTGATATGTAAATGGGGTGGAAATGCCTAGGTTAACATGGTGCACTTTGTTTTACTGTTTAACAACACCAAAATATGTTTAAGGGCAGAACAGTAGCTAATTCAAAATATGGACATGAGGATTTTCCAGAATTGTTGTTTGTTGTTTCCGGCCTCATTTAAACTTGCCTTGATGTGTGGTTCTTGTTTGCATCATCTCTTGCCATGAGTAGCTTCATGTAGCTTATCATGCATCATACTTGAGTGTGCATCATGTCATGTATATGTGTGGTGTGTTTACCATGTTGTGTGCTTCTTCTCGATAGTTCCTGTTTCGTTGCGATCGTGAGGATTCGTTCGTCTACGCTTGGTTCGGCTTCATCCGTTAGTCTTCTTCATGGACTCGCTATTCTTCCTTGCAGGATTTCAGGCAAGATGACCGTCACCTTGGATCTCACTACTATCATTGCTATGCTAGTTGCTTCGTTCTATCGCTATGCTGCGCTACCTATCATTTGTTCTTCAAGCCTCCCAAATTGCCATGTCCAGCCTCTAACCTTTTCACCCTTCCCAGCAAACCGTTGTTTGGGTATGTTACCACTTTTGCTCAGCCCCTCTTATAGCATTGTTAGTTGCAGGTGAAGTTGAAGATTGCTCCATGATGGACATGATTATGTTGGGATATCACAATATCTCTTATTTAATTAATGCATCTATATACTTGGTAAAGGGTGGAAGGCTCGGCCTTATGCCTGGTGTTTTGTTCCACTCTTGCCGCCCTAGTTTCCGTCATACCGGTGTTATGTTCCCGGATTTTTCGTTCCTTACACGGTTGGGTGATTTATGGGACCCCTTGACAGTTCGCTTTGAATAAAACTCCTCCAGCAAGGCCCAACCTTGGTTTTACCATTTGCCTCAGCTAGCCCTTTTTCCCTTGGGTTTCCGGAGCCGGAGGGTCATCTTTATTTAGCCCCCCGGGGCCAGTGCTTCTCTAAGTGCTGGTCCAAACCAGAGCCCTTTGCAGCGCCCCCTCAGGGAAACTTGAGGTCTGGTTTTAGTTGTATGGATTGCTCATCTGGTGTTGCCCTGAGAACGAGATATGTGCAGCTCCTATCGGGATTGTCGACACATCAGGCGGCTTTGCTGGTCTTGTTTTACCATTGTCGAAATGTCTTGTAAACCGGGATTCCGAGACTGAACGGGTCTTCCTGGGAGAAGGTATATCCTTCGTTGATCGCGAGAGCTTATCATGGGCTAAGTTGGGAGACCCCTGCAGGGTATAAACTTTTGAGAGCCGTGCCCGCGGTTATGTGGCAGATGGGAATTTGTTAATGTCCGGTTGTTGATAACTTGACACCAGATCCGAATTAAAATGCATCAATTGCGTGTGTAGCCGTGATGGTCTCTTCTCGGAGGAGTCCGGGAAGTGAACATGGTCTTTGTGTTATGTTTGACGTAAGTAGGTGTTCAGGATCACCTCTTGATCATTGCTAGCTTCACGACCGTTCCATTTGCTCTCTTCTCGCTCTTATTTGCGTATGTTAGCCACCATATACGCTTAGTCGCTGCTGCAACCTCACCACTTTACCCCTTCCTTTCCCATTAAGCTTTGCTAGTCTTGATACCCATGGTAATGGGATTGCTGAGTCCTCGTGGCTCACAGATTACTACGACAACAGTTGCAGGTGCAGGTTTTGCGATGATCCTGACGCGAGAGCGATGTTTGCTTGTTTTGGAGTTCTTCTTCTGCTTCTTCTTCGTTCAGGGGATAGGTTCCAGGTCGACAGCCTGGGCTAGCAGGGTGGATGTCGTTGAGTTTCTGTTTGTGTTCATCCGTAGTCGAATGTTGCTCTTATGTATTGTGATGTTGTATTCATGTGGCATTGTATGCCTTTTGTATGTACCCCTATCTATTTTGAAATGTTGATGTAATGATATCCACCTTGCAAAAGGGTCTTCAAGATGCGCTTCTATCCTTGGTGGGACCTTCGAGTTCCTTTAGGATAGGGTCGCATCTTGGGCGTGACAAGTTGGTATCAGAGCCTCGACCGACCATAGGAGCCCCCTTGATTGTTGGCCATTGTTGTGTCTAGAAGAAAGCTGTTTTCTGAGTCTAGCTTTATGGGAGAGTAGGAATTCTTTTCACTCCTCAGCCCCGTCGTCGCTCTGGTGAGGAATCTTGACGTAGGTGTTTTGAATTACTCCTCTTCCCCTTCAAATTTTTCTTTAGGATCACATAGTTGGTTTTTCGATCGTTGTTCCTCAGCTCCTTTCATCCGGTGTTTTTCTCGTCAAGTTGACTCGAGCCTCTTCATCTCTGAGTTCAATCCTCGGTTGTTTTCTTTTCCCACCCGCCCACCCCTTCTTCTCGGAACTGAGTCTGTAATCGAGTATCCATCCTACTCGTGTGAAGTCTTTGCTTTTTTTCCTCAATGATTTCAACCGGTGTTTTCTTTTCAAGTTATTCGTCGGTTTCCCCTTCCAAGTTGCCTTTGTTTTCCCGCCCTCCCACCCTTTCTCTTCCAGGAGCCTGAGTCTCTTTCGAGCATCAATTCCATTCGTGTGGAGTCTCTTCAGTCTTCCCTCAATCATTTCAACCGGTGAATTCTCGTCTCGGTGGACATTCTTCATCTCTTTATCTTCTTCGGTGGATTCAATTCCAATTTTGGTAGTGATTATATTCTTCCCTCAGCTCAAGTGTTTTCCTTGCTCGTTTGCCTCTCGCTAGTTTATCCTTCCGGAGTGTGCAAGACATCTCAGGAGATTCGTCTGTGTTCCAATTAATTCAAGGTTATCACCTCATTAAATATTTCAATTGTTCCGGTGCATCATCTATCTATTCAACATCCCTTTTTCCAACGGTGTTTTTCTCTTTAGTGGGCCCTAAACCACAGGTCTTTTCCCAGGATCTTACCTGACTCTTCTAATTATTCCGGAGCCATTCATAATTCTTTTTCGAGTTTGACGTAAGAATGAATTTCATCAGTCACATGCCTTTTCCAAGATCGATTTTGAATCATTTCATTGTTGGCTCAACCTCTTTGTTTTTCATTCTCCCGGAGTGCCTCAACAATTTTGGTGGTTCTCATCATCATTCTCAACATGTGAATACCGAAGAAGTGTTTCCTCTAAATCTTGGTCTATTCTCTTGAAGATTCATGGTTCTAGCTTCATGCTATCCTCATAATTGTTTTGATTGTGACAGTTCTTTTCTTACCATCCGGAGCATTTCATGATTTGTTCCAATTTCTTTCCTCCGAAGGCCATCACGTCATAATTCTTCATTCTCAGCGTGTAGCTATCGTTCTCCAAATCGTACCAATGAATTGTTCAAATATCCTCTAATCAATTCATGGCCTCTTCGTTCTCATGTATCTAAATCCCTTCAAGTATCTTCATTTGTTCTCCTAATTCTTCCCGGTGATTCATTCTCTTTCGTCATTCAATTTTCGAATTCTTACGGTGGTTCGTTCAAGATTCTGTTTCCTTGGTTACCATTTTAATCCTTTCATTCTTTTCAATCCCACTGGTGGTTCATGAAGACCTTCTCAAGTTTGTGATATGTCACTTCTCAATCCTTTTCAAGAAGAATAAGTAGTATGCAAAATCCATTGCTTGTCATCATTTGATGAAGGATAAGCATACAATAAATCTTATTCTTATTTCCTCAAAGTGGATCAATTTTTTTCTTTGGAGATTGTTCATGTTGAATAATTTCTCGGTTCTAAGTTGTTCGTCTTTTCTTTTCCGGAGTTCAAATTCCCTCGGCCATTTCGTCGGAATCTCCATCTAAGTCACCGCAAGCTTTAATCTTATTCTTTCATCCTTCATTCTATCTCACCATCTTTTTGTCACCGGAGTTTTTTTCATGGTGGTTCGTCATGATTTAACTCATTCCTCAAGTGTTCATCAAGATTCTTATCGAAGGAGCTCAAGTATGTTTCCTTCTTGTTTTTCGAAGTGCAATTAATTCTCCGTATTCTTTTCAAGTGGAGTTTTACATTTCTTCGTTCTTCTCAGCTATCCAATCATTTCCGTTCGTGGCCGGTTATCACCTTATGATCTTGAGATGTTACCTATAAGACCACAACAAGCTTATTCTTTTCGTTGTTGATTTTCTCAACAACTCTGTTTAAACCTTCCTTCTAAAGATGCTTTCAATTTCGTTCATGGCACAAGATGTCATTTTCTTCACCGTTCTTTTCATTCCACTATTTCAATTCTTCCGGAGGCATTGTGTTGTTCATCTCGTCAAGGGTCATTCCATCCTGTGGAGCTCGTGTTCTATTCCACTATGTTTCAGCCAGAGTTCTGCCTAAATCCTTTCAGTCTTATTTGTTTCTTATCTCGTTCTAACTAGAGTGGTTTCATAGTCTATCTGATTCCGTGAGCTTTCGATTCTTGTCATTCTCGTCGTTCCTCTCTTCTTCTTGAGTGCTCTCGATTTTTTGCTTCTTCTCTTGAGTTCTTGTTTCACCTCATCCCATTTTTCCTTCTGTCTCGGTCCTAAGATCTCGGGACGAGATCTCTTGTTAGTGTAGGAGTGTTGTAACGCCCCGAGACCGACGCTTCAGTTGCCCTTCCGTTTGTTTTAGTTGTTGATGTGTGTTTATTATGTTTGTTGCATTATCATAATTGTTTTGCATATTTCATTCTATATGTTATGCTATGATCATGTTGAGTGCCTTGTCATTTTTGCTTCTTGCATCATGTCCATCTTATATTATATTGCATTGCACCATCCTTGCTTTGTTCTATGCTTCATGATATTGCCTATGTCATTTTTGTTGCATTTGCATCATGATCATCATGCCTTGGCTTGCATATTTAAGTTTTATTGCATGTTCTTGTGTGAACCCCTCTTCTTCTTATCTCCACCTCATCATTTCACCATGCACCATCACCTTCTCCTTCCTCTTCTTTTACTCCTTTATGCAAGTGCCATTTCTCCCTTCTCCATTAATGTTCAATCTTTGCCAATAAATCATGCACCATGCCTTGTGCCTCTGTGTCAAGTATCATCCATTTTGGAGTTGTTTTGGTTGGGTTCAAAAATGGCTCAAGTTTGAATTTAATTCAAACTTGAATTATTTTTATATCCTTAAAAATGGCCAAAGCAATTTATTCAAATAGTGCATATCTCCAAGGGGTCATATTAATTTTCTTCCTAGCTTCAAACCCCTCAAATCCCTCTGTGATTTTTGCCCTTTTATTTTTGTTTGAAGAAATAGAAAAGAGGCAGAAGCAGCACCCCAGCGTAGCCCAGTCTAGCCCAGCCCCGCAGCCCACCGATCACCTCCCTGGTAAAATTTTCCCCATGGCCAGCCGATCACCCCGCCGAACCCACCTGCCAGCGACCCGTCTCCCTCCTTTTCTTCTACCTCCCTCTTTTTCCCTCACGGTAAAAGCCGAGGGCATGGCGCCCACATGGCCACGGTGGCCGAGCTAGCCGTGCTCGCACCCCCCTATAAGATCCCCCTCGGCGTTCGCACCTAACCCCTTAGGGTTTCCCCGTCTCCGCCGCCACCCAACAGGGCCTCTTCCCTGCCCCGCTTCTCCTTCCCCGAGTGAGACCGAGCGCTTCCGGAAGCGCGTCCGCGACACCGGCGACCCTCCGATCGAGTCCAGCCACCTCCTGCGCGTTCATCTGCTTCCTCGCCATACTCTACCACACCTTCTTACACTCCATCGCCGAGGGACGCCAAGCCAGCGCCATCATCTCCGTCTTCTTCCCTACTTCCTCTTCTTCACGGAGCCGAGCACCGCCTCGATCAGCACAGCCCCACGCCGGCTCCTCTACTTCCCCGATGAGTCTGCCAACTCCAGCAACACCCCCACGGTGAAGCCCCGATCCACCCATCTCTCTCTGGTCTCGTTGTTCGCATAGCCATCGTCCGCGCGTCGCTGGTTTCGGCCGCCATGGCCGTGACCTCGAGCTCGTGCTCACGCACCTTGCTGCACACCACTTCCGTCTACACCAACGCGATGCTCGCGTCTCCCTGTTTCTTGCACCACGTCACACACCCGCCGCTGCACGCGCACACGTCTGGCTTCGCCCCTGCATAACCACGGAACCCCGTCGTCGGCGAGGAATCCGTCCACTTCCCGTTGCATGCTTGGTACGAATGGGTTTGCCCCGTTGCGTAGCCTCCATCCGCGCCCTCTGTCGCGTGTTTTGGTTGCCGGAACAGCTCCGACGAGCTCCTCCGCCGTCCAATGTCCCCAGCGCTACCTCCTCTTTTTTCCTCTGCTTATGCACGCACACAACACAAGCGAGCGGCAGCTGCTCGTCCACGCCTTGCGCATCCATACCCACACCCTCGCGTCGTTGCAACCACACGCACCCTAGCACGTTTTCGCACCCCCGCCAGCCCTCTGCAACCACAACAAGGGTTGCTGCTGGCTCCCGTTGCCGGCGAGTCCCCATGCGCATGCTTCAGTTTTGGTCCTGTTCACAATGAGCATATGCATTATCTTGTGCCGACCCCCCTTTGCATCACAAACACATAGCTATCCCAGTGGCTAGCGCAGCCAGTATCCATCCAAGGGATCTGGGGTTCGATTCCCAAGCGCCCCAATTTTTGCCATGTTTTCCTTTACTGTTGCACACCCACATCCTCTTTGGGCCCTGTCTACTCCTGGGCCGCTGCACAGTGCTGCTTCGGGCCCGTGCATATTTTTTTCCAGTCTATGTATTTTAGCATTTTCCAATGCATTCTTATTTACTGAAATGCCATCATCTTGCATTGCTCATATTTAAATAACCAAGCTTTGGATTTAAACAAACTATATATGGAAAATGCTTAGAATTTCATCTAGTTTCACATCATGCCACTTTCTTCCATGTTTAAAATTCTTAAACTTGCTGCTTGCTTTATTTTGCATACATGTCATGTTAAAGTGATTTATTTCATTACAAAATAACCGTAGCTCCAAATTTAATAAACTTGATATGTAAATGGGGTGAAAAAATGCCTAGTTTAACATGGTGCACTTTGTTTTACTGTTTGACAACATTAAAATATGTTTAAGGGCAGAACAGTAGCTAATTCAAAATATGGACATGAGGATTTTCCGGAATTGTTGTTTGTTGTTTCCGGCCTCATTTAAACTTGCCTTGATGTGCGGTTCTTGTTTGCATCATCTCTTGCCATGAGTAGCTTCATGTAGCTTGTCATGCATCATACTTGAGTGTGCATCATGTCATGTATATGTGTGGTGTGTTTACCATGTTGTGTGCTTCTTCTTGATAGTTCCTGTTTCATTGCGATCGTGAGGATTCGTTCGTCTACGCTTGGTTCGGCTTCATCCGTTCGTCTTCTTCATGGACTCGTTCTTCTTCCTTGCGGGATTTCAGGAAAGATGACCGTCACCTTGGATCTCACTACTATCATTGCTACGCTAGTTGCTTCGTTCTATCGCTATGCTGCGCTACCTATCATTTGTTCTTCAAGCCTCCCAACTTGCCATGTCTAGCCTCTAACCTTTTCACCCATCCCAGCAAACCGTTGTTTGGCTATGTTACCGCTTTTGCTCAGCCCCTCTTATAGCGTTGTTAGTTGCAGGTGAAGTTGAAGATTGCTCCATGATGGACAGGATTATGTTGGGATATCACAATATCTCTTATTTAATTTATGCATCTATAAACTTGGTAAAGGGTGGAAGGCTTGGCCTTATGCCTGGTGTTTTGTTCCACTCTTGCCACCCTAGTTTCCGTCATACCGGTGTTATGTTCCCGGATTTTGCATTCCTTATGCGGTTGGGTGATTTATGGGACCCCCTTGACAGTTCGCTTGGAATAAAACTCCTCCAGCAAGGCCCAACCTTGGTTTTACCATTTGCCTCACCTAGCCCTTTTTCCCTTGGGTTTACAGCCCGAGGGTCATCTTTATTTAGCCCCCCCCCCCCTGGGCCAGTGCTTCTCTAAGTGCTGGTCCGAACCAGAGCCCTTTGCAGCACCCCCTCAGGGAAACTTGAGGTCTGGTTTTAGTTGTACGGATTTCTCATCCGGTGTTGCCCTGAGAACGAGATATGTGCAGCTCCTATCGGAATTGTCGGCACATCGGGCGGCTTTGCTGGTCTTGTTTTACCATTGTCGAAATGTCTTGTAAACCGGGATTCCGAGACTGATCGGGTCTTCCTGGGAGAAGGTATATCCTTCGTTGATCGCGAGAGCTTATCATGGGCTAAGTTGGGACACCCCTGCAGGGTATAAAATTTTGAGAGCCGTGCCCGTGGTTATGTGGCAGATGGGAATTTGTTAATGTCCGGTTGTAGATAACTTGACACCAGATCCGAATTAAAACGCATCAACCGCGTGTGTAGCCGTGATGGTCTCTTCTCGACGGAGTCTGGGAAGTGAACACGGTCTTTGTGTTATGTTTGATGTAAGTAGGAGTTCAGGATCACCTCTTGATCATTGCTAGCTTCACGACCGTTCCATTTGCTCTCTTCTAGCTCTTATTTGCATATGTTAGCCACCATATACGCTTAGTCGCTGCTGCAACCTCACCACTTTACCCCTTCCTTCCCCATTAAGCTTTGCTAGTCTTGATACCCATGGTAATGGGATTGCTAAGTCCTCGTGGCTGATAGATGACTACAACAACAGTTGCAAGTGCAGGTTTTGCGATGATCCTGACACGAGAGCGATGTTTGCTTGTTTTGTAGTCCTTCTTCTGCTTCTTCTTTGATCAGGGGATAGGTTCCAGGTCGGCATCCTGGGCTAGCAGGGTGGATGTCGTTGAGTTTCTGTTTGTGTTCATCCGTAGTCGGATGTTGCTCTTATGTATTGTGATGTTGTATTCATGTAGCACTGTATGCCTTTTGTATGTATCCCTATCTATTTTGAAATGTTGATGTAATGATATCCACCTTGCAAAAGCGTCTTCAAGATGCGCTTCTATCCTTGGTGGGACCTTCGAGTTCCTTTAGGATAGGGTCGCATCTTGGGCATGACAGTGTGTGTGACTCTACTCTTCGGACATGTAGTTGCATCGGGATATAAGTATAATGGTATTACACTTTAGCTAGTGATTTACGTGGCCATGTTAACGTGGTTGTGTAAAAAAATGTCACTTATTGCTCGTGATTTGCGTTATATAATTATGAGAAGTTTGCTAACTACTAAAGTAAAGTGGAATTTGTTCATGTTATACAAGTAAATTAAGGTGTTTGTTTATCTACGGGTAAGCTTAGAGGAAGGGTGGTAGGAACAAATGCTCTGCCTAGAGCATGTGTGTGTGAGAGATGGAGTCTTTGTTTGTGTCTGGGGGGTGCTTGCGTGCGTGCGTGCGTGTGTGTGGGATGTGTGTGTGTGCGCGCGCGCGCATGATCGAGATAAAAGAAAGAAGACATAAGTCATAAGATCAATGACAAGGGAGAGACGGATCGGTATGACAATATGCATGCATGTGAGCGTGGAGGGAAGAAAGCCTAATAATTGAGCATGTGTTTTTGTCTTTAAGAGATAGTGGCGTGGGCTGGAGCATGCATCTATGGCGAGCAGAGGGACGAGACACAACGAATGTGCAAAAGGGATCAACCTATAGATGCATGTATGGAGCCACAGATACAGCATGCGTGATAGGAAGCAAGAGTGCATGCGAGAAAGAAATGATGACAGAGAAATTACAGATAGATAGAGAGATAGAGATGCTAGCTAGAGGGACATCGGCTACTTTGTGTGTTAGAGATGACCACTGAGTGGTTCAGAGGGTGAAGTTATGTGTGTGAGAGAGAGAAAGATAAAAAGAGGGTGGATGACTGCATCTAGAGAGAAACATATATAGTGCGCGAGAAAGAAGGTTGATGGAGAAACAAATAAATAGAAAGATAAAGATGCTAGCTAGTGTGTGTTAGAGATAAGAGTCGAGTGGATCAGAAGGCTGAGTTATGTGTGTGGGTGTGAGAGAGAATAGAGAGAGGGTGCACGCGAGTCACATACAAACAAATATGAGAGAGAAATGAGATCCCGTCAGACGGAATTTTGTGTTTGCGAGAGAGGAAGATATTTCACAACCAGAGTGATAGCTAGAGAGACATATTAGGGGACGCGAGATATCTCTAGGGAGAGAGAGTGTGTGTGAGCGACATATAGGAGAGATATGAGACCCTGGGATTCAAACTTTGTATTTGTGTGTGAGAAAGAGACAATTAAGAGGAAGCAGAGTCATACCTTCTCATACCTAAGGAGCGCAAGACATCTCTGTGTGTGAGAGGGTGTGCGAGTGGAACACAGGGGAATAGTAGAAAGAAATGAGACCCTGGGAGATGAAGTTTGTGTTTGTGTGAGAGAAAGAGATTTAATAGGGAGAATCATAGTTAGAGACACATATTTGGGAGTGAGGTATACTTAGAGAGAGATAGAGTGAAGGTCGAGGGAGAGAGTACCGTCAGTGTGTTACAAAGATAAAAGATCATTGTCGACATACAAGTAGCATGAGAGATACCCAAGAGATGATGAAGGCATATAGGTCTATAGAGATATATAAGCATGAGTGGTAGCTGTTGGTGTCCAAACCAGCAGATCTCGGGTAGGGGGTCCCGAACTGTGCGTCTAAGGATTGAAGGTAACAAGGAGGCAGGGGACACGATGTTTACCCAGGTTTGGCCCTCTTAATGGAGGTAATACCCTACTTCCTGCTTGATTGATTTTGATGAGTATAGGGGTTACAAGAGTTGATCTACCTCAAGATCGTAATGGCTAACCCTAGATGTCTATCCTGTAAGATTGTGATCGCCCCTAAGGACTAAACCCTCCAGTTTATATAGGCACCGGAGGGGACTAGGGTTGTACAAAGTCGGTTTACAGAGGATGGAAACTACACACCCAGACGCCAAGCTTGCCGTCCACACGAAGGAGAGTCCCATCCGGACACGGGAGAAGGCCTTCGGTTCTGTATCTTCTTGGCCCGTCGGTCCGACCCATGTCACATAGGCCGGCTCTCCAAGGACCCCATAATCCAGGACTCCCTCAGTAGCCCCCGAACTTGCCTTCGGTGACGACGTTGTATCCGGCTTTATGTCTTCGGGTTCGCAAGGTGAGTTCCCCATTGTACTCCATATAGTTCAGCCTCGGCTTCCACGTGTGAGATGAATACGAAGGGTCTAAGTATTTTTACAAGTAGCCCCTTGACCATGTAGGGAAGGCGCATATTTAAAGAGATTGAATCCCAGATGCCATTCCTCACCAGACGAAAATCCTTAGAGCTTGCCATAGGAAACCAACCAAAGATGGCCAACGCTCCATATTCTTCCTCGCGCCCACACGGCCCACAAGAAGGCAACTGGGAGAACTGCTCGGTACCCCACGCCCAATTGACCAAGCTTCAGGTGCAGGGATACCTCCCTCCATCGGATCTAGTCCTGGTCCCATTCTACACATCGCAGGTTTTGTTGCTCTTTGCAAGCTATTCCTAGGCTGCAAGGCCCATTTCGATTTATGGAGGAAATATTTCTGCCTCGTCCCCCGCTCCCAGAAGGGATCCATATTTGAGGTGGGCGGTGCCGAAGTATGGCGTATAGGTGGAACAGGATACCTGTTCGGCACTCCGAAGAAGGCATCCGAAGAGTGGCCCTCGGAGTGGTCCTACATCGAAGATGTTGTCCTTCCGGACCCAATCCGGCAAGGTCTTCCCGAATTTTCCTCCGCTCCTTTAAAGGAGCGCGCTAGCTGGCGTCCCCGGGGATATGAAGAAGAAGATAGTCCGGAAGTCAAAAGGCTAGCGAACAAGATCAGTATACTTGCCCACTCCGGACTATCTATAGTTGAGGCAATGGAGATTTAAATAACGTGATGCGTTCAGCCGCTTCAACCAGAGGGCTTCCCATGTGGCATTACAATGGGGAGGACGACGCCTCACATTGTGGGTGCAAGGGTCAGCCTAATTTTGCCTCGCTGGCCCCCACGTTGGCTGACCTTTTCAAAGGGGAAAAGGAAGATTTCGCTCGCCTGAAGTGTCGAGAAGGTTTCTCCATGTATACCCCCATTGACTGGGTGAGTCTTTGATTATAGGCCTTTACTTGATATTTTTCCTTAACTATTCTTTATAGTCGAACTTAATCCGACTACCTTTAACAGGAATGGAGAAAGGTTGTCACGAGGATATACAGCACCGCTCCATAGCCAGAGGACCATAATCAACACCTTGATCCCGGATTTGAAGAGGATCCGAATATATTTGTAGACTTTAAGGATGGAGTCTTTTATTAGGCAAGCTACGATGGCACGGAAGTGGCTATTATAGCCTACTACCCTGGCCTTCTCCCTTCCTCCCATGTAAGTACACAGGAGACATCTCCTCAAAAAGAGTTTTCCCACTGCGACTCACCCACCACACTATATCGTGCTCCCAAGGGGCGACGCTCGCACTGGTGTGCTGCAGTAAAGGCATCCTCTAAGAAGACGACGCTTGCACAAGGCGCATCTCTAAAAAGAAAGGCAAACAACGATACAGTCGGGCCCTCTTCTACGTCGAAAAGGAATAATCCTTTAACACGCACTCTGTGGATAGATCGGGCGGTGACGTTGCCTGTTGTGCCATATTGCAGGAGCAGTATATGCCGGACTGCATCCGGAGACCTGGCCGGCCATGCACAGACTAATCCAGCCCCGGATCCTGCCACAAGGACTGGAGGGGATGTGGAGGCAATGTTGGATTGTCATCTCCCAAAGGATTCGGATAATGTATCCGTCACAAACTCCGAAGTGGAGAGTGCGATGGGTCACCGGCGGCGGAGAGCAGTTATGCGCGACCCACATTTTACCGAAGAGGCTTTCAATGCTCTCAGCTCAGCAGATGCTTATATCGGAGCTGCTCGTGATGGAGTTGCTGGAGCCACTCACCAGCTTTCAAAGGATATGCGGATAAGAATTTTTTATGCAGATTCAATAATCATATGCTAGTAGCCCCCGAGTCTTGAAGCAGTTGGCCCAACTGTTTTTAAGAGTCGTTACATTGTTAGGTACTTACGGAGAGGAATAACACATTATCGAAGGAGCTAGAAGAATGCCGAACTAAGCTGACTGCTGCCACCGCCGAACTGGAAAATTTGAAGAATTCCAAGAAGGCACCTGATGGTAAGTACATCAGCAGCTCGGAAGTAAGGTTCCGTGCCTACAACGAGGTTGCTTAATTATGCTTTTGTCTCGTTGGTAGGCTTGACAGACCAGCTGGAGGAGAGGCTAAGGGCTGCTCAAGCGGACAAACAACATGCCGAAGGGCAAGAAGCTGCTGGTCAACGTGTATTGACACGGACCATTAATGTGAAGAACAAACTACAGGATGCAAATATCAAGCAAGCGGAAGAACTAAAGGATTTAAGAGCCCAATTATCGGATGCTTTGAAGGAGAACAAGAAGCTGAAAGGCGGCATATTCAGTATGTTGTTTAACCTATCTGTCACATGGTCTCCTGTTTTGAAAATTTGACAAGTTTTCTTCTGTAGGTGTGCTAATCGGACGTCCCGAAGGAGAGGTGTCTGTATTCCAAGGTGACCTACTACAAGAGCTGTCCAAAGTGCACGAGCAAGCTCAGAAAGCATTGATGAACATGGCTAAGGCTTTATGGCCGTCCGATCCCCCTCTAGGAAGTATGGATGAGCTTGCGAATTTATTCAAGGGAGCTCATCGTCATTTGGAGCTATGGAAGATATCAGCATGTCGGGAAGGCGCCCGAGAAGCCTGGGTCATGGTGAAAACACGGTATACCAAGCTTGATCCGAATCATATGGCCTGGGTGGGACCTCTGGGACCAGATGGACAAGAAATTCCTGTTAGCTTAGTGTACGACCAAGTGCAAACAGCCGCCAAGCTTTCTCAACAAGATTGAAATTAGACAACCTACTAGAGGGTGATACGGAGCATCCTACGATCATCCCCATGTCGACTTAGACCACTCCCCATGACCCAAGGATACATAAGATGAGACCTCGACTATAGGCCATTAGACACAAGGTGAACTCGCTCCTCTCTGAACCTTCTCCTTCCACATGTGAGACATGGCTACTACCTCAAACGTGTGTGCTATGCATGATCACGAACCAAGAGGAAGACCATGGAACAACTAGGAGCATTTGATGTAGGGTAGAACCCTAGATGCCCGATGTTTCATGATTGGAGCGGATCCCTATGAGGATCACGAAGAACACGGGGAAGACTGAGAGAAATCACAAGGGGAAACACTCAAGAACAAGTCCAACCACACATCCACTAGACAATCAAACACACAAGATCCACAAGGGTACATGAATAACAAAAGGAAAGATACAAGGTAGAGTTCATCTCCAAGAGGAGGTCTTGATGGTATCCTACACGGATCTTCCCGCGATGGGGTCTTGATGATATCCCAGAGGATCTTCTCACATGGAGGTCTCTCTCTCTCAAGAGGAGGAGATAGGAGCAAAGCTCACCTAAGAATGAGCTATCATATTTGCTAACCCTAGAAAGGAGGTGGAGGTGGTCTATTTATAGTCTAAGCCATGAAGGGGTAAGTGGGAGAGGGATACAAGGCCAAAGGCCCGCGACTGCGCACAGGCAGAGCAGTAGTACCGGACCTCGGGTTGTAGTACCGCTTGTAGGCGGTAGTACCGCTCGTTCCAGGTCTTCTTCCTCCTTCTCTTCCATGCTTCTCTCGCAGATGGTGTAGCTGTACACTTGTGCTCGCACTCGTCCACCTCATCCATGGTGTTCCGACAATACCTATGTATGCACACGAGAGGAGTGTCAAGTAGTATACCATCCTCGAAGGGATCAAGTGAACATGTGTAAAGGAGAAGATTCACCTTTATGTATGAGAAGTAGAGGTCGCACGTGTCTCTTTCCAAATGAACTCTTGACATGGTGATTTCTGTAGGATGCTCTGCATCATCCCCTCCCCCTTGGGAAAGATTAGACCTCGGATCGAAAACCAAATCACCATGGGAAAGATACGGCATCGCCGTGTAGGAGTGGTCAATCACCAAGTTCTCGTTATCTTGAAGCTTGAAATGGGCACTCTCCAAAGTCGCACCGTCTTGTGGTTCCTTCAAAAGGAGCAAAGATAACAAGCACTTGGAAAAACAAATGTGGTTAGAATTAGAGCAAAACCAAGCATTCGAGAGGTGATTCACCCAACAAGTGTTATCATCAAGCATAGCATATGGTTCTACAAAGGATATCATCATGACATGTGAGCATATGAATTGAGCAAATCAAGGTCACCATGGAAACAAGCATGTAATTGTGAGGTAGAGATGCAAATATGTGTGACAAGAGAATAAGCATCTACCTCGAGGTCATAGCAAGCATTCACAAATTTCTCAATGAAAGGTCTATGGTAGGCATACGAAAGATTCACAACACCAAATAAAATGAAGTTTCTAAACACATGGGTCAAGTGCAAGACAATCCAAGCATAACATGCATAGGGTGTAGTGAATATAGTGTGGCTCTCAACACAATAGAAAGATCAAATGTTCATCATCAGTGAGGCAATCAAGTCAAACATGAGACAAGCAATGGGACATGGCATATGTGAAGAAGTGACATTGTTGCAACCAAACAAATGATAGGAGCAAGTAATCCAAGAATTGGATGCAACACACAAGGCATATATATCATGATGCATGGGAATGTGAAAATGGCAAGTTAAAGCAAGATCTCCAGCAAGTGCGCAATCAAGTGGTCTGATACGTCTCCAACGTATCTATAATTTTTGATTGTTCCATGCTATTATATTACCCATTTTGGATGTTTATGGGCTTTACTTTGCACTTTTATATCATTTTTGGGACTAACCTACAAACCGGAGGCCCAGCCCGAATTGCTGTTTTTTTGCCTATTTCAGTGTTTCGAAGAAAAGGAATATCAAACGGAGTCCAAACGGGATGAAACCTTCAGGAGCGATCTTTTTGGAACAAATGCAAACCAGGAGACTTGGAGTGGACGTCAAGCAGCGAACGAGGCAGCCACGAGGGTGCCCGGTGCAAGCTAAGGGGGTGGGTGCGCCCCCACCCTCGTGGCTCAAACGACCTACTTCTTCCTCCTATATATATCCAGGTACCCCGAGAACATGCAGGAGCACCACGCAAAACTATTTCCACTGCCGCAACCTTCTGTATCTACGAGATCCCATCTTGGAGCCTTCGCCGGCGCTCCGCTGGAGGGGAATCGACTACTGAGGGCCTCTACATCATCTCCAAGGCCTCTCCGATGAGTAGTGAGTAGTTTACCACAAACCTTTGGGTCCATAGTTATTAGCTAGATGGCTTCTTCTCTCTCTTTAAATCTCAATACAAAGTTCTCCTCGATCTTCTTGGAGATCTATTCGATGTAACTCTTTTTGCGGTGTGTTTGTCGAGATCTGATGAATTGTGGGTTTATGATCAAGTTTATCTATGCGAAATATTTGAATCCCCTCTGAATTCTTTTATGTGTGATTAGTTAACTTTGCAAGTCTCTTCGAATTATCAGTTTGGTTTGGCCTACTAGATTGATCTTTCTTGCAATGGGAGAAGTGCTTAGCTTTGGGTTCAATCTTGCGGTGTCCTTTCCCAGTGATAGCAGGGGTAGCAAGGCACGTATTGTATTGTTGCCATCAAGGATAAAAAGATGGGGTTTATATCATATTGCTTGAGTTTATCCCTCTACATCATGTCATCTTTCTTAATGCGTTACTCTGTTCTTATGAACTAAATACTCTAGATGCAGGCAGGAGTCGGTCAATGTGTGGAGTAATAGTAGTAGATGCAGAATCGTTTCGATCTACTTGTTGTGGACGTGATGCCTATATACATGATCATGCCTAGATAATCTCATAACTATGCACATTTCTATAAATTGCTCGACAGTAATTTGTTCACCCACCATAATACTTATGCTATCTTGAGAGAAGCCACTAGTGAAACCTATGACCCCCGGGTCTATCTTTTATCATATAAGTTTCCGATCTATCTTTATTTGCAATCTTTACTTTCCAATCTATATCATAAAATACCAAAAATATTTATCTTATCTTATTATCTCTATCAGATCTCACTTTTGCAAGTTACCGTGAAGGAATTGCCAACCCCTTTATCGTGTTGGTTGCGAGGTTCTTGTTTGTTTGTGTAGGTACGAGGGACTTTTGAGGAGCCTCCTACTGGATTGATACCGTGGTTCTCAAAAACTGAGGGAAATACTTACGCTACTTTGCTGCATCACCCTTTCCTTTTCAAGGGAAAACCAACGCAGTGCTCAAGAGGTAGCAAGAAGGATTTCTGGCGCCGTTGCTGGGGAGGTCTTCTCTCAAGTCAAGACATACCAAGTACCCATCACAAACTCATCTCCCTCGCATTACATTAGTTGCCATTTGCCTCTCGTTTTCCTCTCCCCCACTTCACCCTTGCCTTTTCTTTGCCCTCCTTCCGTTCAATCTTGTGTTACCATGTACCTTCTTTTTGCTTGCATCTTCGCTTGCTAAAAGTTTATGGATCCTCAACCACCTGCTAATCACTTTAAGAGATCCAATTATGATGAACCTATTGCTTGTGAGTTGAGTGCACTAGATTATCTTTATGAGGTTTTGCTTGAAATTCGTGAATCTAAAAATTGTTATGAAGTACTTTATGAAGCGATTCACGATAGATCTTTGAATAAAAAGCATGATTGCATTGATTTTATTATAGATTCTATTGATGTCAATTGTGCTAATAATATGCAAAACCCTAAGCTTGGGGATGCTAATTTTGCTATGTCTACTACTTGTTGCAATGATCATGATTGGGGTGATTATTCTTATGATCTTGAAAATTTATTTAAGCCCCATGATGAATATGAGATTGATAATAGTGTTTGCAATATTATAGAAAGTGGGTTTGGAAGAGTGTCAACTTTAGATCCAACATATTTGGAGAATGTTCAATCTTATGAAATTTTTGATAAAAGTGGGTTTGGAGAGGTCATGACTTTAGTTAATGTTAATCCCACTCTTTTGGAAGAGTGTCGACTTTGCATGCATGCAGATCATGTTGAAAATATTTTATGTGATAGCTATTTTGTTGACCTTGCTTATGATCCCACATGTAATTATTATGAGAGAGGAAAATATGATTGTAGAAATTTTCATGTTACTAAATTACCTCTCGTTATGTTGAGATTGCTATTGTTTCTTCCCGCTTCCTTGCATATGCTAGTTTTTGCTTGCTATGATAATTTGTTTTCCTATAAGATGCCTATGCATAGGAAGTATGTTAGACTTAGATGTGTTTGTCACGTGTTTCATGATGCTCTCTTTGTGCTTCAATTCTTGTCTTTCATGTGGGCATCATTGAAATTATCAATGCCTAGCTAGGGGCGTTAAACGATAGCGCTTGTTGGGAGGCAACCCAATTTTATTTTTGTTCCTTGCTTTTTGTTCCTGCTTAGTAATAAATAAATCATCTAGATTCTGTTTAGATGTGGTTTTGTGTTTTAATTAGTGTTTGTTCCAAGTAGAACCTATAGGATAACCTACGGTGATAGTTAATTTGATTCTGCTGAAAAACAGAAACTTTTGCGCGCATGAGAATAATTTTAGTAAATCACAGAAATGTTATTTTGTGTTGATTCTTCTTGTAGTAGATCAATAGACAAAGTTATCAAGACTTCCTATTTTTGTAGGATTTTTAGAGTTACAGAAGTATTCGAAAGTTACAGATTGCTACAGACTTTTCTGTTTTTGAGAGATTCTGTGTTTCGTGTGTTGTTTGCTTACTTTGAGGCATCTATGGCTAGTATCGGGGGGTATGAACCATAGATAAGTTGGAATACAGTAGGTTTAACACCAATATAAATAAATAATGAGTTCATTACAGTACCTTTTGTGGTGGTTTTTCTTTCTTGCACTAACGGAGCTTATGAGATTTCCTATTGAGTTTTGTGTTGTGAAGTTTTCAAGTTTTGGGTAAAGATTTGATGGACTATGGAATAAGGAGTGGCAAGAGCCTAAGCTTGGGGATGCCCATGGCACCCCAAGATATTCAAGGAGAACCAAAAGACTAAGCTTGGGGATGCCCCGGAAGGCATCCCCTCTTTCGTCTTCGTCTATCGGTAACTTTACTTGGAGCTATATTTTTATTCGCCACATGATATGTGTTTTGCTTGGAGCGTCTTGTATGATATGAGTCTTTGCTTTTTATTTTACCACAATCATCCTTGCTGTACACACCTTTTGGGAGACACACTTGATTTGGAATTTATTAGAATACTCTATGTGCTTCACTTATATCTTTTGAGCTAGATAATTTTTCTCTAGTGCTTCACTTATATCTTTGAGAGCACTGCGGTGGATTTATTTTGTAGAAATTGTTGATATATCATGCTTCACTTATATTATTTTGAGATTCTTATAGAACAACATGGTATTTGCTATGGTTATAAAATTGGTCCGAGAATGATGGGCATCCAAGTTGGGTATAATAAAAACTATCATAGAAAGTGAATTGGATGCTATGATCAATTTGATGCTTGATAATTGTTTTGAGATATGAGGATGGTGATATTAGAGTCATGTTAGTGGAGTAATTATGAATTTGAGGAATACTTGTGTTGAAGTTTGTGATTCCCATAGCATGCACGTATGGTGAACCGCTTTGTGATGAAGTTGGAGCATAATTTATTTATTGATTGTCTTCCTTATGAGTGGCGGTCAGGGACGAGCGATGGTCTTTTCCTACCAATCTATCCCCCTAGCAGCATGCACATAGTACTTTGTTTCAATGACTTGTAGATTTTTGCAATAAGTATATGAGTTCTTTATGACTAATGTTGAGTCCATGGATTATACGCACTCTCACCCTTCCACCATTGCTAGCCTCTCTTGTGCTGCGCAACTTTCGCCGGTACCATACACCCACCATATACCTTCCTCAAAACAGCCACCATACCTACCTATTATGGCATTTCCATAGCCATTCCGAGATATATTGCCATGCAACTTTCCAGCGTTATGTTTATTATGACACACATCATCATTGTCATATTGCTTTTGCATGATCATGTACTTGACATCGTATTTGTGGCAAAGACACCTTCATAATTCTTCCATACATGTCACTCTTGATACATTGCATATCCCGGTACACCGCCGGGGGCATTCATATAGAGTCATATTTTGTTCTAAGTATCGAGTTGTAATCTTGAGTTGTAATTAAATAAAAGTGAGATGATCTTCATTATTAGAGCGTTGTCCCAAGTGAGGAAAGGATGATGGAGACTACGATTCCCCCACAAGTTGGGATGAGACTTCGGACTTTATTAAAAAATAAAAAACAAGAAAAAAAGAGAAAGGCCAAATAAAAAAAAGAGAAGAAAGAAAAAAAAGAGAAAAACAGAAAAGATAAAAAAATGAGAGAAAAGAGAGAAGGGACAATGCTACTATCCTTTTACCACACTTGTACTTCAAAGTAGCACCATGATCTTCATGATAGAGAGTCTCCTATGTTGTCACTTTCATATACTAGTGGGAATTTTCATTATAGAACTTGGCTTGTATATTCCAATGATGGGCTTCCTCAAAATGCCCTAGGTCTTGGTGAGCAAGCGAGTTGGATGCACACCCACTTAGTTTCTTTTGTTGAGCTTTCATACATTTATAGCTCTAGTGCATCTATTGCATGACAATCCCTACTCACTCACATTGATATCTATTAATGGAAATCTCCATAGCCCATTGATATGCCTAGTTGATGTGAGACTATCTTCTCCTTTTTGTCTTCTCCACAACCACCATTCTATTCCACATATAGTGCTATGTCCATGGCTCATGCTCATGTATTGCGTGAAAATTGAAAAAGTTTGAGAATACTGAAGTATGAAACAATTGCTTGCCTTGTCATCGGGGTTGTGCATGATTAAATACTTTGTGTGATGAAGATAGAGCATAGCCAGACTATATGATTTTGTAGGGATAGCTTTCCTTAACCATGTTATGTTGAGAAGAAATGATTGCTTTGTTAGTATGCTTGAAGTATTATTGTTTTTATGTCAATATGAACTTTTGTCTTGAATCATTTGGATCTGAACATTCATGACACAATAAAGAAAATTACATTGAGAAATATGTTAGGTAGCATTCCACATCAAAAATTCTGTTTTTATCATTTACCTACTCGAGGACGAGCAGGAATTAAGCTTGGGGATGCTTGATACATCTCCAACGTATCTACAATTTTTTTATTGTTCCATGCTATTATATTACGTATTTTGGATGTTTATGGGCTTTACTTTACACTTTTATTTCATTTTTGGGACTAACCTACTAACTGGAGGCGCAGCCCGAATTGCTGTTTTTTTTGCCTTTTTCAGTGTTTCGAAGAAAAGGAATATCAAATGGAGTCCAAACGGGATGACACCTTCGGGAGCGATCTTTTTGGAACAAATGCAAACCAGGATACTTCGAGTGGACATCAAGCAGCGAACGAGGCGGCCACGAGGGTGCCCAGCGCGCCCTAAGGGGGTGGGCGCACCCCCCACCCTCGCGGGCCCCTCATGGCTCAACCGACCTACTTCTTCCTCCTATATATATATCCAGGTACACCGAGAACATCCAGGAGCACCATGAAAAACTATTTCCACCACCGCAACATTCTGTATCCCCGGCATCCCATCTTGGAGCCTTCGCCGGCGCTCCGCTGGAGGGGGAATCGACCACGGAGGGCCTCTACATCATCTCCAAGGCCTCTTCGATGAGTTGTGAGTAGTTTACCACAAACCTTCGGGTCCATAGTTATTAGCTAGATGGCTTCTTCTCTCTCTTTGAATCTCAATACAAAGTTCTCCTCGATCTTCTTGGGGATCTATTCGATGTATCTCTTTTTGCGGTGTGTTTGTCGAGATCCGATGAATTGTGGGTTTATGATCAAGTTTATCTATGAGAAATATTTGAATCTCCTCTGAATTATTTTATGTGTGATTAGTTGTCTTTGCAAGTCTCTTCAAATTATCAGTTTGGTTTGGCCTACTAGATTGATCTTTCTTGCAATGGGAGAAGTGCTTAGCTTTGGGTTCAATCTTGCGGTGCCCTTTCCCAATGACAGCAGGGGCAGCAAGGCACGCATTGTATTGTTGCCATCGAGGATAAAAAGATGGGGTTTATATCATATTGCTTGAGTTTATACCTCTACATCATATCATATCTTGTTTGTTTGTGTAGGTATGAGGGACTTTTGAGGAGCCTCCTACTGGATTGACAACTTGGTTCTCAAAAACTGAGGGAAATACTTACGCTACTTTGCTGCATCACCCTTTCCTCTTCAAGGAAAACCAACGCAGTGCTCAAGAGGTAGCATGGTCCAAGATGACCAATGAGTCTCACGGTGCAAGCAACACAAGTAGTATGATCCGCAATATCCATGCTCAAGAAAGATGTCACCTTGAAGGCATGTCCTTGTGCATTCTTCACAATGCCGAAGCGCAAGCAAATGCGGTCTAGAAGCGAGTCGTGGTAGAATGTATGAGGCTCGCTCTCAGGAGCTCGAATGGTGAAGTCACGTGAAGTGGAAGTCGAAACAAAATCCAAGTATTCTACACATGCACACAACAAAACAAAGAATGTATGTGCATGGTAGATAAACACATCATCCATCATGATGGTTCTCTTCTATTGCACATAACAATTAGGAGAAAAAGTGCATGAAGAATATGATGCAACAATCTTTATGTTCATGGCACGAGGAATATGGTGCAAAGAGGTAAGACAAGCATGCTTCACAAGGAATATGTCAATATCTCCAAGTATATGTGAGAATGCTATGGGGGCAAACTCATATCAAGACTAAAGGCATAGTTGCACTCAATACATGGGAAATCATCTATCATGAGGGAGGCAACACATGGAGATATATGACAATAAGCAATAACAATCATGTGCAAAGCATGTAGATGGTTGTCATCAACCGCATGAAATGGGCAAGTATGAATCATGGGTGATGCAACATAAGCAAACATAGAAATCAAGTCATGCAAACTAGTGGAGCAAAGATGCAACACACTAGAGGAAATCATGGCAATCATGTCATGTGAGAAAATAATAGGCATGGGAAATGCACAAGACATATCGCATGCACGAGCACAAAGCAAAATCATAGTATCATCATAGGCTTGGGGCACAAAGCAAATATGGCAATAAAAGTGATATCTCCACCAAGCTTGCAAATACACATACAAGTAGTAGAATCAATCATCATGTGTAATGCAAAGCATGGATCACAAATGCATGGTAAAGGCATATGAATAAGCATATCATGCAAAGTGAACATGGCAATATTGGCATATAATATGTAATGGACAATAACCCATAGCCCTGTGAGAACCATGTAGAATGAATGCGCGAAGACTTCACGTGCAGAGAGCGGTGGGAAAGATAATTCATGAGATCCCAAGTCATCATTACTCTCTAGAGCTCGTTTTATCAACTCATGGGATTGTGAGGTTGACAAGTATTCATGGGTACTTGCACAAAAGAGACACAAACCAAAGAAATTGTGTGCGTGGTAAATGTACACATCATTCATCTTGATGTTTATGTGTGTGTGTGAGTTAGCACAAGATAAGCATCGCTCAAAGAAATTTGATGCATGGTGTAAGAACATGTCATCCATCATGAAAGAATAGTTATTGTGTATGACACGATGGGGACACAAATTGAAAAATCAATTATATGGCACATCAATAGCATGTTTATTCATGGGAAACATATGGTGCACACAAGTATTGGGATCATGCGAAGAATGGGATGAATCAAAATCTCCTAAAATGTATGAGGAAACTATGGGGGTCTCCTCATGAGCAATATCGGAAGCATCATATGGAGAAAATGGAGAACATCCAAAACAATGCATATCCAAAGCTAGGTGGTCATGGCATGGAATATGAGATAAATGATGCAAAGGGAGCATATCAATATCAACACAAGAAAAACAAATGCCAATAACCATGGGCTTTTCATCTATGCCATAAGTGCAAATTGGGTTAATTTGAATGGCATATGCATAGTCACTACGATGAGATTGCAAATGTGACATATGGTGAATCTCATGCATAGCATACGACAAGTCAAGCGGCTTGTCAAACATGATGTGACCTAAAGAATTGTCACAAGAAATCCTATGTAACATGGCATCACAACTAATAGACCCCACATGAGAATCATCATACTCATCATAAATGGGAAAATCAACGCATGGGGAAATCATACTAGCATGAACCATGGTACTAGGTGGATCAACATCATGCAAGCAATCAATGTCAAGAATGCCCACTAGTGGGACTTGAGCATCATCTTCACCTATGTTACCTTTGTCATTCCACTCAAGTGGTGTAGGTGAGGTGGGAAAGACCAAATGGTGGTCATCTTCATCTTGATGGAACCATGTGGGGGGGTGCATCATATTCCACCATGGCCATCCTCTTGTCCAAAGGGAGGACGAATTCATCGAGGATCGGCGCGTCATCATAAATGGGACCTAGCACCAAATGAGAAGACACAATAGAGGTAGAGGTCAAGTTGTTTGAAATGCAAATGGCCTCACAAGACCTATCAACTATCTCACTCTCTCTATGTGGTGGTTCACTCACTCCCTCAAGGTAGGTGCACTCAATCTCACGTATGGTGGAGTCACTCATCTCACTCAAGTGGTGGTGGTTGTGGCTCTCCTCACATGGGATTTGTGGCAACACATCATATATGGGGCGAGTGGTGAAGTCACTCTCACTCTCAATATGGTGGCACAAGTCACTCAAGTCATCATACGTCGCCATGGTCGAAGGGAGAATCCCATGCTCAAGCATCTCGTCGTTGTCGCCGTGGATGAAGGCCAAAGATGGCACATCATCACTCTCCTCCATGATCGAAGGGAAAATCCCATTCTCGATCATCTCGTCATCGTCGCCGTGGATGAAGGGCGAAGATGGCACATCATCACTCTTGCATCCTAAGATGGAAGCATCATCCTGGCTCACCACCTTGTCGCTCACCTCCAAAGCTTAGTCCTTGAGGGTCTCCATAGTCATACTCGTCACCGCACCGTCTTGAAAAAGAGTCGAAGTAGACTCGGCATCATCAATGCCACAAAGAGGGATGGCGGTGAAGTCGATATTGGGAGCATCATCTTGGAGCTCGTTGGGCTTGGACATTGTGGTGGTACTAGCCTCATGCTTGTCATACAGCTTGGTCGCCGCGAAGTGTGCTTGGGGTGGAGAAGCCTTGGGCTTCATGAGTTCTTGTTCAGCCTTGAGAGCACCAATGTAGTAGTCATCGAGGGACTTGTATTTCTCGAGGAAGATAGTCTTGGATATGTCGTTGTTCAATCCCATCATGAAGTGGAACTTCATCGAAATGGGGCCATCCATGCTGACTCATCGCAAGGCCATCTTCATCTCCTTGAAGTACTTGTCGATGGACTTGGATCCTTGGATGGTGTTCTCCAATTGGCGTCGAAGTTGTTCCGTGTAGGTTGGAGGCAGAAACTCTCGCTGCAAAGCTCTCTTCGTCTTGGGCCAACTCATCTCGTAGCTCTCCAAAGGTGTGTGAATCCACCAAGTCGAGGCATAGTCGTGGAAGTTTCTTGTGGCGCACTTCACTTGATCTTCGGGACAAACTTGATGTGGCATGAGGTAGTTGTCCATCAAGCGCTCCCACTCGAGATACTCCTCGGGTTCTTGAGTCCCATAGAAAGTAATCGCATGGTCGATGTCGAGGTCGTAGTAGCTCGTGGAAGTCGCAGACTTGAGCTTGGGGAGCTTCTCTTGAGCGTAGTCTTGAGGTGCTTGTTGGCGAAGATGCCGTATGTCCGTAGGCGAAGATGCCTTGAAGTTGCTTGGTGAAGATGCCAAAGGAGATGGTGAAGTCATTGAGCGGTTCTTGGTGTTGAGCTCTTGACCTTCATGTTCTTGTTGGTGATGGTCTCGATACTGATGTGAGCTTGCTGTAGATGGTAGCTCAAAAGCATGTGTACTTGAGCGTCTTCTCGAAGATGAGTAAGATCGCTTGTAGGACTTGATGAGGTTATTGATCTCCTCCATTTGATCTTGCATCTTGGCGTCGTTGGAGTTGTTCGTGGCCTCAAACTCATTGTTGTTGTTGTAGACCGAAGGTGAAATGCCTTGCCTATCCATCACAAGATTCGAGTAGAGGTGAGTAGGAAATGAGATAAACAATACAAATTTACCGTTTCCCAAAGTTGAGGATGTATCCCATTTCACTCAATGTGAAATGAAAGAATAGTGGAATTGGTACCGGACTTGTTCACTCACACCTATCAAGTAAAGCTTATGGAGTAGCTCGTTGAGGATAGTGGCGTAAAAACTTTGATGCAAAATGTTAGCAAGAATCAATAATGTTGAAAGAGATTCACAAATTTTCAAGTGAAACAAGTAGACCAATAGCAATGAATGGCACACGGAAATACACACACGAATAGATAAATGGGGTCGTGCAACCAAGGAATGAGCACAAAATGTGGAATCCACAGAAAACGCTCGTGTTGCACAACTCAAGAGAGATACTAGCACGATTTCTCAATAGGCGGATACGACACTTGTGCATAACCTATAAGATGCAAAATGGATAAACTTTCTATCCCAAGTATGCTATATATGTATGGTTCCCGGTGTTTGATCCAAGATGATCGGATATGACAATCTTTTGTGCAATGTGGGATAATGCTCTGGCACTTACTTACAAGCTTCTTTGCTCTCTCTCTTTTGCTTAAAAGCTTTATTCGTTTTTTTATATGGCCACAATGCGAAATACACAAACCAAGATAGAAATTGTGTATATGCAGGAACAATCTTGTGACACAAGGGATGATATGATGATACCAATATGATATGGTTTATATGCAATGGAAGGTACGAATCACTCATGTGCACAAGTAACGTTGCCGGCAATACTCAAATGGCTAGTCTCAATAGGCAAGTTACGCAAAATGGGCTAGGGGTTATCAATGCAATTGCGAGGGGGAAAATACAATGGTGTCGTCGAGGTTACCGTCCTTTGCGATGATGAGTGGCGGTGTTCTTGATTTAGATACCAAGATGATGGAGACTCATCCCTAAGTAGCCGAAACACCTTAGGAAATGGAAAAACCGCGAACTCAAAATATCAAATGACAAATGTCAAATGGTGGTAGTGGGAAAGCGGTGGTGGTTGCAGAAACTCAGTGGGATTGCGGGAATGTAATGATGGGTTTTGAGATGCAATGCGGAAGTGGAGGGTAAGGTGGACTATACACGGTGTCGGAGTAGAAGCAATGGTCCATAAGTAGCCTAAACACCTTAGGAGACTCGAATCACAACTCAAACAACCTCAAATGCTAAGGGGAACAAAATGGGTTAGGTTGTAGTGGTCGGTGGTGGCTATGCGAATGATATGGTGGAGGGTCTAGGCAAAGTTTCCAAATTTTGGAAACTTTGATGGAGTTAAATGGTGTTGGAACCTATCTAGATGGATGGGGGATGTCAATATCTACTCAACGAGTTAAAGAACGCGAAAATCAGACTCCGGATGTGGAAGTTATGGGCAAAACGGTGAAACTCGGAACGCTGAAACTGGGAGGGCCGGAAGTACCGCTAGGATGGGCGGTAGTACCGCTCGTGTCGGGATTTTTTGGCGGTTTTAGGCTGAAACTGGGCTGGGCGGAAGTACCGCTCAGGAGGACGGTAGTACCGCTTATTGGCGGTAGTACCACTTGGAGGGCGGTAGTACCGCTCCTGTCGGGATTCTTCGCAGATCGAATCGGGGCACGATTTTGGGGCGGAAAAGGATGATTTCGGGGGAAAAATTGGATGGATTTCTTGGATGGAAAGTGGGGAAACTTGGGGATATCCTAGATCCACTCGAAACCAAGCAAATCCATGGATCAAAATCAACAAAACATCATCAAACCAACAAATCACAAAAAAAATGTGGGCTATTTTTGGTGGCGATTTTCGAAATTAAGAAAAAATCAAGCAAAAGAAGGCTAGAAAAAGAGGGGTAGGGGCTCCAAATTCGTGATCAATGTGGCTCATGATACCAAGATGACGTAGGGTAGAACCCTAGACGCCCGATCTTTCACGATTTGAGTGGATCCCTATGAGGAACACGAAGAACACTGTAGCTACCAGACCTCAAATAGTCTGATCTCTGTGCATCAGTGTCATCCCTGGATCGATAATGCTGACACGCACAGTACTTGAAGGATTTATAACAGAGTAGCAATTACACACTTATTACATCGAATGTCTCAAAAGAGAACTTATTACAATAAATATGGCTTAAGGCCATCTAATAACGACAATAGCGGAAGGCTTGGAAGATAAGCGAGTCCATCAACTCCAACGGCATCACTGAGTATAGAACCACGACCTAAAAGCACCTTCCTCGTCGTCTGAAAAGTTTGCAACATGAATGTTGCAGCCCAAAACGGGTCAGCACATGGAATATGCTGGCAATGTAACACATAGAGAGTAATGAAACAATAATGCTATACTACATGCATATATGGCTGGTGGAAAGCTCTATGGTTACAGTTTTGCATAAAGCCAATTTTTCCCTACCGCAAAGGAATAACATTTTATTTAACTATCATGGTGGTTGTTAAACATTGAGAAGTGTACTCCAACTCAATCCCAATTAAACATCATCATTAAACCCAACATTATTAATTAAGTAACATGATGAGATTCACATGATAATCCAAGTACTAGATACTCAAAACGTCTATAACCGGGGACATGGCTAACCATGATTAGTGTATACACTCTGCAGAGGTTTGCGCGCTTTTCCCCGCAAGACTCGATCTCCTCCGCTTGTTTTCTCGCACTACATGGTGTTTGAGAAACGGATGACCGAGACACATTCTTTCAAAAGCATTAACTCTCTACTCCGGGTAGACTGTACCAACCTACATTGCCTACATCTTCTAGTCTACCTCTTCAAGAGCTCGCACAACTTAATCAACTATGCTAGAGCCCATAGTAGCTTG
This sequence comes from Triticum timopheevii, assembly GCA_963921465.1. NCBI lineage: Eukaryota > Viridiplantae > Streptophyta > Magnoliopsida > Poales > Poaceae > Triticum > Triticum timopheevii. The sequence continues at coordinate 334,534,590 of OY997274.1, read as the reverse complement.
CGGCTGCACACGGAAGTTTCTAGCATGAAAAATCTCATGGTCCCTTTGAGCCTGGGTGGGGGTCCATAGGACAATCACGCGGTACCCCAGGATTTCCAAAAATACAGGCAACACTGGGTTTCCCAGGTGCCTCAGTCCATCTAGATGTGAATTTAAGTTGCCACCTTAAGTAAACCATTAATTAAACAATCTCACATCTATCATGGAAACACTCACCCAATCCCCGTCTACTAGCATAGCATGGCAATACAAGCAAACGTAGAAGTAACTCCCAAAGGTTTGATAATAAACAGGTAATAGGTTCTACCTCATCTACTTCCCAAAACCCACATATTAATCATATCCTAATCATGCAATTGTTTGAGGATTGATCTAATGCAATAAAACTGGGTAGTAAAGAGGTATGATCAAAGTGTTACTTGCCTTGCTGATGATCCGTGAAACCTAGAGATTCGAAGTAGCAAGCGGCGCACTCTGGGTACTCTGTCGCAAACAAACAAGCATACAATAAACACTTATCTAATGCATAGGTAAAACTCAAATAAGAGATCTAACCAGAAAGTTCAACTTAAGAACTCCGCTTTGCAAAAAGAATCAAATCAAACGAAGCAACGAAAGTCAAACGACGAAAGAAACAAGCTTCATTTACTAATCTGGACCTAAGTGAAAAAAATTCAGTAGCAAAAACTTGTTTGAGTTGGTTAAACGGAAAGAGGGTTTCGAGACGAAACTCCAGGCGCTTGAATGGCCTGATTCCGATAAATGAGCGAAAAGTTATACTAAAACAAAAATCGGATCAGAAATCGCGATCAGAAATAATCGCGGAAAATCCGAGAAAAAGAAAAATGGACGAACAGGCTAACGAACGAACGTTCGCTGTCTGTGAAAAAAAATTGAAAATCATTCGTTAAAACGAATGAACGAATGGGCGTTCGCTAAATAACTAAACCGGGAAAATAAAATAAACCGATCTATAAAAAACGGGTTCCTAAAAAAACGACCGTTTTCTCTCGAAAACCGAGGCGGCGACGGGGACTACCTCTAGCGGTCAACGGCGGCGGCGGCGGGTTAACAGCGGTGGCGGCGGTCGGCTCAGATGGCGGCGGGTGGGGCGGCGACGGCGGCAGCGGGCGGCGGCGGCGCGGCTACCTGTGGCAGTGGCGGCGGCGGCGCTAGGGTTTGGGGCGGCGGGGTGGGCTTCGGGCGGCGGTGGGCTTCGGGGCAGGGTGGGCCCCGTCTTATAAAGCCCCGTGGGTGGTGTACCGCTAGGGTACGGCCCGGAGTCGGTTCCTCTTTTTTTTGAACATTATGCGCAAAAAACAATTAAAAGAAATAGAAAATAACGAAATCCCCCAATTTCTAGGATCGAGCCAAAATGCAATAAAATATGATATGCAATGATGATCTATGCATAACATTCCAAATTGAAAATTTGGGATGTTACAAACACGGGGAAGAACGAGAGAAATCACAAGGGGAACCACTCAAGAACAAGTCCAATCACACATTCACTAGACAATCAAAAACACAAGATCCACAAGGGTACAAGAACACCAAAAGGAAAGATACAAGGTAGAGTTCATCTCCAAGAGGAGGTCTTGATGGTATCCTAGACGGATCTTCCCACGATGGGGTCTTGATGATATGTAGCGACCCGACCTCAAACGGTCAAGTCTCTGTGCTTAAGTGTCATCCCTGGATCGGTATGCTGACACACACAGTACTCGAGAATTTATAACAGAGGTAAATCACATGTGTAAATTAACGTAAATACCACTACCTCAATCCAAAAAGTGGAAGTAACAACAAGGTTGTGGATTCCCATCAACACCAACGGCGAAGTTGAGTGTAGAAATCGTAACCCTAACGTATCACTTACTGGTCGTAAGATCCTGCAACATGAGACGTTGCAGCCATATAGGTCAGTACATTGAATGTACTGGCAAATTCACACCATAGGATAATGAAGAATAATAACTATCACTACATGCATATATGGCTGGTGGAAAAGCTCTATGGTTATAATGTTTTTGCAAAAAGCCAGTTTTTCCCTACTGCAAAGGAATAAATTTTGTTTAACTATCATGGTGGTTGTTAAACATTGAGAAGGTTCACCCAACTCAATCCCAATTAAGCATCATCATTAAACCCAAACAAATTATAATAAGTAACGTGATGAGATCAACATGATAATCCAAGAACTAGATACTCGAGATGTCCATAACCGGGGACACGGCTAACCATGATTAGTTTGTACACTCTGCAGAGGTTTGCACACTTTTCCCCACAAGACTCGATCTCCTCCGTTAGATTTCTCGCACTACATTGTGTTTGAGAAACGGATGACCGAGACAAAATCTTTCAGAAGCGTTAGCACCTTACGATGGGTAGACAGTTACACCTACTTTCCCCTACATCTCTAGTCTACCACTGTAAGAGTTCACACGACTTAATCAACTATGATAGAGCCCATAATAGCTTGTGGCTGCACACGGAAGTTTCTAGCATGAATAATCTTATGATCCTTTTGAGCCTGGGTGGCGGTCCATAGGAAAATCACACGGAACCCCGGGATTTCCAAAAAAACAGGCAACACTGGATTCCCCGGGTGCCTCAATCCACCCAGATGTGTATTAAAGTTGCCACCTTAAGTTGAACCATTAATTAACAATCTCACATCGGTCATGGATACACTCAACCCAATCCACCTCTATGAGCATAGCATAGCAATATAAGCATAACGTTGAAGTAACTCCCAAGGGTTTGGTAATAAACAAGCCAATAGGTTCTACCTCATCAACTACTACCCAAAACCCACATGTTATCAATCCTACTCATGCACTGTTTGAGGGTGAAACTAATGCATAAAACTGGGTATGAAAGGGATATGATCAAAGTGTGAACTTGCCTGTACTGTTGATGAAGATGCTTCGCACTCAAAACTTCTGATAGTTATACATGTCACACTCCAGTCAATCTATCGCGAGCAAGCAATGGTAACCACACATAAGCAATCACTCAAAAGATCGGAGAGAACGAAGAAAACAATTTGGAAAACATCAAAACCAAGCAAATAACTCTTGCATCATAAAACAATTTCTAACAGTACCAAAACTATGTGAATTTGGCCTTATCAGAAAGTTTAGGTCAAGAGCTTCGATTTGCAAAAAGAATCGACTAAATCGGGGTTATAAAACTCAAGTTATGATCAAACGAAGTTCAAATAGTAAAGTGTTTGAAATCAAAATTTAAACTTTCAAAAACATGTTTAAGTTGATTATCTGGATATAGGGGATCATAACGAAGAAGTAGGCGTTGGTTTCATTGGATTTGGATACATAAGTAAAAAGTTGTAGCCGTTTGAAAATTAGGGACTAATCGGTAAATAAAATATTCACGGATGGGTCCCTGGCCGAAAATAAAAAGAAAAAGAAAAATCCTATCAAACGAACGTTCGCTACACAGATCTATAGAACGAAAATGTTCACTAAAACTAACTAAACAGAAAACGTTCGTTAAATACTAAACCTAAAAAAACAAATCTAGGGTTTTTCAGAAAAACCGAACTAAACAGAAAATAAACCTGTTGGAAATATGCCCTAGAGGCAATAATAAAAGTATTATTATTATATTTCTTTGTTCATGATAATTGTCTTTATTCATGCTATAACTGTATTATCCGGAAATCGTAATACACGTGTGAATACATAGACCATAATATGTCCCTAGTAAGCCTCTAGTTGACTAGCTCGTTGATCAACAGATAGTCATGGTTTCCTGGCTATGGACATTGGATGTCATTGATAACGGGATCACATCATTAGGAGAATGATGTGATGGACAAGACCCAATCCTAAGAATAGCACAAGATCGTGTAGTTCGTTTGCTAGAGCTTTTCCAATGTCAAGTATCCTTTCCTTAGACCATGAGATCGTGTAACTCCCGGATGCCGTAGGAGTGCTTTGGGTGTACCAAACGTCACAACGTAACTGGGTGACTATAAAGGTGCACTACAGGTATCTCCGAAAGTGTCTGTTGGGTTGACACGGATCGTGACTGGGATTTGTCACTCAGTATGATGGAGAGGTATCTCTGGGCCCACTCGGTAATGCATCATCATAATGAGCTCAAGGTGACCAAGTGTTTGGTCACGGGATCATGAATTACGGTACGAGTAAAGTGACTTGCCGGTAACGAGACTGAACGAGGTATTGGGATACCGACGATCGAGTCTCGGGCAAGTAACGTACTGATTGACAAAGGGAATTGAATACGGGGTTGTTTAATCCTCGACATCGTGGTTCATCCGATGACATCATCGAGGAGCATGTGGAGTCAACATGGGTATCTAGATCCCGCTGTTGGTTATTGCCCGAGAGTCATCTCGGTCATGTCTACATGTCTCCCGAACCCGTAGGGTCTACACACTTAAGGTTCGGTGATGCTAGGGTTGTATGAATATGAGTATGCAGCATACCGAATGTTGTTCGGAGTCCCAGATGAGATCCCGGACGTCACGAGGAGTTCCGGAATGGTCCGGAGGTAAAGAATTATATATAGGAAGTGTTGTTTCGGCCATCAGGAAAGCTTCGGGGTCTCCCAGTATTGTACCGGGACCACCGGAAGGGTCCCGGGGGGTCCACTGGGTGGGGCCAACCATCCCGGAGGGCCCTAAGGGCTGAAGTGGGGAGGGGAACCAGCCCATAGTGGGCTGGTGCGCCCCCCTTGGCCCACCCCCTGCGCCTAGGGTTGGAACCCTAGGGTGGGGGGGCAACCCACTTGCCTTGGGGGGCACTCCACCCCCCTGGCCGGCGCCCCCCTTGGGAGATTGGATCTCCTAGGGCCGGCGCCCCCCGGGGGGTTTATATAAAGGAGGGCAAGGGGGAGGGAAGCCGCACCCTGTGCATTGGCGCCTCCCTCCCCCTGCTACACCTCGTCCTCCTCCCGCAGCAGCTTGGAGAAGCCCTGCCGGAGTTCTGCTGCATCCACCACCACGCCGTCGTGCTGCTGGATCATCATCAACCTCTCCATTCCCCTTGCTGGATCAAGAAGGAGGAGACGTCTCCCGTCCCGTACGTGTGTTGAACACGGAGGTGCTGTCCGTTCAGCACTTGGTCATCGGTGATCTGAATCACGGCGAGTACAACTCCATCATGACCCTACCCTTGAACGCTTCCGCACGTGATCTACAAGTGGTATGTAGATGCAATCTCACTCCCTTGACTCATTGCTTAGATGAACTCATAGATGGATCTTGGTGAAACCGTAGGAAAAATTTTAATTTTCTGCAACGTTCCGCAACAGTGGCATCATGAGCTAGGTCTATGCGTAGTTCTCTATTGCACGAGTAGAACACAATTTTGTTGTGGGCGTAGATCTTGTCAACTTGCTTGCCACTACTAGTCTTTTATTGCTTCAGCGGTATTGTGGGATGAAGCGGCCCGGACCAACCTTACAAGTACGCTTACGTGAGACCGGTTCCACCGACAGACATTCACTAGTTGCATAAGGTGGCTGGCGGGTGTCTGTCTCTCCCACTTTAGTTGGAGCGGATTCGATGAAAAGGGTCCTTATGAAGGGTAAATAGATGTTGACAAAATCACGTTGTGGTTATTCGTAGGTAAGAAAACGTTCTTGCTAGAACCCAATTGCAGCCATGTAAAAGATGCAACAACAATTAGAGGATGTCTAACTTGTTTTTGCAGCAATTGTCATGTGATGTGATATGGCCAGAAGTTGTGATGAATGATGAATGATATATTGTGATGTATGAGATCATGTTCTTGTAATAAGAATCACGACTTGCATGTCGATGAGTATGACAACCGGCAGGAGCCATAGGAGTTGTCTTTATTTTTTTGTATGACCTGCATGTCATTCAAGAACGCCATGTAAATTACTTTACTTTATTGCTAAACCCGTTAGCCATAGAAGTAGAAGTAGTCGTTGGCGTGACAACTTCATGAAGACACGATGATGGAGATCATGATGATGGAGATCATGGTGTCATGCCGGTGACAAGATGATCATGGAGCCCCGAAGATGGAGATCAATGGATCTATATGATATTGGCCATATGATGTCACTACTATATAATTGCATGTGATGTTTATTATGTTTATGCATCTTGTTTACTTAGAACGACGGTAGTAAATAAGATGATCCCTTACAACAATTTCAAGAAGTGTTCTCCCTAACTGTGCACCGTTGCTAAAGTTCGTCGTTTCGAAGCACCACGTGATGATCAGGTGTGATAGATCCTTACGTTCACATACAACGGGTGTAAGACAGTTTTACACATGCAAAACACTTAGGGTGAACTTAACGAGCCTAGCATGTACAGACATGGCCTCGGAACACAGAGACCGAAAGGTCGAACACGAGTCGTATGGAAGATACGATCAACATGAAGATGTTCATCGACGATGACTAGTCCGTCTCACGTGATGATCGGACACGGCCTAGTCGACTCAGATCGTGTAACACTTAGATGACTAGAGGGATGTCTAAGCTGAGTGGGAGTTCATTGTAATAATTTGATTAGATGAACTTAATTATCATGAACTTAGTCTAAAATCTTTGCTAATATGTCTTGTAGATCAAATGGCCAACGCTCATGTCAACATGAACTTCAACGCGTTCCTAGAGAAAACCAAGCTGAAAGATGATGGCAACAACTATACGGACTGGGTCCGGAACCTGAGGATCATCCTCATAGCTGCCAGGAAACAATATGTCCTAGAAGGACCGCTAGGTGACGCTCCCGTCCCAGAGAACCAAGACGTTATGAACGATTGGCAGTCTCACGCTGATGATTACTCCCTCGTTCAGTGCGGCATGCTTTACAGCTTAGAACTGGGGCTCCAAAAGCGTTTTGAGCAACACGGAGCATATGAGATGTTCGAGGAGCTGAAACTAGTTTTCCAAGCTCATGCCCGGGTCGAGAGATATGAAGTCTCCGACAAGTTCTATAGTTGTAAGATGGAGGAAAATAGTTCTGTCAGTGAGGACATACTCAAAATGTCTGGGTTGCACAACCGCCTGTCCCAGCTGGACATTAACCTCCCGGACGAGGTGGTCATTGACAGAATCCTTCAGTCGCTCCCACCAAGCTACAAGAGCTTTGTGCAGGGGATGGTGAAGACCATTCCTGAAGTATTTTCAATGCTGAAGTCAGCAGAGGTTGAGATCAAGAAAGAACATCAAGTGTTGATGGTCAATAAGACCACTAAGTTCAAGAAGGGCAAGGGCAAGAAGAACTTCAAGAAGGACGGCAAGGATGTTGCCGCGCCCGGCAAGCCAGTTACCGGGAAGAAGTCAAATAATGGACCCAGGCCTGAGACTGAGTGCTTTTATTGCAAGGGGAAGGGTCACTGGAAGCGGAACTGCCCCAAATACTTAGCGGATCAGAAGGCTGGCAACACCAAAGGTATATTTTATATACATGTAATTGATGTGTACCTTACCAGTACTCGTAGTAACTCCTGGGTATTTGATACCGGTGCCGTTGCTCGTATTTGTAACTGACAGCAGGAGCTGCGGAATAAGAGGAGACTAGCGAAGGACGAGGTGACGATGCGCGTCGGGAATGGTTCCAAGGTCGATGTGATCGCCATCGGCACGCTACCTCTAAATTTACCTACAGGATTAGTTATAAACCTTAATAATTGTTATTTGGTGCCAAGTTTGAGCATGAACATTGTATCTGGATCTCGTTTGATACGAGATGGCTACTCATTTAAATCCGAGAATAATGGTTGTTCTATTTATATGAGAGATATGTTTTATGGTCATGCCCCTATGGTCAATGGTTTATTCTTAATATTACACATATTCATAGTGTGAATTCCAAAAGATGTAAAGTTGATAACGATAGTCCCACATACTTGTGGCACTGCCGCCTTGGTCACATTGGTATTAAGCGCATGAAGAAGCTCCATGCTGATGGACTTTTAGAGTCTCTCGATTATGAATCATTTGACACATGCGAACCATGCCTCATGGGCAAAATGACCAAGACTCCGTTCTCCGGAATAATGGAGCGAGCAACCAACTTGTTGGAAATCATACATACCGATGTGTGCGGTCCAATGAGCGTTGAGGCTCGCGGAGGATATCGTTATGTTCTCACTCTCACTGATGACTTGAGTAGATATGGGTATGTCTACTTAATGAAACACAAGTCTGAGACCTTTGAAAAGTTCAAGGAATTTCAGAATGAGGTAGAAAATCAACGTGACCGAAAGATAAAGTTCCTACGATCAGATCGTGGAGGAGAATATTTAAGTCACGAATTTGGTACACACTTAAGGAAATGTGGAATCGTTTCACAACTCACGCCGCCTAGAACACCTCAGCGTAACGGTGTGTCCGAACGTCGTAATCGCACTCTATTGGATATGGTGCGGTCTATGATGTCTCTTACCGATTTACCGCTATCATTTTGGGGATACGCTCTAGAGACAGCTACATTCACTTTAAATAGGGCACCGTCTAAATCCGTTGAGACGACATCGTATGAATTATGGTTTGGGAAGAAACCTAAGCTGTCATTTCTAAAAATTTGGGGATGCGATGCTTATATCAAGAAACTACAACCTGAAAAGCTCGAACCCAAGTCGGAAAAATGCGTCTTCATAGGATACCCTAAGGAAACCATTGGGTATACCTTCTACTTAAGATCCGAGGGCAAGATCTTTGTTGCCAAGAATGGATCCTTTCTGGAAAAAGAGTTTCTCTCAAAAGAAGTAAGTGGGAGGAAAGTAGAACTCGATGAAGTACTACCTCTCGAACGGGATAGTAGTGCAGCTCAGGAAAATGTTCCTGTGATGCCTACACCAACTGAAGAGGAAAATAATGATGATGATCAAGGTACTTCGGATCAAGTTGCTACTGAACTTCATAGGTCCACAAGGACACGTTCCGCACCAGAGTGGTATGGCAACCCTGTCCTGGAAATCATGTTGTTAGACAACGGTGAACCTTCGAACTATGAAGAAGCGATGGCGGGCCCAGATTCCAACAAACGGCTTGAAGCCATGAAATCCGAGATAGAATCCATGTATGAAAACAAAGTATGGACTTTGACAGACTTGCCCGATGATCGGCGAGCGATAGAAAACAAATGGATCTTTAAGAAGAAGACAGACGCGGATGGAAATGTTACCATCTATAAAGCTCGACTTGTCGCTAAGGGTTATCGACAAGTTCAAAGGATTGACTACGACAAGACATTCTCTCCCGTAGCGAAGCTGAAGTCCGTCCGAATCATGTTAGCAATTGCCGCATACTATGATTATGAGATGTGGAAGATGGACGTCAAAACGGCATTCCTTAACGGACATCTTAAGGAAGAGCTGTATATGATGCAGCCGGAAGGTTTTGTCGATCCTAATAATTCTAACAAAGTATGCAAGCTCCAGCGATCCATTTATGGGCTGGTGCAAGCATCTCGGAGTTGGAACATTTGCTTTGATGAGATGATCAAAGCGTTTGGGTTTATGCAGACTTATGGAGAAGCCTGCGTTTACAAGAAAGTGAGTGGGAGCTCTGTAGCATTTCTAATATTATATGTAGATGACATACTCTTGATGGGAAATGATATAGAACTTCTGGACAGTATTAAGGCCTACTTGAATAAGTGTTTTATCAATGAAGGGCCTTGGAGAAGCTGCTTACATATTAGGCATCAAGATCTATAGGGATAGATCGAGACGCCTCATAGGTCTTTCACAGAGCACATACCTTGATAAGTTTTTGAAGAAGTTCAAAATGGATCAGTCCAAGAAAGGGTTCTTGCCTGTGTTGCAAGGTGTGAGATTGAGCTCGGCTCAGTCCCCGACCACGGCAAAAGATAAAGAAGAGATGAGTGTTATCCCCTATGCTTCAGCCATAGGATCTATTATGTATGCCATGATGTGTACCAGACCTGATGTAAACCTTGCCGTAAGTTTGGCAGGAAGGTACCAAAGTAATCCCGGCAAGGAACACTGGACAGCGGTTAACAATATCCTGAAGTACCTGAAAAGGACAAAGGACATGTTTCTCGTTTATGGAGGTGACGAAGAGCTCGTCGTAAAGGGTTACGTCGACGCTAGCTTCGACACAGATCTGGATGACTCTAAGTCACAAACCGGATACGTGTATATGTTGAATGGTGGAGCAGTAAGTTGGTGCAGCTGCAAGCAGAGCATCGTGGCGGGATCTACATGTGAAGCGGAGTACATGGCAGCCTCGGAGGCAGCGCATGAAGCAATTTGGGTGAAGGAGTTCATCACCGACCTAGGAGTCATACCCAATGCGTCGGGGCCGATCAAACTCTTCTGTGACAACACTGGAGCTATTGCCCTTGCCAAGAAGCCCAGGTTTCACAAGAAGACCAGGCGCATCAAGCGTCGCTTCAACTCCATCCGTGAAAATGTTCAAGATGGAGACATAGATATTTGCAAAGTACATACGGATCTGAATGTCGCAAACCCGTTGACTAAACCTCTCTCGCGAGCAAAACATGATCAACACCTGAACTCTATGGGTGTTTGATTCATCACAATGTAACTAGAATTGACTCTAGTGCAAGTGGGAGACTGTTGGAAATATGCCCTAGAGGCAATAATAAAAGTATTATTATTATATTTCTTTGTTCATGATAATTGTCTTTATTCATGCTATAACTGTATTATCCGGAAATCGTAATACACGTGTGAATACATAGACCATAATATGTCCCTAGTAAGCCTCTAGTTGACTAGCTCGTTGATCAACAGATAGTCATGGTTTCCTGGCTATGGACATTGGATGTCATTGATAACGGGATCACATCATTAGGAGAATGATGTGATGGACAAGACCCAATCCTAAGAATAGCACAAGATCGTGTAGTTCGTTTGCTAGAGCTTTTCCAATGTCAAGTATCCTTTCCTTAGACCATGAGATCGTGTAACTCCCAGCTGCCATAGGAGTTCTTTGGGTGTACCAAACGTCACAACGTAACTGGGTGACTATAAAGGTGCATTACAGGTATCTCCGAAAGTGTCTGTTGGGTTGACACGGATCGAGACTGGGATTTGTCACTCCGTATGACGGAGAGGTATCTCTGGGCCCACTCGGTAATGCATCATCATAATGAGCTCAAGATGACCAAGTGTTTGGTCACGGGATCATGCATTACGGTACGAGTAAAGTGACTTGCCGGTAACGAGACTGGACGAGGTATTGGGATACCGACGATCGAGTCTCGGGCAAGTAACGTACCGATTGACAAAGGAAACTGAATACGGGCTTGTTTAATCCTCGGCATCGTGGTTCATCCGATGACATCATCGAGGAGCATGTGGGAGTCAACATTGGTATCCAGATCTCGCTGTTGGTTATTGCCCGAGAGTCGTCTCGGTCATGTCTACGTGTCTCCTGAACCCGTAGGGTCTACACACTTAAGGTTCGGTGACGCTAGGGTTGTATGAACATGAGTATGCAGCATACTGAATGTTGTTTGGAGTCCCGGATGAGATCCCGGACATCACGAGGAGTTCCGGAATGGTCCAGAGGTAAAGAATTATATATAGGAAGTGTTGTTTCGGCCATCGGGAAAGTTTCGGGGTCACCCGGTATTGTACCGGGACCACCGGAAGGGTCCCGGGGGGTCCACCGGGTGGGGCCACCCATCCCGGAGGGCCCCAAGGGCTGAAGTGGGGAGGGTAACCAGCCCACAGTGGGCTGGTGCGCCCCCCTTGGCCCACCCCCTGCGCCTAGGGTTGGAACCCTAGGGTGGGGGGGGGGCAACCCACTTGCCTTGGGGGGCACTCCACCCCCCTGGCCGCCGCCCCCTGGGGGCCTATATAAAGGAGCGCAAGGGGGGGGGGGAAGCCGCACCCTGTGCATTGGCGCCTCCCTCCCCCTGCTACACCTCGTCCTCCTCCCGCAGCAGCTTGGCGAAGCCCTGCCGGAGTTCTGCTGCATCCACCACCACGCCGTCGTGCTGCTGGATCATCATCAACCTCTCCATTCCCCTTGCTAGATCAAGAAGGAGGAGACGTCTCCCGTCCCGTACATGTGTTGAACGCGGAGGTGCTGTCCATTCAGCACTTTGTCATCGTGATCTGAATCACGGCGAGTACGACTCCATCATCACCCTACCCTTGAACGCTTCCACACGCGATCTACAAGTGGTATGTAGATGCAATCTCACTCCCTTGACTCGTTGCTTAGATGAACTCATAGATGGATCTTGGTGAAACCGTAGGAAAATTTTTAATTTTCTGCAACGTTCCCCAACAAAACTGATTCGAACCGGGGCAACGGTTTTACCTGTCGGGGCGGTTTTCTTCGAAAACCGGCGACGACGTTTAACGACGGACTCTGGCGAGGGAGGCGCGGCTCCGCCGACTGCGAGGAGCAGCGGCAGCGGTGGACAGCGGCGGAGCTCCGGCGGAGGGCACGGTGGCGCGGCGAAACAGGCGAGCAGCGGAGGAGTGCAGCGGCGGGGGCGATGGATGCGGCGGCGCGAGGCGAGGTGCGCGGCGCTCGAGGGAGGAGAAATGTGGCCGGACCCGGGGTACATATAGGAGGAGGGGAGGCGTGGAGGAGGGGTAAGGCGGTGGACGACTCCGGGCGGCGCACGGACGTCGAGGCGGCGGCGGTTGCGGCAGTGCTCGGGACTTCGTCCCGAGCTCGGTGGCGAGGCGGACGGCGCATCGGGCCGGCTGGGCCGGCACGGTCCGGTCGGTCCACAAGTTTTTTTAATAAACATTTTACCACGCAAACTAAAAATAATAATGACCAAATATATAAAAATATTATATAGGCATATAATATATCAAAATTTTCAGAAAAATATTTTCTACGACTTGAACATTTTTTTAGCATCTAATAAAATCCTAACAAACTTCAATAATTCAAACAGTGCTCCTGCTCTACGAAAATCCAATAAAAATCATTTAAAAATACCAAAATTAATTCAAATCTATTTTTCTCCATTTTTCTGATGTAGGGAATCATGTTACCCTATTTTCCATATATTTTATTTTGCAGAGAAAAATAATTCGAATAAAGTCCAAATAACTCCAGATTTGAAAATAATTTCAAAGGGACTATGAATTTGATCCCTTTAAACTTCCAACTCATATTTCATATGTTTTGAAGAAGTCATTTTATCTTCTCTCATGAAAATCATTGAGTTGCTTAAAGTTCTCTGAATTTGAAATATTTTCAAACGAAATTCAAATCTTTTCAAAACGCTTTGTCATTTAATTAAATGGAAGAAGTCATGTCATCTTCTCTCTAGAGTTTTGTGATGAAAAGAATTTGAATTCCCGAAGATCACAAAGCGAGATGAAAGTTTGGGAAAGTCCTTTTATTCCCTCTCATTTAACTTTCAAAAGTTTCAAATTTCACTCACTTCACACAATCAATCAAACAATCAATCAAAACTGTCTATTTAATATAACATTCCAAAATTTAGAATTTTGGGATGTTACAAACCTACCACCCTTAAAATGAATCTCGTCCTCGAGATTTGGAGAGGCTAGCAAGAAATAGGTTAGGTTATGGGGTCTTCAGAATCATCGATCGTCTCTGGGGTCTCGGGTGCTACCACCCTTAGAAGCATTGTTACGGTTCCATCAAAACTCATATACTCCATCCTTATTCCTGACAGTGTCGGTCTTCTCAGATCTCAGGAAAATTCCTTCTCTGGGCTCTTCCGGTGGTGGCATAACTTTTCCTCAATACTTCTGTCCTTTCATCTTGGTACGGTTATTCCGAGACTGGGTCTTCTTAGGTGACGGGTCTGGCGCCGATACTAAACAACTATTGATATCTCATGGCGGTCAACAGTTTATGGTTTCTCCTGCAGGAAATGGGTCTGGGCTGAACCTCACCGTATGACCTATGATTGGCAACAACTTCCTTGTACAAGGGAAGAATAATTATATCATTCTAATGTTCAAACAAGGTTTTGATCGTCGTCGCTCTACTATAGGTAAATCACTCAGATTTACCATCTCATATAGCAAGGAGAATAATAAGAGTAAGTCAGTATGGTGATCAATCCATCCCGCACTCAAATCATTATCTTGTATATGGTTTAGTGAATCTCGCACTATAACACTCGGTCATCCTCCCAAGCATTGCGGACTTTCTCTTGTCGACGAACTAAGTTCGGATAAATCCATTGATTCTGCAAGCCAAACAAACATCTATCGTTTCTTCACATCTCTCTGGTTTTTTCGTAACTCCTATAAGATCATAAGGAGTATCCTCTTCCAGGGTTTTTCCTTCAGCAAGGGTGTGCTTGCTTCTTGGCAGGTCTTGGGGCCTGTGGGTTATGGCCCATCTCATCACTTGTAAACCTTGAACTCATCATCGGGGCAACTGATCATTATTCCAACATTTAGCTTCCTAGCATTCTTAAATCCATCCAATGATACTGTCTCCAGCTTCCTTCTGTTGTATCACACTAAGACGTGATTACTCAAACTCATCATGGAGTTACAATTGCTCCATGTTTCCAACATCATACCTCCTTTATATCCAATAATACTTCTTTCCTTCATACTCTTGGGGGTATCCAACATATCGAGATAAAACTCATGCTTGTTTAGTCCGAAATCCACTCCGTGGAATATCATTATCCTTTCCAGGGGTCAAATCTCCTCACAGGGTACTACCACCCTTAAAATGCTCCAATCTTCCATAGACGATATTTCCCATATCCTCGAAAATGTTCAAAATCTTTTTTCATAGAGTAACAACTCATAAAAATCCAAATCAGTACCAACGATGATAACTTTATTGATTCTCCAATTACTACAATCTCCTGTATTTTCGTTACATGCCTCAACTCAAAATCTCAATACAGAAGAGATGTTCTCACTGCTACTACTACATTTACATTGCGGCTAACTCAACTATTCAGCACAAGTCTCCTTCTTCTTGGGACAATCACTGGCAAAGTGCCCTGCTTCATTACAATGAAAACATATCACTTCTGACAAGTCTCGAGGTTTCCTTTTTGGGCAACTACTGAACTAGTGCCTTGACTCCTTGCACCTGAAATAGGTGATATGACTCAGGTCCTTCCTAGAATCCAATCTACTCCTCTTCCTAGATTTTTCCGTTCCAATCAGGGCTTCCATTTCCTGTGGGTCATACTTTACTTCCTCTGTCGGGAATTCTACTAGATCTCCATTCAGACAATCTTGGGAGATGTGTTCTTCTTCTCCACATGAATAGCATGACTTGGTGTAGGCTTTAATTTTGTTTCCTTTGTGTGTGTCCTCCACCTCTTCCTTCATCACAGGTTCTTCTAAAATTTCCATGAGGGCTCCTTTCATGGCTTCTTTCTTCTGCTGGATGGTTCTTTGTACCATGGGGTAAATATGACACTGGGCAGGGTAGTGTGTAGTTCCTTCACACAAGAAACAAGTAATCTGCCTAGTTGGGAATTCTTTGGCTAGGTGACTTCCTTCACAATTAGGGCATCCATCACTGTGTTCCTCATGGGTGTGTCCTATTTCTCCACAAATCTTGCATGCACAAGACTTCTTCATATTCTTTCCATAAGGCTTCAATTTGTGGGACACAAACTGAGAATTTAGCAGAGTCAACTTAAATTCTTTCCAAGTGGTTACTCCTTGCCATCCATTGATGGTTTGGTACATCCTCCACCAAGTAGCAGCACCTCTTTCAAAGCATTGAAGAGCATGTTGGGCCATATCCTTTCCGGCTATAGGGTTATTCTTCATGTGATCCTCCATGTTTTGAATCCATCGGTCCGTCTCCAATTGACTCATCGGTCCAGAAAATATGAGCTCATCTCCATTCATCCTCTATTGGGTCAAGGGGTTTGGGGGTGAGATAAGAGAGATTGAGAGGAATACACACAATACAAACAATAGTTTTGAAAAGACAGATTTTATTGTGGCTGTCGGAAAAACAACAAACAAATTACGGCTCACAATCGTCGCATCTAACGTAGGTATAACGGGGCTTGGTCTTCTAATGGTCAATAAATCTTCAAGGTCGTAAAACTCTTCAAGTCTTGCTTATGTCTCTGATGGCTTCTTCCGATCATGCTTGTCCTTCTCAAGTTCTTTTGCCATATCATCTCTATTGACGCAGAGTCTCTCGTGACGTCCTTTAATATTTTGGAGTTGCATTCCAAACTTCCGGTTTCGACATCCTTGACATGATCCATGGTCCTACTATACTTCAGTTCCTGACAACTCTCCGGTATCTCGAGGTTTAGCTTCTCCTGCTTGGCTACTATCGGCTTCTAGGCCCCGAGTTCTTCACAAATTGCCTCCTTGTCAAGTATGACTTCCTAAAGGTCCACCCTAAACTTCTTGATGTAATACTCTAGATCCTGGTGATACTCCAGCTTAGGTTAAAACTGCATCCTTTGCTGACAAATGCTCCATCAGCCTTCTACCATCCAGTCCTTCCATGCATATGCATGCTTAATTCCGCATGCTGACAATAGCATAAACAGGTAATAACGCCATGGTCAGCCGTGTCTATGCCCATGTTACTGCCATGAGCTTTCATTCCATAATTGATATCTCCTGTCTTCGGGTTTTCTTGACAAAAACTTTGAGTTCTAATGCTCCATGTTCCGTCTTTCTTCGATACAACTTGATCTCGCGTATTGACAGCTTCCTCAGTCTACCAAGTTCCATAAGGGGTGCCTTCCTAGGTCATAGAAAATCTGGGAATTTTTCAGAGCCTTCAAATTCTCCTAGTCTTCAGAGTCTTTAACCGTTGTAGTTCCAATTATAACAAATGCTTGGTAAAATACTCTTCATTCCAAAGTGGTCTTAGTTGTCCGATATCTTGTACTCCTTGGAGTGGTCTCATCAGTCAGATCTCCAAGTGGTCAAAAGGGGAAAGGGGTATGGTCTCACTAAAAGGGAATATTTGAATAAGATCAGAAGAGAAGAAAGGTAAAAGATCTTTTTGAAAATGAGGTAGTAGAGAAAATCTTTCCTATGGGCTTGCCAGTTTCTAGGGTCACGTCCTACAGTCAACGTGTGCTCTGATACCATCTTGTAGCGACCCGACCTCAAACGGTCAAGTCTCTGTGCATAAGTGTCATCCCTGGATCGGTATGCTGACACACACAGTACTCGAGGATTTATAACATAGTTAAATCACATGTATAAATTAACGTAAATACCGTTACCTCAATCCAAAGAGCGGAAGTAATAACAAGGTTGTGGATTCCCATCAACACCAACGGCAAAGTTGAGTGTAGAAATCGTAACCCTAACGTATCACTTACTCGTCGTAAGATCCTGTAACATGAGACGTTGCAGCCATATAGGTCAGTACATTGAATGTACTGGCAAATTCACACCATAGGATAATGATGAATAATAACTACCACTACATGCATATATGGCTGGTGGAAAAGCTCTATGGTTATAATGTTTTTGCGAAAAGCCAATTTTTCCCTACTGCAAAGGAATAAATTTTGTTTAACTATCATGGTGGTTGTTAAACATTGATAAGGTTCACCCAACTCAATCCCAATTAAGCATCATCATTAAACCCAAACAAATTATAATAAGTAACGTGATGAGATCAACATGATAATCCAAGAACTAGATACTCAAGATGTCCATAACAGGGGACACGGCTAACCATGATTAGTTTGTACACTCTGCAGAGGTTTGCGCACTTTTCACCACAAGACTCGATCTCCTCCGTTAGATTTCTTGCACCACATGGTGTTTTAGAAACGAATGATCGAGACACAGTCTTTCAGAAGCGTTAGCACCTTACGATGGGTAGACAGTTACACCTTCTTTCCCCTACATTTGCTAGTCTACCACTGTAAGAGTTCACGCGACTTAATCAACTATGCTAGAGCCCATAATAGCTTGTGGCTGCACACGGAAGTTTCTAGCATGAATAATCTTATGATCCCTCTGAGCTTGGGTGGCGGTCCATAGGAAAATCACACGGAACCCCAGGATTTCCAAAAAAACAGGCAACACTGGATTTCCCAGGTGCCTCAATCCACCCAGATGTGTATTAAAGTTGCCACCTTAAGTTGAACCATTAATTAACAATCTCACATCGGTCATGGATACACTCAACCTAATCCACGTCTATGAGTATAGCATAGCAATATAAGCATAACGTTGAAGTAACTACCAAGGGTTTGGTAATAAACAGGCCAATAGGTTCTACCTCATCAACTACTTCCCAATACCCACATGTTATCAATCCTACTCATGAAATGTTTGAGGGTGACGATCAATGTGTGAACTTGCCTGTACTGTTGATGAAGATGCTTCACACTCAAAACTTTTGATAGTTTTACACGTCACACTCCGGTCAATCTATCGCGAGCAAGCAATGGTAACCACACATAAGCAATCACTCAAAAGATCGGAGAGAACGAAGAGAACAATTTGGAAAACATCAAAACCAAGCAAATAACTCTTGCATCATAAAACAATTTCTAACAGTACCAGAAGTATGTGAATTTGTCCTTATCAGAAAGTTTAGGTCAAGAGCTTCGATTTCCAAAAAGAATCGACTAAATCAGGGTTATAAAACTCAAGTTATGATCAAACAAAGTTCAAATACTAAAGTGTTTTAAATCAAATTTTAAACTTTCAAAAATATGTTTAAGTTGATTATCTTGATAGAGGGGATCATAACAAAGAAGTAGGCGTTGGTTTCGTTGGATTTGGATACACGAGTAAAAAGTTGTAGTCGTTTGAAAATTAGGGACTAATCTATAAATAAAATATTCACGGATGGGTCCCTGGCCGAAAATAAAAAGAAAAAGAAAAATCCTATCAAACGAACGTTCGCTACACAGATGTACAGAACGAAAACATTCACTAAAACTAACTAAACAGAAAACATTCGTTAAATATTAAAGCTAAAAAAAGAAGTCTAGGGTTTTTCAGAAAAACCGAACTAAATAGAAAATAAAACGATTCGAACCGGGGCAACGGTTTTACCGGTCAGGGCGGTTTTCTTTGAAAACTGGCGGCAACGGTTAACGACGGACTCCGGTGAGGGCGGCGCGGCTCCGGCGACTGCGAGGAGCGACGGCAGCGGCGGAGCTCCGGCGGAGGGCGCGGTGGCGCGACGAAACAGATGAGTAGCGACGAATTGCAGCGGCGGCAACAATGGATGCGGCGGCGCGAGGCGAGGGTCTTGGCGCTCGAGGCAGGAGAAATGGGGCTAGGCCCGGGGTACTTAAAGGAGGACGGGAGACTTGGAGGAGGGGTAAGGTGGCGGAGGACTCCGGGCGGCGCACGGACGTTGAGGCGGCGGCGGTTGCGGCAGAGCTCAGGACAGACCCGAGCTCGGTGGCGAGGCGGACGGCGCGTCGGGCCGGCTGGGCCGGGGCCTGGCTGGTTGGGCCGGCCCGGTCCGGTCGGTCTAGAAGTTTTTTTTTAAATAAACTTTTTACCAGGCAAATTAAAAATAATAAAGACCAAATATATAAAAATATTATATAGGCATATAATATATCAAAAAATTTCTACGACTTGAACATTTTTTTAGCATCTAATAAAATCCTCACAAACTTAAATAATTCAATCAGTGCTCCTCCTCTACTAAAATCCAATAAATATCATTTCAAAATACCAAAATTAATTCAAATCTATTTTTCTCCATTTTTCTGATGTAGGGAATCATGTTACCCTATTTTCCATATATTTTATTTTTGGAGAAAAATAATTTGAGTAAAATCCAAATAACTCCAGATTTGAAAATAATTTCAAAGGGACTTTGAATTTGATCCCTTTAAACTTCCAACTCATATTTCATATATTTTGAAGAAGTCATTTTATCTTCTCTCATGAAAATCATTGAGTTGCTTAAAGTTCTCTGAATTTGAAATATTTTCAAATGAAATTCAAATCTTTTCAAAACCCTTTTTCATTTAATTAAATGGAAGAAGTCATGTCATCTTCTCTCTAGAGTTTTGTGATGAAATGAATTTGAATTCCCGAAGATCATAAAGCCAGATGAAAGTTTGGGAAAGTCCTTTTATTCCCTCTCATTTAACTTTCAAAAGTTTCAAATTTCACTCACTTCACACAATCAATCAAAACTATCTATTTAATATAACATTCCAAAATTTAGAATTTTGGGATGTTACATGATATCCCGCAGGATCTTCTCACATGGAGATCTTGAACTCCATGGGAGTGGTCTCTCTCTCTCTCTAAAGAGGAGGTGGTAGGAGTAATGCTCACCAAAGAATGAGCTATCATATTTGCTAACCCTAGAAAGGAGGTGGAGGTGGTCTATTGATAGTCTAAACCACGAAGGGGTAAGTGGGAGAGGGATACAGGGCCAAAGGCCCGCGGCTGCGCACAGGCAGAGTGGTAGTACCGGACCTCAGGCGGTAGTACCGCTTGTAGGCGGTAGTACCGCTCATTCCAGGTCTTCTTCCTCCTTCTCTTCCATGCTTCTCTCGCGGATGGTGTAGTTGTACACTTGTGGTCACACTCCTCCTCCTCGTCCATGGTGTTCTGACAATACCTATGTACGCACACGAGAGGAGTGTCAAGTAGTATATCATCCTCGAAGGGGTCAAGTGAACATGTGTAAAGGAGAAGATTCACCTTTATGTATGAGAATTAGACGTCGCACGTGTCTCTTTCCAAATGAACTCTTGACATGGTGATGTCCGTAGGATGCTCCACATTAGCATTAGTCAAGACGGTGAGGACACCAAGCGCGAGGAAAAAGAAGAGGAACTACCGAAGAACCTCCAGCGAGCGGACGTCTGAACGACACAGGATGACCGGCCTCTCATAGCGAGCTGATGTCTGGCCCACGGAGGACGAACGGCGCCTGAAGACCAGCCTATGCCAGCTACAGACCTCTGACGTCCGGTGTCCTGATCACAAAACACTTTCAGCGGACGTCCGGTGCTAGCGGACGGCCGGTCCCCCTGGAACCACCGGACGTTCGGTGTCCAGCGGACGTTCGGCCCCTGGTTGTGTCCAGTTTCGGGCTAAAGCCCATGTACCGCTTCACTTCGGCCCCCCTTTTGTACTATGACTATAAGTAGACAGCTCCCTCCTCCTAGCTAGGGTCAGCATTGTGATAGCTCATTTGTGATATAGAGCCTTGCTCATCCATCCGGATCTGCTCCTCTAAGAGAGACCGTACCTCTATGTATAGCATACTTGGGATAGAAGTCGTTGCATTTTTGCTTAGTAGGTTGTGCACAAATTCTATATCTGCCTATTGTGCAATCGTGCTAGCGTCTGTCTAGTGTTGTGCAACAAGTGCAATTTCTAGGATTCCACATTTTGGCTCATTCCTTGGTTGCATGACCCCACTTATCTATTTGCGTGTGTGTTTCCGTGTACCATATATTGCTATTGGTCTACTTGTTTCACTTGCGAATTTGTGAATCTCTTTCAACATTATTGACTCTTGCTAACATTTTGCATCAAATGTTAGTGCCACTATCCTCGTCGAGCTCCACCATAAGCCTTACTTGTGTAAGTGTGAGAAATCGACGAGATCAGTACCAATTGTGCTATTTCCTTGTTACATCATTGAGTGATCATTGATCCATTTTCAACATTAGTCAAGGTACATTTGGTATAGATCTCTCCTTTCTTCCACTCATATTTTCTTGAGTCTTGTGATGGATAGGCAAGGCATTTCATCTCCGGTCTTCGACAACAATGATGGCGCGAACAACTACATCACCAAAGCATCCATCTTTGATCTACAACGACAAACGCAGGGCGCACAATCAAGATTGCGAGAGCGCATCGGGAACATCTCCATCGACATTCGCCACTCCGAAGCAAGGAATACATCGACGACAACCTTTCCGCACAAAAAGAGGAGAAAGATGTAAGGATGGAGGAGATTCGGGCCTTGATAAAGTCTTCTTCCCCTTCGTCATCTTCAAGGCGGCGACGTTCAAGCCACAAGTCTTCGGAGCACGAAAACGATGCAAGCGTAATTTTTCCTCGTCCACATCTCCATGGCGATCACCATCACATTCGTGATCAACATCATCATGAAGGGCAAGTCACCTCCAAGCATCTTGTGCACAACGATGACGAATGCCATCGAGCTGTAGGACGACAACGACACCATCATCATGAAGATGCTCATCAAGCGCAAATGTACAAGTCCCAACAATCCCTACTTCACGCCAAGTCGAAGCTTCATGAGCAAAAGAGAAGACCGCGAGACGAGCACCACCAAGACGGAGCTACGGCTACCACCACCACTTCGGCATCTTCTCCAAATGCTATCAAGGCATATTCACCTTTGGACGTATGACATCTTCGCCTACTTCCCACGAGTTTGCCTACATCGACATCTTCAAAAATAAGGCGACCACCTACAAGTGAGGGTGGCACTTCCATCTTCGGAAGCCCCTCAAGGAAGATGACCGAGCATGGGAAATTCCCTTCGGTCATGGAGACGAGCTACGAGGTGCCACATCATATGGGCCTCCCACACCAAGACTGTGACAAGCATGGGACTATCCCTTCAACCACGACGCTGATAGGAGTTAAGCATGGAGACATTTGCACCTACATCTCACCGACACCCACATATGTGGAGATGCCCCATTTGTCATGTGAGGATAGCCACCACCCCATGAGTGAGATGAGTGACTCCACCAACCATACGAGTGAGAGCATCCTTGAGGGAGTGAGTGAGCCACATCACTTAGTGAGTGAGGTAGTTGACACGGCATGTGAGGCCCCTATTATTTCTAACGACTTAACCTCTACTCATAGTTTGCTTTATTCTTTGGTGCTAGGTCTCCTACATGACGACATGCCTATCCTCGACGACTCCATGCCTCGAAAGGAGACGACGATGGCCATGGTGGACGATGATGCAATCCCCACATGGTTCCAACAAGATGAAGTTGACAACGAATGGATCTTCGACACCTCACCTACAACACATGAGTGAGGCCCCAAAGGTAACATAGGTGATGGTGCTTATCTTGTCCCACTAGTGGACATTGATTGCTCCCATCATGCTAATCACCCTATGGATTAATCACATACTATGTCTTGTTTCAATATGCCACCCATTTATGATGAATATGATGATGAGCATGTTGAGTTGCCTAGTTGTGATGCTATGCTCCATAGGATATCATCTGAAAATTCTATTGGTCATGTCATGTTTGACAATCCACTGACCTTGTCATATGCTATGAGTGAGATCTCCCATATTGCATCTTTTCAATATCAACATAGTAACTATGCATGCCCCATTAAAATAAATCACATTGGCACTTATGGCATATATGATGAGATGATGGTCATTGGCTTTGGTTTTTCATGTGATGATATTGCCATGCTTCCTTTACATGATTTGCGCAATTCATCTACTATGCCATGCCATGATCACATTGTTCCAAATATGCATTGTTTTGGATGTTTTCAATATTTTCCATGTGATGTTTCCATTAATGCTCATGAGGAGACCCCTATAGTTTCCTCATACATATTAGGAGATTTTGATGCACTCCATACTTCGCACAATTATTCCCATAATTGCGTGCACCATATGCATTCCATGAATATCAATGATCTACATATTTCTCGTGATGCATTACACAATTTGAGTCTCCATTACGCCATGCATAACAACAAACCTATCATGATGGATGACATGTTTCTATATCACGCATCTCATTTATTTGAGCATTGGATATTTTGTGCTAATCAACACAAGTGCGTGCGCATCATGATTGATGATGTGTACATATACCACGCACACACAATTTTCCCTTTGTCTTTCTTTTGCGTAGGTACCCAAGAGTTGACAATTTGGGATCAAGTGAACTATCTTACCACCGTTCTCTTTGCGCAAAGACTACGTGCATCTCTTTTACTTGTCTCTCACACGGCTATGGGCTATTTACCCCTTGTCACCTTATGCTCATTTTCCCGTGTTCACTTTGCATGTTATCCTTGATTCTATGCCTTTGCCATGCAATGGTGACCCTTGCTTGCAGCTACCCATGATTCACCATTATGCTACTTCTATGTGTATTTGCATGCTTGGTGGAGATACTTGTTCCTATTGCCATGTTTACCATGTGCCACATGCTATTGTTGATTCTTGTGTTGGGAGAGTCATGATGTCCCATTTCTATTTACATATGGCCTCTCGCCAATACATTGATGATATTTTTCTCATGTCTTGCTTTCATGCTTGTGATATGTCATGTGCATTATTTATACCCACTATTTGCACACATGACATGCTTGCCATGATTCCCTCTAGTATGTTGCATCTTCGCACTACTAGCTTGCTTGACTTGATCGCTATGATATCTTGCTATGTTGCATCACCCATGTTCCACACATACTCGCTTTCTTGGGTTGATGACATATATGTTCATGCCTCTCACTTGATTTCTCTTGATCATTGTCTCTTGTCTCCATTAGTTGCCACTCTCATATCCACTTGTAGTGAGTGCAACAATACTATGCTTATTGATCTGGGAGACTTTGACACCTTACTTGTGATGCATGCTTGTTTACTTGAGCCGATTGTATTTGGTTGTTCTCGCATCATATGCCTCATATGATGCATACACTTGTTTGGTATCTTACCACACGAATGATAGGTTTTGCACTTCCACTAACCTCATTTGTTTTTCTGAGTGTTTGTCATGTTCTTTCGTTTTGAAGGATTCACAAGGCATTACCGTCATGAGACATATTGGTTATGTGAAGGCATACATGATGTGCAACTCCAACATCTTCGGGAACATTCTTGAGGTGAACTCCTTCCCTTTGAGCAATCCTCAAATACACATATTGGATGGGTCACTCTTTCATTGTTTTTTCCTTCTTGTTTCCTACATGATACATCTCGCGAACGGAGGAGCGACATTGGAGATTGGCTCTATGGACCTTCACATTGAGGAGTGCTCACACTTATTGGATGCACCTTTGGAACTCCACTCATGCCACGACTTCGAGCTTTGGTACATCAACACTCCTTTGACTTTTTGTACCACCACCTCCATAATTGTTGATTCTGCTCACACATGTCATGTTGGATGGACATTTCATACTCACCACAAGTTTGCATCTTATGCATGGATTGACTCACATTATGATTGCCTTGTTTCATCTTTTATTTCCATGTCATCCATGATATATGAGCTTGTGCATTTCCTTAGCAATTTTTTTGTGATCTTTCTTGATGGCATATTCATACATCATGATCATATTGTCCACCATCAATTGCATGATAACATACACATATTGAGCATCCATTGCCATATTCATGCTATTGATAAACCGTCTCACTATGACATCATTTTGCACTGTGGTTGCATTCATCATATTCACAACACATTTGTGTGCACAATGATTGCATTTGCTCCCATGAATGCTTTGCATATCATTCTAGATCATCTTTATAAGCTTCATGCGCTTTGTCACGAACAATCTTGCCGAACAGACTCGTACTTACTTGATGGACACTTTGTGTGCGCTAACCATTGTATTTCCGATTGTCGCTTGTGTTTGCTCTTTTTGCATGTCTATCACTCCGGAGACACCTTGGAGTACTTGGATTGTGCAATCCTTTCAACTCCGTCCAACTACAAGTCCGTCCATGACAACCGTTTACATGGTGATGAGGATCACGATCCGGCGTCGGATCTTTCCCAGGGGGGGGGGAGATGATGCTGAGCATCCTACGATCATCCCCATGTCCACTTCGACCACTCCCCATGACCCAAGGATACATAAGATGAGACCTCGACTATACGCCATTTGACACAAGGTGAACTCGCTCCTCTCCGAACCTTCCCCTTCCACATGTGAGACATGGCTACTACCTCAAATGTGTGTGCTATGCATGATCAGGAACCAAGAGGAAGACCATGGAACAGCTAGGAGCATTGGTCAAGACGGCGAGGAGACCAAGTGTGAGGAACAAGAAGAGGAACTAATGAAGAAGCTCGACCGAGCGGACGTACGGACGACACCGGACGACCGGCCTCTCGCAACAAGCGGCGTCCGACCAATAGCGGACGACCGGCGCCTGAAGTCCAGCCTATGCCAGCTACAGACGTCCCAGTGAGTGGACGTCCGACCCGTACAGGACGTCCGGCAATATTAACAGAAGTCCGAGACTTCCGGATGTCCGGTGTCCCGATCACAGAACACTTTCAGTGGACGCCCGGTGCTAGCGAACGATCGGTCCTCCTGGAACCACCGGACGTCCGGTGTCTAG
This sequence comes from Triticum timopheevii, assembly GCA_963921465.1. Taxonomy (NCBI): domain Eukaryota; kingdom Viridiplantae; phylum Streptophyta; class Magnoliopsida; order Poales; family Poaceae; genus Triticum; species Triticum timopheevii. Next base: position 334,508,352 of record OY997274.1, on the reverse strand, counting down.
CAGATGTCCAGCCCATGGTTGTGTCCAGTTTCGGGCTAAAGCCCATGCACCCCTTCACTTTGGTCCCCCCTTTTGTACTATGACTATAAATAGACCTCTCCCTCCTCCTAGCTAGGGTCAGCGTTGTGATAGCTCATTTGTGAGATAGAGCCTCGCTCATCCATACGGATATGCTCCTCCGAGAGACCGTACCTCTATGGAGAAGATCCACTTGGATTCAAGACCCCTAACGGGAAGAACTCAAGACCTCCTCTCGGAGAAGAACCGGTTACCTTATGTATCGTGCCTTGTTGGATTCAGAAGGTGTATCTCATTGTGTTTCGAGAATCTAGCACTTGTGTGATTGATCTTGTTGGTTGAGTGATTTCTCTTGTGTTCCCCTAGTATCCCCCTCGTTTCCCCCTCGTGTTCTTCGTGTTCTTGGTAGGATTCCCTCCAAACGTGAAATATCAGGCGTCTAGCATTCTACCCTACATCAGAGGGTCTAGAGGAAGGAGAAGTTTTTGAGTCCAAGTAGTAGTGTACTTTATCAACAAACTTATCTCCAGCCGAATTGTAAAACGATTGTCATGGTAGACTTTCCGCTTCAACCTCCAGAACCCAAGGTTTGGAGTGTTTTCGGATATATATACCATTGGTAAACACCAAGGAATGTTCGAAAACTAGGCAGTCCGGTCATAGTTGCTTGAACAGACAAGTTGTATTCGGGGAGTTATATTATATTACATTTGATCATAAGAAACATCTTCTTGAGAGAATAGTTCTGTCAAGGGTTCCTTTCCATGGACCAGCATGCGTTTTTGCGCATGCATAAGCTGTGGTGTGAGAAATCATAGTGCGCATTATAATTTGGGGTCGTATATTGGAACGAGGTCAGTTCATCTCTTGTCCGCCGACCGATTATTCCCTTAAGAATGCTAGCTTTCGGCTTCACCCGTCTAAGGTACACGTCCGGATAACCCGGCTGTAACAATCGCAGAGGTGCTATCTTTATGCCCTAGCTGAATAAGCGGGAACGTAGGGCATATGCATAGGAACCAGGCAACCTAGCTTGGCAAAAACTTAAGTCATAAAGGTGCATATAATGGCGAAGACAGGACACATGTGAGTAGACAACACATATATGCGGTGAGCTTGACGCTCCAAAATAATAACCATAATAAGCTTCTGCGAAAAGAAGCCCCCAGGTATTATGGGTATGCACATTTAATGATGTATATCCCTCGAGTGTGCGATTTACCCGAACACTAGTAGAAGTCGTACAAAAATGAAAAAAGAGAGAAAAAAGGGTGAGGGGGAGAAAAGACGAAAAAAGGTTATAAGTGTGAACTTAGGCGTAGAATCTTCGGAGCCGAGCCGCGTTCCATGGGTTTGGTTCTGTCGGTGTACTAAAGTAGGGGTACCTTAGTATCCCGAACTTGTGCACGGGCAGTCGCAGCGCCCCGCGGCAAGGCTTGCCGGGTGCCCGCCAAGATCCTCCGTAGTTCCTATTAGTGCCATTCAAGAACAAAGTGTTTTAACTAAGAAGACAAGGCCCCGGCAAGAGGAGCTTGCCGGGAAGGACAAGGCCCCGGCAAGAGGAGCTTGCCGGGAAGGATAAGGCATTCCAAGAAACTTGCCGCGACGCACCGCGCGTCCCGGCAAGACCTGGCGAGCGACGAGCTTCCGGACGCGACAAGACAACAACCGCGGCAAGGCGCTTGCCGCGGTGAAGCCACCACTCTGAGCCCACGCTCCAGCGCATCCGTCGACGTGTCGCCGCAGGACCATTCCAGGCGCACGTGGCGGGAAGCTGTGCAGCCAAGCGGTGCGAGGTGGCGAGTGGAGATGACGAGAAGGCCATCGTGGCGAACGGTGGCTCCCCTAACGGTCGCTTTTCTGCACTGTTGGGCGACACGGACGGGCATTGAATGCTCTTGTCCCCTGCCGTCAGAGTTAGGTAGGGTGCACTGTAGATAGTAGTTGTACCAACCACCCTTTTTTTACATTTGTACCCTTGCCTGCGTTGCCACCTGTCGGTGACCCCTTTAGCCTATAAAAGGAGGCCCATGCGCAACGTAGAGGGGGTTCGACTCATTCGAAACTACAGAACGCTCACGCTATCGAGCAAGAACACAATATAATCACAAAGCAGCAGTAGGAGCTTTATCTCTCCGGAGAGCTCCGAAGCTGGGTAAAATCCTTCGCGTGCCTCGCCTCGATCTGCTCTTCGTGCGCCCTCGGCTCCCTGCCGGACCGAGAAGGGGCCCTGCCCCATAGGTGTTCGTTTCCCACGACATCTTTGGCGCGCCAGGTAGGGGACGTCGAGGTTGTGTGAACCTGATCCGGCGTTCGCGCGCGCTACATCATCATCTTCATCGACATGCCACCGAAGAAGAAGGCTTCGGAGGTGGCCGCTCCGTCCGCGTCGATCCCACCGCCACCGGAGCAAACGGGCGGTGGGGTAGACGCCGGCGGAAGAACGGGCGCCGACGGGGGAGCTCACATTGCCACCAGATCCAAGGACAAGGCCCCGCAAACTTCGGCGTCCGTACATGCACCGCGCCCCTCTCAGGAGGCGCGGGACCGACAACGTCATGGTGCTCCTAGCACCGTACTCGCGTTGGAACAAGGCCAAGCTGCTGGATCCCGGGACGCTCAAGGCCAGCATGCCCGCCAACATGTTGGCACAAGCGCGGCATGGTCGCCTGGACGAGATGTTGCTCCTTCTAACACTGTTAGAAGTTTGAGCATATCCCGCTCCTCGCGTCGTTCGCCCCCACCGCCGAAAACCCCAGAAGAAGCGTTGGCCCGGGCCCAACTGCTCCTAGACTACCCTCCAGCGCCGGAAAAGATCGACGATTGGAGGATCACAATTCAGAGCCTCATCGGCTTCGCCAATGGCGACACTCCCCGGCAACCGAGCATGTCGAAGCCGCGGCAAGACGCCCAGGTGCGAGCCGGTGGCGACAAGACCGGTGGGGGTGCCACCACTGCGCACTTCCCGCCCCGAAGGCCAAGATCGCCGACTCGCCGGGCTAACCTCCACACCGACTCCAATGCGTCGTCGGACCCACGAGCTCGTCACGATCAGCGCCAAGTTCTCCAAGAACAACGACAAGAAGACGCTCGTACTCACATCGAGCGTCGAAGAGAAGAGCGGCGTCAGTCGGACCAGCGCGCTGGACCCATTGTTGATATGCATGCGCCAGGGGAACCAGGCGACTTGCCGTACACGGTAGGTTGCCCTGCATTCACTCGTGAGCTGCGGCAAGTCCAGTGGCCCAGTACCAAGAACTTCAAACCAGATGTACCAGAGAAGTATGATGGCAGGTTGCATCCGTCGGAGTTCCTCAGCGTCTACACCATTGCGGTGCAGGCTGCCGGGGGGCGCGACGAGAAGATCCTCGCCAACTATTCCCGCTGGTGCTCAAGCCCAACGTCAGATCTTGGCTCATGCACTTGCCGGACAACTCCATCTCCTCATGGGCAGATCTGTGCCATCAGTTTGTCGGCGCCTTCACAGGCGGCCACAAGCCCCTTGGCCAGGAGAGCGATCTTCATCTGCTCGCCCAGAAGGAAGGAGAACCCCTGCGCAAGTACATTCAAAGATTCAGCCAGGTGCAGCGCAACATCCCAGACGTCCACCCTGCCGCGGTTATCAGCGCGTTCCATCAGAACGTGCGTAATCGCATGATGAGGGAGGAGATGGCGATGTGCAAAATCAGAGATGTCAGCGAGCTATATGCTCTGGCCGACAAATGTGCACGTGCTGAGGAGGGGAGGAAACTCCCCGGAGAGAACGCAGGAGCAGATGGATCTGACAGTGAGGAAGCCGCCCCGGCAAGGAAAAACCGGAGGCGGAACAACAGGAAGCGGAAAGCTAAAGATGTGCTAGTTGTCGAGCAGTTCGGCAACGGAGGTAGCGCCGAGAAGGCCAAAACTGGTAACTCCGGCGAGGCTGTGGTGGCCGCCGACAAGCAGGACGGCTCCGGCAAGCAGTACTGCAAGATCCACCGCACCAAGGGCCATGATCTCCAGACTTGCAAAAAAGTTGAGCAGCTTGTTGAACTGCAGAAAGCTGAATACGAGCGACGCGACAAGGAGAAGGCCCAAGAAGGTGGTGGAGGATCCGGCAAGAAGCGTCCCGGCCGGGGAGGGCGCCGCGGCAAGGCCAAGCAGCGGCAAGGAGACAGGCCTCCCTGCGGCCGCGACAAGGATGAAGACAAAGACAAAGATGAAGAGATGGATGAGGATGAGGCCGACGAGCAGGAGTTTCAGAAAGCAACAGAGGTTTTGTGCGTCGACGGCGGTGCTTCTCTGCATACTTCGCACCGCCAGCTCAAACAGTGGGTGCGGGAAGTTAATGCAGGAGAACCGTCAGTCGAGTCGTGCAAGCCTCTGAAGTGGTCCAGCATGCCCATCATCTTCGATGTTGAGGATCACCCTGATCGCATAACTACGGTCGGGTGCTTGTCGATGTTGGTTTCACCAACTATCCGCAACCTCAAGGTCACAAAGATGCTGGTTGACCGCGGGGCCGGCTTGAATCTGATCTCCTCCGCGGTACTCAAGAAGCTTCAGATCCCCGACAGCGAGCTCGAAGAGACCGGCACTTTCCAAGGGATCAACCTGGGAAGGAGCAAGCCGAAGGGGAAGATCACACTGCCAGTGACATTTGGCAGCGAGCTGAACTTCAGGACAGAGAAAGTCACCTTTGACGTTGCTGATTTCCCATTGCCCTACAATGGGATACTCGGCCGTCCAGCGCTCGCCAAGTTCATGGCAGCCTCTCACTACGCTTACAACGTACTCAAGATGCCAGGTCCGATAAGTGTCATCTCTGTCCCTGGCAACAAGAAGGATGCCCTTATCTGTACCGACAAGATCTACCGGGAAGCAGCAGCCGCAGCAGATCGCAAGACACTTGCTGCTGAAGCTCCCGGGGGGAAGAAGAAGACCAAGTCTGGCAAGAGCAGCTCTGATGCCCACTCCGGCAAGCGCACCTCTTCGGAGTGCTGCGCTACCGTCGAGGACGCACCATCGAGCTCCACCGGCAAGTGCAAGAAGGCAAAGACAGCTTCACTAGAGACCAAGAAAGTGGCCGCCAAGGAGGACAGCACTGGTGGTACCTTCACCATCAGTGCCACGCTTGACCCTAAATAGGAAAGCGCGCTCGTTGCTTTCCTGCGGGCGAATGTCGATGTGTTTGCATGGCAACCGTCTGACATCCCCGGTGTTCCCAGGAAAGTAATTGAGCACCACCTTGCCGTCTGTCCTCATGCGCGGCCCGTCAAGCAGAAAGACAGAAAGCAAGCAGTGGAACGCCAAGAGTTCATTGCAGAAGAGATCAAGAAATTGGAAGCGGCATGCCTTGTCAGAGGAGTGCTCCATCCTACGTGGCTGGCCAATCCTGTAGTCGTGCGCAAGGCGAACGGAAAATGGAGGCTTTGTATTGACTTCACTGATGTTAATAAAGCTTGTCCCAAAGATCCATTTCCCTTGCCGCGCATTGACCAGATTGTCGACTCCACGGCAGGATGTGACTTGCTTTCATTTCTTGATGCATACTCAGGATATCATCAGATCTTCATGGCAGAAGAGGATGAGGAGAAAACCGCATTTATTACTCCATGTGGCACATACTGTTTTGTACGGATGCCTTTCGGACTAAAGAATGCTGGTTCAACATTTGCAAGGGCAGTTCATGAAGCTTTTGAGCCACAGTTACACAGAAATGTAGAAGCTTACATGGATGACATAGTGGTCAAGAGCAAAGACAGAGCAACTCTGATCCAAGATTTGGACGAGACCTTCGCAAATCTGCGCAAGATCAATCTCAAGTTGAACCCCGAGAAGTGTGTGTTTGGAGTCCCTTCCGGCAAGCTTCTCGGGTTCTTTGTGTCCCAGCGAGGGATTGAAGCCAATCCCGACAAGATCAAGGCCATTGAGCAGATCGAAGCACCGAAGCGCGTCAAGGATGTACGAAGGCTTGTCGGCTGCGTTGCTGCTCTCAGCAGGTTCATCTCTAAGTCTGCTGAGCGCGCCCTGCCATTTTTCAAAATTTTGAAAAAGGCAGGTCCAATGAAATGGACTCCGGAAGCGGAGGCTGCGCTGCAGGACTTGAAGAGATACCTATCCTCCACTCCAATAGTTGTCGCACCTAAGCCACAATAGAAGTTGCTGCTGTATCTAGCGGCAACCAATCAAGTGGTTAGTGCTGCGTTAGTAGCGGAAAGGGAGGCGGATGATGAGCCAGCGACCACGGCAAGCGAGTCCAGCGACAAGCAGGGGGCTTCCCCGACAAGCTCTGGTCCCGACAAGGATGGATCTATGCAGCCACAAGAAGAGAAACAGAAGAAAATGGTGCAGCGCCTAGTTTACTTTGTCAGTTCCCTTCTGCAGGGGGCTAGGTCAAGGTACTCTGGTGTGCAGAAGTTGCTTTTCGGCCTTCTCATGGCCTCAAGAAAGTTGCGCCATTACTTTCAAGCACATGAGATCAGAGTTGTCACTCGCTTTCCGTTGAAGAGGATATTGCAAAATCCAGAGGCAACAGGCAGGATTGTCGAGTGGGCACTGGAATTGTCAAGCTTTGGCCTCAAGTTTGAGAGTACTTCAACTATCCAGAGCCGAGCATTGGCAGAATTCATAGCAGAATGGACGCCAACACCTGATGAAGAAACTCCAGAGACGAGCATCCCCGTCAAGGAAGCAAGCAAAGAATGGATCATGTACTTTGATGGTGCCTTCTAGCTGCAAGGCGCCGGTGCGGGCTGTTACTTATCGCACCCACCGGAGAACACCTCAAGTACGTGGTCCAGATGCACTTTCCCAAGGAGCAAGCAACAAACAATACTGCAGAGTATGAAGGCTTGCTTGCCGGACTCAGGATCCTGGCAGACCTTGGGATCAAAAAGCTCATTGTCAGGGGTGACTCGCAGCTTGTCGTCCGCCAAGTGAACAAAGATTATCAGAGTCCGTTGATGGAAGCTTACATTGATGAAGTGAGGAAGTTGGAAGAGCATTTTGACGGCCTGCAGATGGAACATGTTCCAAGAGCCTAGAACGATGTTGTCGATGGCCTGTCAAAATGCGCTGCATTAAAGTTACCTGTGGAACCAGGGATCTTTGTGCTCAGGCTGACTCAACCATCTGTGATTCCATCAACTGGACAAAGCAAGAAGAGGAAGTTGATTTCCGGTGACTACTTTCCGGCTGAGCTCCCCGAAGCTGCCGCCAAGAAGGTCCCCAAGATCAACACCAAGAGTGCTGAGGAGCAGTCTGCTCCGACAAGCCCTAAGGTTTGTTCCGTTGAAGCAGACGCTCCCGACAAGTTTTGCTCCGGCAAGCTTGCCGGGGAACATCAAGCTCCGGCTGAGCCGCAGATTCTTGCCGTGGAAGCAGATGTTCCCGCAGCAGCATTTGTGCCTTTAGTCCTTGTTGTCGAGCCGCAAGCTCCGGCATGGGCGCAACAGATTGTCCGTTTCCTTCAGACAGGAGAACTTCCCGAAGAGCAAGAAGAAGCGGAGAGAGTAGCCCGGCAATCAAGTATGTACCAGTTTGTCGACGACATACTGTACAGAAGGAGATTCAACGGAGTGAAATTGAAGTGTATTCCCCGGGAAGAAGGACAGAAGCTGTTGGCGGAGATACATGGAGGCATATGTGGTCACCACATTGGCGCAAGAGCGGTTGCCGGCAAAGCCTTCCGGCAAGGTTTCTTTTGGCCAACAGCCCTCCAGGATGCAACTGCACAAGTAACCAAGTGTGAAGCGTGCCAGTTCAACTCCAAGCAGATACATCAACCAGCTCAAGCTCTCCAGACGATCCCTTTATCCTGGCCATTTTCGGTCTAGGGGCTCGACATCCTCGGCCCCTTTCCCCGAGCTGTCGGGGGCTTTGAGAACTTGTACGTGGCGATCGACAAGTTCACAAAGTGGCCGGAAGTGGAAGCAGTGAGGAAGGTGATAGCACAGTCAGCAGTCAAGTTCTTCAGGTCGATTGTTTGCCGTTTCAGAGTCCCTAACAGGATCATCAGCGACAATGGCACACAATTCACGAGCCACACCTTCATGCAGTACGTCCAAGATCTTGGCAACAAGATCTGCTTCGCTTCTGTTGCTCACCCGAGAAGCAACGGTCAAGCGGAGAGGGCAAACGCTGAAGTGCTGTGCGGTCTCAAGACCAGAACTTTCGACAGGCTGCACAAGTGCGGAACAAATTGGATCGAGGAGCTGCCAGTGGTTCTTTGGTCGATCAGGACGACGCCAAATCGAGCCACTGGCCAGACACCTTTTGCTCTAGTCTATGGAGCAGAGGCAGTTCTCCCCACGGAACTCGTATACGAATCGCCTCGAGTGCTCGCTTATGATGAGCTTGAGCAAGAGCAGCTGCGGCAAGATGACGCGCTGCTCCTTGAGGAAGATCGTCTTCAGGCTGCTGTATGAGCTGCTCAATATCAGCAAGCTTTGCGCCGCTACCATAGCCGCAAAGTCAATGCCAGAAGTCTCGAGAAAGGCGACCTTGTTCTTCAGCGCGTTCAAACCACCAAGAATTCCAACAAGTTGACGCCGAAGTGGGAAGGCCCTTATCGGGTGAAGCGAGTCACTAGGCCTGGCGCTGTCCGCCTTGAGACCGAAGATGGCTTTCCGGTGAGCAACTCCTGGAACATTGAGCATCTTCATAAGTTTTACCCATAAGGCGCGGTTGCCGGAACCTGTTCCGGCAACCACCTTTTGTACAAGCCTTGCCGCTGTTGCATGTAACCCTTTGTACAAAGCCGGGCACAGATCCCGTGCATAAATAAAGATCATATGCTCCGCACATCTTGTCAAATTTCATGCCTTTTTCTTTTTTTGCACGTATAATCTGACACTTTGTGCAGCACTTGCCCCCGGTAAGTAATAACGAGCCTTACGGCTCCATATCTTTATTTTCTCTTCTTTCTTTTTCTCAAAAAGAAGGTTCCTTCGCCCACAAGTTCACGGGGGGGGGGGGGGGGGAAGGAGAAGATAAATGGTGTGGACCAGGCGTCGTTCAAAGAAGTATAGCCTTGCCGGGACGCAGACGACAGAAAAGCTAAGTTGCCAAAGTTTGAGCACAATCAGTTTTAAAATTTCTTAAGTTATCTTCCTTGAACGACCGTGCTTTGTATGGAAAACCTGTGCGCGGAGGAACCAACTCGTAGCTGGTTGCGCCCTTACTTTGTTTCGAGTCCGCTCAACAACTTAAGTGTGCTGCGACTAGTTGCGAGAAGGTTTCTTGCCGGAGGCAGCACCGCCAGCAGGCTGCTGATGTTCTGCACTCAGCGCTCGCGGCAAGGGTGCCTACGCCGGCAAGTTCCCTAAAAGCGTAGGGTAAAACATACAAAGGAAGGAATCAAGTAATGGAAATAACATAGCAAATACTGCCCAAGATAAAGTTATATTACAAAAATGACTTGCCGCGCTCTAATAGATTGTTCCTGTGACGTATCTGACAGCAGCAAGAAAAAGGAGAAAACACGCGGCCTAATCTACGTGGTCGCCATCAACCCTCCTGACTTCATTCACCTTGTCCACAATGGGTGCGACAAGGGCCTTGAGTTCTTCAAGATCAGCACCCGCCGGCAGCTTCTTGAGGACGTTGGTGAGGTTGAGGCCCGGATTGCGGAAGAGCACCTTCACCAACACCTTCTCCAGGACTCTGGCGTAGATTGCGCGCGACTCGTCAGCCAGCTGCCTTGGGATCCTTTCCCAGAGTTGCTGGAGAGCCGTCGCCACGCCCTTGAAGAACAGAGTGAGCTTGGCACTGGGCTGGAGGTTCTCGTCGGAGGAGTACCCGAAGCCCGCCAAGTCTAGTTGCGCCAGCTCCTCATCGATGACTGCAGCAATGTTGACGAGGCCCTCTGTCCAGAGCTCCACCGTAGCCCTGAAGGTGTTTTGAGTCTCGGCAGCCCTCGTTAGCAGCTCCTCATTGGCCTTGATCTCTCCCTTCAAGTCCTCCTCTCGCTTCTTGGCGCCGTCCAGCGTCTCAGTCAGTGTGGCCAGCTTCATCTCCAGATCAGCATTTGAGTCTTTGGCGGCATTCAGTTCCTTGCCCTTGTCGGCGAGTTGGACTTGCAGATCACCATGAGCGAGGGCGTCCTTCTCACGCTCGCGCTGGAGCGCGGCAAGCTCCTCATCCTTCCCTTTCAGATCAGCCTCCAGCTGCGTCATCTTCACCTCCAGTTCCTTCTTGGCGGCCTCGGCAGCCGCGGCAGCGTCCTTCGCTTCCTTGAGTGCCCCGCCAAGTGATTGCTCGTGCGCGGCAAGCTCCTCCTCATAGCTGTCCAAGTTGACCTTCCGCTGCGTCAGCTCGCCTTCCCGTGTGGACAGCCCCTCGGCGGCAAGCCGCTGTTGCTCTTCGGCTTCTGCCTTCTCGAGGATGAAGGCCTTCCGCGCCTCGACAAGCTGCGCCCTCTCCTACGCAATGGACCGGAGGGCCTCTTGGTTGCGGCTCTAGAGCTCCTCCGCGTGCTTCTCTATGTCCACTCCCGCCTGCACGACAAGTGCTTCCCGGGACTCCAGCTTCGCTTGTTGGGCGCGGTAGAGCGACACCAACTTCCGGAGCAGCTGCTCCTCCTCAGACTCGCCGCTGCTGCTGCTTGGCGCGTCAACCACTGTCAGCCTAGCAGAGGCGAGCACTTCCCCGTCAAATGCCTCTCCTTCAACCGGCACCCTGGAGCTCGACGCCCAGGGAAGCTTGATGAAGACACCCTCGCCGGCCTTCAAGTAGGCGCCGGGCTGGGGCTCTTTGGAGCCCGGTGCTGCATCAGCGACGGAGGGGTCGGCGGTCGGTGTAGCGCCTTGCGCTCCTACGCCCTTGGGGTCGTCAGTGCGATCGCCGGACCCCTCGCCAGCTCCTCCGCCAGCAGCCTTGGCGGCCTCTTCGCCGGCGGGATCGTCAGCGCCGGCCTCTTCCTCGGTGGCGGCGGCATCATCAGTGTTGCCGCGTGCATCCTCCTCACCAGTGGCCTCGGTCTCCATCGGATCTGTGGAAGGAGGATCTGAAGACAGGAAGAGGAAGAAAGAGTCAAGCAAATATCTAAAAAGAAGATCAGAAGAAGAAGAACCCAAGGGAAAATTTCCGACAAGGAGGGTTACCAGTGCTGGGCTCTGTAGTCATGGGCTCCACCACCGAAGGTTCGCTGGTCCCATCCCTTGCCGGAGAACTACCCCTTGCCGAGGACCTCTCCCTTGCCGGAGAGCGCTCCCTTGTCGGGGAATTATCCCTTGGCGGCGTAGTTGAAGCAGATAGCACCTCAGGAGCGGCTTCTGGTTGTTCCTGATGGGCCTGTTCTGCTCCTACACAAGCAAAACAACAATCAAGATATCAACAAAGGAAAGAGCACCCATGCGCGCCCCACAACAGGAAGAGAACAAATACTCACGCTGGGGGCTGCTTCGTGGAGAGATTGTCGGGTCCAACAAGGTGGTCTCGGACGCGCCCTCTGTTGTCACAGTGTGATCGTCCTCGATGACAACCACGGGGACCTTGGCCCTCTTCGCCGCCCTCTCGGCCAGAGTCCTGAAAAGGAACAAGGTTCAGAGGGAAGCATATCAGATACAAGACAAAAAACAGCAAGAATCGGAGAAATATAAGTACAACAAGAAGAAAGTCTTACTCCTCCTCCTCTTCTTCCTCCTCGTCGGAGCTCAGCGCGGAGAGGTCGAAGTCCGGTACTCTTTCAGCGCGACGAGGCGGAGGAGTAGGCTCCCTTGGACGCTTGGCGGGAGCTGCGGCAGGATCAGATGCGCCGGCTCGAGAAGACCCCGCTCCAGTTGCCGGCACGGCATGAGATGCTCCCGCGACAACGGTACTTGTCGCGGTGGAGCGTGTCCCGCGGCGCGACGGCTGTTGGCCTGCCTGCCGCCCTGCTGTGTCTCCGGTCCTGCGGAGGCGCCTTCTTGGTTGAGCTGGGGGCTGCGCTGGGGGCTCCGCCTGCGGCAAGCTGCTCGAAGACGGCTGGCCGCTTGCGCCCTCGGCGGGCTCGCTCGTTTCGGCTTCAGGCTCTCCCTCGCCGACGACTTCCCCGACAAGCTCTTCTCGATCGGCAAGGCTTGCCGCCTCGGCCGCCTCTGCCTCCTCCACAGTGAACCCAAATTCACCCGCGACGGCAGCTGCCGCCGCCTCTTCCGCCCTGGTGGCGATGCGCCGCATCTCATCGTCGGTGGTGTCACGGGTGAGGAGCCTCTGCTCTTCGGCACGGACCGCTACCTCCACCAGGTCGTCGAAGAATTGCTGCACGACGACGTCGGCGGGCTCTTGCCAAGTTGGAATGATCCCGTGCGAGTCGCACTCTGGCATCATTGCGTGGATGCGATCGAGTTGGGAGTTGTTGCACAATGGGACGACGCCCTGCGGCAGCCTGAACCACTCGGGATGGTTGGGGTCATGCTTGAACAGTTCCTTGAGCGTCCTATCCAACTCCAAAACAGTGAAGTTAAAATTGAGGCCTGGGCGCAGCCTCATGATATCCGCCGGACCCCCGAATAGCCAGGCGGGTCTGCCCCTCTCCTGCAGAGGGGCGACGCGGCGGCAAAGAAAGTCTGCGCCAACAGCCCCTACAGTGAGCCCGGCAAGCCTGAGCCGCAAGATCCTGGTGGTGGCGATCTTCAGCTTAGCATCGTCCGCCGCCATGGCGCTCTAGTCGCCGCCGCGCACCACTCGGGCTTGGCGCAGGTTGGTGAATGGCTGCGGATCCTTATCAACAATCCAACACCATTCAGCCCTCCACTCATCCCATTTGCTGTGGAGCTCCCCCTCCAGATAGACCTCCTTCATACCGGCTCTCGAGATCCAGGCGATCCCGCCAGACAAGGGCTCTCCTTTCTCGACCCGGGGCATGAAATAGTGGCGGAAAAGGGCTACGTTTGGGTGGATCCCAACAAAGTTCTCGCAGAGATGTGCGAAAACCGCCATGGTCAGAACGGCGTTGGGGGTGAAATCGAGGAGATGGAGCCCGTATGTGTTCATGACGTCGCAGAAGAAATCGGAAAAAGGCGGGTAGAGCCCGCAATAGAAGAACAATGGGAAGAAGGGGTATCCTTTTGGACACCGTTTCGAGGTAGAAGCTTCGGCGGAGAGTACCTGCGTACGCGGATGCGCCCGCGTCTCCGTCGACCAGAAGAGATAAAACCACTCCCGCAGCTCCTTCGCGGAGAGCTCGGGGGGAAAAAGTGCTCGCTCCTTGCGCAGTGCCTCAAGCCGCAGCGCCTCGGCCAACTTCGCGCCCTTCCCGGTCTTCGGAGCCATGGCGGAGGCGGTGGAGGAGAGCGGGGGCGTTGGCAGCGACGGCGGCGACGGGCGGCGGAGTGCTGCTCTCTTTCGGCTTGGAAAGTGGAGGGGAGTGGCGGAAATTTCTGAGGAAGGAACCGCAAGTGGCGAAGGTGGGGGAACGGCCCCTGTTTCCTCTGCTTATAAAGAGGAGAAGTGAACGTTACGCCTTTTTCGATTAAAGAATCACCCACGATCTCTCCCACGACGCCGCGTTCGACGCGTGCCGTTACGGGAGGGCGCGGTGGATACGGAGTTAGATTTGGTGTGGACCCAGGCCGTCTGTGCCCGTGCCCTGTTTTGGGCCTGGCCCAACAGCGCTCGGCACCGTGTGTGGCCCAGGCCCGGGGGCTCCTGTCGGTGTACTAAAGTAGGGGTACCTTAGTATCCCGAACTTGTGCATGGGCAGTCGCAGCGCCCCGCGGCAAGGCTTGCCGGGTGCCCGCCAAGATCCTCCGTAGTTCCTATTAGTGCCATTCAAGAACAAAGTGTTTTATCTAAGAAGACAAGGCCCTGGCAAGAGGAGCTTGCCGGGAAGGACAAGGCCCCGGCAAGAGGAGCTTGCCGGGAAGGACAAGGCATTCCAAGAAACTTGCCGCGATGCGCCGCGCGTCCCGGCAAGACCCGGCGAGCGACGAGCTTCCGGGCGCGACAAGACAACGACCGCGGCAAGGCGCTTGCCGCGGCGAAGCCACCACTCTGAGCCCACGCTCCAGCGCATCCGTCAACGTGTCGCTGCAGGACCATTCCAGGCGCACGTGGCAGGAAGCTATGCAGCCAAGCGGTGCGAGGTGGCGAGTGGAGATGACAAAAAGGCCATCGTGGCGAACGGTGGCGCCCCTAACGGTCGCTTTTCTGCACTGTTGGGCAACACGGATGGGCATTGAATGCTCTTGTCCCCTGCCGTCAGAGTTAGGTAGGGTGCACTGTAGATAGCAGTTGTACCAACCACCCTTTTTTTACATTTGTACCCTTGCCTGTGTTGCCACCTGTCGGTGACCCCTTTAGCCTATAAAAGGAGGCCCACGCGCAACGTAGAGGGGGTTCGACTCACTCGGAACTACAGAACACTCACGCTCTCGAGCAAGAACACAATATAATCACAAAGCAGCAGTAGGAGCTTTATCTCTCCGGAGAGCTCCGAAGCTGGGTAAAATCCTTCGCGTGCCTCGCCTCGATCTGCTCTTCGTGCGCCCTCCGCTCCCTGTCGGACCGAGAAGGGGCCCTGCCCCATAGGTGTTCGTTTCCCACGACAGGTTCCAAACGATTATCCGAAGCGTTGCGAAGCCGATACGCTCCTCAAGTGAGAACTTCATCTATGATGAAGGGACCCTCCCATTTGGGCTTGAGCTTGTCCTTTTTCTTCTCTGGAAGGCGTAGGACGAGTTCACCACCATTATAAGTCTTTGCTCGTACTTCCCTGCTTTGATATCGCCGAGCTTGATGTTGGTAAAATGCGGAACGGGCCTTCACGACGTGACGCTCCTCCTCCAAGTTGTCCAAATTGTCCTGCCGGTCGATCTCGGCCTCTCTCTCTTCATACATGCGCACTTGAGGTGAGTCATGAACAATGTCACAAGGCAATACTGCCTCGGCGTCGTACACCATGAAAAAGGTGATGTGGAGCATCCTACGATCATCCCCATGTCCACTTCGACCACTCCCCATGACCCAAGGATACATAAGAAGAGACCTGGACTATACGCCATTGGACACAAGGTCAACTCGCTCCTCTCCGAACCTTCTCCTTCCACATGTGAGATGTGGCTACTACCTCAAACATGTGTGCTATGCATGATCAGGAACCAAGAGGAAGACCATGGAACAACTAGGAGCATTGGTCAAGACGACGAGGACACCAAGCGCGAGGAACAAGAAGAGGAACTACCAAAGAAGCTCCAGCGAGCGAACATCCGGACGACACCAGACGACCGGCCTCTCACATCGAGTGGACGTCTGGCCCAGGGAAGACGACCGACGCCTGAAGACCAGCCTACGCAAGCTACAAACCTCCCAGCAAGCAGACGTCCGACCCGCACAGGACGTCCGGAAATATTAATGGAAGTCCGGGACTTCCGGACATCCGGTGTCCCGATCAGAAAACACTTTCAGGGGACGTCCGGTGCTAGCGGACGACCGGTCCCCTTGGAACCACCCGACGTCCGGTGTCCAGCGGACGTCCGGCCCCTGGCAGTGTCTAGTTTCGGTCTAAAGCCCATGTACCCCTTCACTTCGGCCCCCCTTTTGTACTACGACTATAAATAGACCTCTCCCTCCTCCTAGCTAGGATCAGCGTTGTGATAGCTCATTTGTGAGATAGAGCCTCGCTCATCCATCCGGATCTGCTCCTCTGAGAGAGACCGTTCCTCTATGGAGAAGATCCACTTGAATTCAAGACCCCTAATGGGAAGAACTCAAGACCTCCTCTCAAAGAAGAACCGGTTACCCTATGTATCGTCCCTTGTTCGATTCGGATCGTGTATCTCATTGTGTTTCTAGAATCTAGCACTTGTGTGATTGATCTTGTTGGTTGAGTGATTTCTCTTGTGTTCCCCTAGTTTTCCCCTCGTTTTCCCCTCATGTTCTTCGTATTCTTCGTAGGATTCCCCCCAAACGTGAAAGATCGGGCATCTAGGGTTCTACCCTACATCATCTTGGTATCATGAGCCACGTTGATCATGATTTTGGAGCCCCTACCCTTTGTTTTCTAGCTTGATTTTGTTGTCTTTTTCCTCAAATTCGAAAACCCCACCAAAAATAGCCCAAATTTTTTTGTGGTTTGTTGGTTTGATGATGTTTTGTTGATTTTGATCGTAGATTTGCTTGGTTTCAAGATGATCTAGCATCTTCCCAAGTTTCCCCATCTACCATCCGTCAAATCCCGCGAATTTTGACCCTGAAATCCACTTTTTCCGCCCAAAATCGCGTCCCGATCTCAATCCCGAGTTACCCCAGACTCAACGGAAGTCCGGACATTTACGGACGTCCAGAGCCTCTCGAAGCGTCGGACATCCGGACACTACCGGACGTCTGGCATCCCATTACAGAATAGATTTTACGGATATCCGAGCACACCGGACGTCCGGCCACTGGACATCCGTCCATTTCCGGACATCCGCAACCTATAGATTCCCACTTCGGCTGATTTTTGTTTTGTCCATAACTAATTCATCCGAACTCCGATTTTGACGTTCTTTAGCTCGTTTTGGAGCTATTGACATCCCCATCCCACAAAAATGCCACCAACATCATTTGACTCCTCAGATTTTTCGAACTTTGGCATCTTTGCCTAGGGCCTTCACCATATCATCCGCATAACCACCTTAGCCTTCCGCAACCTAACGCATTTTGTTCACCATAGCATTAGTGGTTGCTTGAGTAGTGATTTGAGTATCCTAAGGTGTTTCAGATACTTAGGGACGGTTGCTTCTTCATCAACCACCACCACCACTTTCGCATAACCTTGCTCACCATACACTTCCACCACCCAAACTTAACCCAATTTTGTTTGAGCTTGTTTCAGTTGTGGCTTGTGTCTCCTAAGGTGTTTTGGCTACTTAGGGATGACAACTTCAACTCCAACACGTGTATAGCCCATCATTTCCACTTCCGGATTGCCGAGTGCAAACCACTATCGCATTTCCGCTACCATCTTTTGACATTTGCCTTTGGCATTTTGAGTTTGCGGTTTTTCCGCTTCCTAGTGTGTTTCTGCTAACTAGGAACGGGTCGACTTCGGCAACACCGCCTATCATCATCGCCAAGAACGGTAACCTCGACGACATCATTGTACATTCCCTTTGCAAATTGCATTGATAACCCCTAGCCCATTTTGCATTACTTGCCTATCGAGACAAGCCATTTGAATATTTCCGGCAACGTGACTTGTGCACATTAGTGATCATACTTCCCATAGCATACATACCATATAATCATGGTGCATATCTTAGTATCATATCTTGTGTCACAAGTTTGTTCCCGCATATACACAATTGCTATCTTGGTTTGCGCATTGTGCAAAAGTGGCCATACAAAAAAATGAAATAAAGCTTTTAAGAAAAAGAAAGAGAGCAAAGAAGCTTGTAAGCAAGTGCCATAGCATCACACCACATTGCATATAAGATTGTCATACTCGATCATCTTGGATCATATCACCGGAATACCATACATATAGCATACTTGGGATAGAAGTTGTTGCATTTTTGCTTAGTAGCTTGTGCACAAATTCTATATCTGCCTATTGTGCAATCGTGCTAGCGCCTCTCTAGTGTTGTGCAACAAGAGCATTTTCTAGGATTCCACCTTTTGGCTCATTCCTTGCTTGCACGACCTCACTTATCTATTTGCGTGTCTGTTTCCGTGTACCATATATTGCTACTGGTCTACTTGTTTCACCTGCGAATTTGTGAATCACTTTCAACATTATTGACTCTTGCTAACATTTTGCATCAAATTTTTGTGCCACTATCCTCACCGAGCTCCACCATAAGCCTTACTTGTGTAAGTGTGAGAAATTGATGAGATCGGTACCAATTGTGCTATTTCCTTGTTACATCATTGAGTGAACATTGTGCCATTTTCAACATCGGTCGAGGTACATTTGGTATAGTTCCCTCCTTTCTTGCACTCATATTTTCTCGAGTCTTGTGATGGATAGGCAAGGAATTTCATCTCCGGTCTTCTACAACAATGATGGCGCGAACAACTACATCACCAAAGCGTCCATCTTTGATCTACAACAAAAAATGGAGAGCACACAATCAAGATTGCGAGAGCGCATCGGAAACATCTCCATCAACATTCGTCACTCTGAAGCATGGAAAGGGACTACATCGACAAGAAGCTTTCCGCATAAAAAGAGGAGCAAGATGCAAGGATGTAGGAGATTCGGGCTTGATCAAGTCTTCTTCCCATTCTTCATCTTCAAGGCGGCGACGTTCAAGCCACAAGTCTTTGGAGCGCGAAAACAATGCAAGTGCAATTCGTCCTCGTCCACATCTCCATGGCGACCACCATCACGTTCGTGATCAACATCGTCATGAAGGGCAAGTCACCTCCAAGCATCTTGTGCACGACGACGACAAACGCCATCGCGCTCAAGCACAACAACGACACCATCATCATGAAGATGCTCACCAAGCGCAAATGTACAAGTCCCATCCAGCCGTACTTCACGCCAAGTCCAAGCTTCATGAGCAAAAGAGAAGACCGCGAGACGAGCACCACCAAGACGGAGGTACGGCTACCACCACCACTTCGGCATCTTTGCCAAGTGCTATCAAGGCATCTTCCCCTTTGGACGTATGGCATATTTTCCTACTTCCCATGAGTTCGCCTACATCGACATCTTCAACAATAAGGCGACCACCTACAAGTGACGGCAAAACTTCCATCTTCGAGAGCCCCTCAAGGAAGATGACCGAGCATGGGAAATTCCCTTCGGCCATGGAAACGAGCTACGAGGTGCCACATCATATGGGCCTCCCACACCAAGACGGTGACAAGAAGGTTGAGTGTGGGACTATCCCTTCAACCACGGCGGCGATAAGAGTTGAACATGGAGACATTTGCACCTACATCTCTCCGACACCCACCTATGTCGAGATGCCCCATTTGTCATGTGAGGATAGCCACCACCCCATGAGTGAGATGAGTGACTCCACCAACCATACGAGTGAGAGCATCCTTCAGGGAGTGAGTGAGCCACATCATTTAGTGAGTGAGGTAGTTGACACGGCATGTGAGGCCACTATGATCTCTAACGACTTAACCTCTACTCCTAGTGTGTCCTATTCTTTGGTGCTAGGTCTCCTACATGACAACATGTCTATCCTCGATGACTCCATACCTCAAAAGGAGACAACGATGGCCATGGTGGACGATGATGCACCCCCCACATGGTTCCATCAAGATGAAGATGACAACGAATGGATCTTCGACACCTCACCTACAACACATGAGTTATGCCCTAAAGGTAATATAGGTGATGGTGCTTCTCTTGTCCCACTAGTGGACTCTCTTGACATCGACTGCTCCCATGATGCTGATCACCCTATAGATTCATCACATACTATGTCTTGTTTCAATATGCCACCCATTTATGATGAATATAATGATCAGCATGTTGAGTTGCTTAGTTGTGATGCTATGCTCCATAGGATATCATGTGAAAATTCTATTGGTCACGTCATGTTTGACGATCCATTGCACTTGTCACTACTAGGAAAAGGCCTGCTAGTGGCACACCTGTTTTGGCCATTAATGGCGCACTACAGGTGCACCACTAGCACCGCGCCACTAGTAATTAATACTAATGGTGCACCCCTGGTGCGCCATTAGTATACCAGATACTAATGGTGCACCAGGGAGTGCGCCATTAGTATATCACATGGTGCGCCATTAGTATGCCTCCCAAGGGGCCATATTTACCTTGTGCTCTGGCTTACTAATGGCGCACATGTAAATGATGCGCCACTAGTGTTCTTATTGTAGTGCGCCACTAAAGTGCAGAGTGGTGCGCCACTAGTATGAATATTAGAGATTATTTTTTTCTTTTCTAATATTTGCACAGGTTACAAAACAAATTACTGCACAGAATATAGACAGCACAACATATAAACAGCAGAAATATCGAATACAATAGAAGATTAGTCTCCGAATACAATTCATCCTATTAGTCTCCGAATTTAAAATACCGAACAAAGTTAGAACATTACAAGTCTTAAGACCGCGAGTAGCGAGTTTGTCTTCACATTACAAGTCGATATCGATCATCTAAACTACCATCACATAGAAAAGAGTTGCGGTCATCACGATGAGCATCATCGCGATGAAACTGGTCTTCATCCGGTTCCTCCAACACTCCCTCCTCTCTCCCGCTAGATAGTGCGTGTATCTAACTTCCGCCTCCGCCCTAGTGGTGTACCCTTTGTAACTTCTACCGCTGAAACGGTGAACCTGTCTCCGACACTCCTCCCAGTCGTCATAGACTCCGGGAACCTTACCCTTGTACATGACATACGACGGCATCTCTATGCACTACCAAACAAAACATTAGTAGCAATTCACAGACAATACATAAGCAATATATAAGTATGCAAAAAAAGGATCGGAAGAGAAAAGCAACACATTAATAGCACGATTCATGGTCCTACTAATAAATAGCATCGATTACATATAAGTTGAATGACTGTCCAAACCAAAGAGACATACAAGTTCATTAAAGTTTAATATTACAACATGAGCCAATCGACATTTCAGAACTACATAGCATCACTACTTTTGACTCAACTCAGGGACCGGAGCGTGGATGAAGCCACCGTCTTTCGTGATGGTCATGAAATCGCGGGCGTTGTCAGCCTGCATTTGTAGCATTGTTCCTATCTCACTGTTGGACGGTTGATATCTGAGGTAGAACTGCCCCGAGGTATGAAGGACATCTTGATGGATGATTTCCGCAAACTCTGACTAGATGCGATAGAATTCTTGTCTGATGTCCGCGTCCTGGATTGCCGACAAGCGTGTGGCCCAATCTTTGAGATTACTTGGTAGCAGAAGGTAATTATGGTCCTGTACGATCGCCCGCATGTGATGGAGGGCGTAGTAGGCATCCTTCTGACTGCCAGGCGGCTGCTTGACGCAGGGGAACGTCGTATTGTGGGTGAACACATGCTTGCCGTACCTATGAATTGTCCTGCTGAAGGTGCCTCCAGATCTGGCGTAGCCGGGGAGAACATCATCAAGAACTTTCTTGATATTTGTGTAGTCTTTCTTCGACTGACGGTCCGAGTCGAAATACGTGGCCATGGAATATTTCGGGCTTAAGAGGATGAGTGTGCAATGTGTGTCACTGCACAAAACAAGGAATGTTAGGAAAAAAAGAACGATCGAAATCTAAGAAATCATGTGTTACGGGGCGGTGAGGGGATGACTTACTCGGGAAAGTAAGGCACGAGGAATTTATTCTTATCTGGGTTTGCCAGAATGACGCCTTCGAGGTGTGAACTCATGACTTGTCGGTCCCCATAGCTGCCCAAGATCTTGGCACGCATGTAGAAGGGGTCGACTATCACGATGTCCAGGGTCTTGTCTCTAATGATCCGCATCTCCATACTCAGCGAAAATAGCCGAACGAAGGTGTAGTGTAGCGGATGAAGGTTAAACATAGAGAAGATGTCATCAAACCGCAGGACGATCGTACCCCCGATGGCGCTATCCACAAAGCCCTTTCCCTCTGGCACCTTGGCCACAAAAACCAGGTATGCCACATCATTCTCAGAGAGACGCCACTTCTCCAAAGAAAGAACACTGTCATGCAGACTCCGCATAGCACCGGTTGTAGCATTGAGCAGATTAGTTGGTAGCATCGGCCTACCCGCCACATGCACCCTCCTCGAGATATCCTTAGGTGAAGGTGGCCCGTCCTGAGCACCGATCATACTCGATGCCGGCTGGCTCGCACCGCCCTTGTTATTCTTTCTTTTCCGTCCCTTCTTCTTTTGTTGTAATAGGATCGAGTTCTGCTCAGAGACCGCCTTCTTGAGTGTGTTGGGGCTGATAATATTTCGCACCTCGGCTATCTGAGGCTCGGTGAGGGCGGCAGCTGGACGTGTCTCCTGAGAACTAAACGCCAGACGACGCCTGTTGCAATTGGGTTTCTCCGTGATACCAGCTAGATCGCGGTCGTCTTTTACAGGGTTGGGTTCTTGAGAAGGAGGCCTCAAGAATTCGTCACCGTACCCTTGTTCGGTAAAGTACTTATCGATGTTGGCAAATGTACCGTCGTCGCCATCGTCGTCCGGATCCTGTGCCATATGCATGTCCGGATCCTATAGCATATGCATGTCCGGATCCTGTGCCATATGCATGTCCGGCATGTCTGGTAGCATTGCGGCGGTCTTGGCATGGCTTGGCGCTGGCACGACTGGTGGTGTTGTCTGTGGGGTGGTGTCCCCTGCCCCAAACGAATCTGGCTCTTCGACCAAAGCAGGGGCCAGCTTACGCAGGCGCTGAGGGTCATCATATCATATTCGTTGGCCCCAGCGGGCCGAAATGGAGGTAACAAGTCGTCGCAGCCTGGCAGCACCCGAACCAGTTCAACCCTATACATGGTGGGTGGCATCGAATTACTGTGGAACATGGGGTTGCCCGGTTGAACAATCATGCCCTTGGTGACATCGATCAACTCACCGCCCATGAAGTGCAGGAGAGTGCATGGAACGTCGGCGCCGGTGCCCTGCAAAAATATGTAGGGCGTTAGGGATGCCCAGTCAAAGGCAAGGAGATGAAGTCATCGGCCGAGAGGCTTAGTTACCGTGATGGCGTCGAGGTCGGCTAATGTCGAGGCACCGCCAACGGTGGGCGTGCAAATGACGGAGGGGCCGCTTGCTGCCGAGGTGCCGGCCGGCGTATTCTTCGTACACCCGGGTGCATTAAGCTCCAATGCCCGCGCCGGCGCCGGAGACACCAATGGCGTCGCCTGCGCATTGTGCCAATTGCTGGCGGTGAAGCTGGGAACCGGGGCGGCCCTTGTTGGCCGCCCGCAGTCCACGCCTGCAGCCCCTCAATCAAGTTAGGCACAATGGCGGTGAGCGTCGTTCCCAGTTGCTGTTGCACTTGCTCCTGAACCATCTCCGGAATCCACGCCATTTGTGCCTTGAGTTCTTGAACCTCACGCGACTGGCTTTCCGAGCTGGTCTTTCTCTCCTTTCGCCCACCAGCGTTATAGTATGACGACCATTTCGTGGACAAGCATTTGCCGGCCACACGACCAGCTGACGACGGCTTACTGAACTTATCCTTGTTTTTCATTACGTTCAATGCCCTATTTAAAGTGCTATCCCAAGGGGAGCTCTGAGATGACCCCGCGCTACAGCTTTCAGTATCCTGCAGAAGGAATGTGAACCATTTAGAAATTTGGCTTCATTAATTAGAACGCAACCATATGGAGCTAATTACGCAGGGTGTATTCCTTACCTGAACACGCTCAAGTGCCTTGGTCTTCGCATCCATGGTAAGCTCCTTTGTTACCGGGTCCACCTTGTACCGGGCCCTGACATAGTTCCTGGTCTTCTTGTCACGGTATTTCTCGAAGCGGGGCGGTAGGCCTTGCTCGGCACGCTCCGCGTCCTCCTTGTCCCATATAGGTTCCGCCACTCTGTAACCGCTGGGACCGAGTTGGTGGACCCCTAAGTTCAAGTCCCGCATATCTTTCCCCCACTGACTTGATTCCACGGTTGCGCTGCTCTCGCACTTGATCTTGAACTCCTTGTAGTCATTTTCATTGACCGAAGGATTTTTCACCTTGATCTTCTCATAACTATCACCTTTGCCAATCATTCTCCTCACCGCGCCTCTCCAAGTAGCCAGGGTTGTGCTCATCTTCGTGAGGGCGGCACTATTCACTTTATTCCCTGAGAGGCATGTGTTTGTGACGTCACCGGGGAACTTGTATCATTCGTGCAGCTTCATGAAGAGGAGGTTGCGCAAATTCCCTCGGTCAGGATGCCTTAGGTTCTCGGTGTTGATCGAGACGGTGCTCCGGAGAATGCACCCGAGCTAAACCGCGTACCCCTTGACTAATTCTTTGGGCATAGTTGGATGCCCCTCGGAGGACACTTCAGTAAATTCCTCCTTGACGGTGTCGAGCACGTTCGGGCGCTAGTCCTTCCGTTGCCTCTTCGGTTAGCTGCCATCTGTGCATGCGCTGCCATCATCAGCGGTGGCATCCTCGGCGGCACCATCAGTGGTGTCATCCCCGACGCCACTAGGGGTTGTGTAGTCAGGATTGGTGTCTTCCGCGGCGTCCTCATAGCGGTTAGGTTCTTCCTCCATCTCCTGGGATAGCTCCCAGAATTGCTTGCCCGAACCGCCGGCCTCATCGTTGTGGGCCATGTTTTCTCTAAATAGGAAAAAAGTTTGGTCAAAAAGTTGGTTATTGTCAAGGAGCAAGATCTCTAAGTTGACCAAATAACCTAATTCTCGAGGAATTCGCTGTTAGTGTGTTGTTGCTAAGGTCCAAGTCCCTTCCTAACCCTCTTCTTCTTGTCTCCTCTCACTATCTCTCTCACACACATGGCAAGCAAGGGTGTGTGAGTGTGTGAAAAAATACTAAACTAATCCAAGGGCTGAAAATTGATCATCTATTTTAGATTGCAGTTTTCTTTCTTGGGGCTTTGGTGTGCGATACAAAACTAAATTTTGGAAATCTACCGAATGAACAAGCTAAGGGCTAAGCTTTCATCATTTAGGTTTTTATCGACACCGAGGCACCCTAAAAGCCAAGGTTTTATTATTTAGGGTTTGACTCTTGGCTAACCAACCTCACTTCCTCCTCCTCCTCCTCCTCTTCTTCTTCGTTGTCTTCCTCTGATTAAATGGATTTCCAGGATGTAGGTGGATTCATGTGTATATATGTGTATATATACACCTACACTAACTACTAGCCAGCCAGTGTGTTTAGACTAGATCGGGGGGTATTGTCTTCTGTTGTGTCATTTTCATAGTTTCTTTCTGATCACAGTGGATGATGAGCTTGATTGGTGTGTCGATGACTTGCTCAGATGATTAAGAGTTAACTAACATTAAGAATAAAGGGGCAGTTGATCCTACTTAATTAAGTACTAAGATACCTTGGCCCATGCATTAGTCGAAAGTACCCCATATGTCCTATTTTTAGCAAAGTCATGCTAAAATTCGGGGAAAATTTCAGCATGACCTTTGCTGAAAATAGGACATATGGAGTACCCGAATTTGCCGGAACGGAAGTTAATCGACATTCCGGCAAACTCAAGGGCCTCTCGGGGTACTTGAAAAATCAGTATCCAATGAAGGAGTTCCGCCGCACACTGCTGCCAAAATCATTATCGGCATGTTGCTACTGTGTTTCTCAAAAACCATCAATATCCAACTACATTCTCAAAGACCACAAGCCCAAGCCAGGGGCATCAGTCCTACAGAATTGAACCACAAGCCCAAGCCAGGGGCATCAGTGCTACATCAATATCCAACTACATTCTCAAAGACCATAAACATCAAGCATGGGCTAGGACAATGACAGCACTGAACGACAAGCCCAAGCCTGTCCTTAACTAGGACCAGGTCCATTAAATCCTAAAAGACCAAGAAATGGAATCAGCTACTATTGTAGAATCCACAATCCAGTGTCACTGAGTGAGTCATGGGAAATGCCAAGTCTCATAAATATCAACTAGTACCATCGAGATCG
Source organism: Triticum timopheevii (assembly GCA_963921465.1). Taxonomy (NCBI): domain Eukaryota; kingdom Viridiplantae; phylum Streptophyta; class Magnoliopsida; order Poales; family Poaceae; genus Triticum; species Triticum timopheevii. The sequence continues at coordinate 334,482,851 of OY997274.1, read as the reverse complement.
ATTTTAATAAAAGTAATATAGTAAAATAAATAGTTAAGTCCCATAGGTGAGAAAGAAACTTTGGTCTTCTAGTTACAGTCCTACAGAACAAAGCTAACATAATCCTAGATGCCGCAAATCATGTCCAGAAGATCAAAATCTAAAACCACACACTTATGAAAAGTATTCTACATCGACACCTGCTCTTCAACCATGGATGGCACACAACGAAAATTACGTATCATGATCATCATCACAGAATATACATTCTAATCTAGATATGCATATTAGATTGTCCTGATGCAATTTTGTTCTGAAGAATCTTCACTTTCAACTGATAAGCAAGACTTGTCACAACTAATTATGGCCCTAAAATTGCCGGTATGAATTTTCTTAGTTCTGCTACTTCCTCTTTTTTCTTTTTCTTTCATCATGGCATGCTATTGTCAGGATGCATCGAAGTCACTTTTTATGCTTAGAACATGTTCCGCTAATGTACAGCAGGTTACACAAACCGTACAGACTTGTTATTATCTGCATGCATAAATAAAAACAAAAAAAAATCCCTAAACTGGATCTTGCCTTGTACCTGAATGAAACTTATATAAAAAATGTCTAAATTAACTACCAGTTTGTGCCCACAACTACATCTGGCAAATATTTTTAAATGCAGTTATGTCAAGAACACAACTATTCCAAAGACTGAAACTAAACATTCAGAGAACTTTAAGTGGAACATGCACTTGGCTTTAGGGTTTTTATTAATGGAAGGGAGCGCATAGGGTAAAGCACGCCTCTGGCGGCTAGGGTTTAACCCAGTTCAACAACATGGTTCAAATGAAAGGAGAAAGGGGGCTTTATAGCCATTACATTCAGGTAGCAGGTAAAAACAGAAGAAAGAAGAAAAGAACAATCAGGCCGTTGTTGGGCGTTGAATAGTGATCTCCGAGAGACTCTATGATAGAAGCAAAGGTGTCCCGTCTTTCGATGAGATGATGGATATCGCTTTGCTGGAAGTCGACTTTGACGATCCGACTACGAACGTGCGAGGACATCGCGCCTTAGCAATCGCCAAACCAACTCCGAGAGGTTATTGACCACGCCGGGGCACGATCAACTTGACCACGAGGGTCTGTTTCCTGCGAGCAAACAAAGATCAAGCAAGAAACTAAGCTTGCAATCTGGATATTGTGAATATAAGATGAAAGCTTTATTGATCAAGGTGGGGTTCTGTGACGCCTTTGTCTGGTCGTTGAACACAAACGAAGTACGCGAAGTTGCAGATATGGCGAACTTTTAATCTAAACAAAACCCAAAGTCTAAACGACGCCCTAAGGGCTGTATATATGGAGGAAGAGGGGGGAATTTTGTGGCCCTTGGGGAAGGGGTCTGAAACCAACCCTATCTCTTGTTTCCCCACACATACGGACTCTAAAAATAGCCTATACTCAAGTATTTCAAAAATACATGGGCCTGGCCCAATAATAAGGTGACGCAACACCTAGAATAGCCTCTAGACGAAAGTTATGAAGTAGCATCTTCTATATTTCGTCCAAGGCTTCATGCACTCATTATGGTGGCTTCAACGTGCTGAAATCATCACTTTTAACTCCGTTCTTGTTCCCCTTGCGCATGCCATCATCTCCATGCTTGTTCTTGCTCCAATGTTCATCCTTCTCCAAGATAGGCCCTTCATTTGTAAGCAAAACAAATGTATCCAATTTAGGCAGCATCATATTCTCATGAACATTAGAATCATTACCAAGAAACGAAAGTACCTGGTAATTTAATTGGCGTGCACGAGCTCTAGTAATTGGTCCAGTATGTATAACAGCAGGGGCTGTGGGTGTAACAATGGTATTGATGTCCTCATCATCCTCCCCTTCTTGAAATGAAGTCATCCTCGATGGAAGCTCATCTTCCTCACCCAAATAAGGCTTCAAATCTGCAATGTTAAAAGTGGGACTAACCCCAAAATCTGCAGGCAGCTCAAGTTTATATGCATTATCATTTATTTTCTCTAACACCTTAACAGGACCATCAGCACGTGGCATTAGCTTTGATTTGCGCAAATGAGGAAATCTATCCTTACGCAAATGTGACCAAACAAGATCTCCAGGTGCGAACACAACATGTTTTCTACCTTTATCTCCAGCAAGTTTATATTTAGCATTCATACGCTCAATGTTTTCCTTAGTTAACTCATGCATTTTTAAAATCAATTCAGCATGTTGTTTAGCATCAAAATTAACCTTCCCCAAAGATGGAAGAGGCAACAAATCAATAGGTGCACGAGGTAGGAAACCATACACAATTTCAAAAGGGCACATCGTAGTAGTAGAATGCAATGAGTGATTATAAGCAAATTCAATATGAGGCAAGCGTTCTTCCCATATTTTCTTATTATTCTTCAAAACAGCCCTAAGCATAGTAGACAATGTTCTATTGACTACTTCAGTTTGTCCATCAGTTTGGGGGTGACAAGTAGTACTAAAAAGCAGTTTAGTCCCCAACTTAGCCCATAAACATCTCCAAAAGTGGCTAAGAAATTTAGTATCACGATCTAAAACAATAGTATTTGGCACACCTTGCAAGCGAATAATTTCACGGAAGAACAAATCAGCCACATTAACAGCATCATCGCCTTTATGACATGGTATAAAGTGTGCCATTTTCGAGAATCTATCCACGACAACAAATATGCTATCCCTCCCCTTATTTGTTCGAGGTAAACCTAAAACAAAGTCCATAGATATATCCTCCCAAGGAACACTAGGTACAGGCAAAGGCATATATAAACCATGAGGATTGAGTCGTGACTTAGCTTTTTGACATGTAGTGCAGCGAGCAACAAAGCGCTCAACATCCTGTCTCATCTTTGGCCAAAAGAAATGTGTAGCAAGTACGTCCTCCATCTTCTTCACGACAAAGTGTCCCATTAGTCCTCCTCCATGCGCCTCCTGCAACAACAAAAGACGAACGGAGCTAGCTGAAATGCATAGCTTTTAGCATGGAACACAAATCTATCATTAGCGACGAACTTGTTCCATGTTCTTCCTTCTTTACAATTCTGCAATACACCTTTAAAATCAGCATCATGCACATATTGATCTTTGATGGTCTCCAAACCAAGTCAAGTTGTGAAAGCATAGTATAGCGACGAGACAATGCATCAGCAATAACATTTTCTTTACCCTTCTTGTGTTTAATGACATAAGGGAAAGTCTCAATGAATTCAACCCATTTAGCATGTCTATGATTAAGTTTAGCTTGGCTTTTAATATGTTTCAAAGATTCATGATCAGAATGTATAACAAATTCTTTGGGCCATAAATAATGTTGCCATGTTTCTAAAGTCCGAACAAGAGCATATAATTGTTTATCATAAGTAGAATAATTCAGACTAGGCCCACTCAATTTTTCAGAAAAGTATGCAACAGGTTTGTCATCTTGTAATAACACACCTCCTAATCCAATTCCACTAGCATCACATTCATACTCAAATGTCTTATTAAAATCAGGAAGTTGGAGTAAAGGAGCATGTGTCAACTTATCTTTCAACACCGTGAAGGCTTCTTCCTGTGCGGTACCCCAAACAAAAGGCACACCTTCTTTGTAAGCTCATTGAGAGGTGCAGCAATGGTGCTGAAATCTCTCACGAAACGCCTATAGAATCCAGTGAGGCCAAGAAAACTCCTGACTTGTGTGACTGTTTTGGGCTGCGGCCAACTCTCAATAGCTTCAATCTTGGCTTTATCAACTTCAATTCCCCGTGGAGTAACAACATAGCCAAGAAAAGACACTCGGTCGATGGAAAAGGTGCACTTCCCAAGGTTACCAAACAAACATGCATCACGTAGAGCAATAAAAACAGCACGTAAATGTTCCAAATGTTCCTCCAAAGATCCGCTATAAATCAATATGTCATCAAAGTAAACTACCACAAATCGTCCAATGAAAGCACGTAAAACTTCGTTCATTAATCTCATGAAAGTACTAGGTGCATTAGTTAACCCAAAAGGCATGACTAACCACTCATATAATCCAAACTTAATTTTAAATGTTGTTTTCCATTCATCCCCAAATTTCATACGAATTTGATGGTATCCACTACGCAAATCAACTTTGGAGAATATTGTAGAGCCACTCAATTCATCAAGCATATCATCTAGCCTAGGAATAGGATGACGATAACGAATAGTAATATTATTATTGCCTCTACAATCAACACACATACGCGATGTACCATACTTTTTCGGCACTAGAATAATAGGAACATCACAAGGACTAAAGGATTCGCGTATATAACCTTTGTCGAGAAGCTCTTGTACTTGACGCATAATCTCCTTCGTCTCCTCTGGATTGGTACGGTATGGCGCACGGTTTGGCAGTGAAGCACCGGGAATTAAGTCAATCTGATGCTCAATCCCTCGAATAGGCGGTAATCCCGGTGGCATGTCTTGTGGAAAGACATCAGCGAACTCCTGCAAAATGTTAGTGACAGCAGGAGGCAAAGAGGAAGGCACGTCCTTGAATGAAAATAATGCCTCTTTGCACACAAAAGCATAGCAAACAGATTTGCTGAAATCTAGCTCATCAATATCAGATTTGGTGGCAAATAAACATGCACTTTTCAATTTAATTTCAGAAGCAACACTAGATGGTTTATTATTAGGCTTCATTTGTTGCTCAAATTCTTTTGCCACAATCTGATTTTCACTCTTATTCTGCTCCTGTTTTGCTTTATTAGCTCTATTAATATCATCTTTGAAAATGGAATCAGGAGTCATAGGAAGCAAAGTAATATTTTTATCCTTATGAACAAGAGTATACTGATTATTTCTACCATGGTGTACAGAATTTTTATCAAATTGCCATGGTCTACCAAGTAATAAGGAACATGCTTGCATAGGTACCACATCACAATCAACATAATCAGCATATGTAGAGATACTAAAATGCACACGAACAGTACGTGTTACCTTAACCTTGCCACTGTTGTTGAACCATTGGATGTAGTAAGGATGTGGATGTGGTCTTGTGGTGAGAGAGAGCTTGTCCACCATCTCCATGCTAGCCAAGTTGTTGGAGCTCCCTCCATCTATGATGACGCGCACAGAACATTCCTTGACAACTCCCTTTGTATGGAACAAATTATGCCTCTGATTTTGCTTAGCTTGTGTGACCTGCACACTCAAAACACATTGAGCAACTAAACATTCATACCTGTCAGCGTCTTCAGGAGCCATGTATTGCGTCTCATGATCAGAATCATCTCCACCGTGTTCTTCACGTGTAATAAGAGCCAACATCTCCTCATCATAGTCACTAGCGGACTCATACACACCATCCTCAGTAACAATCATCACACGCTGAGATTTGCATTCTCTCGCATAATGACCTCTTCCCTTACAACGACGACAAATAATATCACTTGTGTGCCTAGTTGATGCCATGGAAGAAGAAGAGCTCTGTGTAGGCCCGGCAGGTGCGCTCTTGGCTGATAGTGATGGTTGTGCCTGCTTTCTTGTATCACGGCTGGAGGTGGCACCTAATGGAGGTGCTGGTACAGTGGAAGTAGAGGGTGCATGCGGTGTCCATGATGAAGGTCGACCTGCAGAAAAGTTAGTTCCCGCCAATGCTTGTCGATCTTGCACTTCACGTTCAGCTTTACAAGCAAGATGGAATAAACGAGTGATATTAGTATACTCCTTATACTCTAGAATGGTCTGGATCTCTCTATTTAATCCACCCATAAAACGTGCAAGCATAGGTTCATTCTCCTCAACAATACCACCTCTAATCATGCCAGTTTGTAATTCCTGATAATATTCTTCTACAGAATTTTTTCCTTGTCTCAAACGCTGCAATTTTTGAAGCAATTCACGTTGATAATATGGTGGAACCCAACGAGTACGCATAGCAGTTTTCAAAGCAGCCCAAGTAGCTGGAATAGGATATAATCTACAATGTTCAGACCACCAAACACATGCAAAACTAGTGAAAGCACAAACAGCAGCAGGAACACGTCTCTCCTCAGGATATTGTAAACATGTAAATCACTGTTCAGTTTCTAACTCCCAAGTAAGATATATATTAGGAACATATCTACCCTCAAATGGTGGAATATTCAGTTTTAGTTTAGGAAGATGGTCATGATCTCATACCTGAGGGAGAGCCCTACCATTGTGATTATTTGCATGTGAACGACCTGGTGGTTGTGGTGCTGGTGGTTGCACGTAGTTATGATTTTAATCAACCTCATCCTCGTAATATCCTACATAATCATCCTCCGCATCAGCAAGAGGAGCCACAGAAGTATCAACAGCAGCACCAATAGTTTGGACGGGCTGAAGAAGGACACGGCTCGCTCGGAGGAGGGCTGTTTTGCGAGGTGGAGGTAGTAGTTGTTGTTGTTACAGATGTGCGGCAGGTGCAACCGGTGGAAGATGCACAAGCAGTTCATTAAATCTGTTATCGAGCTTTCTTTCGAACGTCTTCTCAAGGCCAATGATCTTCTCCATGGCCTCTTCAAAATTGTTCAGCACATCTTGCACCTGTTCAGTCATCATTTGCTGAAACTTATCATGAAGCTCCTTGTTCGTTAAGTTCTCCCAGTCAATCTCGTCGGCTTGTGATCCTGGCATGGTTAGCAGCAATAGAAACACACAAGAATATGATCCTACAGACTACTAACAAGTGGTGGTGGTGGGTGTCACAAATCCATCAAGCAAAACTCAAATTCTTACCAGTTCTTACCCAGCAGCAGGCGGTGATCGGTAACCGTTGTAGTCAAAACTCTCAAAGCTTGGATAGAGCGATTACCCGGGAGAGTCAAGCACACGACGTAGATGTATGTGGAGCTGGGAAGGCTTATAATATGGTAGCACAAAGGATCAGCAATAATCAATTCAGAGATGCAAAGTTGAATAAATGCTAAACGGCGGTACTGTGCTGGTCCTAGGCTAGACCATGCTAGAGACGCGAGCCTAGAACACTAACAAAATCACGGCGCTGCACGTAAACAAGGGAGAAGCACACTCTGGAACTTTTCTTCGCTCTTTTTTTTTGCGCTCTGTTTTTTTTTTGCGCTCCGCTTTTTTTTTGTGAAAAATCACTATAATGGCGAGTGTCTCAAAACTCTTCCCAGGTCAAACCGACAGGGTGGGCACGGAATTTTTTTTGGCAATTTTTTTCGGAAATCAGGCAGCGACAACGAAAAAGTGCGACAAAAAATCACTATGATGGCGATTGTCTCAAAACACTCCCTGGGGCCTAAAAATATTTTCGGTCGCCGAAATTTTGGCCTAAAAACTGCCCGGGGGTCTCTAGACTCTTTTTTTTTGAAACCTGCTCAGGCAAGGAAACACGAATCGGAAATTAGATGGATCTCGAAAACAAACCTAATATGCAAGGAACTCGGATTGGTGGTGGATATATGGTGGTGGTATATGGCAGCGGTGGTGGTAACGGTGGTAGTATATGGATATGGATCGGTGGTGGTATATGGATACGGATTGGTGGTGTTATATGGATATGGATTCTGAGCGGTGGAGGTAGGTGGTAAGGCGATGATGATGGTGCGGTGGCGACGTGACAATTTATGACCAGAACTCGAAACTCTAAAAGACTAGACGCTAAGACCAGCAACTTGACGCGACGATGCAACCGCAAATTCAACAAAGCAAAATACTGAAAAGACTATGCAAAGGCTCAGACTGGTTCGGATAGGATGAACTAACCTCAATATTTTTTGGCTTTTTCATGGGCTATAGGTATGAAGAACAGACTCGATCTAAACTATGAAAAACTGTAAAATCTCACTGAGCAACCTCGAAATCTGATACCACTTGATAGAAGCAAAGGTGTCCCGTCTTTTGATGAGATGATGGATATCGCTTTGGTGGAAGTCGACTTTGACGATCCGACTACGAACGTGCGAGGACGTCGCGCCTTAGCAATCGCTAAACCAACTCCGAGAGGTTATTGATCACGCCGGAGCATGATCAACCTGACCACGAGGGTCTGTTTCCTGCGAGCAAACGAAGAACAAGCAAGAATCTGAGATTGCAATCTGGATATTGCGAATATAAGATGAAAGCTTTATTGATCAAGGTGGGGTTCTGTGATGCATTTGTCTGGTCGTTGAACACAAACGAAGTATGCAAAGTTGCAGCTATGGCGAACTTTTAATCTAAACAAAACCCAAAGTCTAAACGACGCCCTAAGGGCTGTATATATGGAGGAAGAGGGGGGAATTTCGTGGCCCTTGGGGAAGGGGTCCGAAACCAACCCTATCTCTTGTTTCCCCACACATACGGACTCTAAAAACAGCCTATACTCAGGTATTTCGAAAATACATGGGCCTGGCCCAATAATAAGGTGACACGGCACCTAGAATAGCCTCTGGATGAAAGTTATGAAGTAGCATCTTGTATATTTCGTCCAAGGCTTCATGCACTCATTATGGTGGCTTCAACGTTCTGAAATCATTACTTGTAACTCCGTTCTTGTTCCCCTTGCGCATGCCATCATCTCCATGCTTGTTCTTGCTCCAATGTCCATCCTTCTCCAAGCTAGGCCCTTCATTTGTAAGCAAAACAAATGTATCCAATTTAGGCAGCATCATATTCTCATGAACATTAGAATCATTACCAAGAAACGAAAGTACCTGGTAATTTAATTGGCGTGCACGAGCTCTAGTAATTGGTCCAGTATGTATAGCAGCAGGGGCTATGGGTGTAACAATGGTATTGATGTCCTCATCACTCTAGGTGGTGGTCGGGTGCGGCGGGGGTGGTGGGGGTCGGCGGCGGGGGCAGCGAGCACGGGGAGGGCGAGCACGGGGGCGGCGCGGGTTCTAAATCGAAGGGGGAAAGGGGGGCGAGGGAGGAGCTCACCACGGGGCTTGTGGACACCTCGGTTGCCGCGGGGATGGACCGGAGCAGCGGTCGCGATGGCGAGATGGGGTCGATCGGAGGAAGAAGTGCTCCGGCGGGCCTCCTCCTCCTGGTGGACGCGGGCCTCCTCCTACTAGTGCTCCGGCGGCGACTCCGGCGGCGGAGCGGGCACGGGGGTCGTCGGGTGCGAGGGAGGTGGCGGTGGCGCGGGGGCGGCGGCGGCGCAGTGGGTCGCGGTAGTGGGCGGTGCAGTGAGATGTGATCGATTGGGGAAGAAAGGGGATTGGGGATTTTAGTGGGGGGAGGGTTAGCAATGGCGCACCCCCTAGCGGTGCGCCATTAGTAAATTTTTTTGATAGCAATGGCGCACCTCCTGGCGGTGCGCCATAAGTAATCTTTTTTTGGATAGCAATGGCGCACCCCCTACGGTGCGCCATTAGTAAAAAAATTTAGGATTTTTTGTTGCCTAGTGGACGGCCGGCAGCGGCGGCTTGAACCCTAGGTCTCGCTCGGGGGGAGGGAGGGGGTGGGTGGTGCGCTCAGCCGATTCCGTTCGAGGTAACCGAGCGAGGAGACAGGGGAGGGTAAGGGCGGTCGTCGGCGGTGGTGGAGCGGGGGAGGGTGCGGGGGGTCGTCGGTGGCGATGGAGCGGGGGAGGGTGCGGGGGGTCGTCGGTGGCGAGGGGGATCTGGCAAGGGGGGATAGCGATCGAGATGGAGGGGGATCTGGCGTGGGGGATGCGCCATAAGTAACTTTTTTTAGTTGTGTCTAATAATTTTTTAGAAAATGACGATCAAATTTGAAAACATTTATGAATGTGAAAAAATATGATCAAATTTTTTATTCGAAAATATTTATGAATATTAAAAAATATCATCAAATTTGTTATTTGAAAATATCATCAAATTTGTTATTTAAAAATCGTCAATATTTTTTTGGATTTTTAGTTGCATTCATTTGTGAATTGGTAAAACATTTATGAATATGAAAAAATATAATATGAATATGAAAAAATATCATCAAATTTGAAAAAATATTCATGAATTCAAAAAGTGCCCATGAAATTTAAAAATATTCATGAGTTCAAAAAATATTAACAAATTCAATACTTTTTGTGAGTTAGAAATTCAATACCATAATAAACATAAATAAATATTCATGAGGACACTAGAACAGAAGAAATATCATTTCAATATGTCGAAATACAATCGATAAATGAAGGCTACAATTTAAATACAATCGATCTTAGCTAGCTATCTGTTCACAATCTTCTTGCCCTTATTTTTTGCAAATGGAGTTCTTCTCTTGAATGGACATCCTTTAGGTAGGGTGGTCCTTTTTCTTCTTGTGGTGTATGCTGGTGCTTCATCGTCGTCATCATGTTCCATATTCGAGTCGCCGTACTTGTCGAAGTCTTGCTCATTGGTGACTCCATCCATTCCGATGATCTTCCTTTTACCTCTCCTCACGACAACACGACTGGGCTTTGACGGGTCGGTAATGAAGAAGCATTGGTCCACTTGGGAAGCCAGCACCCATGGCTCATTTTTCGCGGTGACGTTTGCGCCCGCGGTCTTGGATTTGGCTTCGGGTATAACCATGGTGGTGAAACACCGGTCTTCTTTTAAGACGCTCTTGGCCCATCTGACACGGAACATTGGGACCTTCTCTCCAGCGTAGCTCAGCTCTCAGATCTCCTCGATCCTTCCGTAGTATCTATCCTTGTCGTTACCGGTGTAGGATTCCATCGTTACCCCGGAGTTCTGATAACCATCACTCTTCATGTCCTTTCCCTCGGTGTAGAATGTGTAGCCGTTGATATCGTACACCTCATACGTCATCAGGTTGTGCTCGGCGCCCTGTGACAAGGCGAATATGAGTTGTTCTTCCGCGGAAGTATCCTCATGTAAAGGGTACGACAAAAGCTTCTGCTTGAACCAGCGCGTGAAACATCAGTTGTGCTCTTTGATTATATCTCCGTCCGTCCTCTGTTGGCCTCGGTCATTGTACGTCTTCTCAATAAAGGTTTTGTGCTCTACCACCCAAGGATCGACCACGTCTATGTGTTTTAGCGCGACTAGGTTTGCTCTTTCAAAGTCGGCGAGTCGACCCTCGAAGTCGACATGCATTTCGCGGTGACCCTCACGGTGACCCCATCCAGCGTGCCTGGCGAGCTGCCTGTTGACGGGCAGACCAATAGGGTTCTCGATGCCTAGATAATTCGTGCAGTAGGAGATGCACTCTTCAGTCAGAAAGCCCCTGGTTATGCTTCCCTTTGGACGTGACATGTTGCGAACGTATCCTTTGATGACACCATTCATCCTTTTGAACGACATCATGCTGTGCAGGAACATCGGCCCAAGTTGGATGATATCCTCCACGATATGGACCAGCAGATGCACCATAACGTCGAAGAATGTGGGCGGGAAGTACATCTCAAGCTCGCAAAGTATCACCACGATCTCTTCCTGTAGCCTTCTGAGTTGCCTCACGCCAACCGACTTCCAAGAGATGACGTCGAAGAAGTTGCATAGCCCAAATAGCGTTTCACGGACGTGCGCGTCCATGATCCAACGGATTGCAACTGGAAGTCTCTGCGTCATCAGCACGTGACAGTCGTGAGACTTCATCCCGCTAAACTTCTACTTCGCTGAGTCTTGGTATCTTCTTATCTTCCCTGTGTAACCGTAAGGAAGTTTTACTCCTATGAGGTGGGTGAAAAACTGCTCCATCTCCTCCTGACTTAGAGTGAAGCACGCGGGAGGGAACTCATTTCCGGTCTTCTTGGCCTTTTTGCCTTTGCGACGACTTTCCGTGTCCTACTTCACCTCATCATCATCATCATTAGCGTGAAGCTTCTCCCTGATGCCCATTGATTTCAAGTCTGCCCTTGCTTTTGGCCCATCTTTGGTCCTCTCTGCCATGTTGAGCAGGGTACCAAGCAGACTCTCGCACACGTTCTTCGTGATATGCATGACATCAAGGCTGTGAGGCACACGGTGGATCTTCCAGTACGGCAAGTCCTAGAAAACAGACCTTGTTTTCCATACCTTCAGCAGCGGCTCTGGCGCCTTTCGCTTCTTTCCCGGCTCTGGCGCCTTTTGCTTCTTTCCCGGCAGTGGGCAATCTTTCCAGTTTTTCAACAGCTCGTCTATTTCCTCGCCACTCCTCGTACACGGGCGTCTTCGGGGTTCGGTTTCACCATCGAACAGATCCTTGCGTTTTCTCCATGAGTCATAGTCGCGAAGACACCTTCGATGTCCCATGAACACAGTTTTTGAAGACCCGTGATCTCTATCTAGCTGGCTATATGTTGTGTCATCCATGCACTTGACGCATCCAGAAAATCCGTGGACCACCTGCCCCACGACATATCCGTAACCGAGATAGTCCTGCAACGTCGTGAGCAGTGCGGCTCTCATAGGGAAATATTCTTTCTCTGCGGCGTCCCACGTATTGGCCAGCGTTTTCCCCAGCGTGTCTAGCTCCTCTTTCAGCAGCCCTAGATACAGATTGATGTCGTTCCCTGGTTGTTTCGGCCCTTCAATTAGCATACTCATGTGAATGTACTTCCTCTTCATGCACAACCAGGGGGGAAGGTTGTACATCCACACAAACACAGGCCAGGTGCTATGTGTGCTTCTCTGGCTGCCAAATGGATTGAATCCATCGGTGCTCGCGCCCATCACGATGTTCCTTGGATCGTTCCCAAATTCTGGGTGTTCGAAGTTCAACGCTTGCCACTGGTTCGCATCCTTAGGGTGACTCAGCATCTTGTCTTTTTTATTTATCTCTGGATCAATTGCGTCATCTTCTCGCTTCTTCTCCTCCCTATCCGCGTGCCAACACAGGAGCTTTGCTACCTTAGGGTCCGCGAAATACCGTTGCAGACGAGGAGTTATCGGAAAGTACCACACCACTTTTCGAGGAGCTTTCTTCCTCCTCTTGTATCGAGTGACGCCGCACACCGGACATATGGTAGACTCCGCGTGCTCGTCCCGATAAATGATGCAATTTTTCATGCACACATGGTATTTCATGTGCGGTAAATCCAGAGAACACACGATTTTCTTCGCCTCCTCGAAACTAGTCAGGCACTTTTTCCCCTTGGGAAGACGTTTGTGCCAGAATGACATGTTCTCGTCAAAGCATGCGTCGGTCATTTTGTGTTTTACCTTCATCTCCAGAGCCATGAGCATTACTTTCAGGCGGGTATCCTCGGGTCTGCATCCTTCATACAATGGAGTAACCGCGACAATCTCCAGTTGATCCAGCTTGGCTTTCTCTCGGGCGGTAGCTCCTGCGTTACCCGTCTGCTTGAGAAGCAGCTCTTGAATATGAGAGTCCTGCACCCAGCCCATCGATGGTCCATCTCGTCTTATCTGGCATCTTCATCTTCATGATCATGCCCTTCATCTGCTCTGGCATATTCCTCATCATCATGTCTGGCATCTTCTACATGATGACTGTGTACTGCATCTACTTCGTGATCATGTCATGCAGATTCTTCGTCTTCTCGCCCGCCCTCACCACGGTTGTCTTACTGCCCTTCCGCATTTCTTGCCCGGCCCCCATGGACGACTTCATAATCATCTCATCACCTTGCCATCGATAGACATCCACGAAACCATGCAAGAGCATGTGGTCCCGCACCTGTACGGAATCCAGTTCCATAATGCTCCTGAGCTTGCATCTTCGACATGGACATCTTATCTCCATCTCGTTCTTTTGAAGCATCTCGGCCTTCACGGAGCTCGACAAATTATTCACGATGCCTTTAGTCATCGTGTGGACCATGGTCGCCTGCGAGGTAGAGGAGAACGATATTTTAGAACCAAGAAAAAATTTGGCATGACTTTGCCTAAAAATAGGACCAAAAAGAATGCATAGTACCAAATTCTCGCCGAAACGGAAATGAATCAACATTCTGGAAAAATATTGGCAACTATTGCATTTCAAATACCGGTACCTGCAAACACAAACATATGCAACACCACAAACATATGCAACACCACAAACATACATAGATCTAGCTAGGCCATAAAAAGTGCATGTGCATGTTGTTGGAGGGAGAAAAAAGTAGATCTACAACATAAAGAAAGCTTTCGCCTTACTTACCTATCAAAAAAAAGGTAATTTAACCACTTAATTTGGATGAATCTCTGGTGCAAATGAGGTGAGGAGGAGGAGGCACCTGAGACAAGCTTGGATGAGGAGGTGGAGAGAATGAAGTGGGGAAAGTGAGTGTGGTAGGTGGCTATCCAAAATATCTAGCTTGTCCCAGGTTACTTATGCCGCACCACCTACAAATGCGCCATTAGTAACCCTGGTTACTAATGGCGCACCAGTTAGGTGGTGCGCCATTACTAGTTTTGCAAAAAAATGTTAGTAGTGGCGCACCGTGTGTGTGGTGCGCCATTACTAGTTTGAATTAGTAATGGCGCACTATACACTAGTGCGCCATTACTAGTTATGAAAAAAAAGTAAAAAAAGTTGTTAGTAGTGGCGCACGGGGTGAGTGGTGCGCCATTACTAGTTAAAACTAGTAAGGGCGCACTCTGCCCTGGTGCGCCATTACTAGTTTTGGAAAAATAAAAAAAGTTTGTTAGTAGTGGCGCACCGTGGGTGTGGTGCGCCATTAGTGTGCATCACACTAATGGCACACCAACACATGGTGCGCCACTGCTATATTGGAGTGGCGCACCACATGTGTGGTGTGCCATTAATGTCCATATTATTTATAGCCCTTTTCCTAGTAGTGTGTCATATGCTATAAGTGAGATCTCCCATATTGCATCATTTCAATATCAACATAGTAACTATGCATGCCCCTTTAAAATAAATCTCATTTGCACTTATGGCATAGATGATGAGATGATGGTCATCGGCTTTTGTTTTTCATGTGATGATATTGCCGTGCTTCCTTTACATGATTTGCACAATTCATGTACTATGCCATGCCATGATTACATTGTTCCAAATATGCATTGTTTTGGATGTTGTCAATATTTTCCATGTGATGTTTCCATTAATGCTCATGAGGAGACCCCCATAGTTTCCTCGTACATATTAGGAGATTTTGATGCATTCCATACATTGCATGATTATTCCCATAATTGCATGCAACATATGCATTCCATGAATAACAATGATCTACATATTTCTCGTGATGCCTTACACAATTTGAGTCTCCATTATGTCATGCATAACAAAAACCTATCATGATGGATAACATGTTTCTATATCATGCATCTCATTTATTTGAGCATTGGATATTTTTTGCTAACCAACACAAGCACGTGTGCATCATGATGGATGATGTGTACATATACCACTCACACATAATTTTCCTTTGTCTTTGTTTTGTGTAGGTACTCACTTATACTCGTCAACCTCTCAATCCCAAGAGTTTATGAAATGAGCTCTTGAGAGCAATGACGATTTGGGATCATGTGAACTATCCTTACCACCGTTCTCTTTGCGCAATGACTACGCGCATCTCCTTTACTTGTCTCTCACATGGCTATGGGCTATTTACCACTTGTCACCTTATGCTCATTTTCCCGTGTTCACTTTGCATGTTATCCTTGCTTCTATGCCTTTGCCATGCAATTGTGACCCTTGCTTGCATCTACCCATGATTCACCATTATGCTACTTCTATGTGTATTTGCATGCTTGGTGGAGATACTTGTTCCTATTGCCATGTTTACCATGTGCCACATGCTATTGTTGATTCTTGTGTTGGGAGAGTCATGATGTCCCATTGCTATTTACATATCGCCTCTTGCCAATACATTGATGATATTTTTCTCATATCTTGCTTTCATGCTTGTGATATGTCATGTGCATTATTCATGCCCACTATTTCCACACATGGCATGCTTGCCATGATTCCCTCTAGTATGTTGCATCCTCGCACTACTAGCTTGCTTGACTTGATCACTATGATTTCTTGCTATGTTGCATCACCCATGTTCCACTCTTAATTGCTTTCTTGGGTTGATGACATATACGTTCATGCCTCTCACTTGATTTGTCTTGATCATTGTCTCTTGTCTCCATTAGTTGCCTCTCTCATATCCACTTGTAGCGAGTGCAACCATACTATGCTTATTGACCTTGGAGACTTTGACACCTTACTTGTGATGCATGCTTGTTTACTTGAGCTGATTGTATTTGGTTGTTCTCGCATCATATGCCTCCATACTATGCAATACTCCCTTGTCATTTCTTATGATGAGCATGAGGCATACACTTGTTTGGTATCTTACCACATGAATGATAGGTTTTGCACTACCGCTAACCTCATTTGTTTTTCCCAGTGTTTGTCATGTTCTTTCATTTTGAAGGATTCACAAGGCATTACCGTCATGAGATATATTGGTTATGTGAAAGCATACATGATGTGCAACTCCAACATCTTCGGGAACATTCTTGAGGTTAACTCCTTCCCTTTGAGCCATCCTCAGATACACATATCGGATGGGTCACTCTTTCATTGTTGTTTCCTTCTTGTTGTCTACATGATACATCTCACGAACGGAGGAGCGACATTGGAGATTGGCTCTATGGACCTTCACATTGAGGAGTGCTCACACTTACTGGATGCACCTTCGGAACTCCACTCATCCCACGACATAGAGCTTTTGTGCATCAACAATCCTTTGATTGTACCACCACCTCCATAATTGATGATTGTGCTCACACATGTCATGCACGATATACATTTCATACTCACCACAAGTTTGCATCTTATGCATGGATTGATTCACATTATGAATGCCTTGTTGCATCTTGTATTTCCATGTCATCCATGATATATGAGCTTGTGCATTTCCTTACCAAATTTGTTGTGATCTTTCTTGATGGCATATTCATACATCATGATCATATTGTCCACCATCAATTGCATGATAACATACACATATTGAGCATCCATTGCCATATTCATGCTATTGATAAAGCGTCTCACTATGACATCATTTTGCACTGCGATTGCATTTGCTCCCATGAATGCTTTGCATATCATTCTAGATCATATTTATAAGCTTCATGCGCTTTGTAATGAACAATCTTGCCGAGCGGATTCATACTTACTTGATGGACACTTTTTGTGCGCTAACCGTTGTATTTCCGAGTGTTGCTTGTGTTTGCTCCTTTTGCATGTCTATCACTCCGGAGACACCTTGGAGTACTTGGATTGCGCAATGCTTTCAACTCCGGCCAACTACAAGTCCGTCCACGACAACCGTTTACATGGTGATGAGGATCACGATCCGAGGTCAGATCTTTCCCAGGGGGGTGATGATGCGGAGCATCCTATGATCATCCCCATGTCCACTTCGACCACTCCCCATGAACCAAGGATACATAAGATGAGACCTCGACTATACGCCATTGGAAACAAGGTGAACTCGCTCCTCTCCAAACCTTCTCCTTCCACAAGTGAGATATGGCTACTACCTCAAACGTGTGTGCTATGCATGATCAGGAACCAAGAGGAAGACCATGGAATAGCTAGGAGCATTGGTCAAGACGGCGAGGACACCAAGCGCGAGGAACCAGAAGAGGAACTACCAAAGAAGCTCGAGCGAGCGGACGTCCGGACGACACCGCACGACCGGCCTCTCACAGCGAGCGGGCGTCTGGCCCACGGCGGACGACCGGCGCTTGAAGACCAGCCTATGCTAGCTACAGACCTCCCAGCGAGCGGGTGTCCGACCCGCATAGGACGTCCGACAATATTAACAGAAGTCCGAGACTTCCGGATGTCCGGTTTCCTGATCACAGAACACTTTCAGCGGACGTCCGCCGCTAATGGACGACCGGTCCCCCTAGAACCACTGGACGTCCGGTGTCCAGCAAACGTCCGGCCGCTGGTTGTGTCCAGTTTCAGGCTAAAGTCCATGTACCCCTTCACTTCGGCCCCCCTTTTGTACTACGACTATTAATAGACCTCTCCCTCCTCCTAGCTAGGGTCAGCATTGTGATAGCTCATTTGTGAGATAAGAGCCTCGCTCATCCATCCGGATCTGCTCCTCCGAGAGAGACCGTACCTCTACGAGAAGATCCAATTGGATTCAAGACCCCTAACAGGAAGAACACAAGACATCCTCTCGGAGAAGAACCGGTTACCCTATGTATCGTCCCTTGTTGGATTCGGATCGTGTATCTTACTGTGTTTCGAGAATCTAGCATTTGTGTGATTGATCTTGTTGGTTGAGTGATTTCTCTTGTGTTCCCCTAGTTTTCTCCTCGTGTTCTTCGTGTTCTTGGTAGGATTCCCTCCAAACGTGAAAGATCAGACATATAGGGTTCTACCCTACATCAAAAGGTGTTTATCCGGTCGTGTGATTGGGCATGGTACGCAGCCCCCAGAGTACACAATTGAGTTCTTCATCCCAGTGCTTGTCTGACTCACACATCGATCGCACTAGTCTGGGTTTAATGCCGCTCATTATCAAGCCGTTAGCCCATTTGACCTGACCGTTTGTCTGAGGGTGATATACGGAGGCATAATCGAGCTTGATGCCCAAATTAGCGCACCGGGTTTTCACCTCATCGGCAGTAAAGTTAGAACCGTTGTCAGTAATGATACTATGTGGGACACCATAGCGGTGTACAACACCGGACATGAAGTCTATAACCGGTCCGGCTTCGGCCATTTTGACTGGTTTGGCTTCTATTCACTTAGTGAACTTGTCGACCATAACCAGTAAATATTTCTTATTATGGCTTCCCCCTTTAAGGGGTCCGACCATGTCTAGCCCCCAGACCGCAAAAGGCCAGGTAATGGGGATTGTTCGTAAGGCAGTGAGCGGCATATGGCTTTGATTGGAGAAAAGCTGGCATCCAACACATCGATGTACAAGGTTTTGTGCGTCTTCTCGGGCCGTGGGCCAAAATAAACCCATACGGAAGGCCTTACTTATGAGGGCCCGAGCTGCGGCGTGATGGCCACCAAGACCAGCGTGCATTTCAGCCAAGAGCTTCCATCCTTCTTCTTTGGAGATACACCTTTGGAGTACTGCGGTGGTACTTTTCTTGTATAGTTCTCCCTCATGGACTTTGTAGGCTTTCCAGCGTCGAACAATGCGATGGGCCTCCGTCTGGTCATCAGGGAGCTCATTCCTAGTAAGGTAGGCGAGGAACGGTTCAGTCCACGGGGCGATTATAGCCAAGATTCCGTGAGATGATGGTGTTACTTCGGTGCCTGAACCCCCCGACTATATCGGGACTGTGTTCGGAATCTAGGGGTATGATCGGTTCTGGAACGGTGTTGCCGCTATCGTCCTGCCATACAACGGATGGCTTGAATAGCCTCTCCACGAAGGTGTTAGGCAGGACGGGTTCGCGCTTGGCGCCCATGCGGGCAAGTATGTCCGCGGCTTGATAACTCTCTCGAGCCACATGATGAAACTCGAGCCCTTCAAACTGAGCTGATATTTTTAGTACGACGTTGTGGTGAGCCACCGTCTTTGAATCTTTTGCGTCGAAGTCTCCATTTATCTGAGATATTGCGAGGTTTGAGTCCACGTGTACTTTGAGGCGTTGTATGCCCATGGAGGCAGCCCTCTAGAGACCGTGCAGTAGGGCCTTGTATTCGGCTGCATAGTTAGAGTTTGTATACAGTATTTGGAGCACATAACGGACTGTGTCTCCTGTGGGGATGTCAAGATGACACCAGCCCCCAATCTAGCTAGCATTTTAGAGCCGTCAAAGTGCATCACCCAGTTGGAATATGTGTCGTATTCCTTAGGGAGTTCGGCCTCTATCCATTCGGCAACGAAGTCAGCCAACACCTGAGATTTGATAGCTCGGCGTGGTTTGTAAATTAATTCAAATGGTAAGAGCTCCATGGCCCATTTGTCAATCCGGTCGATGGTGTCCCGATTGTTTATAATATCGTTAAGTGGTACTTCGGAAGCCACCATGATCGAACACTCTTGAAAGTAGTGCCGCAGCTTGCGAGATGCCATAAGGACCGCATATGCTATCTTTTGAAAATGTGAGTATTGGGATTTGCATGGTGTAAGGACCATCGATAATAATATACTGGTTGTTGAAGTGGGAATCTATGTCCCTCCTCATCTCGTTCGACGACGAGCACCGCACTCACCACCTGGTGAGTTGCGTATATGTAGAGAAGCATCGGTTCGCCCACGTTTGGTGCGGCCAGGATTGGGTTACTTGATAGCAAAGCTTTTATTTCTTCCAGTCCAACTGTGGCAGCGTCCGTCCACACGAAGTGGTCAGTGCGGCGGAGGAAGCGATATAATGGAAATGCCTTTTTCCCTATTTTGGAGATAAAACGGCTTAAAGCTACCACGCACCCAACTAACTTTTGGACCTGCTTGAGGTCTGTTGGTGTTACCAACTGTGACAGGGCTCGGATTTTAGCGGGGTTTTCTTCAATTCCTATATTGGAGACAATGAACCCAAGCATCTTGCCGGCTGGAACGCCAAAAACACATGTTTCCGGATTGACCCGTATGTCGTATGCTCGGAGGTTGTCAAATGTAAGGCGTAAGTCATCAACCAATGAATCAACATGTTTGGTTTTGATGACTACATCGTCTACATATGCCTCCACAGTTTTGCCGATCTGCTTTTCCAGGCATGTTTGAATCATGCGTTGGTAGGTGCGTCGGCATTCTTGAGACCGAAAGGCATAGTGTTGAAGCAGAAGGGCCCGTACGGGGTGATGAACGTCGTGGCGGCTTGGTCGAATTCTCTCATCTTAATTTGATGGTATCCGGAATATGCGTCAAGGAAGCACAAGGAATTGTGTCCTGTGGTTGCGTCAATAATCTGGTCAATTCGAGGTAGTGGGAAGGGTTCCTTAGGGAAAGCCTTATTAAGATCTTTGAAATCGACACACAGGAGCCAGGACTTATCCTTCTTAGGTACCATGACCAGGTTTCCTAGCCAGTCAGGATGTTTGATCTCTCTTATAAACCCGGCTTCGAGTAGCTTGGCTAGCTCCTCCCCCATAGCCTGTCGTTTGGGTTCGAAGAATCGGCCCAAAGTTTGCTTGACTGGTTTGTATCCTTTCAGTATATTGAGACTATGCTTGGCCTGTCTCCACGGGATACCTGGCATATCCGAAGGGTTCCAGGCGAAAATGTCCTAGTTCTCACGCAGGAATGCGCGTAATGCGGCGTCCACCGTTGGATCTAGTTGTCCCCCAATGGAAATTGTTTCTTGGGGTCTGTCAGGTGGACCTGAAATTTGACTATTTCGTCTACTGGCTTGAAGGATGTAGATTGGGGTCTCTTATCGAGGAGTGCATCATACCTATCTAATGTAGAACGTAGAGTGGTCAATTCCTCAGCCGCGAGGGTCACGGATAATGCCTCAAGGGCTAGAGAGGCGGTTTTGTTTTCGACAAGGAGTGCTATGTCAGGATCACTGGTGATAGTGATAATTCCATTGGCCCAGGCATTTTGAGCTTTATATGGCCATAATGGGGTACGGCATGGAAGCGCGTGAATGCGTCTCACCCCAGCAAAGCATGATACCCGCTGTTGAATGGTCCACATGGAAGAGTAACTCTTCGGACCTGTTGTCACGCCCAATATGCGACCCTATCCAAAAGGAACTCAAAGGTCCCACCAAGGATTGACCCGCATATTGAAACGCTTTTGCAAGGTGGATATCATTACATCAACATTACATAAATAGATGGGGATACATACAAAAGGCATACAATGCTGCACGAATACAATAATACATCATACAAGAGATCAACATCCGACTACGGATGATACATAAACAGAAACTCAAACAATATCCACCCTGCTAGCCCAGGCTGCCGACCTAGAACCTATCCCCTGATCGAAGAAGAAGCAGAAGAAGAACTCCAAACAAGCAAACATCGCTCTCGCGTCAAGATCATCGCAAACCTGTACCTACAACTGTTGTTGTAGTAATCTATGAGCCACGAGGACTCAGCAATCCCATTACCATGGGTATCAAGACTAGCAAAGCTTAATGGGAAAGGAAGGGGTAAAATGGTGAGGTTGCAGCAGCGACTAAGCATGATATGGTGGCTAACATACACAAATGAGAGCGAGAAGAGAAAAAAAGGAATGGTCGTGAACTAGCAATGATCAAGAGGTGATCCTGAACACCTACTTACGTCAAACATAACACAGAAACCGTGTTCACTTCCCGGACTCCGCCGAGAAGAGACCATCACGGCTACACACGCGGTTGATGCGTTTTAATTCGAATCTGGTGTCAAGTTATCTACAACCGGACATTAACAAATTCCCATCTGCCACATAACCGCGGGCACGGCTCTCGAAAGTTTAAAACCTGCAGGGGTGTCCCAACTTAGCCCATGACAAGCTCTCGCGATCAACGAAGGAATAGACCTTCTCCCAGGAAGACCCGATCAGTCTCGGAATCCCGGTTTACAAGACATTTCGACAATGGTAAAACAATACCAGTAAAGCCGCCCGATGCGCCGACAATCCCGATAGGAGCTGCACATATCTCGTTCTCAGGGCAACACCGGATGAACACTACGTACGGCAACCGACGATACCCCAAGTTGCCTAGGGGCGGCACCACAAGTGGCTCTGGTTTGGACCAACACTTAGACAAGCATTGGCCCGAGGGGGCTATAATAAAGATGACCCTTGGGTTAATTACTCCCAAGGGAAAGGTAGGTGGTGGTGAGGCAAATGGTAAAACCAAGGTTGGGCCTTGCTGGACAAGTTTTATTCAAAGCGAACTGTCAGGGGGGTCCCATAAATCACCCGACCGCGTAAGGAACGCAAAATCCAGGAACATAACACCGGTATGACGGAAACTAGGGCGGCAAGAGTGGAACAAAACACCAGGCATAAGGCCGAGCCTTCCACCCTTTACCAAGTATATAGATGCATTAATAATATAAGAGATATTGTGATATCCCAACCAAAATCATGTCCACCATGGAGAAATCTTCAACTTCACCTGCAACTAGCAACGCTATAAGAAGGGCTGAGCAAAGCGGTAACATAGCCAATCAATGCTTTGCTAGGAATGGTGTCAAAAGTTAGAGGATCATGGCAATTTGGGAGGCTTGAAGAGCAAAAGATAGGTAGCGCAGCAAAGCGATAGAACGAAGCAACTAGCATAGCAACGATAGTAGTGAGATCCAGGGTAGCGGTCATCTTGCCAGAAATCCCGCAAGGAAGAAGAACGAGTCCATGAAGAAGACGAACGGATGAAGCCGAACCAACCGTAGACGAACGAATCCTCACGATCGCAACGAAACAGGAACTAACAAGAAGAAGCACACAACATAGGTAAACACACCACACATGAACAAGGCATGATGCACAACAAGCATGATGCATGACCAAGCTACATGAAGCTACTCATGGCAAGAGATGATGCAAACAAGAACAACACATCAAGGCAAGTTTAAATGAGGCCGGGAACAACATATAACAAATCCGGTAAGTCCTCATATGCAAATTTCGAAATGGGTCCAGATCTGAATAAACCTTATGTTCAAGTTGTTAAACAGCAAGTTAAGATGCACCAAGATGATCTACACGAAATTCTATTCAAGTTACATATAAAGTTCGTTAGATTTGGAGCTACGGCCTAGAAGATATGAGCAAATCAAGTTAAACATGGCATTGATGCAAAATGCATACAAACATCAAGCAAACACACCAAAACAAGGATGCAACATGGTAATATGAAGCTACATGCAAAAACAAGCAAGTTTCATATAGAGCACACCCAAAACGGAGCAACGGTGCAACACACACACACTAAACAAGTCATAGCAACAATCTGTCCATAACAGCAACTAGGCATATTGCAAGCACCAAAACAACATGCTACAGCACCCCAACATAATAAAAAAAGGCATGGGCATGAAGTACAGGTAAAGCATGACAAGACATGAACATTGAGCTATCTCCAGAAAACAGTAGAACATGCTCCAAAACACATGGTAAGATGGCAAATAATAACAGTTTCAGACTTTGCAGAAATAACATCAGGTTGCAATGTTTAGAGCTGTGAAACAACATGTTACAGGAAGCTATCATGGCAAACAAAGGCATGGCATGAATCTACTAATTGCATAGATCAAAAGTCCCTTACTGACCATGAGCCAAAAAGGACCAGAAAATATGATGGCACCCATGTAAACATGGCAAGTTATATTACAGATTCAAACATGGCAGGAACAACAATAAGTAGGCATGTTGGTGAGCTTGAACCACTCACCACAGAGCAATACATGGCATGGCAAGGCAACCAACAGTAAGAAGGCATGTTTGTGCAGCTATACATGGCAATAGCAAGTTCATAGGATGCATGGAACACTAGTAAAACACATGGGAACAAGTGAACTTAAAGTTAACAGGCTGATAGCAACATTATCAAGAAACTTTGGAGTAAGATAACAACATGTTCCAGCAGGCTATAATTGCAACCAAGGGCATGAATGGATAGAGCAAGACATGCAGATCAAAACATGTTTATAGAACATCTCCAGATTATGCATAGAATGATTACTAGAAGCATGTTAACATAGCAACAAAATATAACAGAATCTGTCAGGAAAACAGCAACAGCAACTACCCTACTTAACAAGCTTGATACACTCAGCACACAACTCACAAAAATACATGGTTAGCACCCCTGGAAAGATGGCATGGCATAGATCAACATACATGTAGACATCAACCTCATAGGATGCACACATCAATCATGGCAAAAATGACAAATGAGCAAGTTATAACAGTTTTAGCAGATTAACATCAACATGCACTCTTCCAACAGCATTTCGGGCATCAAGATGAGCTCAAATGAAAATGATGCAATGGAATGAAATGAAGTACTCGTCGAGGCGAACAATTTGACATATTACACGCACGAAACGGAGCTACGATGCAGAGATATGATGGCATGAACATGGGATTAAAATGTCAGAAATCTGGGACTTAGTGGAATTTCACCTCCGGGAAAAGTCAACCCGGGACGACGCGGTACCGGGACGGGGTGGATCAGGGAAGGCGTTTGGTTCGGCCCACCGATGGATCTCATCCCAATCCGCGGCGGATCTGGCCGGAGGAGAGCTCCGGCGAGCTCTCCGGCGGGGCACCGTGCAGAGAAGGTCGGAGGAGGCCGGCGAGGGGCGGCGGCGCCGCGGAGTGGGCGGCGGCGGCGGGCAAGTCGGGCGCCGGCGGAACGGCGGCTTGCGGGCAGCGCAGGCGGGGCCAGGCGCGGGACGGCGGCGCGGCTGGACGGTCAGGAGGCGGCGGGGCGCCGGTCTCCGGCGACGGTGGGTCCGGGCGGCAGCGTGCTCCGGCGCTCTGGCGGCGGAGGGTCGGGGGGCGGCGCGCGGCCGGGAGGCGGCGGCGGCCGACGGGAGCGGCGCGCGGCGCGCGGCCGGGAGGCGGCGACGGCCAGTGGGAGCGGGCGCGGCTCCGGCGGCCGGGCCGGGCGGCGGCAGCGCGAGGGCCCGCGCGGGCCCGCGATGGGCTCCGCGGGCCGGCGGCGAGGGTGGCGGCGGCTTGCCACGTGGCGCAACCGGATTCGCCGGGGGCGCGGCAGCGGACGTGTCCAGCTCGCCCGGACATGTCCGGCGCGGCGCGGAGGGAAAATTAGGGTTTCGGGGGGGAAATTGATCCGAAATGGAGAGGGGGAGACGTTTTTATGGGTGGAGGGAGCTAGGAGAGTCCAAATGGAGCACGGTTTTCGGCCACGTGATCGTGATCGAACGACCGAGAGCATGGAGGGGAGTTTGATGGGTTTTGGGCCACTTTGAAAGGGGTGTTGGGCTGCAACAAAAGAGGGCTTTTGCGGTTACCCGGTTAACCGTTGGAGTATCAAACGACCTCCAAATGGCACGAAACTTGACAGGCGGTCTACCGGTGCTATACCAAGGCCGCTTGGCAAACCTTGGTCCATTTCGAGAACGTTTAACACCCGCACAAGAGAAGAGGTCAAAAGGGACCGCCGGATGACATAGGAGTGCCGGATTGCAAAACGGACAACGGGGAAAAGGCTCAGATGCATGAGACGAACTGCAAAATGAAATGCACATGATGACATGATATGAAATGCAGATGATGACATGGCAAAGTGCAACACACAAGAAAATGACATGGCAACAACGACGAATAACTGGCGGACACCTGGCACAACGAATCTGGGGCGTTACACCTGTAGTTCTTCGACGTGCTGAATACCACGTCGAGTTTGATTTTCCCCGAGCATCTGGCTTCTCGACTAGGGATAATACCAGGTTGTGTTACTTTGCTAAATGCGACTCCTATCCATTTGCATTTTATTGAGTGTGTCCTCGTAGATGAGGTTCAGTCCGCTACCGCCGTCCATGAGCACTTTAGTGAGCCGAAAGCCTTCTACGATTGGGTTTAGGACCAAAGCGGCTGGTGCCTGGACTGAGCAGGCTCTTGGTTTGTCATCGGCATTGAAAGTGATCGCCGTGTTGTTCCAAGGATGTACTGCTGCCATGTGGCAGACTTCAGCGAGGTCGGAGCGCTCTTTTGCACCGATTATTTGAAGAAAAGGTCTTGAAGATCGTGAATACTTTCAGATCATTATCCTGCAAAGAGTAAGTCTCTGGAGTGTTCTTAGGGAGGATACCCTCGCCGCTCTTGGCCACCTGCTGGAGTATCCAACATGCTCGAAGGTTATGCGTTTGTTCATTGTCCAGTGTCATGTGAATTTTACAGGGCTTGTCGAGCCATTCCTCGAGGACAGTTTTATGCCCCGTAATGGGTTTAATTTTCTTGTCCATGGGATGATGATTGGGTGCTGCGCGGGGGTGCGTCCTTTTTGCCCGTCCGGGGGGTGGCCTAAAGGCCTGTGGTTCCCAGTGGGCTGTCTGTGTTTTCCAGGCGCTTTCCATTGTGCAGTACTTCTGTACTATGTGCACCAAATCGGCAAAGTGCAGTAGGCGACGGCGGTTGAGGGCATTAAGGATTCGCTCATCTGTGCAGTTGTTGCAAAATACAAAGATTGCATCGTCGTCACAGCAATCCTTAATCTTGTTTTTAGCAAGTAGGAATCTAGCCCAAAAGTGGCGGAATGTTTCTTGAGGCTGCTGCCGCACATACATTAAGTCACATATGTCCGGAGGACCGGAGTTGCTTGGGGAATATTGCTTGTGGTGGGTGGGCGGGTTCAAATCCGAACCTTGACCCACTGAGAAGTTTGGATTATGAAGAATTTCCGAGGTTACAGGCCTGGGCTCTGGAGCATCCGCGGTGGTAGGGTCTGGGGCATCTGGTGCATTTTTAGGCTCAAAGCCCGATTCCATGTTCGGAGGACAATAAGTGTCTCCTAGAAGAAGGGAGTCCGGTTCTCCGAGCTCGGAAACCTGAACATACTTTGTTCTCAACGTAGGAGAAGAGTCGTTTTTGGCTTGTTCCTCCAGGATTGCCACATGATGGGTGATCGGCGGAGATCTGATTTCTCTCTGATCGGGTTCAAGCCCAATCCGATCATATTCTTTTGCGTCCCCCAGGGCGGCGATGCAATGTAGCAGTTCATCTAAGGTCGATACATCTTCCGGATCCATCTTGTCGGAGTATTCAGGGCCAACGCGGAGGCGATTTTTGGCGATGAGTTGGGCTACTTCTGGCTTAACGGCCAGGCGATCACCCATGATGAAGCTGCTGAGCCGGAAGGTTTTGCCCTAAAGCTAGGGCTTCTCCGAAAGTGATGCTGTCCTTCATGACAAGGCAAGCCATTGATCCTTCTGTCGACTGCACAGAGGAACTCTCAATGAAATCACCAATGTCGGTGTCAAAACCGGTAGATCTCGGGTAGGGGGTCCCGAACTGTGCGTCTAAGGATCGAAGGTAACAAGGAGGTAGGGGACACGATGTTTACCTAGGTTTGGGCCCTCTTAATGGAGGTAATACCCTACTTCCAGCTTGATTGACTTGGTTGAGTATTGGGGTTATAAGAGTTGATCTACCTCGAGATCGTAATGGCTAAACCCTAGATGTCTAGGATGTAAGATTGTCATCGCCCCTAAGGACTAAACCCTGTAGTTTATATAGGCACCGGAGGGGACTAGGGTTGTACAAAGTCGGTTAACATAGGAAGGAAACTACCATCCGGACGCCAAGCTTGCCGTCCACGCGAAGGAGAGTCCCATCCGGACACAGGAGAAGGCGTTCGGTTTTCTATCTGCTCGGCCCATCCGTCCGGTCCATGTCACATAGGCCGGCTCTCGGAGGAGCCCATAATCCCGGACTCCCTCAATAGCTATATGAGACGAATATCTGGATTAAAGGGGATTCAAATATTTATACTAGAGACCAAGACATCAATAATATCATAACTAAATTGGTTTATCTAACATGCATATTCATTTGAATTTGGGGACACATCTAATGTTATATAGTTTATCAATATTAGTGATCCATAGATTCTTTAATTAGAGAGAATGCATGGTTTATATGCAATTAATGTCTAAACGGGATTACACTATATGTTGCGTGTGTGAAACACATTATACGTGTTTGAGAAGTAAAAAACGCATGAAACACACATTAATTGGAGACAGTTAGCAAGGAATGCATACATTGGATTTCAACATAAAGTGGTTTCAAATATTTGAAAATCCAAATTAAGATGAATCCAGCCTTATGAATCTGAGATCATGCCATTTGTAAACCATATTGATGCACAAAGGGTGTTGTGCTTTTGAAAGTATATATAAAAAAATGATGTTTATAGATTTGTATTCGAATACAAAATGGATCCTTCCAGGAAAAAAATACAAACTAGATTCGAATTGAGTTGGCATGGTAAACGTGCACTCTTTCTCTTCAAAAATTTGAACGAACCGGGGAAATTCGCAGTAATTGCCCGAAACCAAAATCCATGAGATGGAAATTACTGCCTATCCCTGACACGCAAAGCCTATCGGCTCGATTTCTATAGGTTTCGATAGGGATAGGTTTGTAATTTCACTCAAACATGACATAACTGCCTCTCATCCGATTCATACACGGTGGGTGCCAAAACACAGTGTCTCCTCGGCCGAAATCGACACCCTCCCCAATTCATACACGGTGGGCGCCCAAACAAACTCCTCGACTGAAATCTCCATCGGCAAATATTCGGTGTATGCGAGATTACCGTCCTATCCCCAAACGACTAATATTGTTGTGATGTAGGACATTTTAAACGGGGGCTATGTTTGTAAATTTCCTTGCATTTGAGACAAACGTGCCCTGAAGACATGGTTCCTGATAACCCACAAGTGTAGGGGATCAATTGTAGCCCCTCTCGATAAGTAAGAGTGTCGAACCCAACGAGGAGCTAAAGGTAGAGCAAATATTCCCTCAAGTTCTATCGACCACTTATACAACTCTACGCATGCTTGACGTTCGCATTACCTAGAACAAGTATGAAACTAGAAGTACTTTGTAGGTGTTGTTGGATAGGTTTGCAAGAATATAAAGAGCACGTAAATAAAAAGTAGGGGCTTTTTAGATGAAGACACAACTAAGTTAGTTTTAGTAGAGAGCTTTTGTCACGAGAAAGTTTTGTCCCTAGGCAATCGATAATTAGACCGGTAATCACTATTACAATTTTATTTGAGGGAGAGGCATAAGCTAACATACTTTCTCTTCTTGGATCATATGCACTTATGATTGGAACTCTAGCAAGCATCCGCAACTACTAAAGATCATTAAGGTAAAACCAACCATAGCATTAAAGTATCAAGTCCCCTTTATCCCATACGCAAACAACCTACGTACTCGGGTCTGTGCTTCTGTCACCCACGCCACCCACCATAAGCAAATCATGAACATATTGAAAACCCTACAGCGGGGATCCCTCACACTTGCGCGACACGGAGGTCACAATAGGATAGCACCAATAATAAAACATGCAACTCAAACCAATCACGATCATCAATTAACCCATAGGACAAAACGGATCTACTCAAACATCATAGGATAGCCATACATCATTAGGAAATAATATATAGCGTTGAGCACCATGTTTAAGTAGATTACAATGGGTAAGAGAGGGGTTACACCGCTGCATAGAGGGGGAAGAGTTGGTGATGAAGGCGGTGAAGTTGTTGGTGAAGATCGCGGTGATGATGGTGGCCCCCGGTGGCACTCCGGCGCCACCGGAAGCAAGGGGGGGAGAGCCCCCCTTCTTCTTCTTCTTCCTTGACCTTCTCCCTAGATGGGAGAAGGGTTTTCCCTCTATTCCTTGGATCCCATGGCATGGGAGGGGCGAGAGCCCCTCCGAGATTGGATCTGTCTCTCCGTCTCTCTCTTTTTCTGCGCTCCCTAGTTCTGCCCTTTCACCGTTTCTTTTATATCCCGAGATCCGTAACTCTGATTGGATTGAAACTTTCGCCCAGATTTTTCTCCAAAAATGAGCTTTCTTGCGGCAAAAGAAGAGCGTCGACCGCCTTACAGGGTGCCCACGAGGGTCAGGGGCACGCTTGCCCCCCTGGGGCGCGCCCCCTACCTCGTGGCCCCCTCGGGCACCGTCTCGCGTTGGTTTTTCTTCCCAAAAATCATAAATATTCCAAAAAGGATCTCCGTCCGTTTTTATCCCGTTTGGACTCCATTTGATATGGGGTTTCTGCAAAACATAAAACATGCAACAAATACGAACTAGCACTCGGCACCGGATCAATATGTTAGTCCCAAAAATAATATAAAATGTTGCCAAAAGTATATGAAAGTTTTAGAATATTGGAATGGAACAATAAAAAATTATAGATACGACAGAGACGTATCAGCATCCCCAAGCTTAATTCCTGCTCGTCCTCGAGTAGGTAAATGATAAAAAATAATTTTTGATGTGGAATGCTACCTAGCATAATCTTGATCATATGTCTAATCATGGCATGAATATTAAGACACGAGTGATTCAAAGCAATAGTCTATCATTTGACATAAGAACAATAACACTTCGAGCGTACTAATAAAGCAATCATGTCTTTTCAAAACAACATGGCCAAAGAAAGTTATCCCTACAAAATCATATAATCTGGCTATGCTCCATCTTCATCACACAAAATATTCAAATCATGCATAACCCCGATGACAAGCCAAGCAATTGTTTCATACTTTGGATGTTCTCAAACCTTTTCAACTTTCACGCAATACATGAGCGTGAGCCATGGATATAGCACTATAAGTGGAATAGAATATGATGGTGGAGGTTGTGTGGTGAAGAGAAAAAGGAAGAAAGTCTCACATCGACGCGGCTAATCAATGGGCTATGGAGATGCCCATCAACTGATGTCAATGTGAGGAGTAGGGATTGCCATGCAACGGATGCACTAGGAGCTATAAGTGTATGAAAGCTCAAACTGGAAACTAAGTGGGTGTGCATCCAACTTGCTTGCTCATGAAGACCTAGGGCATTTGAGGAAGCCCATGGTTGGAATATACAAGCCAAGTTCTATAATGAAAATTCCCACTAGTATATGAAAGTGACAATATAAGAGACTCTCTATATGAAGAACATGGTGCTACTCTGAAGCACAAGTGTGGTAAAAGGATAGTAACATTGCCCCTTCTCTCTTTTTCTCTCATTTTTTTATTTTCTCTTTTTTTTGGTTGGGCTTCTTTGGCCCCCTTTTTTTTATTTGGCTTCTTTGGCCTTTTTTTATGGGGCAATGCTCTATAATGATGATCATCACACTTTTATTTACTTACAACCCAATATTGCAACTTGATACTAGAACAAATATATGACTCTATATGAATGCCTCCGGCGGTGTACCGGGATGTGCAATGATCTATCATAGCAAAGATATCACAAATGGACAAGCCATGAAAACATCATGCTAGCTATCTTACGATCATGCAAGGCAATATGACAATGAATGCTCAAGTCATGTATATGATGATGATGGAAGTTGCATGGCAATATATCTCGGAATGGCTATGGAAATGCCATGATAGGTAGGTGTGGCTGTTTTGAGGAAGATATAAGGAGGCTTATGTGTGATAGAGCGTATCGTATCACGGGGTTTGGATGCACCGGAGAAATTTGCACCAACTCTCGAGGTGAGAAATGGTAATGCACGGTACCGAAGAGGCTAGCAATGATGGAAGGGTGAGAGTGCGTATAATCCATGGACTCAACATTAGTCATAAAGAACTCACATACTTATTGCAAAAATCTATTAGTCATCGAAACAAAGTACTACGCGCATGCTCCTAGGGGGATAGATTGGTAGGAAAAGACCATCCCTCGTCCCAGACCGCCACTCACAATAAATACAATCAATAAATACCTCATGCTCCAACTTCGTTACATAACGGTTCACCATACATGCATGCTATGGGAATCACAAACTTCAACACAAGTATTTCTACAATCCACTACTACCCACTAGCATGACTCTAATATCACCATCTTTATATCACAAAACTATTACAAGGAATCAAACATATCATATTCAGTGATCTACAAGTTTATGTAGGATTTTATGACTAACCATGTGAATGACCAATTCCTGTCATCTCTCTAAATAGATATAAGTGAAGCAAGGGAGTTTAATTCTTTCTACAAAAAATATGCCCACGCTATAACAAATATAAGTGAAGCAAAAGAGCATTCTACAAATGGCGGTTTTCTATGTGAAGAGAAACAGGCAATCCAAACTTCAAAAGATATAAGTGAAGCACATGAAGCATTCTATAAAGCCATACTAAAAAGATTTAAGTGAAGTGCAATAAGCATTCTATAAATCAACCAAGCACTATCTCATACCAGCATGGTGCATAAAAGAAAAGTGAAAACTAAATGCAAAAGACGCTCCAAGATTTGCACATATCGCATGAAAGAAACGAATCCGAAAACATACCGATACTTGTTGAAGAAAGAGGGGATGCCTTCCGGGGCATCCCCAAGCTTAGACGCTTGAGTCTCCTTACATATTTACTTGCGGTGTCTTGTGCATCCCCAATATTGAGCTCTTGCCTCTCTTCCTTTTCCTCATATCGAGACCTCCTCGATGAAACACTTCATCCACAAAAAACTTCAACAAAAAACTCGGTAAGATCCGTTAGTATAATAAAGCAAATAACTACTCTAAGTACTGTTGTAAACCTATTCATATTTTGTTTTTGCATTGTGTCTACTGTAATATAGCTTTTCCATGGCTTAATCCACTGATAGAAATTGATAGTTTCATCAAAACAAGCAAACTATGCATCAAAAACAGAATCTATCAAAAACAGAACAGTCTGTAGCAATCTGAACATTCACCATACTTATGTTACCCCAAAAATTCTACAAAACTTAGGAAATATAAACAATTTGTACAGAAAGAGATTTCAAAAAGAATCAGAACCATTTGACATTCCAGTAAAAATGTAAAATCGCGCACTACAGCCAAAGTTTCTTCCCTGCACCGTACAAACCAACAAGCATTATAAACATCCTAAAAGCAAACCTTGGCACATTATTTTAATAATAAAATGGAATTGTACAAGGGGATAATTATTTTTCATGAAAAGTTTCTGTAATTAAGATTCACAAAGTTTCCATGAGCATGAACAAAGTTCAAGGAGCTCTCCCACTTCAACAATGCTTGTCTCTCTCACTTTCACTTTCCTTTTTGAAAAGTTTTGGGTTCCCCTCTTTAATTTTTTTTGTTTTTAGACTATATAAAAGCACTCAACATAAATAAATGACTCTCTCAAACTTCCAGGTTGTCTCCCTGGCAGCGCTTTCTTTAAAGCCATTAAGCTAGGCATAAGGTGCTCAAGTAATGATCCACTAGGATCCCAAGGTATATCAGAGCCAATTTTAATTAACAATGATTTGTAATTTAGTAGTGAGCACAAAGTAACATATATCAAGCAACAACAAAGTCTAAATCTCTTCCTATGCATCGGCATGTCATAAAAGAACAATTCATGCACACGAAGTAAAGGCCAATGCATAGTATAAGCAGTTTCTTGCAATTCTATCATATTGGAAACATAGAGAGGTGGAGATATGGTTCATCTCTCATAATAATTGCAAGTAGGATCAGCAAGCACATGCATGTTATATCTATCAAAATCATCATGTGTAGTAGTCAAACGCAACCCATCAATGTAATCCTTAATAAGCATAAACTTCTCCGATATAGTATAAGCGGGAGAATTCAAAAAGATAATAGGACTATCATGTGTGGGTGAAATAACAACAATTTCATGTTTAACATAAGGAACTATAGCAAGCTCATCTCCATAAGCATAATTCATATTGGCATCTTGGCCACAAGCATAGCAAGCATCATCAAAAAGGGATATTTCAAAAGAATCAGTGGGATCATACCAATTATCATAGCAATCATCCTTCGGTAAGCATGAAGGGAAATTAAAAAATGTATGAGTTGAAGAGTTACTCTCATTAGAAGGTGGGCATAGGTAGCTAATCCGCTCTTCCTCCTTTTGTTCTTCGCTCTCCTCATCTTTTTCATCCAATGAGCTCACAGTTTCATCAATTTCTTCTTCCGTAGACTCCTGCAAAATATTAGTATAGCAAAATATTCATAATTTTCATAGCAATATTTAAGTATAGAAAAATTTCCAGGTCTGTAAACAGCATCATCAAGATTTTCACACGTTTTAAACGAAGATTCAATTTCATAAGCACCCATAAAAGCAACAAATTCTTCTATTTGTTCCACATCATAGTAATCATATATACCATTAGCATAAGAAGCCAAGGTTTCATTATCAATAAATTTGCATGAAAAGGGAAGGTGTGGAGCCTTCATCCTAGAGCAACAAGTATAATCATATCTTAAGCATAGTTGATGAGCATACCAATGCAACATATGAATTTGATCCCATAATAGTTTCCCTTTTTGTGTCAAGCGATAATCCCTAAAGTATTCACGTTGATCCAACGTGTCTCCCATAACATAATTGAATGGGGTTTTCTCAGGATTATCAAACTAGTACATAATATTTTTCACATAACCAGCATCGAGGGTTTTAGGAGGTTCCCCATCTCCATGAGTAGCAAGTTCACCTAATTTTTCTAGTATTTCGTGTTCCATATCCATAACTAAAGATAGAGAACAACTTAGAACAACAAATAAAAATTACTTAGTGATAAAGCAAACAAGCACACACGAGAATATTCACCCAATGCTATAACTCCCCGGCAACGGCGCCAGAAAAAATGTCTTGATAACCCACAAGTGTAGGGGATCAATTGTAGCCTCTTTTGATAAGTAAGAGTGTCGAACCCAACGAGGAGCTAAAGGTAGAACAAATATTCCCTCAAGTTCTATCGACCACCGATACAACTCTGCCCACGCTTGACATTCGCATTACCTAGAACAAGTATGAAACTA
This sequence comes from Triticum timopheevii, assembly GCA_963921465.1. Taxonomy (NCBI): domain Eukaryota; kingdom Viridiplantae; phylum Streptophyta; class Magnoliopsida; order Poales; family Poaceae; genus Triticum; species Triticum timopheevii. The sequence goes on along the minus strand of OY997274.1, from coordinate 334,447,623 downwards.
GAAGTACTTTGTAGGTGTTGTTGGATAGGTTTGCAAGAATATAAAGAGCACGTAAATAAAAAGTAGGGGCTGTTTAGATGAAGACACAACTAAGTTAGTTTTAGTAGAGAGCTTTTTGTCATGAGAAAGTTATTTGTCCCTAGGCAATCGATAACTAGACTCGTAATCACTATTGCAATTTTATTTGAGGGAGAGGCATAAGCTAACATACTTTATCTTCTTGGCTCATATGCACTTATGATTGGAACTCCAGCAAGCATCCGCAACTACTAAAGATCATTAAGGTAAAACCCAACCATAGCATTAAAGTATACAGTCCCCTTTATCCCATACGCAAACAACCTACTTACTCGGGTCTATGTTTCTGTCAGTCACACCACCCGCCATAAGCAAATCATGAACATATTGCAAACCCTACAGCGGGGATCCCTCACGCTTGCGTGACACGGAGGGCACAATAGGACAGCACCAGTAATAAAACATGCAACTCAAACCAATCACCATCATCAATTAACCCATAAGACAAAACAGATCTACTCAAACATCATAGGATAGCCATACATCATTGGGAAATAATATATAGCGTTGAGCACCATGTTTAAGTAGAGATTACAGCGGGTAAGAGAGGGGTTACACCGCTGCATAGAGGGGGGAAGAGTTGGTGATGAAGGCGGTTAAGTTGTTGGTGGAGATCGCGGTGATGATGATGGCCCCCGCTGGCACTCCGGTGCCACCGAAAGCAAGGGGGAGAGAGCCTCCCTTCTTCTTCTTCGTCCTTGACCTTCTCCCTAGATGGGAGAAGGGTTTCCCCTCTGGTCCTTGGCTCCCATGGCATGGGAAGGGCGAGAGCCCTTCCGAGATTGGATCTGTCTCTCTGTTTCTATGCTCCCTGGTTCTGCCCTTTCACCGTTTCTTTTATATCCGGAGATCCGTAACTCCGATTGGATTGGAACTTTCGCCCAGACTTTTCTCCAAAAATTAGCTTTCTTGTGGCAAAAGAAGAGCGTCAACCACCTTACGGGGTGCCCACGAGGGTCAGGGGTGCGCCTGCCCCCCTGGGGCGCACCCCCTGCCTCGTGGCCCCCTCGGGCACCATCTCGCGTTAGTTTTTCTTCCCCAAAATCATAAATATTCCAAAAATGATCTCCGTCCGTTTTTATCCCGTTTGGACTCCGTTTGATGTGGGGTTTCTGCGAAACATAAAACATGCAACAAACAGGAACTGGCACTAGGCACTGGATCAATATGTTAGTCCCAAAAATAATATAAAAAGTTGCCAAAAGTATATGAAAGTTGTAGAATATTTGCATGGAACAATCAAAAATTATAGATACGACGGAGACGTATCAGTTCCCCCTTCCTCTCTCCCTCCATTTCTCCATTCGTACTCCGTGGGCGCCAAAGCACCCTCTCCACCCCAGCCTCCTCCGTCCACCACCCCATCCATCGTCGTCCTCCTCCACCATGCCAGAGCTGATACCCCAATGCCGTCGTCCATAACAAGAGATTGACCTCTCTCATCCACGGCTTCGGACCAGGATCGTTGCATCCCGTCCTTTCGCTTCATCCCCGCCGTCGTCCACCTTGCCGGCGCCGCTCCTACGACCGTCTCGTCCATCGCGCCAGGATATTTCCCCCGCCGCCACCGTCTACCCTCCTAGATCCGCTTCCACGCCGCCGACCGCCATCGCTACCGCAGCACCGTCAAATTCACAGCAGATGCATACACGGTGCCGCACAAGAGGCGGTACTCTTTCGTATCTGTTCAACTTATTAATAGCGACAAGAAAATAGATCACCACTGCTTTACTATGATTTATTTTCCATCACTTAATTGTTAGTTGAAAGCAAACATTGGTTGCGAAGTTGCCTTTGTCCGGTTGGCACCTTCGGATTTGCCATGGCACGCTCAACATTATACTTGCAATGCTTATGGCTTTCCCCTTCTATATTCCACACTAGTTAAATGACAGTAGGCTAAATTTCAAAATTGGGTCAGTCGATTTTTGAGAGGTCGCCGGAGTTTGCCGGTGAGAAGGAAGGGGCTTGGGTGGGGATGGTGTTTGTGGGGGCGGTGGCCTGGCGGTGGTGGGGCCTCGCCGAATGAAGAAAACTCGACTCGGGTGGGGGTGGTGGTGGGGGTGGTGGAGGAACATAGGCTGTGGGGGCGGTTTAGGGGAGGGCGGGGGGTCGGGGACGGTGGTTCAGTTCCTTGTGAACTTGGTGAACTTTGCAATGAACATGGTCATTTAAATCTCCAATGCAAATTGTTTTATGATCGAATCGTGTCAAAAAATTGTGATAGCTTGATTACCCTTGGGCATCATAAAGAGCTTAGCCTTCTTTTGGGGTATGAAGAAATGAAACGTATAACTGAGGGTATTCCAAAATTTAATCTTGATAGATTTCTTGATTTTGATCTAGAGGATATTTATATGTTTTGTGTGGAGAATTGCATTGAAAATCCTTATATTTCCAATTACATAAAGAAAATAAAGCAAATAGAAGATGAAAAGAATACTAACGAAAGGGAAGAGACTTCCCAATCTCCTCCTATTATTTCTTATGATGAATCAGGTAACGAGGAGGAGCTTTCTATTCAACCATCTCATCAATAAGGAGCTCAAAGAGGAAGGTTGAACCCACACATAATGTGAAGAAGAAAAAGAAAAGAAGGAGCAACAAAGGTATAAAGGTATCCCTCCCAAATGATGTTGCTCCTACTACTCATTGTGATGATGATAATTTCTATACTATTGGTGCTATCAATATTTTTAATGATGAGAGTGATTATGCTTATGATATGAAAGGGCCCAAGCTTGGGGAAGCTATGTTTGATGAGGATAATATATTTGAGAATATATTTGCTGAAATTAATGTGTGTCCCAAGCTTGGGGATGCTATGTTTAATGAAGATGATATTTTTAGTGTTCCAAGTTTTGATATGCAAAGTTGTTATGATGATAGAATGCCTCCTACTTATGATGATTATATTGATGAAAGTGGGTTTGGAAGAGTGTCAACTTTAGGAAGTAGTTATCCCACTATTTTGGAGGATGTTGAATTTTATTGTGATGAATACGAAAGTGGATTTGGAAGAGTGTCAACTTTATGTAGCGATTCCACTATCTTGCGAGAGGTTTCAATCGATTGTGATGAGAACGAAGTTACTACTTATGATGATTATTGTGATGAAACATATGCTATAAAAAGTAGTGATGACTATATTTATAAAACTTGTCATGATTATGATTATCCTTTTTCTGAACATTACTCTTTTAATGTGGAAACAATTTTTAGTGTTCAAGTCTCTTATGATACTCCCACTATTCCGAATGAGAAGAATTTTGCTTATGAGGAGAGTAGTAAAATTTCTATGCTTGTAGATCATGAAAGGAATGCTTTAGGTGCTGGTTATATTGTTAAATTCATTCATGATGCTACTGAAAATTATTATGAGGGAGGAATATATGCTTGTAGGAATTGCAATAATATCAAGTTTCCTCTCTATGTGTCGAAAATCTTGAAGCTATGCTTGTTTTACCTTCCTATGCTAGTTGATATTGTTCCCATAAGTTGTTTGCTCACAAAATCCCTATGCACAGGAAGTGGGTTAGACTTAAATGTGCTAGTCATATGCTTCATGATGCTCCCGTTATATTTCAATTCTTATCTTTTATGTGAGCATCATTGTCATCATCATGCCTAGCTAGAAAGGCATTAAAGAAAAGCACTTGTTGGGAGACAACCCAATATTTATCCTTACTGTTTTTGTGTGTCCACATGATTATGCTACTGTAGTAATCATGTTTTATAGATTTTGTTTCAATAAACTGCCAAGTAAGACCTTTAGGATAGCTTACGGTGATAGTTGTGTTGATCCTGCTGAAAATCAGAAACTTTTGCACCCAGTAAATTAGTTTTGTTAATTCACAGAAACGTGCTCTTGATCTGATTCTTTTTGCTCTGGATTGGTACACAAATTTTTAGGACTTCCTAATTTTGTAGGATTTTTGGAGTTCCAGAAGTATACGTTTGATACAGATTACTACAGACTGTCCTGTTTTTGACAGATTCTGTTTTCTATGTGTTGTTTGCTTATTTTGATGCATCTATGGCTAGTATTAAGTTGTACGAACCATAGATAAGTTGGATTACAGTATATATTACACCAATATGAATTTAGAATGAGTTCATTACAGTACCTAAGTGGTGGTTTTATTTTCTTATACTAACGGAGCTTACGAGTTTTCTGTTGAGTTTTGTGTTGTGGAGTTTTCAAGTTTTGGGTAGAGATTCGATGGATTATGGAATAAGGAGTGTCAAGAGCCAAAGCTTGGGGATGCCCAAGGCACCCCAAGGTAATATTCAAGGACAACCAAGAGCCTAAGCTTGGGGATGCCTACTTGGAGCTATATTTTTATTCACCACATGATATGTGTTTTGCTTGGAGCGTCATTTTATTTTGTTAGTATTTGTTTGCTGTTATTTAGAATAACGTTTTGCATCTTTAGTTTCAATAAAAAAGTCAAGGATAGCCTTTGCCATGCTTATTTTGCTAGTATACATGTTGCTGTTTGAAAACAGAAAGTTTACCGATGTTGCAAAAATTCCCTAGAAAAGTCAGAGAATGGTATAATGTTGAAACCTTTTGCATGATGAGATCTGATAAATTTATTACAGTGGGAATTTTATTTCATAATTTTTTGAGTGAGGGAAGTATGATGAATCTTGCATTCTTTACAGACTGTACTGTTTTGACAGATTGCTGGTATGGTTGCATTGTTTGCATATGTTTGCTTGTTTAATGATTCTATTTGAGGATAGGAGTATTAAATATGCAGAGGCATTTAGTATGCAATGTTGAATAATAATTTTAGTGATTTGTTACAGTACAAAATTATAAGGTTTTGCATTGGTTTATACTAACCTATCTCATGAGTTCTTGTTGAGTTTGTTGTGAATGAAGCTTTTGATAAAAAGAAGAGAAACCATGATGTGAGAGGAATTAAGGAGACATAAAAGTTCAAGATTGGGGATGCCCAAGGCACCCCAAGATAATATTTCAAGAAGTCTCAAGCATCTAAGCTTGGGTATGCCCCGGTAGGCATCCCATCTTTCTTCTTCAACAACTATCGGTTAGTATCGGTTGAGCCTAAGTTTTTGCTTCTTCACATGAGTTGTGCTATCCTTGCATTGTCATTTTATTTTGTTTTGCTTGCTGTTTAAATACAATACCAAGATCTGAAATTCCTTAATGTTAGAGAGTCTTCACATAGTTGCACAATTATTCGACTACTCATTGATCTTCACTTATATCTTTCGGAGTAGTTTGTCGTTTGCTCTAGTGTATCATTTATATCTTTTAGAGCACGGCGGTGGTTATATTTTGTAGAAATTGCTAGTCTCTCACGCTTCACTTATATCATTTTGAGAGTCTTTTAGAACAGCATGGTATTTGCTATGATCATAAAGTTGGTCCTAGAATGATGAGCATCCAAGTTGGGTATAATAAAAACTATCATAGAAAGTGAATTGGATGCTATGATCAATTTGATGCTTGATAATTGTTTTGAGATATGGAGGTAGTGATATTAAAGTCATGCTAGTTGGGTGATTATGAATTTAAAGAATGCTTGTGTTGAAGTTTGTGATTCCCGTAGCATGCACGTATGGTGAACCGCTTTGTGATGAAGTTGGAGCACAATTTTATTTATTGATTGTCTTCCTTATGAGTGGCTGTCGGGGACGAGCGATGGTCTTTTCCGACCAATCTATCCCCCTAGGAGCATGCGCGTAGTGCTTTGGTTTTTGATGACTTCTAAATTTTTGCAATAAGTATATGAGTTCTTTTGATTAATGTTGAGTCCATGGATTATACGCATTCTTTCACCCTTCCACCATTGCTAGCCTCTCTTGTACCGCGCAACTTTCGCCGGTACCATACACCCACCATTTACCTTCCTCAAAACAGCCACCATACCTACCTATTTTGGCATATCCGTAGCCATTCCGAGATATATTGCCATGCAACTTTCCACCATTTCGTTCATATGACACGCATTACTTTTGTGATATTGCTTTTTGCATGATCATGTAGTTGACATTGTATTTGTGGCAAGGCCACCTTCATAATTTTCATACATGTCGCTCTTGATTTATTGCATATCCCGGTACACCGCCGGAGGCATTCATATAGAGTCATATATGTTCTAGCTTTGAGTTGTAATTCTTGAGTTGTAAATCCATAAAAGTGTGATGATTTTCATTATTAGAGCATTGTCCTAGTGAGGAAAGTATGATGAAGACTATGATTCCCCCACAGGTCGGGATGAGACTTCGGACTTTACAAAAAGAAAAAGAAAAAGAAAAAAAGAAACGCCAAAGAAAAAAAAAGAGAAAAAAAAGAAAAAAAAGAAAAAAAAAGAAGAAGAAAAAATAAAATGAGAGAAAAAGAGAGAAGGGACAATGCTACTATCTCTTTTTCCACACTTGTGCTTCAAAGTAGCACCATGATCTTCATGATAGAGAGTCTCATATGTTGTCACTTTCATATACTAGTGGGAATTTTTCATTATAGAACTTGGCTTGTATATTCCAATGATGGGCTTCCTCAAAATGCCATAGGTCTTCGTGAGCAAGCGAGTTGGATGCACACCCACTTAGTTTCTTTTGTTGAGCTTTCATATATTTATATCTCTAGTGCATCCGTTGCATGGCAATCCCTACTCACGCACATTGATATCTATTAATGGGCATCTCCACAGCCCGTTGATACGCCTAGTTGATGTGAGACTATCTTCTCCTTTTGTCTTCTCCACAACCACCATTCTATTCCACAATTAGTGTTATGTCCATGGCTCATGCTCATGTATTGTGTGGAAGTTGAAAAAGTTTGAGATTATTAAAGTATGAAACAAATGCTTGGCTTGTCATCGGGGTTGTGCATGATTAAATACTTTGTGTGATGAAGATAGAGCAACAGCCAGACTATATGATTTTGTAGGGATAACTTTCTTTAGCCATGTTATTTTGAGAAGACATGATTACTTTGATTAGTATGCTTGAAGTATTACTATTCTTATGTCAATATGAACTTTTATTCTGTATTCATTTGGGTCTGAACATTCATGCCACAATAAAGAAAATTACCTTGAGAATTATGCTAGGTAGCATTCCACATCAAAAATTCTGTTTTTATCATTTACCTACTCGAGGACAAGCAGGAATTAAGCTTGGGGATGCTTGATATGTCTCCAACGTATCTGTAATTTTTGATTGTCCCATGCTATTATATTACCCCTTTTGGATGTTTATGGGCTTTATTTTACACATTTATATCATTTTTGGGACTAACCTACTAACCGGAGGCCCAACCCATATTGCTGTTTTATTGCCTGTTTTAGTATTTCGAGGAAACCGAATATCAAACGGAGTCCAAATGGAATGAAACCTTTGGCAATGTTATTTGTTGGAAGATTATCATCCAGGAGGCTTGGAGATCAAGTCAGAAGATCCTCGAGATGCCCAGGAGATAGGGGGCGCCCCCCCCCCCTACAGGGCGCGGCCCCCTATCTCGTGGGCCCCTCGAGCACCTCCCGACCGACTTCTTTCGCCTATATATACCTACGTACCCTAAAACCATCAGAAATCAAGATAGATCAGGAGTTCCGCCGCCGCAAGCCTCTATAGCCACCAAAAACCTCTCGGGAGATCGTTCCGACACCCTGCCGGAGGGGAAATCCATCACCGGTGGCCATCTTCATCATCCCGGCGCTCTCCATGACGAGGAGGGAGTAGTTCACCCTCGGGGCTGAGGGTATGTACCAGTAGCTATGTGTTTGATCTCTCTCTCTTGTGTTCTCTCTCGTGTTCCCTCTATGGCAAGATCTTGATGTATCTCGAGCTTTTCTATTGTAGATGGATCTTATGATGTTTCTCCCCCTCTACTCTCTTATGATGAATTGAGTTTCCCCTTTGATGTTATCTTATCGGATTGAGTCTTTTATGTGAACACTTGATGTATGTCTTGCCGTGTTTATCTGTGGTGACAATGGGATATCATGTGCCACTTGATGCATGTTTTGGTGACCAACTTGCGGGTTCCCCCATGAACCTATGCATAGGGGTTGGCACACGTTCTTGACTCACCCTTTGAAGTACTTTGTGTTGGTTGGATGAATCTGAGATTCTGTGATGCATATCGTATAATCATGCCCACGGATACTTGAGGTGACAATGGAGTATCTAGGTGACATTAGGGTTTTGGTTGATTTGTGTCTTAAGGTGTTATTCTAGTACGAACTCTTGAATAGATTGATCCGAAAGAATAACTTTGAGGTGGTTTCGTACCCTACCATAATCTCTATGTTTGTTCTCCGCTATTAGTGGCTTTGCAGTGACTCTTTGTTGCATGTTGAGGGATTGTTATATGATCTATCTATATTATTATTGTTGAGAGAACTTGCACTAGTGAAAGTATGAACCTTCGGCCTTGTTTCCTACCATTGCAATACCGTTTACGCTCACTTTTATCATTAGTTACCTTGCTGTTTTTATAATTTCAGATTACAAATACCTATATCTACCATCCATATTGCACTTGTATCACCATCTCTTCGTCGAACTAGTGCACCTATACAATTTGCCATTGTATTGGGTGTGTCGGGGACACAAGAGACTCTTTGTTATTTGGTTGCGGGGTTGTTCGAGAGAGACCATCTTCATCCTACGCCTCCCACGGATTGATAAACCTTAGGTCATCCACTTGAGGGAAATTTGCTACTGTCCTACAAACCTGTGCACTTGCAGGCCCAACAACGTCTACAAGAAGAAGGTTGTGTAGTAGATATCAGTAGTACAATATGTTCCTTGTAGTGAAGAGGAGCAGGGACATTTGCAATGTAGAGGTCTATTCGGTCGGTTGTGATGGAGACTTTCGACTCTTCGGGCCTTTTGATTCGTAGGATTTTGTAAACATAGGAATAGGAATTGTAGTGGCCTGCCCACTTGAATCCTCTAAGATTAGCAAGGAAATGTTGGGAGCTATGTCGCCTTTGAGAGTTACACTGATATTAACAGTACCACACCTTCACTTGAAGAGAGCTGGTATCTGAAGCCTTTCTAGCCGTACCGGCAATAGTAGCTTATATTTTCCAGCAAGTTCCACTTTGCTGATTTTACTTGTGATGCGTATGGTTTTCCCATTATATGTACACTATGATCTGTGTAGCTACTTTGTGTCGCACCATCAGAAGTCCACTCTTGAAGCTAAACAACACACCACTCATAAGTCCAAACCTTACTTCTTCAAATACAAATTGTGATATTATACTGATATTAGTTAACAGACACACATTTAATTGGTCAGGTAAAGCTCCCACTTGATTTTCCAAATGCATGTGGCCACATATAGAGAGATAGCATGGAATTGCATTTCTTTGGGCATTGTAATTCATCATGAGTGGACAACCAACATTGTATGCAAATAAGCGGAACCTGAAGAATATGCTTCCTCTTCTGTTCTTTAACATGTTCCTCTTTAGTTATTCTGTATTTAGTACATACAGTATGTTCCTTGTCAGGAAGGGGAGCAGGGACATCTGCAGTCAACAGCTGATAGAGTTGGCATGTACGTGATCGATAGGCTTTCAATTAGTAGTGGCAATACAACACCATATTTTCCAGCCAGTTCCACTTTCCCGATTTATATATCCTGGTTATGGTGTACCCCTTTCATGTACACTACGATCTTCCTAGTTGTTGTGTGCTCTTGTTATCATGGTTTGGCAATAAACTCTCTATACAGTATATTATGAACCTATCATTTGCCAACTATCCATACTTTTGGAGCCTTATTTTTGTGTACTTGTGCCAGATTATATTAATGCACACACCATATTATAGCACACATGGGCTCTCTCATCAGAATACAATGATAGCCCACAAGGGTTTACAGGGTGCCCCTATATTAGAATATCCTATGCATTAAAAATATAATCTCACTACTATTTATGTTTTCATATTTCTCAGATATTATACATAATCACAGTGAATATCAGAATCCGTGCATCAGAGGAATATTGTGGAACACTGCAATGACTTACAAAATTGGCACCAAGGCATTGAGTGCCATTCTGGATGCAATGAAACCCATACGCTCCCCACCTGTAGATTCTTGTTCAAAATATGATCCTAATGACTATTCTGACCTCGAGGAGTCAAAGGCAGATGGCTTGTCCTGTTCACCCATCAAGGTGCTTGTTCTAATTTGCCAAGGTTTTGTTGATTGCACGTATCTTGCATAAGGTGTCTTGCATTTCTTCTACTTTGTTGCACCGCCATCTGCTTAGTTTCCTCATCATATATGTCAAGATGCCATACCCATCCATTACAATATATATTCCATCCGTCATCATACCATGTTTTTCCATTTAAATGATGTTCTTGTGCATCATACATCAAAAAGGAAGAGGGTGATTGCCGAACCTGAAGGAGCACCAGCAAAGTCCTTGAAAAACATGGTGGTGCCAGAGAAATCAGACAGCACCCCACTTATATTGGCTCTACATCCAGTGACACAAATCGTAGGACCGACTCCAGTAGACTGTACCCATACTTCACTGGCCACACCACTAGCCCCACCACACAGGACCTGCACTCCAGCAAAAGGTATGCCGATTTCAGTTGCCATAACACCAGCCATACCACAGAAAAATCCAACTCCAGCAAAAAGTATAGGAAGTCCATTGGCCAAAGACCTATCCCAACTGCAGAGACGGCTAATTCCTGTAGATTGGAACCCCATTCCAGTTATTCCTAGTTTAGAAGGCAATGATTTCAATGTTATTAGGGACTACATGCATATATTCCCATCATGGGAAGATTATAGTGAAGACAAACACCATTTTCACATCTTCCTGTCCCACTTACGTGTAAGTGCTATTATTCAAGGTAATTATTTTCCTATTTTCTGCCGATTGAACACATCGATGATTTACATTACATTGTTGTAAGTAGGCGAGGGTCAATATGGATAGTCATGACGAGCAAAGCTTGCTTGCTCTTTTCAAGGAAGCATTGCAGCAATATCGGTGTTACCTGAGGAAATCACACTTTGATGGCAAGTCTATAAACGAATTTCTGGTGAAGCCTCCTATGCTAAATTTAGAAGACATTGAATGGAAAAACCTTGTTATGCACTGGTCTTGTTCCCAGGATGACGTACTGTCTATGATATCACATGACAATTTGAACTTCTACTTTTCCGCATGTGCCTTACAGATATCTTTTGCGGGAAATTTGCTAGAAGAAGAATTCTGGTTTGAAAAGGACGACAGGATATCCCAAATATGTTGCCCGCTGCTTTGCTTTTGTTAGTACTCTGTTGACCTGTATCACTGTACTTGCATTCATACCTGGTTCATTATGTGGTAGTAGTATACATTATAGCTTTCTTATCAATTTTTCCCTCCAAATTATCTAATCTATATGAATGGTTACATTAGTGTAGAATATATCCAATGCCAATGAATTTTTTGAGCTCCGCATTGTTCTTGTAAGTACCTGTTGTCCTTTATCAGTGTACTTATATTAACAGCTAGTTTTTCTTGTACCGTCACTTTGTAGCTTATTTTCCTTTACCCTCCATTTTCTACACATCAGATCTATATTTACACTTACCATAAGGTTGGATAACACCGATGGTACTGAAGAAGTTTACCTGTGCATTGCTCTTGGTTGTACCTTTTGCATGTATCATTGTACTTACATTTATAGCTACTTGGTTACGTAGCATCACTCTTCATCTTATCTTAAATATTCTCCATTTTTCTTATATTATCACATCTATATTTACTCTTTACAAAATTTAGAATAAACGCAATGCTTATGAAGAAGATTCTGTGGTAAACTTCTTGAATTGCCCCCCCCCCCCCCAATCAGCATGGACAAGGGCTTTATAGAGCCTGTCTTCACCACTATTGTAAGTTTGTCCATCTCAAGCCTTCAATCTTTGTTGTGTATATTTGGTTAGGCATGACTGCAACAGCTATTTATTTTTGGTGTTTGCATCAAATTGCATGTTCAAAGTTTATTATGTAGTTCATAAACAAAAGTTTGTCCTTCTCAATTTAAGTTTTCAGTTGTACAACCAAGTTCCTTCTTCATACCATGTAAATTAAACTATATAGAGCAAGTGGTCTTCTTTTGCATTTCATGTATGCTTCTGTTCTTGATCCGTAATCCAATAATGTGGTGACCCTACCCACTACAGCACAATGTCATATTCTGTGATGTCTTAACTATGAACAATGTCATAGCATTCTACTATTATTTAAACCGTCTCTTTATTTGCCAATCTGAAATGGGATAAATTGACAGCACACTAACCATTGATACTATGAGTTCTTGATCTGTAATCCGGTGGTGTCATGAAGCTGCCAACTCCTTCACAATGTCATTTCCTGCCATGTCTTAACCTTAACAATACCATATTGTGTTAATGCTACTGTAAATTGTGTCACTTTATTCGTCAATCAGAAATGTGATGAATTGTCAGCACTGATACTTATATGTGCAAAACATGTCATTTGTCTGCTTGTTTCTCTTTGAGAGTGAGGAGGATATAAGCGTCAAACAAGCACAGTCTCATCAGCTTGCCCAGTTGCTTGCGCTGCAGCTCCCGAGCAGGGCTAACCTTTCTTGAACTCTATCAAAGCGTTGTAGGTTGTGTATATTATTTTGTCGGAGAGTTTATTTGCACTGGTGGTGATCTTTGATGCCCAGTGTATGTAATCTGATGTCTGTTGTGCTTTATTATCATAGTGGCAAACTTTGATGCCCAGTGGATGTAATATGCCATAATTCCTTTATTGTGTAGTCTAGGTTTTTTCTTATTCATGATGCTGTAGTTATTTTACTGTATATATATCTTGTCTTCGCAGTAAACTGGCCAAACCATAAAATTACGGTACATAATCGGGTCGTAATGCAAATTACTATGTATGATCCGCATCATGGCCCTAGTCATCTTCGTCCGTTAACATGCCTAAATGTAAATTGGCCCACTAGTAGTTTGGGGCCTTTAATAGGACGAGTAAACCGCCAGCCCTATTTTCGCAAGGAAATTCAATGGGCTTTTAGTAGGCTGAAAAGTATGTTGGGCCTGAAACGTGCCGAACAGCTCACGGGCCGACAGCAGGCCGAAATAGACCCCGACCCATGATTGTGCCAATCACATCACGGGTCGTTAACAGGCCAAAATTGTCTCAATCCTTGTTTGGCCCAATTAGATTATCGGCTGTGAGCAGGCCGAAAGCAAACCGGGCCATAGTTAGGCCCAACTATATGACGGGCTTTTAACAGGCCGAGATAAATATAGGGTTGAAATGTTATACGGGCCTTTAACAGGCCGAAACTAATATCAGGCCGTATTACTAAATGGGCCTTTAGCAAACAAAAATCCTGACTGGGCCTCAAGGGGGCCCAAAAACACAGCATCTAGTTGATGGGCTAAATCTGATATGGGCCATAATTTAGCACAAAGGCTCTTAAAGGGCCGGATCTCATTTGGGCCATACCCAGAACATGGTAGGCTATTAACGGGCCGGATCTCATATGGGCCTTTATTAGGCCCAGAACTTGGCAGGCTGTTAATGGACCGAAAGAAATATGGGCCGGCATTTGGCCCAAAACATGGCAGCCTGTTAACGGGCCGACCCACTAGTGTCCTCAAAATCTTATGGGCCTTTAGTTGGGCTGGCCCATTATGATCTGCAAAATCTTGTGGGCCTTTAGCTGGGCCAGCTTGTCATGGTCTGCAAAATCTTGTTGGCCTTTAGTTAGGCTGGCCCATTTAATCTTTATGGGCCACTTTTTGGCCTGTCCACATGTTAACATATCATAGGCAAATCTTGGCTATTGGATGAGTGACACCTACGCAAAAGCGGAGCTGACACGTGGTTCTGTCGGCCAATCAGAATTTTACACATGGAAACTTGGCATTGGTCGTGGCTGTTAGCGGGTTATAGGATCCAAAACCGGACTCGATAGCTTAACGGCGACCCGTTACGGTGGATGCCACGTGTGGGTCACCCTTTATGAAAGCACTTCCAAGACACGGCATTTATCATCATGGAATTGGACAATTCCGTGATGATAATTTTGGTAATGTCATGAAACACTTATACGACAGCACATGTATGACTATCTTGATTCTGTCATAAAATCGTCATGGATGTACATGCATGACAGAAAACATGACCTATTGTGACAAACACGTATAATCACGGAAGTGTTTTTTTTGTAGTGAATCTTTGTAGCGGAACCTTGGGTTGGTACCTATGGGTGACTAGTAGTGTCGATTACATCTGGTAGTTGATTACTATATGGTTTATTTGGTGGAAGATTGTATGTTCAGATCCAATATGCTATTTAATACTCCTCTGATCTTGAGCATGATTATCATTTGTGAGTAGTTACTTTTGTTCTTGAGGTCACGGGAGAAATCTTGTTGCAAGTAATCATGTGAACTTGATATGTGTTCGATGTTTTGATGATATGTATGTTGTTTTACAAGAAGTTAGGAAGAGATCGCCTCCGCAGTAGATTGGCCTGGACGTGAGCGTATCCAAGGCGACTAGGGTTTAGCGGTGCCACTGCCAACCGCCTCCTTGGCAGCGGCGTGTGTGCCGACATCTCTTTCCCAGAATGGTGCCCGTGGTGCCATGGCTGGTCTCTCGTTCTCTGCTCCTAGCCTCCTGGTGCTTATGCCTATGGGGTCGTGAGTAGATTTGATTGGTTGGTCCATCGTATTCTGCCTGAGGACCATACATGTATGGGTCCTGATGCTTTGTGGATAGAAGTTATGATCCAGTGCAGATTTGGTTTTCCTCTTGCGTTTAGGGTTTTGTCCCTTGCGGTGGTGAACCTCTGCATGGAGATCGTTTCCTCACTCGCCTCTCTCTCATGGTGTCGTGTGCTCGGGCTTATCAAGGGGTTCCCCTATGGCACTGCCCGACCTCGGCGGACGCACTCAGGGGAGGGTGACTGGAGTATCAAGGTTTTTTCTTTTGGGATTTTGAAGCTATGGCTCATGGCAGTGGAGGCTGATTTCTCTACTGCAGATGTAAAGAATCTGGAGGCCATGTTGCAGCAATTGGACCCGAAGAGGTCCAGTACATTGGATAGTAGTAACAAAACAAATAAATCGTCATCATCGGCAGGAACCTCCGAGGTGCACCATCGGGACAAATGAATCATCTTAGTTGGAACTACCGGGGGTGGGGAACTCCTGGACAGTTCAAGACCTAAGTGCTTTGGTACAAGCACACTCCCCCATGTTGGTTTTCTTGTGTGAAGAGATACAGATCAAGACTAGGACTAAAAGGTTTGATGCAGTGGATAGCAATGGAAATAGTGGAGGTCTAGCACTGTTTTGGCATGAATCATTGACTGTACATATCTTGCTTGCAAATGAGCATTGTATTGATGTTACAATTGCAGCCAGAATTGATGACCCAATGTGGTGGTTCACTGGAGTTTATGGTGAGCCCCAAGTGGAGGATAGACACTTAATGTGGACATTATTGTAGAATATCGGTACACAATCAAACCTGCCATGGTAAGTAGCTGGTGATTTTGATGAATGCATGTGGAATTTTGAACATTTTTCTTCGATCCCGAGACCCGCAGGACAAATGCAAGCATTCAGAGATGTTCAAGAGATTTGCAAGCCTCCTGACTTATGGTTTGCGGGTGTCCCATACACCTACGATAACATGAGAAGTGCAACTGCAAATGTTTGGGTAAGATTGGATCGGGCGGTAGCTGCACCACCTTGGAGAAATATCTTTGATAATGTGCATGTTCAACATCTTGCTTCACCATGTTCTGATCATGTCCCGGTGCTTGTCGTTTGTGAACCATTAGTGGATCAGCGTACAAGGCCAAGACTGAGGCAATACGAAATCATGTGCGAAAGGGAGCCACACCTACAGAAACTAATAGGTAAAGCATGGACTGAGGCCGGAACAAAACCATCTTTTAGGTAACGTGCATGCTGCAATTTGAGGTAGGATGAAGCGACTGTGTTGATGGAGTAAAGAGGTGTTTGGTAATATTAATGAATAGATTGAAAAATTTCAAACACAGTTAGAAGAGCTTATGTCAATGAATGATGATCATCAAGAGATCCGTAAGTTGACAGATAGAATGGACAAGCTCTTGTATAAGGAGGAATTGATGTGGCTTTAGCGTTCAGGTATTTCTTGGCTAAAAGATGGTGATCGAAATACCAATTTTTTTCATGTAAAGGCAGTAGGAGAGCGCGGAAAAATAGAATAAGGAAGATTCAAGATCTGAATGGTAATACTTTTACTGAGAAGAAAGAGATGGGTAAGGTGGAATCCAAGTATCTTGAGAGTATTTTCACGGCTAACCAGCGCCTTGACCAAGCATCCATTGTAGATCTTCTCATGCCTTTGGTGGGGCACTTGGAAAATCAGGCTCTTTGTGATGAATTTACAGGTAAAGAGATTGCTGACGCGGTCTTTCGATTGGACCACTAAAGGCACCGGGCCCGGATCACTTTCCAGCATGTTTCTTTCAACGCAATTGGGCTACGCTAAAAGACGATATTATTGCAGCGGTGAAAGTGTTTTTCAGTACTGGAATTATGCCCCCGGGGGTATATGATACTATCATTGTTCTGATTCCTAGGATAGCAAATCCTTCACCGACTTTAGGCCCATCAGTCTTTGTAATGTGATTTACAAAGTTGTCTCAAAATGCCTGGTTAATAGGCTCAGGCCACTCTTGGATAATATCATATCTCCGGCTCAGAGTGCCTTTATACCAAGACGCATGATCACTTACAATGCTTTGGTGGCCTTTGAGTGTACTCACTTTATAAAGCAAGAAAAATATCCCATGAAAAGCTATTGTGCATATAAACTTGACTTATCAAAGGCGTATGATACGGTTGACTGGGAGAACCTTAGGCAAATGATGCAAAAGATTGTCTTTTCTCATCGTTGGGTTGATTGGATAATGACTTGTGTAACTTCGGTGAGATACTATGTAAAATTGAATGGAGCTATCTTGGATTCATTTGCATAGACATGTGGCCTTAGGCAAGGTGGCCCATTATCCCCATATTTATTTATTTTTTTGCTGATGGATTATCTGCTCTTATCAACAAGGGAATTGATTCTGGTGATTTATCTCCACTGAAAATAACAAGAGGAGCTCCTGGTGTATCTCATCTTCTTTTTGTGGATGACACATGATTATTTTTCAAAGCTTGTGAATAGCAAGCATCTCATGTTAGAAGTACTCTAGAGGCTTATGGACTTGCTACAAGACAAATGATAAAACCAAATAAATGTTCACTCTTGTTTGGTAATTCTTGTACCGAGCATGTACATGATTCAGTCAAGGCTATTCTACATGTTACATATGCTGCGTTTGAAGAGAAGTACATGGGCTTGCCAACTCCAGATGATAGGATGTCTAAAGGAAAATTTCAAAACCTGCAAGTTAGACTTAGCAAGAGATTATTTACTTTTGATGGGCACACAACCCAAGCTGGTAAGGAATTACTGATTAAATCACTTACTTAGTCCATTACCACCTACATCATGAGTGTGTTTAAATTCCCTCTAGAGTTTTGTGATGATCTAAATCGGATGGAGTGGAATTATTTTTGGGGTTTAGAGGACGGTAAAAGGAAAACCCACTGGTTTGCTTGGACTAAAAAGACTAGGCCAAAAGGACATGGAGGCCTAGGTTTCAGAGATTTTTGCCTATTTAACCAAGCTTTGCTTGCGAGTCAGGTATGTTGTCGCCTGGTATTTCCATATAGCTTGTGTGTGCGGGTCTTAAAAGTAAAATATTATCCCAACGGGCGTCTGGAGGACACTATTTTCTTGGGTAATCCTTCTTCCACTTGGCAAGCTATTAGTCATGGTCTTGATTTATTAAAGAAAGTTCTTGTTTGGAGAATTGCAAATGGGCAGAATGTTTGAATATGGCGTGACAGATGGACTCGTGTTCCAACGGGTGGCCTAATAACACCAAATCGGAGATGTCCTTTTCGTTGGGTTTCAGAGCGTCTGGACCATAATGGAGGTTGGGACGATGTTAAATTGCAGCAATTTTTCTCCTTGTAGACATTATGGAAATCAAAAAGATCCGACCTTCCCCAAGGCTTGGTTCCGACTTTCTTGGATGGGCACCTAAAAAAGTGGACAAATCTCCGTCAAAAGCGCTTATAGGCTGGCTTATGAGGAAGTCCATAGTGCATCGATTAGTTCTTCGAGTACCAACTCACAGGAGGGCGAGAAATATGGAAAGCTATTTGGTCTGCACTGGGCCCCTCAAAAGTCCTCTCTTTTGGCTAGAGACTAGCAACAAACACATTGGCAACTTGGAGTAACAAGATGAAAAGAAACATGGCAGTGAGCACCACTTACTCGATTGGCGGTCTGCAAGAGGAAGATACCTTCCATGTCTTCTGCTCCTGCCCTAATGTGCGGCAACTATGGAATGCACTGCTCATGGACTGGTCACTCCCAGCTTTACACTCCATTAGTATGATCGAGGAAGAGTGGTTCTCAGTGTTTTTCTATAGTATAAATGAAGAAATGAGAGTACATATCATGTTGTTGTTTTGGAGGATGTGGTATGTTAGGAACGAGATTGTGCATTGAAAACTAGCTCCCCCAGTTGATGTGTCTAAGAGGATTTTGAGCAGCTACCTTGACACTCTCTACTCCATTAGTGCAGACCCGTTTGATTCAATCAAAGGAAAACTAGTCACCACTATGTGTTTCCCACATGTGGATCCAGTATGCAATAATAGGCCACAATCTGCTAATATTTTGCAGTCGCGACCTATTATTGGCTGAAATAAATTAACTGTTGATGGTTCCTTCCTCAACAATGAATCAGGAGCAGGTATGGTTCTGAGAGACCACGAGTGTTTGATTGTATTCAGTGCATGCAGGTAAATATTTGCATGCAATGATGCACTAGAATCTGAACTTCTAGCCCTTCAGGAAGGTATAGCTTTGGCGATGTAGTGGTGTTCCCTGCCACTAGATATTGAAAGTGATTGTCTTGAGGCAGTCATGATGATCAAGAGTAGTGTAACCAATAGATAAAAGTATGCTTTCTTGGTCGAGGACATCAAAAGGATCAAGGAGGAATGAGTCTTGTATTACTCATATTCTTCGTAGCCAAAATAAATCTAGTCACTTATGGAAAACTTTGGGAGATCCAAACGCCGCACTATTGTTTGGCTTGGATCAGGCCCTCCCGGTGCTTTAGAAGCTTTTGAATTTGATTGTAATCCTTAAGTTTTTGGAGTAATACAATAATTTATTCACAGAAAAAATACCCCTCTGATCTTGAGCATGAATATCATTTGTGATAAGTTACTTTTGTTCTTGAGGTCACGGGAGAAATCTTGTTGCAAGTAATCATGTCAACTTGATATGTGTTCGATATTTTGATGATATGTATGTTGTGATTCCCTTAGTGGTGTCATGTGAACGTCAACTACATGGGAATTCACCATATTTGGGCCTAAGGGAATGCATTGGGGAGTAGTATTAGATGATTGGTTGCTAGAGTGACAAAAGCTTAACCCCTAGTTTATGCGCTAGTAAGGGGCCGATTTGGATCCACAAGTTTAATGCTATGGCTAGATTTTATCTTAACACTTTTCTCATAGTTGTGGATGCTTGCGAGGGGGCCAATCATAAGTAGGACATTTGTTCAAGTAAGAATAGCACCTAAGCACCGGTCCACCCACATATAAAATTATTAAAGTAGGGAACACAAATCGAACCAACATGATGAAAGTGACTAGATGAAATTCCCGTGTACCCTCAAGAACGCTTTGCCTATTATAAGAAACCGTTTTGGCTTGTCCTTTGCCACAAAAGGATTGGGCTATCTTGCTACACTTTACTTACCATTATTGTTACCTGCTCATTACAAATTATCTTGCTATCAAACTATCTGTTACCGACAATTTTAGTGCTTGCAAAAATTACCCTGCTGAAAACCACTTGTCATTTCCTTCTGCTCCTCGTTCGATTAGACACTCTTACTTATCAAAAAGACTATGATTGATCCCCTATAATTGTGGGTCATCGAGACTCTTTTTTGGCGCTGATGTCGGGGAGTGAAGCGTTCTTGGTAAGTGGAAATTCGTAAGGAAAAATTTGTACTATGTGCTGAAATTTATTGTCACTTGTTACTTTGGAGAACCATCCTTTGAGTGGTTTGTTCAGGTTATATTCACCTCGACCGGAACCACAGTTAGTTGCCCCTCAACATACTGCACCTACTGAAAATATTGTTTACAAAATTCCTTCTGGTATGATAGAAAAACTGCTAGCTAATCCTTATACAGGAGACAGACTGGATATCCTGATATGCACTTGATATATGTGGATGAAATTTGTGGATTATTTAAGCTTGTAGGTTTAACCGGAGATGAAGCTAAGAAGAAGGTTTTCTTTATCTTTGAAGGGAAAATAATTGGCATGGCATAGGCTATGCGATGATATTGGATCTTGGAACTGGAATCTATTGAAATTGGAATTTCACCAAAAAATTATCCTATGCATCTAATTCATCGTGATCGGAATTATATATATAATGTGTGGCCTCGTGAAGGAGAAAATGTCACTCTAGCTTGGGGGATGATTAAGTCAATGCTATATTCATGCCCAATCATGAGCTCTCAAGAGAAATCATTATTCAGAATTTTTATGCGTGACTTTCTCATGATGATCGATTCATGCTCGATACTTCTTGTACTAGTTATTTTATGAAGAAGACTGTTGAATTCAGGTGGGATCTTTTAGAAAGAATTAAACGAACTCTGAAAATTAGGAACTCGGCGAAGTTAAAGAGTCAGGTATTAAGCTTAAGTTTGAGTGTGTTAAATCTTTTATGAATACCGATGCTTTCCACAAGTTTAGCTCTAAATATGGACTTGACTCTGAGATAGTAGCCTCCTTTTGTGAATCTTTTGCTACTCATGTTGATCTCCCTAAGGAGAAGTGGTTTAAAACTTTAAATATCATCCACCTATAAGAAATTAAAGAATAGGTAATAGCTAAATAAGAAACTATTATTTACAATGTTGATCTAATTGTGCCTACTTCTTATATTGAAAAACCACATTTCCCTGTTAACATAAAGGAACATGTTAAGGTTTCAACCATGGTTCACAAAAGTAATATCAAAGTACCTAGACCTCCAGAAAAAATCAAAGTAGAACCTAGTGTTGCTATTGTTAAAGATCTCTTGGTAGAAAATATTGATGGGCATATTATTTACTTCTGTGATGAAGCTGCTAGAATTGTCAAACCCGATGAAAAAGATAAACATAGACCTGTTGTTGGCATGCATGTTGACTCAGTCAAAATAAGAGATCATTGTTATCATGGTTTATGTGACATAGGTTCTAGAGTGATTGCTATTCCTTTTACTTTATATCAAGAAATTATGGATGGCATAACACCCGCTGAAATAGAGACATAGTTACTATCAAACTTGCTAATAGAGATATTATCATACCACTTTGGATTGTTAGAGATGTTGAAGTATTGTGTGGGAAAGTAAAATACCCTACTAACTTTCCAGTTCTTGGTTCCCCACAAGATGATTTTTGTCCCATTATTTTTGGTAGACCTTTCTTGAACACCGTTAATGCTAAAATAGATTGTGAGAAACAAACTGTCGGTGTTAGTTTTAGTGATGAGTCTCATGATTTTATTTTTTGAAATTTTAGTAGAAACCATCATAAGAAAGAATTACCTAGTAAGGATGAAATAATTGGTCTTTCTTCTATTGCCGTGGCACCTACTGATCCACTAGAACAATATTTGCTAGAACATGAAAACGATATGCTTATGCATGAAAGAAATGAAATAGATAAAATCTTCTTTGAACAACGACCTCTACTCAAACACAATTTACCTATTGAAACTCTAGGAGGTCCTCGTCCACCTAAGGGCGATCCTGTGTTTGAATTAAAAAATTGCCAGACACTTTGAAATATGCTAATCTTGATGAGAAAAAGATATATCCTGTTATTATTAGTGCTAACCTTTTAGAACATGAAGAAGAAAGATTATTGTAAATTCTGAAGAAGACTGATCTACTATTGGGTATACTCTTAATGATTTTAAGGGCATTAGTCCCACTCTATGTCAGCACAAGATTAGTATGAAACTTGATGCTAAACCCATTGTTGATCACCAACGACGTTTGAATCCTAAGATGAAAGTAGTGGTAAGAACTGAAATATTAAAGCTTCTTGAAGCAGGTATAATTTATCACATAGCTGATAGTAGATGGGTAAGTCCCATTCATTGTGTCCCAAAAAAGGGAGGTATTATTGTTGTTCCTAATGATAAAAATGAACTTATTCCACGTAGAATTGTTACTGGCTATAGAATTGTAATTGCTTTTCAAAACTTAAATAAAGCAACTAGAAAAGATCATTACCCTTTGCATTTTATTGATCAAATGCTAGAAAGACTGTCTAAGCACACACACTTTTGCTTCCTTGATGGATATTCTGGTTTTTCTCAAATACCTGTTGCACAACCTGATCAAGAGAAAACCACCTTTACTTTCCCTTTGGAACTTATGCTTATAGATGTATGCCTTTTGCTTTATGCACTACACCTGCTACCTTTGAAAGATGTATGACTACTATATTATCTGATTTTTGTGAAAAGATTGTTCAGGTTTTCATGGATAATTTTTCTGTTTATGGAACTTCTTTTGATGATTGCTTAAGTAACCTTGATCGACTTTTGCAGAGATGTGAGCAAACTAATCTTGTCTTAAATTCGGAGAAGTGCCACTTTATGGTTAATGAAGGTATTGTCTTGGGGCATAAAATTTCTGAATGAGGTATTGAGGTGGATAAAGCTAAAGTTGATGCAATTGAGAAAATGCCCTGTCCTAAAGATATTAAAGGTATTCGTAGTTTCCTTGGTAATGTTAGTTTCTATAGGAGGTTTATTAAAGACTTCTCTAAAATTTCTAGGCCTCTTACAAATCTTTTACAAAAGGATGTTCCATTTGTTTTTTATGATGATTGTGTAGAAGCCTTTGAAATAGTTAAGAAAGCCTTAACTTCTGCACCTATAGTACAACCACCTTATTGGAACTTGCCTTTTAAAATTATGTGTGACGCTAGTGATTATGTTGTTGGTGCTATTCTAGGAAAAAGAGTTCATGAAAAATTAAATATTATTCATTATGCTAGTAAAACTCTAGACATTGCTCAATGAAATTATGCTACTACTGAAAGGAATTTTTAGCAGTTGTGTTTGCTTGTGATAAATTCAGATCTTATATTGTTGATTCCAAAGTAATTGTTCACACCGATCATGCTGCTAAAAAAATTCTTATGGAAAAGAAAGATGCTAAACTTAGACTCGTTAGGTGGGTTCTTTTTCTACAAGAATTTAATTTACATATTACTGATAGAAAAGGAGCTGAGAACCCCGTAGCTGATAACTCTTCTAGGTTAAAAAATATCCTTGATGACCCACTACCTATTGATGAAAGTTTTCCTGATGAAGACTAGCTGCAATAAATGTTTCTCATAACACTCCTTGGTACGCTGACTATGCTAATTACATTGTTGCTAAATACATACCACCAAGTTTCACATACCAACAAAAGAAAAAATTCTTCTATGATTTAAGACAGTACTTTTGGGATGACCCACATCTCTATAAAGAAGGGGTAGATGGTATTATTAGACGTTGTATACCTGAGCATGAACAGGACCAAATCCTACGGAAATGTCACTCCGAAGCTTATAGAGGACATCATGCATGAGATAGAACTGCTCACAAGGTACTACAATCTGGTTTTTATTGGCCTACTCTCTTCAAGGATTCCTGTAAGTATAGTTTATCTTGTGATGAATGCCAAAGAATTGGTAATATCGGTAAGCGTCAAGAAATGCCCATGAATTATTCTCTTGATGTTGAACCATTTGATGTTTGGGGTTTCATACGTCTCCGTCGTATCTACTTTCCAAACACTTTTGCCCTTGTTTTGGACTCTAACTTGCATGATTTGAATGAAACTAACACGGACAGACGTTGTTTTCAGCAGGACTTCCATGGTGTTATTTTTGTGCAGAAATAAAAGTTCTCTGAATGACCTGAAAATCCACGGAGCAACTTTTCGGATTTAATAAAAAATACTGGCAAAAGAAATAGCGTCAGGGGGCCCACACCCTGTCCACGAGGGTGGGGGGCGCGCCCCCTCCCCTGGGCATGCCCCCCTGCCTTGTGGGCCCCCTGGACGTCCAACGACCTCAACTCCAACTCCATATATTTGCTTTCACGGAGAAAAAAATCAGAGCGAAAGTTTCATCGTGTTTTACAATACGGAGCCGCCGGCAAGCCCTAATCTCTCTCGAGAGGGCTGATCTGGAGTGCATTCGGGGCTCCGGAGAGGGGGATTCGCCGTTGTTATCATCATCAACCATCCTCCATCACCAATTTCATGATGCTCACCACCGTGCATGAGTAATTCCATCGTAGGCTTGCAGGACGGTGATGGGTTGGATGAGATTTACCATGTAATCAAGTTAGTTTTGTTAGGGTTTGATCCCTAGTATCCACTATGTTCTGAGATTGATGCTGCTATGACTTTGCTATGCTTAATGCTTGTCACTAGGGCCCGAGTGCCATGATTTCAGATCTGAACCTATTATGTTTTCATGAATATATGTGAGTTCTTCATCCTATCTTGCAAGTCTACAGTCACCTATTATGTGTTTTGATCCGACAACCCCGAAGTGACAATAATTGGGATACTTCTCGGTGATGACCGTAGTTTGAGGAGTTCATGTATTCACAAAGTGCTAATGCTTTGGTCCGGTACTCTATTAAAATGAGGCCTTAATATCCCTTATTTTCCATTAGGACCCCGCTGCCACGGGAGGGTAGGACAAAAGATGTCATGCAAGTTCTTTTCCATAAGCATGTATGACTATATTCGAATTACATGCCTACATTACATTGATGAACTGGAGCTAGTTCTGTGTCACCCTATGTTATAACCATTACATGAGGAATCGCATCCGACATAATTATCCATCACCGATCCAATGCCTACGAGCTTTTCACATACTGTGCTTTGCTTATTTACTTTACCATTGTTGCTGGTACAATCACTACAAAACTGCTACCAATACTTTTGCCACTGTTACCATTACTTCCATACTACTTTGCTACTAAATACTTTGCTGTAGATACTAAGTTATCCAGGTGTGGTTGAATTGACAACTCAACTGCTAATACTTTAGAATATTCTTTGGCTCCCCTTGGGTGGAATCAATAAATTTGGGTTGAATACTCTACCCTCAAAAACTGTTGCGATCCCCTATACTTGTGGGTTATCAAGACTATTTTCTGGCACCGTTGCCGAGGAGCATAGCTCTATTATTTGAGTCACTTGGGATTTATATCTGCTGGTCACTATGAGGAACTTGAAAGACGAAAGAACAAAGATTTATCCCTCAACTACGAGGGGAGGTAAAGAATTGCCATCTAGCTCTGCACTAGATTCTCCTTTTGTTTTGAGGAAGCTTACGACACCTAAACCTTCTACTGCTATGAATTCTAATATGTCGCATGTTATTGATGATGCCCCTTCTACTATGCATGATACTTATGATGGAACTACTTCTGTGCGTGATACTACTGTGCCATTAGGTGAATTTCTTGATGAACAACTTGCTAGGGTTAGAGAGAAAGAAACTATTGAAGATGATATTATTGAAGATAGTGATGATGAAGGTTCTCCCCCTAAGTATGAGTTGCCTGTTGTTCCAGGGGGTTATGTTATGGATGAAGAAACTACTAGAGCTATTCTTGCTTGCAATGATAGATCTGATCTTAAGAAGTTATTAGCTAAATGGAAACAGAATCTCTAAATGCTGGAATGAAATATGACCCTGCTTTTGCTACTTCACCTATCTTTGTTACTGATAAGGATTATGAATTCTCTATCAATCCTGAGATAATTACTTTGGTTGAATCTGATCCTTTTTATGGCAATGAATCTGAAACTGTTGTGGCTCATCTTACTAAATTGAATGATATAGCTACCCTGTTCACTAATGATGAGAAATCTCGCTACTATTATATCGTTAAGATATTTCCATTCTCATTAATGGGTGATGCTAAAACTTGGTTTAATTCTCTTGATCCTGGTTGTGTGCGTAGTTCCCAGGATATGATTTATTACTTTTCTGCTAAATAGTTCCCTGCTCATAAGAAAAAATCTGCCTTGCGGGAAATATATAATTTTGTGCAAATCTAAGAAGAGAGTCTCACACAAGCTTGGGGGAGGCCTCTCCGATTACTTAATGCTTTGCCTGATCATCCTCTTAAGAAAAATGAAATACTTGATATCTTTTATAATGGACTAACCGATGCCTCCAAGGACTACTTGGATAGTTGTGCTCGTTGTGTTTTCACGGAAAGAATAGTCGACCAAGCTGAATTTTTATTGAATAATATGTTGACTAATGAAAATAATTGGACTCTTGCCAATTCCTGAGCCAATTCCTGCCAATTCCTGAGCCAATTGAGCCAACTCCTGCTAATTCCTAAACCTACTCCGAAGAAGAGAGGTGTTCTATTTCTCAGTCCTGAAGATATGGAAGAGGCAAAGAAATCTAGGAAAGAAAAAGGTATTAAAGCTGAAGATGTTAAGAATTTACCTCCTGCTGAAGAAATACATGGTCTTAATATACAACCTATTGAAGAAATACTTTGTCTTGATAACCCGACACAGGTAGTAAAGGTAAATTCTCTCTATAGATATGATAAAGTTGAAATCCCGTCTACTAAGTTTGCTAGCCAATGCTGGATGAATTTGATGATTTTATGGCTAGACAAGAAAACTTTACTGCTTATGTTGGTAGAGAATTAAAGAGTAATGCTTACATGACTGGTCGCTTGAGTGATTATATGGCTAGAGTTAAAGGTGAACTTAAACTCATTAGTAAATATGCTTCTGTGGTTACCACTCAAGCAGAACAAGTACTTAAAGCTCAAAGTGATTTTCTCGATGAATTAAATAATAAACATGACTTTCCTGTTAGAGTGGCTACTAGAACTACTAAAATGACTCAAGAACCTTTGTATCCTGAAGGCCACCCTAAGAGAGCTGAGCAAGATTCTCAGAGAAATAATTTAGATGCACCTAGTTCTTTTAAAAAGAAGAAAAGGAAAAATGATAGGACTTTGCATGCTTCTAGTGAACCAGTTGTAGAAACACCTGAGAATCCCGATGATATTTCTATTTCTGATGTTGAAACACAATCGGGTGATGAACACGAACCTAGTGATAATGTTAATGATAATGTTCATGTTGTTGCTCAACCTAGCAATAATAATGATGTAGAGGTTGAACCTGCTATTGATCTTGATAACCCACAATCAAAGAATCAACGTTATGATAAGACAGACTTTGTTGCTAGGAAGCATGGTAAAGAAAGAGAACCATGGGTTCAGAAACCCATGCCTTTTCCTCCTAAGCCATCCAAGAAAAAGGATGATGGGGATTTTGAGCGCTTTGCTGAAATGATTAGACCTATCTTCTTAGGTATGCGCTTAACTGATATGCTTAAAGTGAATCCTTATGCTAAGTACATGAACGATATCATTACAAATGAAAGAAAGATACCGGAAGCTGAAATTTCCACCATGCTTTCTAATTATACTTTCAAAGGTGGAATACCAAAGAAACTTGGAGATCCGGGAGTACCAACTATGCCATGCTCCATTAAGAGAAATGTTAAACTGCTTTGTGTGATCTTGGAGCCGGTGTTAGTTTTGTGCCTCTCTCTTTATATCGTAGACTTGAATTTAATAAGTTGACACCTACTGAAATATCTTTGCAAATGGCTGATAAATCAACTGCTATACCTGTCGGCATTTATGAGGATGTGCCCGTTGTGGTTGCAAACGTTACTATTTTAACGGACTTTGTTATTCTTGATATTCCCGAGGACGATAGTATGTCAATTATCCTTGGTAGACCCTTTTTGAATACTGCAGGGGCTGTTATTGATTGCAACAAAGGCAATGTCACTTTTCATGTTAATGGTAATGAGCATATGGTACACTTCCTGAGGAAACAACCTCAAGTCCACAGTATCAATTCTATTGGAAAAATTCCATCAATTATTCTTGGAGGCTTTGAATTTCCTCTTCCTACTGTCAAGAAGAAATATGATATTCTTATTATTAGGGATGTTCATATCCCCATTGACGTAACCTAGTGTTATTCGAACTTTCTCCGGTTCCATGTTATTCGGAATGAGTTTGTTAACAAGACTTGATCAACCTTGTTAGTGGATTCCTTTTGATGAGCATGAGATGGATGAAATTAGAAGGCACAACCTTCTGTACCCTCTTTTTACTTTCTGTTATTTAGTTTAAATAAAGAAAAATAAGTATTTTCTGTCTGTTTTCTGAATTATCCATGCTTCCCTAAAATAAAAGTTCTCCAAATGCCCTGCCAATTTAGTATGATTTTTTCTGGAATATTTAAGAATATTTGGCACTGAGAACACAGCAGGGGGAGCAAGCACCTGGCCACGAGGGTCCAGGGCGCGCCCCCTGCCTCGTGGGCCCACGATGGCCCTCCTCTACTTATTCCTACACCCACACACTCCATCTTCCTCCCAAAAAAATCACCATCCAGCTCAAGCATGAGTTTTAGCTCATTTTGCTGCGATTATCGATCTCCTTGCTCAAAGCTCCATTCACAAAACTGCTTTAGGAGATTGTTCCTTGGTATGTGACTCCTCCATTGGTCCAATTAGTTTTTGTTCTAGTGCTTTATTCATTGCAATTTTTGCTGCCTAGGTGACCCTGTTCTTGAGTTGCATGTCAAATTTATGAGGCTCCAAGTAATTATAATGCATGATATAGGCTCTAGGCACTTGTGGGAGTAGTTGCTATCAATCTTATTGAGATTGATTCACTTTTATTTTGAGTTACTAAAAATTTAAAAATTTTTCAGAGGAAGAAATATGTCTAGGAAAATGTACCAAGGTGGTTCTTCAACAAAGAAAGGACCCAGGCTGGCGATGCGTGAGCAGGACGATGAACCACCAAGGGAAGCCGACGTGCGGCCTTGTGAATGGCCGTCAGAAGAGTTCATGGTTAATGAAGGCATTAAGGATGAATTTGATGCATATGTGCATAATGCCGATCTTGAGGACTTCATGCAAGATAAGTGTCCTCAGTACTACTATTTGACTGATTTATTCATGAGAAGGTTTAAATTTACATCTTCGCCTAATTCTCAAACTGTCCTATTTGATATTTATGATAAATTATATACCATGGACTTAGAAGATTTCACTACTGCTTGCAAACTCCCGTAGTGGGGAAATGTTAATGAACCCCGTAAATATGAATATAAAGACTTTCTTGCTAGTATCACTGTGGGAGAATCTAGAGATACAGCACAAGCTACCATAGGGAGCATTCATTTTCCTGCAATACATTATTTTGCTCTCTTCATTGGTAGATGCATTAATGGTAAAGATGAAGCATGTCACATGTGTGTACCTGGTCTTTGTGTTCTCAAGAGTGCTGTATTAGGTGATAAAGAATACAACTTGGGGGCAATTGTTGCATGTAGGTTGCATAATAATGGTTTAGTTGGAGATTTATTTGGAGGGATTTATGCGACCCGCGTGGCTAATTATCTTGGTATACCTCCACATGAAGATGGTAGGGAGTTGCCTCCCGCTTATTTAGATTACAATGTCATGGTCAGCCATCACTTTCTTGAGAGGAATGAACAATTCCTCCAGTATCGACTAATCTTTGATAGACGTCGCGTTGTCCATGTTACTCTCCCTGCTCCTGCCCTTTTTGATTATCAGGCAAAAAGAAGATATGTTGTAACCAGGGAGGAGGCAACCGAGTACGAGAGGAGGACGGAGGCAGCTCGCTGCCATGCCGCAGCTCAGGAGGCATTGGCTGCTGCATCTCAGTACGACCCCAGTTACAACTTTGGATATCAGTCAGGCTATCCATGCCCATAGACCAACTTAGGCCAAAAGCCTAAGATTGGGGGAGTACGTATTTCTCACCGACATTACATTCATGTTCACACACTCACTCTAGTTGTCGGTGCTCATACTTTTTCATTGTATTATCCATGCTAGTTTAATTTCTTTTTCTAGTTTTCTTCTTGTGTTTGATAAACCTTAAGAAAAACCAAAAAAAATTAGTTAGTTTAATTTCCATGCTTGTAGTAGTAATTAAAATAAAACCCAAAAAGATTTCTCGTTCTTCTTTTTGCTTGTTGGGAGCTTTCCCGTGTAAATAGTTTTATTTCTTTCCTTTGGAGGTCGAGAGGAGAAGACCATCATGAAATTTTTTAGTGGCTCTCATATGCATTATTGTTGATTTAACCCAGAGCCCATATTACCTTGTCTTCTCCCTTGAATTGAATGCTCGCAGATTCTATCTTAGTCCAATGCACATGCACTATTATTATACACATCATTCGGTCGTGCAAGTGAAAGGCAATAATGACGATATATGATGGACTGATTGAGATGAGACAAGCTGGTATGAACTCGACCTCTCATGTTTTTGTAAATATGATTAGTTCATCGTTCCTGATTCAGCCTATTATGAATAAACATGTTTGCAATGACAATTAGAGATTATAGTTGCTTATGCCATGCTTAATTAGCTAGGAGCTTATAATGGTTTACCTTGCGTGCCAACATGCTATTAAAATGGTTGTGATGTGGTATGATAGGGTGGTATCCTCCTTTGAATGATTCGAGTGACTTGACTTGGCACATGTTCACGCATGTAGTTGAAACAAAATGAACATAGCCTTCACGATATTTATGTTCATGGTGGATTATATCCTACTCATGCTTGCACTCAGTGTTGATTAATTTTAATTCATGTTCATGACTGTTGTCGCTCTCTCAGTTGGTCGCTTCCTAGTCTTTTGCCAGCCTTCACCTGTACTAAGCGGGAATACTGTGTATGCATCCAAACTCCATAAGCACCAAAGTTATTCCATATGAGTCCACCATACCTTCCTATATGCGGTATTTACATGTTGTTCCAAGTAAATTTGTATGTGCCAAACTCCAAACCTTCAAATGAAATTCGGTTTTGTATGCTCGAGCAGCTCACGTATCAACTAAGGTTGTCTGTATCTTACATGCTAGGTGGGTTATTCTCAAGAGGAGTGGACTCTGCTCCTCATTCACGAGAAAATGGCTAGTAACCGGGATGCCCAGTCCCATGATCAAAAGATCAAATCAAATCAAAATAATTACAACAAAACTCCCCTAGTATTGTTGCTAGTTGGAGGCACCCGCTGTTTCAGGCAAGCCATGGATTGATGCTTGTTGGTGGTGGGGGAGTATAAACTTCACCATTCTGTTTGGGAACCGCCTATAATGTATGTAGCATGGAAGATATTGAGATCTCATAGTTGTTACGTTGACAGTGAAAGTATACAACTCAAAATGTTATTCATCTCTATTTCAAAATCGAGCTCTGGCACCTCTACAAATCCCCGCTTCCCTCTACGAAGGGCCTATCTATTTACTTTTATGTTGAGTCATCACCCTCTTATTAAAAAGCACCCGCTGGAGAGCACCGCTGTCATTTGCATGCATTACTATTAGTCTATATTGGGTATGACTTGACTGGATCTCTTTTACCATGAATTACAATGTTTAGTCAGTCCTTGATCTTTAAAGGTGCTCTGCATTTATGTTTTGCGGTCTCAGAAAGGGCTAGCGAGATACCATCTTGTTATATCATATTATGATTGTTTTGAGAAAGTGTTGTCATCCGAGATTTATTATTATTGCTCGCTAGTTGATTGTGCTATTGATATGAGTAAACACGAGGCCTAAGTGTTATTGTGAATATGGTTAGTTCATAATCTTTGCTGAAAACTTGAATGCTGGCTTTACATATTTGCAACAACAAGAGCAAACACAGTTTGTAAAAGTTTTCCTTTATCACTTTCAGTTTGTCAACTGAATTGCTTGAGGACAAGCAAAGGTTTAAGCTTGGGGGAGTTGATACGTCTCCATCGTATCTACTTTTCCAAACACGTTTGCCCTTGTTTTGGACTATAACTTGCATGATTTGAATGAAACTAACCCGGACTAATGCTGTTTTCAGCAGAACTACCATGGTGTTATTTTTGTGCAGAAATAAAAGTTCTCGGAATGACCTGAAAATACATGGAGCAACTTTTCAGATTTAATAAAAAATACTGGCGAAAGAAATAGCGTCAGGGGACCCACACCCTGGCCACGAGGGTGGGGGCGCGCCCCCTCCGCCTGGGCGCGCCCCCTGCCTCATGGGCCCCCTGCCTCATGGGCCCCCTGGACGTCCATCGACCTCAACTCTAACTCCATATATTTTCTTTCACGGAGAAAAAAATCAGAGAGAAAGTTTCATCGCGTTTTACGATACGGAGCCGTTGCCAAGCCCTAATCTCTCTCGAGAGGGCTGATCTGGAGTCCATTCAGGGATCCGGAGAGGGGGATTCATCACCGTCGTCATCATTAACCATCCTCCACTACTAATTTCATGATGCTCACCGTCGTGCGTGAGTAATTCCATCGTAGGCTTGCTGGACAGTGATGGGTTGGATGAGATTTAACATGTAATCAAGTTAGTTTTGTTAGGGTTTGATCCCTAGTATCCACTATGTTCTGAGATTGATGTTGCTACGACTTTGCTATGCTTAATGCTTGTCACTAGGGCCCGAGTGCCATGATTTCAGATCTGAACCTATTATGTTTTCATGAATATATGTGAGTTCTTTCTCCTATCTTGCAAGTCTATTGTCACCTATTATGTGTTATGATCCAACAACCCCGAAGTGACAATAATCGGGATACTTCTCGGTGATGATCGTAGTTCGAGGAGTTCATGTATTCACTAAGTGCTAATGCTTTGGTCCGGTACCCTATTAAAAGGAGGCCTTAATATCCCTTAGTTTCCATTAGGACCCCACTGCCACGGGAGGGTAGGACAAAACATGGCATGCAAGTTCTTTTCCATAAGCACGTATGACTATATTCAGAATACATGCCTACATTACATTGATGAACTGGAGCTAGTTCTGTGTCACCCTATGTTATAACTATTACATGAGGAATCGCATCTGACATAATTATCCATCACTGATCCAATGCCTACGAGCTTTCACATACTGTGCTTTGCTTATTTACTTTATCGTTGCTACTGTTACAGTCACTACAAAACTGCTACTGATACTTTTGCCACTGTTACCGTTACTTCCATACTACTTTGCTACTAAATACTTTACTGCAGATACAAGTTATCCAGGTGTGGTTGAATTGACAACTTAGCTGCTAGTACTTTAGAATATTCTTTGGCTCCCCTTGTGTCGAATCAATAAATTTGGGTTGAATACTCTACCCTCGAAAACGGTTGCGATCCCCTATACTTGTGGGTTATCAGGGTTTCGATTATATGGGACCTTTTCTTTCCTCTAATTGGTATACTCATATTCTGGTTGTTGTTGATTATGTCACTAAGTGGGTTGAAGTTATTCCAACTAGTAGTGCTGATCACAACACCTCTATTAAAATGCTTAAAGAAGTTATTTTCCCAAGGTTTGGAGTCCCTAGATATTTAATGAATGATGGTGGTTCACACTTTATTCATGGTGCTTTCCATAAAATGCTTGCTAAGTACGATGTTAACCATAGAATTGCATCACCCTATCATCCTCAATCTAGTGGTGAAGTTGAACTTAGCAATAGAGAAAGAAAATTAATATTACAAAAAACTGTCAATAGGTCCCAAAAGAATTGATCTAAGAAATTAGATGATGCACTCTAGGCCTACAAAACAGCTTATAAAAATCCTATGGGTATGCCTCCTTATAAAATGGTTTATGCAAAAGCTTGTCATTTCCATCTTGAGTTAGAACATAAAGCATATTGGGTAACCAAAGAACTCAACTATGACTTCAAACTTGCCGGTGAAAAGAGGTTATTTGATATTAGCTCATCAGATGAATGAAGAACCCGAGCTTATGAAAATGCCAAACTATTCAAAGAAAAAGTTAAAAGATGGCATGATAAAAGAATCCAAAAGTGAGGATTTAAAGTAGGAGAATATGTTCTTTTGTACAACTCTCATTTCAAATTCTTTGTCAGCAAACTTCTCTCCAAGCGGGAAGGACCATATATTATCGAAGAGGTTTACCACTCTAGAGCTATCATGATAAATAATGCCAAAGGTACTAACCCGAAGGTTGTCAATGGGTAAAGAATTAAAAATTATATCTCAGGTATGCCTATTAATGTTGAAAGCAATATTATCCAAACTATGACATAGGAGGAACACATAAAAGAAACCTTCCGAAACACTCTAGAATCGTGAATAAAAGGAGGTACGTGATATGGTACGTAAACGAACTCTAAAAAATCCGCAAAAATATTTTTTGTCAGTTTTAGAATATTACAAAAATTAGGAAAATAATAAACAGCTAGGAAGGCAACCGAGGAGGGCACAAGACACCAGGGCGCGCCTGGCTTGCCTGGCATGCCCAGGTGGGTTGTGCTCACCTCGGGTACCTTCTAGACTCCGTTTTTCTCCAGCTTGCTTGTTTCCCAAGATTAAAAAATCTTTATATACCCCTCGAACCTATTGACCACTGTATCACGGAGAAATCTTTTGTTCTTGTTTCTTGTTGATTTCTGTCCGAGTTTTTCAAGCCAGGCATCATGTCTTCTCCCTCCTCCAACAATGTAGAAGAGGATGCCTAGTTGATGAAGATGGAACTAAAGAGAGAAGAACCAAAGGAAGCCTTCAAGGGGGACAAGAGCAACGAAGCTACTGGAGATCAAGCTCCATCAGTAGAGTAGGTCTTTCCCGCGGAGGAAGAAGAAGAAGATATCCTTCAACCATACTATGAATATCTTACCCCCCACTTAAATTGAAGCTCTTAATACCATTCAAACGGTTCGTGTTCGAAACAAATATCTCACTCGTGAAAATATTTTATTGCAAGAGCACATCCTTGCCCTCCGGGGCGTCATCCGTAGATTGGAATATCTTTTCAGCCTGAAGGATAAGCTTGCCTCTACCTCATCACCACTACCACCATCATCTTCTTCACTGCTAGAGGAGACTTGAGTATCGAGTATGGGCACTCCCTTTGGCTTGTGCCAAGCTTGGGGGAGGTGCCCCGGTATCGTATCACCCCACCTCTTTTGCCTTTATTTATCTTAGTTCGATCTTTTAGTTATCTTTTGAATTAGTTGAATAAAAGTTTAGTTTGATCCTTTTCGAGTACTTTGCTTAGTGATCTATTTATCTTTGTAATCGTATGCGAGCTATATAATAAAGTTTAGTTCGAGTTTTGCTTTCTTTACTTTTATGTTTCAATAAAAATCAAGAAAAAGAATAATGGAAAATATCATATGCTAATCTTATGGTAAGTAATGACATCACATAAGGAAAAGTATAAGTGGTAAAATTTATTGGAGATTGGCAAACATAGCATAGGGCAATGATGCAATTCGTGAAAGAATTAATAAGGGAAGAGAAGATTCACATGCAAATATACTATCTTGAACATCTTTTAGGATTGTGAGCCCCCATCAAAATATTTTATGCCAAAACTGTTGATGTTGGACAAGGAAGACAACATAATGATTTTTGCTTGTTCGTATTCACACAGAAATTATATTGTCATGGATCCTTTAACATGTGGTGCTTGCCCCCTATTTTGCTAGCCAAAAATTCCGCACTAAGTAGAGATACTACTTGTGCATCCAAAAACCCATAAACCCAAATCTTGTTTTCAGAGTCCACTATACCAACCTATGGATTGAGTAAGATCCTTCAAGTATGTTGTCATCGGTGCAATAAGGCAATAAAAAATTGCTCTGTGTTGGATCATATAGTGTAAGAGAAAATTGAGCATTGTACGAACTTGTGATGGAAAAATAATAAAGGCAACAGACTGCATAATAAAGGTTGCTATCATAAGGGGCAATATAATGTGATGTTCTTTTGCACTAAGAGATTGAGCATACAAACCAAAAAGTGCATGACAACCTGTGCTTCCCTCTAAGAAGGGCCTATCCTTTACTTTTATGTATTTACTTTTATGGAAGAGTAAAGTATTCTTCCCTATTCCTTTTTATTTTCTCTTTTGCAAGCATCATGTGGTGAGGAAATATCTAGGCACATATATCCAGTTGGATATGAGTGAGCATGAGTTATTATTGTTTACATCACCCTTGAGGTGAATACGTTGGGAGGCGAAACTATAAGCCCCTATATTTCTGTGTGTCTGGTTGAAATTTTTTGCTCATGGGTGTGCAGTGAGTGTTAGCAATCATAGAAGACTATATGATGGTTGAGTATGTGGACTTGCCAAAAGGCTCCGATATGTGACCCTTCCTGAAAAGATAATGAATTGTAGTTGAAAAATTGACTGAGAACATAGTTTGTTGGTTTTCAATAGAGTTTATGCTTTATACTTCGATGTTGTGATGAATTGTTACTTGCTCATGAGAAGTTATGTGATAAAGTTATATCATAAAGTTTGTTGCTGTTATAATAATATGCATGATGCTTCTATGTCTGTATTTTGTTTTTATCGACACCTCTCTCTCTCTCTCTCTCTCTCTCTCTCTAAGCATGTGGACATGATTCTCGATTTCTATATTTCCCTTGAGGACAAACGGGGTCTAAGCTTGGGGGAGTTGATACGTCCATTTTGCATCATGTTTACCTACTGTTATTTACAATGTTTTTATGCATAATAATGATTTTTGGAGTAATTCTAATGCCTTTTCTCTCATAATATGCAAGGTTTACACAAAGAGGGAGAATATCGGCAGCTGGAATTCTGGACCTAAAAAAGCTACGTCAGAGTTACCTATTCTACACATCTCCAAATGAGCTGAAAATTTACGAAGATTTGTTTTGGGATATATGAAACATAATGGAGCAAATAACTACCAGAGGAGGCCCACCAGGTAGGCACAACCCACCTGGTCGCGCCAGGCACCCCTAGGCACTTCACCATACTCAATCCATACTTCACCAAAAGTGCCCCTGCCCAAGTGATCCGTCCCAGGCGCGCCCTGGTTGGTTGTGCCCTCCTTGGCCCACCTCTGGTGCCCCTCTTCTGGTATATATCTCATTTGGACCTAGAAAAAATAAGGAGAGGACTTTCGGGACGGATCCGCCGTCTTGAGGTGGAACTTGGGCAGGGGCACTTTTGCCCTCCGGGGGAGCGATTCCGTCGGGGGAACTTCCCTCCCGGAGGGGGAAATCATCATCATCGTCATCACCAACAACTCTCTCATCCTTGGGAGGGCAATCTCCAGCAATATCTTCAACAACAACATCTCCTCTCAAACCTAGGTCATCTCTTGTGTTCAATCTTTGTACCAGAACCTCAGATTGGTACCTGTGGGTGACTAGTAGTGTTGATTACATCTTGTAGTTGATTACTATATGGTTTATTTGGTGGAATATTATATGTTCAGATCCATTATGCTATTTAATACCCCTCTGATCTTGAGCGAGATTATCATTTGTGAGTAGTTGCTTTTGTTCCTGAGGTCACGGGAGAAATCTTGTTGCAAGTAATCATTTGAACTTGATATGTGTTGATGTTTCGATGATATGTATGTTGTGATTCCCTTAGTTGTGTCATGTGAATGCCGACTACATGGCACTTCACCATATTTTGGCCTAAGGGAATGCATTGTGGAGTAATTATTAGATGATGGGTTGCTATAGTGACAAAAGCTTAAACCCTAGTTTATGCACTACTTTGTAAGGGACCGATTTGGATCCAAAAGTTTAATGCTATGGTTAGATTTTATCTTAATACTTTTCTCATAGTTGCGGATGCTTGCGAGGGGGTTAATCATAAGTAGGAGGTTTGTTCAAGTAAGAACAGCTCGTAAGCACTAGTCCACCCACATATCAAATTATCAAAGTAGCGAACCGGAATCAAACCAACATGATGAAAGTGACTAGATGAAATTCCCGTGTACCCTCAAGAACGCTTTGCCTGTTATAAGAAACCATTTTGGCATGTCCTTTGCCACGAATGGATTGGGCTACCTTGCTGCACTTTACTTACCATTACCGTTACTTGCTCATTAGAAATTATTTTTCTATCAAACTATATGTTACCGATAGTTTCAGTGCTTGCAGTAATTGCCTTGCTGAAAACCACTTGTCATTTCCTTCTGCTCCTCGTTGGTTTCGTCACTCTTACTTATCGAAAGAACTAAGATTGATCCCCTATACTTGTGGGTCATCAGATCTTCCCACAAGGGGGTCCTGAATCCACTTGGGGGGATCTTCTCCAAGGAGGTCTTGGTCTCCATAGGAGTAGGGATTAGTGGATGAGCAAAGCTCTATCTCAATCTTGAGCTATCACAATTCTAACCCTAGATGGAGAGGGGAGAGGTCTATGTATTGTAGTCCATGAGGTAAGGGGGGTAAGGAGGGATACTGTTGTGGTTCAACATAGTCACCTATGGGGCCGTTGGCCCCTTTTGGTTCAGCGAGGGGGAAGGGCACGTTGCACAAAGAGTAGAGATCGTTGGGCAGTGTGGCACCGGTGGCATAGGCAGTTCCTAACTAGATTTGGGCCGCTGTGAAGCGTAAAACCCTACTCCTGCTTTGGTAGATTGGATGGAGGACCATGACGAATGCGCAACACTCAAGAACGGCAAGGTTGCCTCGGGGAGAGCAACTACGCGTGTATGAGTGTACTAGGATCTGATCCTTTCTAAGGTTGCCTCGGTCCTCCTTTGGTAGGTCAAGGGGTTACCATAATGGCAAAACAATCATTATACAGTGATTTGATAGCCACAGTGCTATCATACCTAACTCTGCAGACAGGACAAGGTGCATTAAATGCACCACTTAGTGTCACATCGTGGATGTAGCCCGGCAAGCGTTGCCGCGCCATTCAACCACCTTCTCGTCTGCCTGTGTGACATGCCCCTGGACGAGTGTCATTTAGGGGTGTTCTTCCTTAGAAATGGCTGCCACATGCCGAATGGCAGCCACTTAATCACTTGGGGGCTCGACAACACACCAATAAGTGACGTGCGTCACTGTGAGGTGGAGCGGCTGAGCCTTGGTGAGGAAGCAGGCCGTCAGCTCCCCGGCAACCCTAGCCTGGGAGGTCTTGGGACTTGCCCTTGGGGTGACCTCGACCTGACCAGGCTCCCCTTCCCAGTAACGGAGGCTTTTTTCCTTAGTGATATCTTGTTCCTTTGGCTTGTCTTGGTCTTCTTGATCTGCTCTATGATTTATCATAGAACTACCTCTCAAATTTGGTCTTGTCTGGGTTACTTGGTGCAGCTGCTTTGTTGTTGCCGCGCCGGAGGCTTACCTGTCCGTGCACAAGTCAGGGGGAAACATACACCCCTGTTTGTGTACCCCGATACAAGCCTTAGGACCTGAGCCATACGTGTCGCCGGGCA
This sequence comes from Triticum timopheevii, assembly GCA_963921465.1. Taxonomy (NCBI): domain Eukaryota; kingdom Viridiplantae; phylum Streptophyta; class Magnoliopsida; order Poales; family Poaceae; genus Triticum; species Triticum timopheevii. Next base: position 334,408,022 of record OY997274.1, on the reverse strand, counting down.
CGTTGGGTTAGGCCCTAAATAGTGCACAAACACGTGTGAAGGAAATGATGTGCGTGCAGGGGTTGTGATGATTAGTCAAACCAACATCCACCATACGTAATTACCGCAGGTCGTGGGGTCATGGAACTGTAGCAGTTAATGTAAAACGGTAACTTTCCGAGGAAAGTAGCGAAGAGTCGCCCCTTCTACGCCTATTCCTCATAAAAGGGAAAACGTGAAAGGGTGCGGCTCATTCGCACCCGTTTCTCTGTCCACTATCTTCTTTCTCAAGCCATGCAACCGCGTCGGGCTTGCATTCGCATTCGACGACTTACCCGACCTTCCATCCCCTCCATAGCTCCTGAGGGTGGGAAATATACCCGCTGCCAAGGGAAGCGGGTGATCACCATGAAGGAGATGGCTGTGGAGGGGAACAAGAAGAGAGCAGCAGAGCTGGACAAGAAGAGACGCGGAGACGTGGCATTCTTCCCATCAAGCTTGGATAGTGACACATTGGTCGCAAGGTATGGATATATGTGGGGGAGGAAGTTCCAAAGGGGCATGGTGCGCCTGTGGTCTTGTCTGAGGGGAAGAAGGATCTATCGAATCTTTCTGCGCGTATTTCCTCTGCGGCCACTGCCCCCCTTCTCAGATTTCTTTGAGGCGATAACGTTGGTGTATGGGTTCCACCTCTTAGATTTTACACCAAATGCGATGGCGTGCATGGCTTCGCCCATCTGTGCGAGAACTTTGTCGGGGTCGCCCCCAACGTGGATCTGTTTAGGCACTTTTTCGTCCCGAGGATGGAAAGCAAGGCCCATCGCTCGGGAAATATAAGCTGGATTCCCCGAGAGAGGAGGGAGATTTGGGATTATCTTCCTAGCCAGCAACAAGGCAGGTAGGAGGAATGGCGGGCGGACTGGTGCTGGATCCAGGATGAGGATGCTCCAGAGTATTACTAGGCGCGGGTGGAGTGCATCGTGCGTGACAATGACTGGTGGGAATTAGGCCTTACTGACGATAGGCTTCACCCGACGCTGAATAGAATTGCCCATCTCAAAGCTGTCGGGCTAACCATCGAACAGGTGGGAGCCAATTTTCTTTGATGCCGCATCGCGCTGCTGCAGAAATGGGATAGATTTGCATGGCAGTATGGAGATATTGCTGATATGATGCGCCTGTATCCAGGCCTCATCAACAACCTGTCGATTTATGGCCACGGCTAGCTATGCAAACAACTGTTTGGTAGCCTTGGGGCGTTTAAATTGTCGGCTGGGGTTGTTCCGCTCAATGTCAACTCTGCCTCGGATGAGATTTTGAAGTGGATGCCCGACTGCAATGCTTATGGGGTTGCGAGGGATTGGCAATTATCGGAGCTTGACACAGAGCTTGAGTGGACTTCCAACTTGGTGGAAAGGGCTACCATGGTGGAGAACAAAATGTTCAAGCGCACCTCCAAGGAAGAGTCGGAGTTTATGAGGAGGCAGATTGAGGAGGACAAAGCATTCCGGGCCACCGAGAATGGAAGGCCAGGAAGGGTGGAGGAGGAAGAGGAAGGGGAGGTCGAAGACGGGGGCTCCTCCCACGACAGGAGCGAGGCGCAAGCCGCAGAAGAGATTGCCGGGGATGATCCTGCCGGGACTGAACCTACCGGGATCGAAGCCTTGTATGCTGCAGCAGTGGAAGCCCAGGAAGGGGACGAGGCTGAGGCGGTGGAGCAGCCCAAGGAGGACTGGCTCTCAGCGGGCCCATAATCCCTAGAGCCAGACTTGGATCAGCGCCCTCGTAGGCGGGTGGCTAGTCGGGGAACAGTGGCTCCTGCTCCTGCGCATGCCGTCAGGAAGGTGAAGAAGATCGCCTCTAAGAGTGACAAGTCAGACATGGAGCGCTTGCATTCTTCTCGCCTTTCCGAGGCCAAGACCCCTCCGGCCAAGCGACAGGCAGTCACGGGAGTCGACTCCAGCTCCCAATCAGACTCGAGCTCCTCGTGCAGCTCATCCTCGCTGGAACCCCTGGCGCCTCAGCAGGGCATGAGGTTCCCGGGAAGCACTGCCCCCATCCCCGAAGAGAAGCAGAGCACCCCCGCCATCTATGGGGTTCATGATGGGCTCCATGCTCACGGACTTAGAGTAAGGAAAATGCTTTCCCTTCCGTTGGTGTCTTGCGCATTGCTTGACTTGCTGATTCAATATTATTTGCTGCCTTTGATAGGGAAGAAGAGGAGGAAGAAACCCTCATCCTGCAGACCAAACAGCCCATCCCGTGGAGTCGTTGGGGCCCTCGGAAGTCACGGGCTTGGCGGTAAGTAGCAAGAACGATCTAGCGTCAAGCCCCCAGCCCAGCCCCTGGCACGGAAGTGTGGGACAGGTCTCCTCCGCCAAGGGTGGCATGGAGGAACACGCCTCACCTCCAAAGAAGGGGAGATTCCCCCCGGCGAGGCTCTGCAAGAGGGGTCCATCCTTCCTGATACTCAAGCCAAGGTATCTCCTGTGAGGGCCTCCATGGAAGGACTAGCTCAAGATGATGAGATGGTAACAAGGGAGAGGACGGTGGTCACATCTCGGCAACTGACGCTGCCGGGGAAACCGAAGCCCATCCACGGCAAATGACTCCGGGTAACTTGCTCGTCCTTCTGTATTCTGTTACCTTTGCTTCAAGTCTCTGCCTTCTGACGCATATTATTTCCTTGCCATTGTTTGCTGATCTCCTTTGCAGCCCCGGTGGTCGAGGAACCAAAACTGCTGAAAGAGGTGGCCAGCATCGGCAAGGATGCTGCTGAAGAGGCGGCCAAAATTGCTATCGCGGAGGTTCAAGAACACACAATCGGGGGTATTCGAGAGGTCCCAGAGGAGGTCCCTGGCAGTGTGCCAGGACTAGATGTGGTGGTTGAGGAGAAGGTCCCCCCTCAGACCATGAGCCCTCCTCCCCAATTTGGTGCCTCGGCCGCAGCCCCATAGCCATCTTTGAGTAGTCTGACGCTGGCCCTCGCACAACCTGGACTTGGAGCCCTTGGCTCGTCTATGGCAGCAAGCAATGATCTTGACAAAGAGATCCAACATATCATGGCACCATTGTCACAGCATGTTGAAGAGGCTGGTGACTCAATCAGCGTAGTTCTGGACCTGCCCTTCCTAGTCGGTGGCAACGGGCATCAAGGAGATGCAAAACAGGTACCACCAGAAGTGTTTGGCACTCAAGGAGCAGCGAAACTCCGCCAACAACATGGATCGGAAGCTAAGGGACAAGGGTAACGAGTTGGGAAAGTGGCATAGCAAGCAGTTCCATATTCTTCTGCGGAAACAGGAGATGATCACCATGGAGAAAGAGGATGACGCTGCCTGAGAATCCAGTCTGGTAGAGCGCATAGAGCTTCTGGACGCTAGAGAGAAAGATATCTCTTCCCGAGAAGAGAGCCTTGAGGCCATCCTTCGCAACAAGGATGGAGAGCTGGAGACCCTCGTCCAACAACACACCAAGGAGCTGGAAGAAAAGCACAAGGTGGCCCTTCACGCGCTCACCCTTGACCCCACTACTGTCAGTGTACAAAAGTAGGGGCTCTACTTTTGACCCCTTTACTTGTGCACGGGCAGTCAGAGCCTCCCGCCACAGCCACGCATAGACACGGCAGGAAAGGGAAGCCGTAGAGAAGTCGTAGAGACCCCCGTCTTCTCTCCCCGCGTCTTCGCACCCCACAAGCACTTGAACATCTCCCGAAGCTCGGGCACGCCAACCGTCTAGGGGAAGTAGGCGGACTACGCCCGCCGCACCACCAGCTCGCTCTCCGGCTGCTTCGACACGCCGGCGTCCTTCACCTCTCCCCTGCTCTTGGTGGACTTGGGCACCATGGCGGTTGCGGAAAGCAAAAAAGCAGAGGATGGCGGGAGCACGGTGGTGATGGGAGAAAGCAGAGAGGCTTGAGAAGAAGGGGGCAGTGGTTCTGAGATTGGAGGAAGGCGCAGGGAAGGGGTAAAGTGAGCAACGCGCCCGCGGTTATTCCTTTTTATGGGGAAGGCGCGGGCCGCCTCCTTTCCCATTAACTACGATGCGACGCATGTGTGCCGGCGATGTCCCACGCATGCCGCCCACGTCATGCGCGCGCACGACCCCCACGTCGCGCGTTCAACGAAGGTCGTGGGGAAGCGCAGTGGACGAAATAGTGGCCGCGGTAAAAATCCGCCCCAACTGCCCGCGCACCATTCTGGGCCTAGCCCAAGAACGTGTTGCGCTTATGTGTGGCCCAGGCCCCGGGGCTCCTGTCGGTGTACAAAAGTAGGGGCTCTGCTTTTGACCCCTTTACTTGTGCACGGGCAGTTAGAGCCTTCCGCCAAAGCCACGCACAGACATGGCAGGAAAGGGAAGCCGGAGAGAAGCCGAAACCACAAGGACAAACTAAGCAACAACAAGGGCCATGGCCACAAAGATTAGATAAAGCGTAGCAGGTTCCCTCAGCAAGGACCCTTGCCAGGGCAGCCTCAGCATCCCCGGCAAGACCCTTGCCGGGGCAACTCGCCCACGTCAACCGAGCGAGCCACCCTTGAGCTCACCAACGCTAAACAGATGCATTGGGACAAGGCTCGGGAGGCACCTCCGTGGTGGCCTGCAGATCTTTGTGAAGACATAGAATGCTCAAGATCAAATAAGGATAGGAAGGCAACCATCCTCACCGAAGAAACCCACAAGACCCCCGGCAAGATCCTTGCCGGGGAAGCCAGTGCGCCATGGCAAGACCCTTGTCGGGCCACCCGGAAAGACCCTTGTCGGGCCACCCGGCAAGGCCCTCGCCAAGCGCACCGGCAAGGCCACTGCCAGGTCCACACCAGCCAAGTCCTCACTGTCGTTCGCATGCAGCTGCCGACCCAACCAGCCGGGCAGGCACCTGCGTGCCAGCATGCAATCCTTCGTGAAGGCTCCACCACCGCTCCACCTCAGCTGCCTACCTGCCTACATGGCACCGCATGCATCGCTGGCCAGGGCGCGTGTCGAAGCGAGGAGGAGCGGCGATGGACGGGACGGGCCTCGCCCCCGTCCCCAATAAAGCGAAGGGACACCTAAGCCTCGCATTGAATGCGTCTTGTCCAGTAATACTAGCGATAAACTCACAATGCTGTAGCACTTTTCACCTCCTGTGTGCCACTGTGGCAGCCCCTTTCGCCTATAAAAGGAGGCCCATGGCACACAGAGAATGGATTTGGCTCTATCGAACCCCACAGCACCAAGAGCTAGTCCGAGAGCTCAAGAACACTAAATATATCCACCAAAGCAGGATCGTAGGGTTTTACGCATCTTTGCGGCCCGAACCTGGGTTAATCCCTTTGTGTTGTCTACTAGTCCTGCTCTTCTCATGATCTCCGTGCCCCGCAACCGCAGAAGGGATTCCGGTGATCCCATAGGTGTCGTTTTCCACCGACAGCTACCTCGTTCAAGAAGGTTGTTGATGACCTTGCTGCTACATCCATTGCCAAAGCTGATCTTGACCAACAGGTGGTGAAACTGATAGAGGATCTTGCCGAGAGTGCCAAAGCTGCAGCCCTTAAGGATGAGGCGCAGAAGGCAGAGGTCCTTCTGAAAGAGATGCAATCGCAACTCTCCTTCGAGGTCCAGGACCTTGATACCGCTAACGGCACCATTACTGGTACGAAGGCAAGGCTTGGCACTTTAGAGAGCACAATTGAGTCTGCTATGGTTCATGAGAAGCAGCTGATAAGGGGCTTGGAAAATACGTAGATCCTCTAGAGGATGTGGAGGACAAAATGGTGAACCAAGTTCAGCAGCATGATCTTTGGATCAAAAACTTGGTCGACATTGTTGAGCGCCTCACTACCCAGATTACTACGATGGGTATGGAGAGCCCAACCTTCTCGGTTGACAGGCACAGGAACCCAAGTGTCAAGCTAGCGCACTTCTTTGATAGATTGATCGAAGGGCTGAGAACACACGAGGAAGAAAGAGCTGCTCATTTTTCAAGTGAGTCTCGAGAGCTTGCCCCAAATGCCCTCTTCATGGTCGTGAGCAACATTGCCTTCCGTCATCCGGACTTCAACCTCGCCGATGGCTTCAGGAGGCTGCCGGCAGGCGCTGATATTTCCGCTACCATGGAGAAGGCTACCCCTTTTGTCGACAAGGTTCTATCCATCCCCAGGGCATCATAAGGCCGCCAAATACGACCCTGAATCACTCGCTTCACCGTGTTGCCCTGTAACAAAACATTATGCATGTCTTGTTTTTAGATCTCATACTACTTTTGCTCGTGCTGAACTAGTGTTTACTTAATTTCAAATGCATGCTATTTCTCTTGTGTTTTATCCATGGATGTTCATATGGTTAGTTTCTTTTTTTGTGTTTTGGTTCCTTGCCAATGGCGTGTTGCCGTGATTGCTATGAGGAACTGATCCTTAGCATTTAGCTAGTGAAGACACGCCCTGGCAGTTTTTTCCTTGGGTATCTTTGATGCAGCCACCCGCTCTATGAGCAGGCTCGAAATATAGTGGAGGCGCAGATAAATCCGGCAAGGTGCCACCACATGAAAGATTTCTTCATATGAAACATCCTGGTTATCCGAGGGATAAGCAAATGTGGACTCTAGAGAGAAAAAAGCAGCGAACACGTGGACTTAGCTTTCGTTCACGCTTCCCTTCCCCTTTAACCACAGTCATCCATCATGCCCGCATATCCCGACGGGACCGCATTTGCGTGTTGGCCTCAGGTCTGCAAAGGTTAATGACAGAAAAACATGCAAAAAAGAGACTTGGAAGTTTGTTAGTTGCATGTCGACCCCAGGCAAGGGCCGGAGGGGGTAATCGAATATTTGCGGGTGATAATGTACGACGAAAAGGGATGGTTGGTTACTCTTTCCTCTCTTCCTTCGATGTTAACGACATCACAGCCATGAGCATAAAAAGCCACACTGGCGCGGATAGCCCTGCCAGAGTGTACTTGTCGGGGCGTCAATCAATGGATTTGCACCAACGCTTTCCTCAGGACTTTCCCTTGGCAGGGCAAGTGCTAAACCGAGTTTTGCGTGGGCTCCCTGACATTGAAAATGTCGCCCCCTATGCGGCTCTGTCATCGACAAGCAAAAACAAGGGAGGAGGAGGAGACCATACCACGCTTTTCGCCAGCCTTGATGATTCTCTCGGTCACCTGGCATGCTTGGTAGGAACCAGCCAGGAGGACAGCGTCGCAGCGTGCCTCGCTCTTCTCCTTTAGACAGGGGCAGTGTAGAGGCCATGCCACCCGGGCGGCCCGGGACCGTTGCACTGCCGCTACCTCCATGTCCCACCGTCGCCTCGGCTTTGGTGGGCGTAGGCGACGGGGTCTGGACAAGGCGGACTGAGGGGGTGGCGTCGGCTCTTTCCTTAGGAGCCACTGACGATGTGAGCGTCGATTCTGATGTTGGTGTAGCTTGACACGCTGTTTACAACATCGAATGCGCACAAGCGCCTCCCCCTACCTGGCGGACCGAAGATGTCGTGGTTCAACACTATCACCTATGGGGCCATTGGCCCCTTGTGGTTCAGCGAGGCGGAAGGGCACGTTGAACAAAGAGCGTAGACCGTAGCAACGTGGCAGCGGTGACACAAGTGGTTTTTACCCAGGTTCGGGTCGCCGTGAGGCGTAAAACCCTACTCCTGCTTTGGTGGATTGGATGGAGGACCGTGACGAATGCACAGCGCTCAAGCCCGGCAAGGTCGCCTCGGGGAGAGCAACTACACATGTATGACTGTACAAGGGTCTGGATCCTTTCTAAGGTTGCCTCGGTCCTCCTTTTATAGATCAAGGGGTTACCACAATGGCAAAATAGTCATTATCTAGTGATTAGATAGCCACAGTGCTATCATACCTAACTCTGCAGACAGGACAAGGTGCATTAAATGCACCACTTAGTGTCATGTCATGGATGTAGCCCGGCAAGCCTTTCCACGCCATTCAACCACCTTCTCGTCTGCCTGCATGACACGCCCCTGGACGGGTGTCATTTAGGGGTGTTCTTCCTCAGAAACGGCTGTCATGTGCCGAATGACAGCGACTTAATCACTTGGGGGCTTGACACCGCATCGATAAGTGACTTGTGTCACTATGAGGTCGAGCAGCGGAGCCTTGGCGGGGAAGCAGGCAATCAGCTCCCCGGCAACGCTTACCGGGGAGTTCTTGGGACTTTCCCTTGGGGTGACCTCGACCTGACGAGGCTCGCCTTCCCGGTAAGGGAGGTCTTTCCCTTAGTGATATCTTGTTCCTTCGGGTTGTCTTGGTCTTCTTGATCCGCCCTTTGATTTCTCAAAGAGCTATCTCTCCAATTTGTTCTTGTCTTGGATACTTGGTGCAGCTTGCTTTGTTGTTGTTGTGCCGGAGGCTTCCCTGTCGGTGCACAAGTCAGGAGCAAACACACACCCCTGTTTGTGTACCCCGACAGATATATGGGCCTTTAGTCTGTTCTCTGCACACAGGCAGGTGCCAGATGTCCGGGCTTGGGGCTGGATGTCCATGCCTTCATGTCGGCTGGGGGCTGGATGTCCAAGCTGGCTTCGGCCGATTCTGGATGTTCTCTCGACAGGAGGGGCCGAATGTCTATGGTCATCAGGCCAGATGTCTAGGGTTGGGCCGAATGTTCATGTCCTGTAGATTCTATGTTGTTGGGCTGCTGTTGTTGCTGTCTTCAGGGGCCGGATGTCTGAGCTAGGGGCCGAATGTCCGGGTCCTAGGAGCTTCCTCTAGTTCCTTTCGTCATGCTCCTTCATCCATGTACTTCAGGGCTTGTCCACCATCTTGAGCATCTCTGAGGTGGTCTTCTTCATACCTATTCACACATAGAATTCCGGCTTTAGGTAGTAGCCATGTCTCACGTGGGTCATGCGAAATATCACTAAGGAGAGATGTCACCTCAGTCTCAATAGCTCTTGCACATGCTCGTGTCATCAGTCCACTTGGAATTTGGGAGCCATAGGTAGGTGCATGGGGATGATCGTAGGATGCTCTGCATCAAGGCGTCTCGACCTAAGGGTGACTTCCTGCAAGTCAAGTTCATTAGCATCAAATTTATCCACACTAGAGTTATAATCATACTCTTGCCCTTGCATATTAGTATCCTTTTTATAGGAAATATATTATTCACAATGATAATCGATGGCATTCACGAAAGCATACATCCAGCAAGAATTTCATCTTTCCTTCGAGCTTTAACAATAGCAATCAAAGTAGATAATTTCCATGCACTTGTGCTTAAGACATACCATATGATTTCCTTGGCAGCATTCGTACTACTACTGTTGTAGTGTGCTACAGCCTCGTCATAAGTTCTTTTGCATTGGAAGTCAATATGTTTTAGAGACAAGCAACATCTACAAGAAACTTGATACAAAACATAGCATATGTGCGTGTGTGTTTAATAACTCTAGCAGTTCTATTGTATCCATTGAATTTATATTGCTCTTGATAGTTGTGTCATCAAATAATTTACTAAGTGTTTGTGCAAAAGTTTACACTTGGGAGTGGGAGACAGTTATTCCTCCACTTCTTCTTCCATGCACACTTGTTCATCCATTCTAAGTTGTTCTTTTTATCACCATTATTTTGATGTGGGTTAGTTTGAAAAATATTTATTTCATGATCTTCTAAAAGTTCTTGCAACCATGCATCTAGAAGTGATGTTTGCTCTTCTTGTGCACCCTTTTCTTCATCCTTCAGCAGATCCTGTAAAAATTTCCCTTCTCCCAAGTGCTATGCTCTCCATCAACAATGAAAGAAAAAGCTTGATGCCTACAAGTGCATAGGGCTACGTAGTAATTTTGTAGTAAGGTTTGTTGATACCACAAGGAGGGGAAAGGAAGGCCCTACAATCCATGCAACTACATTGTCACGTAGCTACACTCACACCCAAAGCAGAGTTTGGAAATAGTTAACTAAAATCAGTTGCTAGGGGAAGCGACAAAGGAGAGAATTGAATTAAGGTACTAGAATGAACTGAAAATAAATACTAAATTACAAAGAAAACAAACTATGAGTGATGTGATGTTTTATATGAGATTGGTGGCATCAAGGTATGGTATTATCCGGCCTCGACGTGGAATCGAGTTTAGAATTTCGACATGCCATGTTCTGGCTAGGTCAGTACCTACATTACAGGATATGTGCGTTCTATAGATGGTTGGCGGTCCCTCACATAACATTGTCTCCCAAGAAGAGCCATGTTGATACAACTTAATCGTCCTACTTCCCATCCCATACCTGTGGTGGCTAACGGAAAGACATTATGGTTAGTAGGACCAGACTGACGGTAATAAGTTATATGGACAACCATTACTCCTAGAGTAATTATGTTCACCTCAAGATATCGATGGCTATCACTTAGATGGTCTATTGGTTTGCACAACAATCTATCAACTTCTTGTGTGGTCTAAAGGGTTGAACGTCTCTAGCTACACCTATGGAATGGATGTCTCCAATCACTAAATTATCACATAGGTAAATAATCAACATGAAGAGACACACATAAATAAACGGTGCATATCAAATAACCGCTTACTAGCTGACCAGCCCATGGCCAAAAAATACTCAAATAACATCACATAAAAGGGGGTTCAAGAGTTGTTACAACCCATCATGGAGACTGTGATGGGGGAGAAGGGGTTTGATGGTGGTGATGGAGGCAGCGTAGCAGATGGTGATGATGGTGGTGGTGGCGCAATGGAGGCGTCCCATGGTCATGCCCACTAGCGGTGGTGCATTAGATGGTAATGATGGTGGTGGTGGAGAAGCGGTGGTGGCCCATGGTTGCACCCACTGGTGGTGGCTCCCTTCCGGACTTCCTCCAAAGTTGCAAGGATGGAGATGGAGGCTTGGCATAGTCCCCAAGTGTTGTTTATGTGGACGGAAGCTGTACATGGAAATGTGTTTGTAGTTGAGGGTCAATGAGGATTCTGGTGGTGATTAGGGTTGATGGTGTATATATAAGAGCTCTCCCATAGCATCCTCCTTTGATCTCCTTTGATCCAAAGGGATCTAAGTGATCCCAATCCTCTCCCAAAATATTTGTTGAAGGCCAAGGAAGTTGTAGGAACAAACGGGGATGAAACCCGCAAAGAATCTCGTCTAGAAGGGAAACTTTCAGGCATATATGGGATCGGTTCAAGCGCTGGTACGCCAATCTGTGTTAGTCTTTGGCTCGGCACTCCTTCAGTAAAACGACATTTCTTCATACGAACTCGGAATTTGGCATTCTTGGGCTCATTGGATTCATATGAATGACACTGATGCTCTTGTTGTTTTAGATCTTTATTTGTAGAACTTTGGGAAAAGGAGTTTTTCACTCTCCGAAATTCGTAAGTCTAGTGCCTAGATGTCCTCCATTTGAGCTCCTTTCATCGTGATAAGTGCATGGGAGTTCCACATCACCTACAAAATGCATAAAGACAAAGGAAACTAATTAAAACCAACTAGCAATATAGGTTATGCAATGCTCGTGGGGAAAAGAGTAAATACTTGAAATCATGCATACGGACATGTAATTGGCTCAATGGGACATGATATACGACAATAATGGGAAAATGAACTCTGAAAAATTGTATAATATGGAGCCATCATTTATAGTGTTGCTTAACTTCTTGCTTGTAGTTCCAAATACTTTACTTAACTTCCGGGCTGTAGTTAGCCCCTGTGAAAATGGCGCAATGGGTCATCTGTTTGCATATAACTCGGGAGAAGCATCATTTATAAGACGTGGCATTCATAGCAGGTTGTTACTATTTACTCCTATGTATGACACAGGAAAGTAGCCCATGGGCACTAGGTGGAAGGATCCGCGATGGTAAGGATCTAGACGGGCAAAGCCCAGGTAAAGGTGTCATGCGGCTCACAGGCATGCAACACGCCGCTCTGCTCATCCACAAACAGAGCTGGCCAACCAAACCCCTCAGAAACCTCCATGTCAGTGTCTCGGCTGTTGGGTTGCCCTGTCCAGCAAAAAAGAAGGACATGGGAAATGATCATTGTTATCTGTCATTGGCAAATATACAGGGAAGATACAAACGCATTACGAGCATAAGCACTTCCAGATCATTCGCAAGAAACATCCTTGATATAGCTTACCTAACTTCACTTTTCTATTTTAAATAGTTTGTAGTTGGTCTCTAAGCCATTTGGCGCAACGGGGTATCTAGTTACAATGATCTGGGAAGGAGGGAGATAAGCACTATCAGTACCGACCTCCGCATCCCACCGTCACACCAATAGTAATTCCCTCAAGCCCACAAGGGGCTAATGTTGAGTGAGAGCTCTTCACAACACCATGAGAAAGTCAAGACAACAAATATAAATAAGATGATATGATCTCTCGTAAGCATTAAGTTCTAACCAAGAAAGGGTTCAACCAAATCCTCAAGAACTAGAACAACTAGTCAAACATGTGAAGGGTAAAAATAGAGGGGATAGGTGTGTTACAAGCCAACATAGAGTCGGCAAAGGAGAGGAGCATGGTTTTTGGGGATATGACTATTGGGTATGACCCGCCCAGGAGGGGCCGGGTCATGCCACAGGCGGTTCATAATGAGGAGGCCCAAGAATATGTTGAAGATGGTGGTTCATGAAGCAAGCTCACTAAAGGCCCAAGACCTGGAGGAGACTTGAGGCCCACGGGCGTAAACCGACATATGTTTAACTTGTATGATAAGGAAAGTCTAGTTCAGTCACCGAGCCGGACACATTGTGTCTGAGCCAGCCTGGACTCTGTAAGCGTCGGGCGTCAGCCTGTGTATATAAATGGGTGGCCCGGTGGCAGGTTAAGGCAGGAAAACAAGAAGTCAAGAACTAGGTCAAGCGTATTCACTCCCTGGTAATCAAAACCCAAGCAATACAACCTAAAGCAGGAGTAGGCCTTTACCTCGTTGTGAGGGGCTGAACCTGGGTAAACTCTTTGTGTCCCTTGTCCCATTTAATCCCTTCAAGCTAACCCATAGAGATGGCTCCACGCCTAAGTCCTCATGCTAGGGCATCTACCGTGACAATTCCACGATAGTTGGCGCCCACCGTGGGGCCAGCGCATGGTGGTTTCGAGTTCTTGAAGGGCAGCTTCACAGGGCTCAAGGGATATGTCGTGGGCTGGATGACTAAGAGTCATCGCGGCAAGCTCTACATCGACAACGTAGGCTGGGGCCCCAAGGCCAGCTCAATCAAGTATGGGTACCGGGTCCCCTTTGGGAGAATACATGTCTGCATTGGCAAGATTGGTGAATCGGAAGCTGAGCCGGACATCTGCACCGACATCGTCGAGATGGCACAGCATGCGCGGCCCGCCAGGGTTCGAGCCGCCGCGAAGCGTGTCTTTGTTGGCTTTGTTCAAGGAGCGGAGCTGGAAGGAGGATCTGAATCCGGTGGTGAGATGGTTGTCTACTCAGGCGACGAGTCCTCAACCGGCGAGACCAATTTCATCTATTAGGTTCAGGATGGTGGGCTTGGGGCTGTTCTGATGGTGACAGTATTCTGGACCCCTACAAGCCACAAAAGTGGGCTGCGATCTTCAAGGCCGATACACAGCCGGGGCAGAATTCTTCAACCGCAGCAGCAATGATCTCTGGGTCAGCAACAGCGACGGCAGCCAGGGCAGGAGGCCTGGTGCGCCCGCATGCTCAAGTTTTATCTGGTCTATTGGATGCCCTAGCAACATTGTTAACGGCAGAGGTAAACCCGGCGAACCAAACTCAGCATAATGCGGATGTTGCAATACGTGACGAGATAGCCCAAGCCAAGGAGGATCTAAACGCGAAGAACACCCGGATGGCAACGCAGCGAGCCGCCTTGCAGAGGGAGGCAGAACAGCTTCAGGCAGAGACCTTTCGCTTGAGCTTGGACTGGGATGCATCAAACATTGTCTTTAATAGAAGGCATGTGAGTCGGCTACCCCCGGTTTACGATGCGAGGAACCTTTTGAACACGTCTGGGACAGGAACCAGTAACATGCCTGGTGTGGATCGGGCCGTTGAGGCGCCGGCAGCTGGGGAACCGGTTTAACCTCGTGCTATAGACCCCCCACGTTTGAATTTGACCCCTCTTCCGCACGTCCCGACGCCTCGGGTCATTTTTCTAATCCTTTGGATAACATGATAGCTGCGGCTACTCGACTGGCAGCTCTCCCGGTTCAGGATGAGTCGCCAGGGGTGATGGAAATACGGAGAGCCGGAGAACTTCTTTAGACGACTATGGCCCAACAGGCAGCTGATTCATATAGTCGCGATCGGATTCATTCAATGCCACGCCCAAGCCGGAGTTATAGCAAACATATTGATGAGTCGGCCATGTCAAGCAGTGAGCGGCACCACAATCATCCTCGTAGGCCTGACCCTCTGCGTGCTGGTAATGATGCTCAAGCTTTGGTGGACTAGGGCACAGCGCTACGTGAGGCGGAGCTGGCGGCTCAGTTGGTGGCTCAACAACAATCTCCGCCGTCAACGTCTGTAGAGGCAGGAGTGACCTCTAGAACCTTGGGTGTGCCATGTTTAGTGCCAGCTCTACGCAATGAGCGCGAGCCTAAGGATTTCAAGGGCCCCGGCAAGGTGCCTAACTACACGGTGGATCAGCCCCCAGAGGCTTGGATTGAGAGTTATGAGATGGCTATGGAGATGTTGGATGTTAGTGAGGTGGCATGTGCTAAGCATTTCACCATGATGTTGGATGGTCCGGCTCATACTTGGTTGAAAGGGCTGCCCGCTAACTCCATTGGGTCATGGGCAGAGTCGAAAAGGCGATTTATTCAAAATTTTAAAAACACATGCAAGCAGCCTATGTCAATTCTGGATTTGGGCTCTTATGTCCAGGGTGAAGGAGAGTCGACAACCAATTGGGTGCGCCAGATCTCTGCTGTTATACACTCATCAGACAGTATCAACGTCGGTTCAGCAGTCCTGATGTTAGAGAAGAATTGTTGTTTTCGTCCCCCTTAAGCAGAAATTGGGGCAGCTTAAGCGTAATTGCAATGATATGGGGGAGCTCATGGCGGCTCCCGTCAAGTATGTCGACTCTGATAGCACTAAAGACCCTGAGTGTGATGAGGAGAAGACTGGGAAGGGGAAGAAGAGTGACAATGCAAAGGGACATCATAACGTGGCGGATCAAGGTGGTAACGGTAGGCTTAAGGCGGATGGCGGTTTAGACTTCGTGGCTAACACCAACACGCAGAGTAATAACCCGCATCATAAGGGGAAAACACAAGCGCCCCGGTTTAGAGGGCCGAAGTTCAACCTTGAGGCCATGATGAATTAACCAATTCCGAAGCACAGAACCCAGGATAAGTCGACCCGTCATCTGTGGGAGGATTGCTTAATCATGAGAGAGTATAGAAACTCTAATTTTTTCTAGAATAATCATGGCCTGCATGGCGTTTCAGGTTCCGGCTCTCACGGGCCTGGTTTTGGAGGTGGCGGCTCAAGCTCTGGCTTTCAAGGCCAAGGTAATCAAGGTGGTTTTGCTCAGCAATCTGGCCAAGGGAATCAGTAGCAGCAGTCTGGTTATCAAGGTAATCCGAAGAAGCTGAATAGTGGTCAATATCATCTATTCACCACAAGCATGTGCAAGCGAGATCAGAAAATCCATAAGCGGGTGATGAACTCAGTTGAGCCGGCGGTGCCTCGTTATTTGAGGTGGTCTGAGCAGCCTATTGTATGGAGTCATGAGGATCACTTGCCCCGGGTTGACAATCTAGGTCAGTTGGCATTGGTGGTTGCTCCATAGGTAGGAGAGTATAAGCTTACAGAAGTTCTCATGGATGGACGCAGCAGTATCAATATCCTTTACTATGAGACTTTTCGTCGTATGAATTTGACTGACAAAGATCTTAAGGCATCTTCTACTGTTTTCCATGGGGTGGTGCCTAGTAAGTCAGCATATCCAGTGGGTAAGATAACACTGGAGGTAGCTTTTGGAAACGACTGTGATTCCAAGGCTGAGAAATTGACCTTTGAGGTGGTTAAGATCAAAAGCCTGTATCATGCTTTGTTTGGGAGGCCGGCTTACGACATGTTTATGGTGCGGCCATGTTATGTTTATTTGTAGCTTAAAATGCCGGGTCATAAGGGCACCATCACGGTGCATGATAATAGGAAGATTGCTTTGGACTGTGAAGAAGGGGATGATGCGTATGCTGAGTCAGAATGTGCCACTGAGGAGTTGAAGTTTTATGTATACAATGTTGACCCGGCGGATATGACGCCTTTGAAGAAGCCAACTACAAAAAATGACCCCCTGATGAAGTTTAAATCGGCAGATGACACTAAGATTGTTGATTTTGTTCCTGGCGATTCATCCAAGCAGTTCAGCATCAATGCTAATATGGATCCTGTAACAGCCTGGTTTTTGGCCCTTTCTTTTTATTTTGATTTTCTGAGGATTTTGCCTGAGTTTTCTTTTTCCGTGGCTTTGTGGTCTGGAAACTGAAGAAGATGTCGTCTTATTTTCTTCTAGAGTTGCTTGTCATTTCCAAATCCTTCCCAAGACCCTGTCATTTTCATCCCAGCCCAAATCCCAATATTCTTTTTATTGGGAATATTCCTTTTCCATGAAAGGAATTATCCTTCTAGCCCTAGGTTGTGAAGCAACCTATATTTCCATCACTCCAAAAAATTCCAAATAATTCTCATAAATTTTTTGGGTAATATCTTCATTAAATATGGTAACAAAAATTATTTGCCATGTTTATCATCATGCTCAATTAATTCATTTCCTATTCGGTCCAAAATGGCACATTGTGAAGCAAGTGCTATTTTCCTTTGCACAATTGACCTCAAACTCCTTGGACATATTTTCCTGTCCATATCATTGCCACATGACAAAATGCAACCTCATTTGCCTAGTAGTCATTTTATTATTATTTTCCAAAGTTTCTGTCCGGAAAGAAACTTTGTGAAGGAGCTAAAAGCTAGGCATATCCAAATGAGTTGCACTTTTGCATTGTCCTTCATATCATCATATCATAGCCCTCCACCAAAGTAGAGCTCATGTCATGCTTCCACGTGAGCTCATCTTCAATTCTTGTATTCTGTCCAAAATTTTAGTTTGTGAAGCAAGTATATTGTATCTTGCTCCATTATGGCTGTAAATTTTTCTAGGCCTTCTCTTATCCATATAACCTATCTCCACACAATTTGGGCATATTTCATATGGCCATTTTCCCTCTAGAATTTTTGCAAGTTTTTGGCCAATGGAAATGCTTGTGAAGCAAGTACCATTTTGGGTTATCCAAATGGTATGAAACCTTTTTCAGCATCTTCATATGATCAAATAACTCTACCTTGCCCAAGTTGAGCTTAAGTTGATACCTCATGTGAGAGCATCATCCTCATCTTGATTTTGGACCCTTTTAGTCACTTGCAAAGCAACTATATTAATCTTTGATCTGTTTCCCTCCAAAACCCCCCAGGATTCTTGTATTTCCATAGTCAATCATCCCAGACAACACCATTTGACCCAATCAGTTCCCTGTTGAGCTCAGTGGCTTGATAAAGTTTGATGGAGCAAACTTTAATCGAAGTCCAACTCAGCTTCAGAGCTTCTTATGTTGATCCATCACCTCCCTCGGCTTATATGAGGTAGGGACTCATCACTAGACAGCTCGCTGCAGCCTCTTGCGTCCCCTCCTTGCCGGTCACAGTGGTGACCACCGTCTTGGCATGCCATAAGCGCGCTCTGGCGCAACTGTCTTCTTCTCCCTCTCTATGTGCTTGTCCCCCCGTCGCATAGCCATATCCAGAGCCTTCCCCGAGCAATCGTCATCCCTCTGGAGCCATTTCCCCCTCTGTCCTCTTCACCGGTGAGCCCCCTGCTAGCCTACCCCATCGCCGGAGACCACCCCTGCTGCGTTTCCCCACCACCACCGTCACTGGAGCCCCTCCCTTGCCGTGGAACCGCCGCCCTCTGCCTCAGCCGTTGCGGCCAACTCCGGCTGTCCCCGGGGCCAGCGCAGCCACCCACAGGCACGGGATGGAGAGGCGCGTCCATCCCCGGCGGTGCCCTGTCCTCCCGTGGTCTCCCTTCGTCGCCGCAGGCGACGCCGCAGCCGCTGCTACTATCTGTTCTTCGCGTCAGGAGGAGGAAGAAGGAGCGAGGGGCGAGAGAGAGAGAGAGAGATCAAGTGGACCCCCCTTGTAAGCCTCTTAGTCGCCCAGCCCCGCCCTGCCACGCTGGATAAGTGGAGGCATATTCCTCGGAATACGTCTTCCCATCTGGAAAGCACACTTCCATTCTGTTTCAGATTCAAATACGTCTCCTTTGTTCTAAAGGCGTATTTCCTTTTTGTTTCAGCCCCGAATACGTTTTCTTCTCTAGAAGGCGTAATTCTCTAAATGCGTTTTCTATTTTTCAGCTCAGGGGCCTATTTGTAGAGTTATTTTTACAGATTGGTCCCTGAACTTCGCCAGGCTATAACTTTTTGCTCGAGACTCCGATTAAGGTGAAACCAACGCCCGTCTTCGTCTCCCCGAGCCCATTATGTTCCCATCATTTCACTATGGTTTGACATACTGGAAATGACCATTTTGCCCTTGCCCCTAATCAGCCCCCTCCGAGAGAGAACCCTTTCCGGCAATTCTTTCCGCGGCTTCACCGCACTTCTTCCCGGAGCTTTCTTCACCCCCACGCAAGCCACAACACCCACTTGCATGATGATCATGCAGTAGCCATGGTTTTCAACTTGAACATTTCATAATTGTCTGTTTGTTTACCTGCAACTGTTATCGTTGTTTCGGTACTACTGATGGTTTCATGTTCACCTTCGTGCTTTGTTTCGGTGCATCTGGTTATCATTTGTCTTGCTAGTATTACTTTCCTGCTTGGTAGTAGTACATGTTGATGTTGGTGATGGTCTTCGGTGCATGACTATCGTATGTTTCGAGTGTCATTGATATGCATGTTCCTTTGCATCCAGTTGGTTAAACACTCACATGATAGTGTTATCGTTATGTGATTGCATGGTATTTACTTCTGATGCTAGTGGTTATGCTATGCTTATGAGTAGTGTTATGGTTGTGATTATCCTGCTCGTCAGTATGCCATGCTCATCTGGATAAATGCTTAACTTTTGTGATGCTTAAGATTTATGTTGCATCCATGTTTATGTTGATATCATGCTCATGCATTGTAGTTGCATCATGTTATTTTCATATGACTCAGCTTATTGCATTCGAGTTTAACTGGACTTAACTGAACTTGAACAACTATTGGCTGAGTCATGGTGCCTCTAAATCGAGCTGGCGAGTGCAACCACATTTACCTTTATGGGGGGTCTTGATTCGGTCCTTTGTCCTGCCTCTCGCCGGTGCCTCCAACGAGGGAAGGTTATGCACGGGCGCTACCTTGACCGTGTAGGGCGGCATAAGCCTTGTGTGCCTGTGTTATGTTTTGAGCTCATGTCCCCGTTTGGGACCGTTTTGCCACGACGATGGCCAAAGATGCCTTTGGCATGCATGGGGCCACCCATTACTTAGCCCTGAGAGGGAGTTGGTCGGAGTGGCCCGGGGAGTGTCATGGCAAGGTAAGGGTTTCATCGGAACGCCGTTGGTCCACTCGAATGGGAGTGCGAGGCCATGGGTTCTGTGATGTGGGTAAAGTGCGCTAACCTCTACAGAGTGTGTGTTAAATCTATCGATAGCCGTGCCCGCGGATAAGGGCCCGGTTCGTAGTCGGTCAAACTATGGGTCAACAATAATAATGATGATATGCTTAATAACAACCCCGGTTCGATGATAAAAGAAGTTGGTTGATATTTATGTGATCGTGGCCGGATCACCATGGTATCAAGGATACCGAGTTGTTGGATAGTTGGGGCGTTATGCGAGAATCACGGGTATAGGTTAAGCTCCTTGTGGTCATGTATTGATTACTATGGTATTGTTTATACCAAGCTTGATTGGATCCTAAGACGATCGTGTGATGTCCGCGATGGTAAGTAATGCATGTGATGGTTACGAGGTAACCCCAGGCAGAGTAAGTTGGTGCATGATAGTGTCATCATGTTGCATGCTAGTATCATCATGTTTATATGTTCATGCCATGCTCATTTTATTCTAGAGGTATCATGTTGTTCATGCCATGTTGTTTTGATGATATCATGTTAATCCTTGTTAACCTGTAATTCCCATGCTGTTGTTTGTCTTGAATGCTTCTGGTTATAGTGATCTTGCAAGTACATTCAATGTACTGACTAGCGTGTCATGCCAGTTTGTAGGTCATGCCAGATCTGATTGCTTGTTTGTCGTGGATTCTTTGTTTGCGAGCTAGGATAAGCGTTCTAGTCAGAGTCCCTGCCGAGTGGAGTTCACCACCGTTGTCGTTGTTCCGCTGCTAGAGTTATTTCGCTGGTTCGTGTTGTTCTGCTACTTGCATATAGCAACCGTTGCAGGCGTAGTGTCGCCTTGCCCATGTAATTCCATGTTATATCATAATCCCCTTGTACCCCATATAGATTGTAATAAAGAGCTGATTTGTTCTATGCTAAGCAGTGTTGTATTCCAGAAGACTTCTCCTCAATCTCTGGGTCGGAATACAGGGCGTTCCGATTTCTCTGAGTCGGGGTGCCACAGGCTTCGTATCAGAGCAGGTCAGGCTGTAGGACGCCCTAGCCCACACGAATGTTAGAATGCGGTAGTATAGAGCCCAGTTGGTTTGTTGCACTTGATTGCTGCATTTGTTTGTTGCATAGCATGCATATAGACTCAAATCTTGTCGCTAACGGTTTATCTTGTAAGTGTAGGTGGCATCGGTTTCGATCCACTACCTGCACCCTCCTTCTTAGCATGCCTGCTTTTCAGTGTTCGACGTCATCTCTATCCCTGCAGAGTGATGCCCTGGTGCCAAGTGTTCCAGACACCATTTGCAGGAGTTATGCTCAGGTATCGCGTCGATATCTTTCTGCCACCCACCCATATTGTTTCGGTGATAGACTTGTCTCTATCCTGAATCGTGCCATCCATATCGTCCCCTTGGCAACCCTTGCTGGTCTTTGTTATAAAAAAGGGCAATGCCATTAAAACCCAGTCTTCCACTGTTATCTTGCCATGTCATTTCGTTCTTTGGACATGTACGATTCCCATTCATACGCTTGATGATGATGTGGTCGTGACCGTTGCGTCTCGCTACTTGATCACCAAGTCCATCCTCACCTATGTATCCATCCAGTTGTAACCGGTGTTTAGCCAGCGCTTGGTGTAGCCTTGGTTACGCCAAATCCTTCCACACATAGACTCACTTTCGTGCACACCGTCACAACATATTAGACCGTAATACCAGAGTTTCCGTGAGATTAGTGTGCTTAGGAATGCATGCGTATTATTGTGTGAGTAGCAGTAATATGTGATGATTGCTTGTTAGTAATATTATTATTAGTATGCCTGTGTGCTTTTGTTTTTGTTGTTTCTTTTGTTTCTTTCTTTGGGCCTTCGGTGTTACATATTTTCCCCTAATAAAAGTGCTCGTCAACCACACCGAACCTAAACAGTCAGCAAGGAGTTCAAATGTTTGGAAGCTCAGCTAAATAGAATGGAATTATCAGCAGACTGAGGTGAAATTTGGAGTATCTCGTCCGAATACAAAAGAAATCCTAGATGGACTGTCAGTATCAGGTTTGCATTAGTATGGAATTCTCAGCTGACTACAATGAGATTTGGGGATATCCGATCGTGATACGAATAATCAAGTTTCCCTCAATATGCACTCTTCATAGTAGAAATGATCAAAACAGGAAGAAGATAAGCTATGTGCAAAATTGACAGTATATGGCAGTGCATCTCAACAATCAGATCCGCAACAGTTTGGTCAGAAGAAAGAATCGGTCAGAAAGCAAATCTGCCTCAGGAATCAGATTCTTATATATCTGCGGTCAGCCTACCCCCATGGTCTTACAAGTCACTCGAAAGCAGATTTGACAGGAACATGAGGATTGTTAAAAGAAGGAAGCCAGCTATACACCGCAGTGTGACAAAGGGATTATGAAGATTGACGACAATAATGAGCTCAGTACAAGTAACTGTGAACCTGGAAGATGATCCTGATGAGCCCTTGTCTCCTTTCCTCCAGTGAAGGCACCACACCTGTGATCTGAGCTATTTTTAGCTATCCGGAGTGGATGCTGATTTTTTTTCTCTATTCAACAACTTCCACGAGTTCTGAGCTGCTTTTCGACCGTCTCATACAACTGTTGAGTTTCTTTTTGTGACAGTAGCCATATGGCTGCTTTTTAGTTATTTTAGGGAGCTGTCACTTTCTTCTTATCGACCTGGTCTCATGCTCTGAGCTGCTTTTCAGCCGCCCTGAGCCGTGGTAGAGTTATTTCAGTAATGTCCCAGATCTGAGTTGTAAAGACCGTTCTGGTGGCTACTGATTTATTTGCCAATTTCTTGCAAGGGTTCGGATGATCATTTTCCTATGGTCAGAACTTCAGAGGTGTTGAACCTGCCATTTAATGGGTTACCATGTTAGAAGATGCGGATAAGAATACACCTGCCACAATAGTGCATCTGACAGAAACTATGGTCACACAGAGAAACAATATGACCCTGCTCCTTCATCCAAGGATCCAGGCAAGAAAAACAGTAATGAAGGAGCAAGACCAGTGATGCAGATATGAAAATTGTTGCAAGAACCGCACGGTGTAGATGCCCCGGACAAACTAAGTCAGTATGGATCACCATGGATATTCACCTAAGGGGTCTTCTCAATTTTGGTAAGGACCCCATATCCAAACAGTCTGTTCAGTTGACAGTGTATGCTCAGATGTGTTAGTATCAAATATCTGGGTCTGCAAAGTCCGACCAAAGGACAATTCAATAGTTTGATTCTAGCAACTATGGTAAAGCATTGCACAACCTACTATCCTCATGGACCGACTGATAGAATGAGCAATCAGAATGTGAATAACAGTCTCGAAGCATGTGCCCTCAATTATGAGAATCACCAAAGGATAGCTTGGCATGGATAAAATTTCGTCTGTCGGAACTACCATCAGTCAAGTCTATGGATAATATCATAAAGGTTCGTACCCCTTTATACTGGCCAAGACAAATATTTGGTATGGATCCGATACTCAAGATAGTGGAGCTAGTTAAGATGATTCAGAAACTTCTGCGATGAGTCAGAAAACGGTTATGCCTCAACTCACAATTTGGAACCCGAAGGACCTGCATTCAGTGGATAAACCCAATGCAAGGAGTCAGAGCTTGGGTTTTCATCGGGACAATGTTATCACAAATTCATGGAAGATTGCAGTGTTGAATCAACCGAAAATCACCCTCGAATTTGTGAGATGGGAAACATATCTCAGTTAGGGTAATCTATCACACTCAGCTAAGTCAGCAGATATAAAAAGAATTGGAGCTAGCATGAGCATGAACCAGCAAGGAAAGATCTGTCAGAATGTGGATACAGTGAATCAGACCACCCTAGAGCCAGTCAGGTAAGTCAGATGAAAATTTTGGTGGGAACAACTATAAAGGGAAAAGGGTACCCGAGTTGGAAATGGTTTCCTTAAAGTCAGATATATTCATGCTTGTTCCCTAAGCTAACAAATCTCGAGGACGAGATTTCTTTAAGGGGGTAAGAGTTGTAACAACCTGGTTTTTGGCACTTTCTTTTTCTTTTGATTTTCTGAGGATTTTGCCTGAGTTCTCTTTCTCCGTGGATTTGTGGTCTGGAAACTGAAGAAGATGACCTCTTCTTTGCTTTCCAGAGTGGCTTCTCATTTCCAAATCCTTCCCAGGACCCTGTCATTTTCATCCTAGCCCAAATCCCAATATTCTTTTTATTGGGAATATTCCTTTTCTATTAAAGGAATTATCCTTCTAGCCCTAGGTTGTGAAGCAACCTACATTTCCATCACTCCAAAAATTCCCAAATAATTCTCACAATTTTTTTGGTTCATATCTTCATCAAATATAGGAAAAAAATTCCATGTTTATCATCATGCTCAATTAATTCATTTCCTATTCTGTCCTAAATGGCACATTGTGAAGGAAGTGCTATTTGCCTTTGCCCCATTGACCTCAGACTCCTTGGACATCTTTTGATGTCCATATCATTGCTACATTCCAAAATGCAACCTCATTTGCCTAGTAGTCATTTAATTATGATTTTCCAAAGTTTTTATCCAGAAAGAAAGTTTGTGAAGGAGGTACAAGCTAGGCATATCCAAATGAGTTGAACTTTTTCATGGTCCTTAATATCATCATATCATAGCCCTCCACCAAAGTAGAGCTCATGTAATCACTCCATGTGAGCTCATCTTCAATTCTTGTGTTCTGTCCAAAATTTCAGTTTGTGAAGCAAGTATATTTTATCTTGCTCCATTATGGCTGTAACTTTTTCTAGGCCTTCTATTATCCATATAACCTATCTCCAGCCAATTGGGGCATATTTCATTTAGCCATTTTACCTCTAGATTTTTTTGCTAGTTTCTGGTCAGTGGGAATGCTTGTGAAGCAAGTACCATTTTGGTTTATCCAAATGGTATAAAACCTTTTCCAGCATCTTCATATGATCAAATAACTCTGCCTTGCCCAAGTTGAGCTTAAGTTGATACCCCATGTGATAGCATCATCCTCATCTTGATTCTGGACCCTTTTGGTCAGTTGCAAAGCAACTATATTAATCTTTGATTCGTTTCCCTCCAAAACCCCCCAGGATTCTTGTCTTTCCATAGTCAATCATCCCAAGCAACACCATTTGACCCAATCAATTTCCTATTGAGCACAGTGGCTTGATAAAGTTTGATGCAGCAAACTTTAATCGAAGTCTAACTCAGCTTCAGAGCTTCTTATGTTGATCCATCACCTCCCCCGGCTTATATGAGGCAGGGACTCATCACCAGACAGCTCGTTGCAGCCTCTGGTGTCCCCTCCTTGCCGGTCACAGTGGTGACCACCGTCTTGGCAATGCCATAAGCGCGCTCTGGCGCCACTATCTACTTCTCCCTCTCTGTGTGCTTGTCCCCCCCCCCCCCCCCGCGTAGCCTAGCCATGTCCAGAGCCTTCCCAGAGCCGTGGTCATCCCCCTCGAGCCCTTCCCCCTCCGTCCTCTTCCCTGTTGAGCCGTCGGCGTCGCCGCACAATTCTGCCCGTGACCGCATCGTCTTCTCCTCTGTTATCTTCTTCCTCTTCTTGTCCCCGAGCTCTGCTCGTCACCATGACCTCTGCGGCCTGTCCGTTCCCTCCCTTGTTGCCTTCCCGTGCCCTCTCGTGATCGCTGCCCGTTGCCAGGGCCTCGGTCAGACGCGAGCGGCAGCACACGAGCCAACTGCCTTACCCCGGCTATATATAGCCCCTCCCGACCTCGTCCGAGCACACCACTCGACTCACTTCACTCCTAGGACCTCGCCCAACCTCTCTCCTGAGCCCCGGGAGCTCTCCTGCTCCTCCACCACCGCCATGGACGCCGCCCCTGCCCTCTTAAATTCCCACGTCTCCGGCCTTCCCCGCCTCCACCGAGCCCCCTGCTAGCCTACCCCGACGCCGGAGACCACCCCTTCCCCGTTTCCCCACCACCACAGCCACCGGAGCCCCTGCCTTGCCATGGAGCCGCCGCTCTCTGCCTCATTCGTCGCGGCCATCTCCGGCAGTCCCTGAGGCCAGCGCGGCCACCCACGGGCGCGGGATGGAGAGGCGCGTCCATACCTGGCAGCGCCCTGTCCTCCCGTGGTCTCCCGTCGCTGGCGCAGGCGAGGCTGCAGCCGCTGCTACCCTCTGTTCTTCGCGTCGGAGGAGGAAGATGGAGCGAGGGGAGAGAGAGAACCAGCGGACCCGGCTTGTAAGCCTCTTAGTAGCCCGGCCCCGCCTTGGCACGCTGGATAAGTGGAGGTGTATTCCTCAGAATACGTCTTCCCAGCTGGAAAGCGCGCTTCCATTATGTTTCAGCTTCAAATACGTCTCCTTTGTTCTGAAGGCGTATTTCCTTTCTGTTTCAGCCTCGAATACGTTTTCTTCTCTGGAAGGCGTATTCCTCTAAACGCGCACATCTTTGTCTCGTCGAGCCCGTTATGTTCCCATCATTTCACTATGGTTTGACATACTAGAAATGACCATTTTGCCCTTGCCTCTAATCAGCCCCCTCCAAGAAAGAACCCTTTCCGGCGATTCTTTCCGCGGCTTCACCGCACTTCTTCCCGGAGCTTTCTTCACCCCCAGGAAAGCCACAACACCCACTTGCATGATGGTCATGCAGTAGCCATGGTTTTCAACTTGAACATTTAATAACTATCTATTTGTTTACCTACAACTGTTA
The DNA here is from genome assembly GCA_963921465.1 of Triticum timopheevii. NCBI lineage: Eukaryota > Viridiplantae > Streptophyta > Magnoliopsida > Poales > Poaceae > Triticum > Triticum timopheevii. The sequence goes on along the minus strand of OY997274.1, from coordinate 334,381,802 downwards.
TCGTTGTTTCGGTACTGCTTATGGTTTCATGTTCACCTTTGTGCTTTGTTTTGATGCATCTGGTTATCATTTGTCTTGCTAGTCTTACTTTCCTGCTTGGTAGTAGTACATGTTGATGTTGGTGATGGTCTTCGGTGCATGACTATCATCTGTTCTGAGTGTCATTGATATGCATGTTCCTTTGCATCCAGTTGGTTAAACGCTCGCATGATAGTGTTATCGTTATGTCATTGCATGGTATTTACTTCTGATGCTAGTGGTTATGCTATGCTTATGAGTAGTGTTATGCTTGTGATTATCATGCTCGTTAGTACGCCATGCTCATCTGGATAAATGCTTCTCTATTGTTATGCTTAAGATTTATGTTGCATCCATGTTTATGTTGATATCATGCTCATGGATTGAATTGCATCATGTTATTTTCATATGACTCAGCTTATTGCATTCGAGTTTAATTGGACTTAACTGAACTTGAACAACTGTTGGTTGAGTCATGGTGCCTCTAAATCGAGCTGACGAGTGCAACCACATTTATCTTTATGGGGGGTCTTGATTCGGTCCTTTGTCATGCCTCTCGCCGGTGCCTCCAACGAGGGAAGGTTGTGCACGGGTGCTACCTTGGCCCGGGTAGGTTTTGAGCCCATGTCCCCGTCTGGGACCGTTTTGCCACGATGGTGGCCGAAGATGCCTTTGGTAGGCATGGGGCCACCCATGACTTAGCCCTAAGAGGGAGTTGGTCGGAGTGGCCAGGAGAGTGTCATGGCAAGGGAAGGGTTTCGTCGGAACGCCATTGGTCCACCCGAATGGGAGTGCGAGGCCATGGGTTATGTGATTTGGGTAAAGTGCGCTAACCGCTGCAGAGTGTGTGTTAAATCTATCGATAGCCATGCCCGTGGATAAGGGCCCAGTTCGTAGTCGGTCACACTATGGGTCAACAGTAATAATAATGATATGCTTAATAGCAACCCCAGTTCAATGATGAAAGAAGTTGGTTGATATTTATGTGATCATGAGAGGATCACCGTGGTATCGAGGATTCCGAGTTGATGGATATTTGGGGTGTTATGCGAGAATCACGGGTAAAGGTCAAGCTCCTTGTGGTCATGTATTGATTACTACGGTATTGTTTATATCAAGCTTGATTGGATCCTCAGATGATCGTGTGATGTCCGCGATGGTAAGTAATGCATGTGATGGTTACGAGGTAACCCCGAGCAGAGTAAGTTGGTGCATGATAGTGTCGTCATGTTGCATGCTAGTATTATCATGGTTATATGTTCGTGACATGCTCATTTTATTCTAGCGGTATCATGTTGTTCATGCCATGTTGTTTGGATGATATCATGTTAGTCCTTGTTAACCTGTAATTGCCATGCTGTTGTTTGTCTTGAATGCTTTTGGTTATTGTGAGCTTGCAAGTACATTCAATGTATTGACCTGGCGCATCATGCCAGTTTGCAGGTCATGCCGGATTTGATTGCTTGTTTGCCATGGATTCTTTGTTTGCGAGCTAGGATAAGCATTCCAGTCAGAGTCCCTGCGGAGTGGAGTTCACCACCATCATCGTTGTTCCGGTACTAGAGTTATTCCGCTTCTTCGTGTTCTTCTGCTGCTTGCATAGAGCAACCGTGGCAGGCGTAGTGTCGCCTTGCCGATGTAATTCCATGTTATATCGGAATCCCCTTGTACCCAATATAGATTGTAATAAAGAGCTGATTTGTTCTATCCTAAGCAGTGCCATATTCCAGAGGACTTCTCCTCGATCTCTGGGTTGGAATAGGGTTGTTCCGGTTTCTCTAAGCCAGGGTGCCACAGATCCGAAATAGCAAAGCGTGCTCATCGAGTTCATCCATGAGAACCTGGACATCTTCGCATGGAAACCTTCTGACATTCCTGGGGTACCGAGGGAACTCACTGAGCACACCCTTAATGTGGATCCAAAGTTTAAGCCGGTCAAGCAGTTTCTTCGTCGTTTTTATGAAGAGAGGCGCAAGTCAATTGGTGAAGAGGTGGCCCAGCTCTTAGCGGCAAGGTTCATCATTGAAGTTTTTCATCCTGAGTGGTTGGCTATCCCGGTGCTGGTACTTAAGAAAAACGGCACTTGGCGTATGTGTGTGGATTATACAGACCTTATCAAGGCCTGTCCGGCTGATCCTTTTGCTCTTCCTCGTATTGATCAGATTATTGATGCTACGGCGGGTTGTGAGCATTTGAGCTTTTTGGATGCTTATTCTGGTTATCATTAGATCAAGATGGCAGTTAAGGACCAGGAGAAGACAACTTTCATAACTCCCTTTGGAGCCTTGTGCTATGTGTCTATGCCTTTTGGGCTCAAGAGTGCCCAGGCAACTTACCAATGTTGTGTTCAGAATTGCCTTCATGGCCAGATTTGGTGTAATGTTCACGCCTATGTGGATGATATTGTTGTGAAATCCAGGAAGAAGGTAACTTTGATAGATGATTTGAAAGAAACCTTTGACAATCTCCGGGTCTATAAAAGGATGCTTAACCCGGCCAAGTGTGTCTTTGGCGTGCCAGCAGGCAAGTTATTGGGATTCCTGGTTTCTGAAAGGGGCATTGAGGCTAACCCGGAGAAAATCAAGGCTCTCACTTCTTTGGCTAAGTCGGCATGTATTAATGATGTCCAGCGATTGGCGGGTCGTATTGCAGCTTTGAGCCAGTTTATAAGCCGCCTGGGAGAGAAGGCCATCCCTTTGTATCAAATGATGAAGAAGACAGATGACTTGGTCTGGAGCGATGCTGCTAATGAGGCGTTTGAGGCGCTTAAGAGACAGCTGGTTGAGCCGCCGATTCTTGCAGCTCCTATTGAAAAGGAGTCCTAGCTTTTAGTGTGGTAGTTGTGGTTGAAAGGAAGGAGTCAGGTAAGGAGTATCCGGTTCAAAGGCCAGTTTATTATGTCAGTGAGGTGCTCATTGAGTCTAAGCAGAGATACCCACATTGGCAAGAATTGGTTTATGGTGTGTTCATGGTCGGTCGCAAGTTGAAGCAATATTTCCTTGGTCATCCCATCACTATGGTTAGTTCTGCTCCTTTGGGGGACATTATTGAAAACAGAGAAGCCACGGGATGGGTAGCTAAGTGGGCCATCGAGCTTGGACCTCATGGCTCGAAGTATGTGCCTCGGTCGGCTCAGGCACTTGTGGACTTCATCAATGATTAGACAGAGCTACAGATGCCTGAGGATAAGCCGGATAATACATATTGGACTATTGATTTTGATGGATCCAGGCAATTGGAAGGCTCAGGGGCTGGAATTATATTAACTTCCCCACAAGGTGATAATTTTTGTTATGTTTTAAGGCCGATGTTCCCTTGTACTAGCAGCTGAGTATGAAGCCTTACTCCATGGTCTTCGAATGGCTAAAGAGATGAATCTAAGCCGGGTAAGGTGCTTTGGCGACTCAGATTTGGTGGCTCAGCAAGTGTTAGTAACTTGGGATTCAAAGGATCCACTCATGGCGGCTTATCGCCGAGAGGTTGATGCTATTGCTGGTCATTTCAAAGGTTATCAAGTGTTGCATGTTGATCGCAGGAAAAATGAAGCTGCCGATGCTTTAAGTCGGCTGGGGTCTCAGCATAAGCCAGTACCCCCTAATGTTTTCCTCGATGTTTTGCATAACCCATCAGTTAAGTTGCCTACGGAGGAAGACTTGGCAGTTCCTGACCCGGAGGCAATGTTGGTGGCGGCTCTCCATGTTATCCCTGATTGGACTGTTCCATATTTGGCTTATATGACCTAGGGGAAGTTACATGAGGATGAAACCTTGGCCAGACAAATAACCCGAAAGTCTAAGTCGATGACTATTGTCAATGGTGAGCTGCACAGATGTAGTGTTACAAGAGTGTTTCAACGATGCATTTCTCCGGAGGAGGGCCATGAAATTCTAAGGGAGATCCATGAAGGAGATTGCGGTCATCATGTCGGTTCTAAGTCTCTCGTTGCTAAAGCTTTTCGTCATGGGTTTTCGCGAGGAGCTCATGTGTCGGCTCAAGAATTGAGGATGATTCCAATTACTTGGTCGTTTGCAGTCTGGGGGTTAGATATGGTTGGGCCTTTTAAAAGGTCCAAGGATAAAAAGACTCATCTCCTGGTAGTTGTTGACAAGTTTACAAAGTGGGTTGAAGCTGAGCCGGTCAGCAAATGCAATGCAGCCACGGCGGTTCAATTCATCAAAAAGGTGATCTTTCGTTTTGGATACCCACATAATATCATTACTGATAATGGTACTAATCTATCTAAGGGTGCAATGAAAGAGTTCTATGAACAAGAGCATATCCAGCTTGATGTATCACCAGTGGCTCACCCACAGTCTAATGGTCAAGCTGAAAGAGCTAATCAAGAAATCTTGAGAGGTATCAAACCCCGGCTTATGGTCCCTTTGCAGAGGACACCGGGTTGTTGGGTGGAAGAGTTGCCCTCAATGCTTTGGAGTATCAGTACCACCCCAACAGATCTACGGATTACACGCCTTTCTTCATGGTTTACGGAGCAGAGGTGGTTCTCCCTAGTGACATACGTTACGACTCGCCCCATGTGGCGGCTTATGTTGAAGCTGATAATGAGAAAGCACGGCATGATGCTATTGACATGTTGGATGAAAAGCGTGACCTTGCGGCGGCTCGTTTGGCAATTTACCAGCAAGATCTGCGTCGTTATCACAGCCGTCGGGTGAACGTCTCCAACGTATCTACTTTTCCAAACACTTTTGCCCTTGTTTTGGACTCTAACTTGCATGATTTGAATGGACTAAACCGGACTGGCGCTGTTTTCAGCAGAATTGCCATGGTGCTATTTTGGTGCAGAAATAAAAGTTCTCGGAATGACCTGAAACTTCACGGAGTCATGTTTTGGAATTAATAAAAAAACTATTGGCGAAAGAATCAGCAGAAGGGGGCCCACACCCTGTCCACGAGGGTGCAGGGCCCCTCCCTAGGGCGCGCCCCCTGCCTCGTGGGTCCCCTAGATCTCCACCGACCTCAACTCCAACTCTATATATTCACGTTCGGGGAGAAAAAAATCAGAGAGAATGATTCATCGCGTTTTACGATACGGAGCCACCGCCAAGCCCTGTTCTTCCTCGGGAGGGCAGATCTGGAGTCCATTTGGGGCTCCGGAGAGGGGAATCCATCGCCATCGTTGAGGAGTCCTGGATAAGGGGGTATCCGGACAACCGGACTATGTACAACGTCCAGACTATTGAAGCATGAAGATACAAGACTCAGGACTTCGGCCAATGTCCGGATGGGACTTTCCTTGGCGTGGAAGGCAAGCTTGGCGATCCGGATATTATATTTCCTTCCTTGTAACCGACTCCATGTAAACCCTAGCCCTCTCTAGTGTCTATATAAACCGGAGAGGTTGGTCCTTAGAAGGCCGATCACAATTACATTTATACCATCATAGGCTAGCTCCTAGGGTTTAGCCTCTATGATCTCGTGGTAGATCTACTCTTGTACTACCCATATCATCAATATTAATCAAGCAGGAAGTAGGGTTTTACCTCCATCAAGAGGGCCCGAACCTGGGTAAACATCTGTGTCCCTTACTTCTTGTTACCATCAGCCTTGACGCACAGATCGGGACCCCCTACCCAAGATCCGCCGGTTTTGACACCGACATTGGTGCTTTCATTGAGAGTTCCTCTGTGTCGTCGCTGTCAGGCTCAATGGCTCCTTCAATCGTCATCGACGACGCCGTCCAGGGCAAGGCTTTCCTCCCCGGACAGATCTTCGTGTTCGGCGGCTTCGCGCTGCGGGCCAATTCGCTTGGCCATCTGGAGCAGATCGACAGCTATACCCCTGGCCATCTAATCAGGTTCGGGAATTTGAACTACACGGTGGATATCCGCGGAGACTTGATCTTCGATGGGTTCGGGCCAGCGCCAGGAGCGCCGAACCGTCATGATGAGCACGGCTTAGACTTGCTGTCAGACGCTGCTCGGGATATCATCCCGGTAGAAGCCTCGGATCTAAATTCGGGGCAAGTTGCTTCGCCTGAGGACGGAGGGCTGGACCCTGCCCCGCAGGCCGTACCCTCATCAGCGATAGAGCCGAACATAGGTCTCACTTCTGAGAAAGCCTGTGACTCCGGACCCTCTGGACTCGTGTCCGGTTGTAGGCTCCAGTCTGCGCGCCCCCGAGCCCGCCAAGCCTGATTGGGCTCCGGTGATGGAGTTCGCCGTGACGGACATCTTTCAGCACTCGCCCTTTGGCGACATGCTGAACTCGTTGAAGTCTCTCTCTTTGTCAGGAGACTTTGGGCCGAACTATGTCCGGCTAGGGTGGGAAGTAGACGACGAGGCAATTCGTTGCCCACCCACCACCCACTTCATAGCCACGGTTGATGATTTAACCGACGTGCTTAATTTCGACTTTGAAGGCATCGACGGTATGGACGACGATGCAGGAGAAGACTCAAAATCTACGGGGTACCGGATTCCCGCCTCCTCACATGACATATACATGGTGGATACGCCCAAGGAAGACGATGGCGACAACCCGGAAGATAAAACCCCTGGGCAAAAACCAATGCGACGGCGCAGATGCCATTCCAAATCCGGTAACAGCAACAACATTAGCAAGAGCGCTAGAAGAATTGATACTCCGGTCAACCCGGAGGGCAATAACGACCAAACAATGATGGAGCAGGACGAACCAGGTCATGCTGAACATAGTCCGGAACATACGCCCGAAGAAAATGATCCAGAGAGACGAATTCATCAAACCGCCCCAGGACAAGAAGAAAGTCCGGACGACGATGCATTCATCGTTCTGGAAGAATGCGTGGAACGAGAAAACTTCCATAGAAAGCTTATGGCCACAGCAAGAAGTCTGAAGAAGCAGAAGCAACGGCTGAAAGCAGCACAGGAAACGCTCAATCACAGATGGAACAAAGTGCTAGACACTGAAGAAAGATATGGTGTCGACCGCCATACAAAGAGCTACCCAAAACGCAAGCTACTGCCAGAATTCGACGACGAGTCCGTTCCACTCAAGAATAACACGACCAAGAGACCAGGAGTACCACTTCATAACCGCAATAAATCAACTACCGAAGACGCCCACGATCTATGTGAGCACCTGGATAAGAAAGCTGGCGCAGCTAGGTCCATCTACGGATCTAAAAGACACACCCCGGCGGGGGACTGTGGTCGTCAAAACAATTATGACAACCAAACACCAGTTCAGAACAAACATCGAACACAACAACAGCCGACGGCATGCCACAGCGCGTCCAGATACAGAGGGGCTGCTCACCCCCTGTGCTTTACTGATGAAGTACTGGACCATGAATTCCCACAGGGCTTTAAACCTGTGAACATAGAGGCATACGACGGAACGACAGACCCAGGGGTCTGGATCGAGGACTTTATCCTACACATACACATGGCCCATGGGGATGACCTCCATGCCATCAAATACCTTCCCCTCAAACTGAAGGGACCAGCTCGGCATTGGCTGAAAAGCCTCCCCGAAAATTCAATCGGGAGCTGGGAGGAACTAGAGAATGCTTTCAGGGCCAATTTTTAAGGGACTTATGTCCGGCCTCCGGATGCTGACGATTTAAGTCATATAATCCAACAACCCGGAGAGTCCGCCCGCAAGCTTTGGAACAGATTCCTCACTAAGAAGAATCAAATAGTTGACTGTCCGGATGCCGAAGCCTTAGCGGCATTCAAACATAGCATCCGTGACGAGTGGCTCGCCAGACACCTCGGCCAAGAAAAGCCAAGGGCAATGGCAGCCCTAACAAGCCTTATGACCCGCTTTTGCGCGGGAGAAGATAGCTGGCTCGCCCGCAAAGGCACCGGCGACCCCAGCACATCCAAAATAAGGGATGGCAACGGGAAGCCATGGCATAATAAAAATAAACACCAAAACAAGGAAGAGAGCCCGGATAACACAACGGTTAATGCTGGATTCAGGGGCTCTCGACCTAATCAGCAAAATAAGCCATCTACAGGCAGTAAAGAGGGACCATCCGGACTGAATAGAGTCCTAGACAGGTTGTGCCAAATCCATGGCACCCCTGACAAACCTGCAAACCACACGCACAGAGAGTGCTGGGTCTTTAAGCAGGCTGGCAAATTGAACCCCGAACACAAGGGAAGGGAAACACCAAGTGAGGACGAGGATGAACCTCGCCAGCCGAACACTGGGGGACAGAAAAAATTCCCGCCAGAGGTTAAAACAGTGAACATGATCCACGTGACTCGCACATCCTTGGGAAGGCACGAACGTGCCCATAAGGACGCGCGCGATATAGAGCCCACCGTACCCACACCTAACTACTGGATGTCTTGTTCGATCACCTTCGATCGCCTAGACGGCCGAACTAGTATTCGGCGCGAAGGATCAAATGCCTTGGTGCTTCACCCAATAATCAACGGATACCATCTCACTCATGTCCTCATGGATGGTGGCAGCAGTCTCAATTTAATATATGAGGACACTGTCCGCAGGATGGGAATAGACTCATCCAGAATCAGCAAGATTCACACCACCTTTGAAGGGGTGATACCAGGCGTTGAAGCCTACAGCAGGGGCTCCGTCATACTGGAGGTAACATTTGGCCCTCCAGGCAACTCCAGAAGCGAAGAACTATCCTTCATCATCACACCATTCCAAACCAGCTATCAAGCATTGCTGGGAAGAACGGCCTTCGCCCGCTTCAACGCATTGCCGCACTATGGCTACCTTACACTTAAGATGCCCAGTCCATGTGGCGTCATCACCGTTAGCGGGATAACAGAGCACTCTTCGCGCGCAGAGGAATACGCGACGGCCCTGGAGGCCGGACTATAAGCGGCCTCTAACAAAAATACAGCGGGTCGTTAAGACCACGGACACAGTTAGGCGAGTCCGGCAGCCCACATTAAACTGGGGCACCGTATATGTAATCCTATAGTGGATACCAGGGGCTAATAATAGCCCCATTTTTGGCTCAACCTTATTGGCAGGCCAGCATCTTATATTTTCTACTATCCATCGCATACTTACGTTGCACTCTCCTATGAGATTCCCTTTTCTGCAGACAACGTTCGCGCGATACCCTTCCAGGATGTGACACAACAGAGACAAAGGCGCAGACGTCCAGCAGGGCCCCGTTCAACAGGTTTCTTTTTAGATTAAGCCCCTGTATAAACCTTTTCTATTGCCTCTTGTTGTTTCATCATCCCATGGATCCCATACCCACAGAGGATACTGCCGTTTTTGGCATTTCGCCACGACAGATTAATGCACGTACCTGGAAATACAGGGTTTATAATGAATGGGCATTCTTGAGCTCATCATCTGTTATAAAGTCCGAATACCTTGGGGAGTGTTCGGTGTCACGAGTTTGGCCTTATATGCATCAACTCCGAATCATGTCTTTGGTCAAATGTTGGGTTTTCCCGGCTCCTGGGTTTGCCGCCTTATGTTCTGTCATAATCGGCTAAGGTGGCCAAAGGAGAACTGCTGCGATTGTGCCCTAGTTATTCCGGATGAGCACCGCAGTAGAGAAAGCCGAAAACTGACCGTCATGATACAGCGAGAGACTGGTCAACCACTCGACGACTCATCGGTATCTCTAGGATTCCTCCGCATTAACGAAGGGACATTTCCCGGCCAGGTACATACGCGCCCGTATTCGGATGCATGCGAAGGTACCAGGGGCTACATAGTAGCCCCAATGTTAAAATCCCGAGGCTAAGCGAAAGTGTTACAGCTATATAGTCCGGTTGCCTAGTTCGACGTGTGATCACCTCCTTGTCGGACCAAGACGTTGGATAAAGAGTGATCAAGCACATTTTTTCGCGAACACCCCCGCATTGTATGCGTGGGGGTTGAAGCCAACGACTGCTATCTTTCGGATTACCCACACACACACACACACACACACACACACACACACACACACACACACACACACATATATATATATATATATATATATATATATAAACGGCCGCACAAGGGACACAATCATATTTTCAGACAAAAATTACAAATATAACCTTCTAATCAAAATGTTTTTACAATGATTTGAATCATCACTCGAAGAGGAGATTCTTCGGGCACTGTGCCTCTATCAGGCGGGCACCCTCCGTGATCTGCGCCAAGTAGTGCCCGGCCGGATACTGGCCCCCCACCGGATCTTGAGACGCTGCCATAGTGGCATCCATATCCGTCCAATATGCTTTAACGCGAGCAAGGTCCATCCGCGCACCCTCGATGCGTGCTGACCTCCTCATGGCATCGATCCGAGGCACGGCCCCAAGGAACTGTTGCACCAAACCAAAGTAGTTGTTCAGCTTAGGCCCCTTCGGCCAAAGATGGTCCATTATAGACCGCATTGCAAGCCCGAACAGCCGGTGAAGCTCCGCTACAGCAGCCATCTTGTCACTCAATGGCAGCGGGCGAGTGGGAGCATGGAATTGCGACCAGAAAAGCTTCTCCACTTCCTTGTCACCTTGACCTTTGAAGAAGTCGGCAGCATCAGCCATACTCTTCCCCAAATCTGCATATGCGTCCGCCGGACTCCAGCGTCCATCCAGGGGAGCGTACTTCGGATCTAAAAATTTCGTCTGTAGTAAATAGGAGCCCCCAGCCGCGATTTCACCGGCCTGTCAAAGCTCCTCCCATGCACCCCTGAGCTCGGTCTGGATTTCCTTGGTGGCATTCAGCGCCTTGTTCAGTTCGGCCGAATTACCCTCACACTCCTTTTTAAGGAGCTCATACCGGTCAGCGGCATCTTTTAACTCAATAGCCATTTCGGCTATCTTTTCCTTGCTTCGGCGATGTGCAGCATGTTCGGCCCTCAGTTCCTTGTCCGCCTTTAGGGTAGCCGCATTGCTCACCCGAGCTTGTTCCTTGGCTTGAGCAAGTTCCGCCCTCAGGGCCTCTACGGCAGCAGCACCATCTGCAATCCGAACATATTACATTAATATGTGCCACCTTCATATTTTCCTATGCAATAGAAGGACAGGACACATACCTTGTGATTTATCCAGCCGCTCATTCATCAGAGTGATATCGACATCAATTGACCCGATTTTCCTCGTCAGTTCGGCAACTTCAACGGACGGGTGGGCGGCCGGACCCACAGGTAACTGCACATATTTACAACACAAATCATTGGTTTATGATCCTCCATTTGCCACCTAGGGCAGGCAATCAGAGTCTCAGGGGCTACTATCTATATGGTGTATTCCTCATTACATACCTCAAAGCCTCTGACAAGGCTTGTAAATGCTTCATTCAAACCGCTTTGTAGCGGATGAAATCTTCTTGAGCACCGCACTCATTAATGAGCAGTGCTCCTCCGAGAGCGCAGCTCACTCCAGTAAGCCCGTCAGTACGTCTGGACTCAGGGCGGCTGACGTATTGGCCTCCGGCCTTGGCGGATCCGGACTCCTCCAAGACGACACCTCGGTGTCGCCCGCGTCAAGAATCGGAGAGGCGGGTGGGGTCTCGCTCTCCATCATCTCTGGAGGAAGGTCCCCGGAAGACGATCCCTGTTGAGAAGAGCTACCAGCCGGACTGCAAAAAGTTGAATCCTGGTCATTAATCCAGGAGAAATACAGTACCTTTAAAGTTGATGATTGACTTACGGCTCGTTGGAGGGCTGGCCCGTTGGAGGGCATGGTGCGGTGAGGAAGCTTGTCGGGGCAGGGTCCCCTGGGGTTGTCTTCTTCCCTAATTTGGGCATCCCCGCCTCCAAATCTTCGGAGGTAGCCCTCTTCTTCCCGCGTGGGGAGAGGCCTTAGCCTCTCCTTCCCGACTATCCTCCCTCAGGGAGGTGACAATTCCCCCGGGCCGGATGCGTAGCGTGTGGGGTTTGGATTCTTCATCCCTCCCCTTGTCCATCCCCTAGGGCATTCTGCTGAGTACCCGGTCGAGCATCTTGGCCATAGCGGGGACGGGCGAGCCTTCGGGAAGCGGTGCCGGACACCTAATTCTCTCCGCCTTGCTGAGCCATTCCTGGACGCGGTTGATTGTCAGGATGAACAGTCATGATAAATACAAAACAGTGTGTCCAGTATCAAGGCCACTTACTTGGGTATATAGGCGATTGCAGCTTAGGCCCGCATCCTCGGTGGTGTCCAGACATACTACTTTCTGTCCGAAGAACAACTTGCACATCTCTTCAGGCTTCAAGCCGAAGAAGTGCTTCACAGTCCACGGGCCCTCCGGATTGAACTCCCACATCCGAAGAGGTCGGCGTTGGCACGGCAACATCCGCCGGATTAACATCACTTGCATTACACTGACAACGTTGATATCCCTCTTGAGAAGCTCCCGTATGCAGTTCTGCAATATTGGTACATCGCCTGCAGACCCCCAATTACGTCCTACGTCTGTCCAGGACGCCAACTGCGATGGAGGGCCCGAGCGGAAGGCAGGGGCGGCTACCCACTTTGTGCCCCTTGGGGCCGTAGCATAAAACCACCTCCGCTGCCATGCGTTAGATACTTCTAGGAAAGAACCCTCCGGCCATGGGGCATTGGAGTTTTTGCTTATTACAGCAGCTCCGCAGTCCACATGTCGCCCCTCAATCATCTTCGGCTTCACATTGAAGGTCTTGAGCCATAAGCCGAAGTGTGGCGTGACATGGAGAAAATCCTCGCACACGATAATGAACGACGAGATATGGAGGATGGCATCTGGAGCCAGATCATGAAAATCCAGCCCATAATAGAACATGAGCCCCCTCACGAAAGGATTGAGGGTGAAACCCAAACCGCGGAGGAAGTGTGGGACAAAAACAACACACTCATTGGGCTCCGACATGGGGATGACTTGCCCTGGAGCAGGAAGCTTGTGCTGGATATCTACAGTTAGGTATCCGACCTCCCTAAGCTTTGCAATGTCCTTCTCCTCAATCGAGGAGCCGACCCACCGGCCTTGAGGGTCAGATCCGGACATATTGGAGGATTCCGTAGGGGTGGAGCTTAGGTTTTGAGTGTTAGAACTCGAGGTGCGAGAAGGCACGATGAAGGTGAAAAAAGAGGCATAGGTCTCGACCCCTTTATAAAGAGGGTGAATATCAGGAGTCCCCGGTGTGACCGTTTGAGGCTTATCTAAATAAACACTCGGGGTAATGCCAACAACCGTCGTGGGGTCACGCACGCTCATATTAATGGAAAATCCCATAATAAAAGGGACACGATCTTTGCCTCGACGGGACGTGCCAATAAAACCACGTCGTAACACGAGTCGTTGTGGGATAGGAAGCGTCGGCTCACGTTGGACCGAGCCACGATGCAAGGGCACGATGCACGAAGATTGGCAGCAAATCAGATCTATACCATACGAGGATCATCTTGCAGATCCGGACACGGTCTATGTGTTCGATAAACCACTTTGGAGAATTCAGAGGAGGAACCCGCCTTGCAATGCCGAAGACAATACTGTGCCAGACTCATCGTCATTGAAGCCTGGTTCAGGGGCTACTGAGGGAGTCCTGGATAAGGGGGTATCCGGACAGCCGGACTATGTACAACATCCAGACTATTGAAGCGTGAAGATACAAGACTCAGGACTTCGGCCCGTGTCCGGATGGGACTTTCCTTGGCGTGGAAGGCAAGCTTGGCGATCCGGATATTATATTTCCTTCCTTGTAACCGAGTCTATGTAAACCCTAGCCCTCTCCGGTGTCTATATAAACCGGAGAGGTTGGTCCTTAGAAGGCCGATCACAATTACATTCATACCATCATAGGCTAGCTCCTAGGGTTTAGCCTCTACGATCTCGTGGTAGATCTACTCTTGTACTAATCAAGCAGGAAGGAGGGTTTTACCTCCATCGAGAGGGCCCGAACCTGGGTAAACATCTGTGTCCCTTACTTCTTGTTACCATCAGCCTTGACGCACAAATCGAGACCCCCTACCCGAGATCCGCCGGTTTTGACACCGACAATCGTCATCAACAACCATCCTCCATCACCAATTTCATGATGCTCACCACCGTGCGTGAGTAATCCCATCGTAGGCTTGCTGGACGGTGATGGGTTGGATGAGATTTACCATGTAATCGAGTTAGTTTTGTTAGGGTTTGGTACCTAGTATCCATTATGTTCTAAGATTGATGTTGCTATGACTTTGCCATGCTTATCGCTTGTCACTAGGGCCCGAGTGCCATGATTTTAGATCTGAACCTATTATGTTTGAATGAATATATGAGTGTCCTTTATCCTATATTGCAAGTTATAGTCACCTACTATGTGTTATGATCCTGCAACCCCGAAGTGACAATAACCGGGACCACCCCCGGTGATGACCGTAGTTTGAGGAGTTCATTTATTCACTAAGTGCTAATGCTTTGGTATGGTACTCTATTAAAAGGAGGCCTTAATATCCCTTAGTTTCCAATAGGACCCCGCTGCCATGGGGGGGTAGGACAAAAGATGTCATGCAAGTTCTTTTCCATAAGCACGTATGACTATATTCGGAATACATGCATACATTACATTGATGAATTGGAGCTACTTCTGTGTCACCCTATGTTATAACTATTGCATGATGAATTGCATCCAACATAATTATCCATCTTTGATCCACTGCCTATGAGCTTTTCACATATTGATCTTTGCTTAGTTACTTCTCTGTTGCCACTATTACGATTGCTACAAAACTGCTACTGTTACTTTTGCCACCGTTACCTTTACTTCCATACTACTTTGCTACTAAATACTATGCTGCAGATAATAAGTCTTTCAGGTGTGGTTTAATTGACAACTCAGCTGCTAATACTTGAGAATATTCTTTGGCTTCCCTTGTGTCGAATCAATAAATTTGGGTTGAATATTGTACCCTCGAAAACAATTGCTATCCCCTATACTTGTGGGTTAGAGAGATGCTTCTGCTATGCATGATGCTTGTGATGATACTACTTTTCTGCTTGATAATACTGTGCCACTAGGTGAATTTCTTGATGAACAACTTGCTAGGGTTAGAGAGAATGAAATTACTGAAACTAATGATATTAATGAAACTAATGATGAAGATTCTCCTGTCGTGGTACTAAGTCTGATAGTAAGAGTAGGAGGTACGTATGAGGAGGCAATGCCCTAGCTACGGCGAGGATGTACACATGAGTTTACGAGTTCAGGCCCCTCTCAGAGGAGGTAAAAGCCCTACATCTCGGTGCCCTATGGCGGTCGACTGGAATATGAGTGTGTGTGTGTGTGTGTGTGTGTGTGTGTGTGTGTGTGTGTGTGTGTGTGTGTGTGTGTGTGTGTTACAAGGGGTGTGAACCCTTGTGCCAAAGGAGGGGGTGGCTTATATAGAGTGCACCAGGACCCCAGTCATCCCACTTTACAGGGTTCAATGTACATTAAGACAGGGCATTACTGGTAATACCAGCTATAAAGAGGTTGTCAAGTGAACTATACTGACAATCTTCGAGTATTGATATGGCACGAAATCTTCGTCGCAATTGGTTACTCTGTAGTTCCCGGATCTCACGGGATTCAAAACTTTGGGGAAGCGTTTGGGATGGAGCGCACCGCAGTAAACAGGGTGAATAGATAGGGGTGCCTCAATTTTCACGCCACCTTTTTCGCCACGTATCAGGCGTGTGACTGTTATGGGATTTGACAGGACTGCTTGGGCCCACGAGTCAGCCACTCGGAAGCACGCCCATAAAAGGCGTCGAGGCCGATGCGTTTGCATAGTGTGTCTTATTCCCCTTCTTCTTCCTCTGCTTCCCCACTGCGTCCTCCTCCACTCTTGATGCCGCCTTGCCCGTGTGCAGTCCGCCGCAATGGGAAAGGACAGGATGGCGGCCCTGGAGCATGCGAAGAAGGCGACGGCAATGACGAAGGGCAAGAAGACGAGTCAGGGGTCATCATCGAGGTATGGATTGCCGCCTGGTTGGATCCAGGGGGACTGGATTCATTCCACGATCTAGAAAGAAGATTTGGAGGATCTGGCCGGCACGGGCTTGATTGCTGACGGGTCTTGGAGGTTGTCGGGGAACGAGACCGAGCCTCTGCCGTAGGAGGGTGAGTTCGTCCTTCTCGAAACTCATGTCGACCGTGGTTTCACTGCCTACGCATCCTTTTTTCCAGGGTTTTCGGAACTTTTTTGGTGCCCAACTTCATCATTTGTCTCCCAACACTATCAGATATTTCGATGATTATGTCTCTTTGTGTGAAAACTTCTTGGGTTGTCGACCGCATTGGGGTTTATTCAAACACATCTTTACCTGCCGATCCCAAATGGTAAAGAAGGCAAATCCGACTGATGAAAGGACGCACGTGATCCAAATGTGTGGGGGTTTAGGGATTCAGATGAGGGTTAGGAGTACTTTTCCACCTATGACTCTTCCCGAGTTGGTTAGGGGGTGTCATCGACATGGTTCTATTCCCAAGATGTTCTGACCCCTGGTTAGTCGACTGGTCTTCCCCCCTTCGCCATGGATCGAGTCCGCCAACCCTCTTCATTGACCGTGACTTCAGCAGAGAAAGTAGAGGTGTCCAAGGTAGTCGACTAGGTAGTTCAATTGGCCCGTGATGGTGTGACTGGCATGGATTTGTTGGAGGTGTTTCTCAGTCGATGCATCTAACCCCTCCAGGCTCGCGATCGTCCAATCTGGATGTACTCGGGTACCAATCACACCGCTCGGTTCCACCCAGAGGAGGTCACCAAGGAGACGGTGGCACAGTGGCTGCGGGGCATCACTAGAAACAAAGACAACCCCAGGGGGTCTAGAAGAGTTGTACCATTCGACGTTCAAAATGAGCCAGACAAGGTCTGACCTTTGTTACCGAGTGTTTCTTCATTCTGATTTGCAACTATCCTTGAATCTGATTGATGCTTGTTTAACTCCCTGCCTTGCAGATTTATACTGAGATGTACTCGATGCCAAACGGGGAGCAAGTCTAGGAGGGAACAGAGAGCGCAGATGAGAGTGGTGACTGGCAATCCCCCGATGACGATGAGGAGGACAGTGATGACTCGGACGATAATGAAGAAGTCGACTCACCACCTCGCATAGAACACCGATCCAAACAGTCTAAAGAGCCTGCAGGTGGGCGTGGCAAGGCAGCTCCTCAAAGCACACAAGTGCAAAAACACACTCGGACTTCGTTTCCAGAACCGTCTGAAAAGGCCGCCAAACAGCCCAAGGTTGCCCCCTCAAAGCCTCAGAAGGCCTTGCCAAAGATCAAGATGGACGTTCACGTCGCTTCTGCATAAATGTTTTGTTTTTTCCCTTTGTTTTTGCATTGTTTGGGAACCTCTATGCTATCATCGACTCATTCTCCTGTTTGACCGAGTGGGTTCTGAATCTTTCAGTATTGCGACTTCTAGGACCTCCATGGACATTTACAAGCATCAAGATGATGAGAAAACTGAAGATGCGGCCACTTCCAAAGCGGGTATAATTCTACAATCGTACGCGCATTTTGTCGGTTGTACTATCAGTCGACTGAACTCTTATGGTCGAGTCTTGTACAGCACCACAAGATGTCATTGAACTTCCAGACGGCGACGAAGATGTGCCCCAGAAGACCCCGGGAAGAAAGGGCAGAACTTCGAGAAGGAGGGCGCCTACCAGCAAGGTACCTCAATCGACATCAGCATCGGAAACAGTGATCCGGCAATCCGGAGATCCAATTCGGGCTTCTGTTTCTTTTGCTGATCTTGCATCGACTTATCGTCCTTCGGCATCGATCGCTCAAGTCCTTGCTCCGTCCATGCAACTCCATGCCTAAGATCCCCTGACTGCTTCGACTGTTCCACCAACTCCGCTCTTTGTTGCCCATCATGTCCCAGAGGACTTGGTCGGTGCTGCTAAGGAAGCTATACTCCAAGCAGGCTTTCTGATGGAGGAAATGAAGGTGGTGCACGAGGCTAGCAAGGCTGCCTACGATGCCAGCTCTGCACTTCAGACCAATGTTAAGGTGAGTTGCTTTCCGACTGATCTTTCAGCTTGATCTTTGCTCTGTTAGGATATGGTACTTGGAAACTGCTGCTTTATTATCCGTAAGATGTCTGTGGATGAGCGTTTCGAAACCTTTAGTGTGCATCAATCATGAGCCTGCACTTTATATCTGTTCACCCACTGGGTGCTTTAAGTTTTGCTGAATAGTTCTTCCGCTTGAGTCGACCAGGTCGTGTCGAGTGTATCTTTGAATCGGTGGGGGCACGCAGAGTGCACCCATTGGGTGTAGTCCCTGAGACCGCCGTTGAATGTTTGATTCGGTGGGGGTATTTATCAAATGTCTCTTTAAAGTTCTTCCACTTGGTCGGGACAAATCATGTCGAGTGGGATCCAGACCAGTGGGGGCACGCCGAGTGCACCCACTGGGTGTAGTCCCCGAGACCGCGGTCGACTGCGGGCAGTTGGCAAGGGTTTGAGAATTAATGTTGCCGTTTTTTTACTCATGCTGGGCAGACCATGTCGAGTGGGAAATTGGACCAGTGGGGGCACGCCAAGTGCACCCACTGGGTGTAGTCCCCAAGACTACAGTTGAATGTTTGATTCGACAGTAGTCTTAGAACACTTTTTGCTGCGATTGACCTTTGTTTCTGTCGACTGACGTGTCTTATTTGTTGACTGCAGAAATCTTGTGAGCTCGCGGCCCAGTTTGCTGAATTGGAGAGGACACAAATCAGTCTCAACCTCGACCTGGAGCTCGCCAAGGAGAATCTTCAGAAGGCCAAGGATGAAGCAGCTACTATGGGAAGTGATAACTCGCCGACTGTTCACTTTGTCATTTTTCCCTTTTTGTCTTTTGAACCGAGTGGCTTCACTCAAACAGATGTGCATAGTGAAAACCGTCAACTCCAAGCTCGTCTGAAGAATGTTATTTCTTTAGTCAAAATGAAGCAGGCTCAGGAGCAGAAGGAGCTCGACCTTGCCGCAGCGAAGAGGACAATGCGAGAGAAAACTGAACTTGCCGACTAGAAGCTGGCTTCAGTCAGCAAGTTGGAAGAGGAAAACGCCCAGTTGAAGACTGCCATTAACGAAGCCAACAAAGAAGTCGTGCAGCTGAAGAAGGGCAAGGTGGCCCTATCTGACAAGGTTGGAGATCTCACTCGAAAGAGGGACGAACTGGAGGCTTATCGGGGAGGACTCGCCAAGAAGATGTTCCTGATGCTTGAAGGTACTTTCCCTTGTCTGGCTGATTTGCAACTGTCGACTCATCATATAACTGCCGTCTCACATTTATTCTCTGTGTGTGGAATTCTATAAAAACTTCAAGGAAGAGACTGGGAGGATCGAGACGAATCGGGACCCCATAAACTCCCCCATCAAGGATGAAGCTGCGATGAACGTGCTGCGACTGGAGTCTCGCCTTGCCAGTGTTATGGAATATCTTGCTCGTATGAAAGTGGCGGTGTCGCGGATTGACACGAAGCTCTGGCCCGAGTGAAATTCCAGAATGATCTCAAGTCTCTAATGACTCGACTCAATGAAATCCCTAGTCGAGTGCAAGAGTGAGAGAAGTTGTCTGCTTGTTGTGGCGCTGATGTGGCTCTATCCCTGGTCCGAGTCCATTGCTAGGACGTCAAAGAAGAGAAGTTGGCAGCTCTCATGGTCGCCAACACCAAGAAGATCCAATTCCAGTCCTTCATGGAGACCTTCATTGACGCTGCCACTCGTATTGCAGACGATATTGACCTTGACAGTTTCGTCGAGCCAGCAAGCCCTACTCCTGCCGAGTGAACAATTTTAAAGCCTCACTTTTATTTGCCTCGGAATGTCGAGTGATTTTGTAACCATTAAACTCTTTTAGGCCTGACGCCTGAGTACTTCTATTCGTGGTTCTGAACTTTGCTGGATTTATCTGAACTTGGTTTTTCCTTGAATATGGTTGCTTTGTCTTCACCACTTTTAGATCTCTTAACTCCGAGTGGAGCTTGATTTCTCATTCAAAATAGACGTTGTACTTGTGACGCGGCTCTGACGAAAGGGCCGCGGATACGAGCACTAGGTGTCATACTTGATTTGCACCTCATCGTCCTTGCGGATCAGAATGGAGCGGACGTTGTACTTGTGACACAGCTCCGACAAGAGGGCCACTGATACGAGCACTAGGTGTCGTACTCGATTTGCACCTCGTCGTCGTTGCGGATCAGGATGGAGTGAACGTTGTACTTGTGACGCAGCTCCAACGAGAGGGCCATGGATACGAGCACTAGGTGTCGTACTCGATTTGCACCTCGTCGTCCTTACGGATCAGGATGGAGCGGACATTGTACTGGTGACACAGCTTCGAGGATCTTTGCAACTTAGGCGAATCAGATTCGCAGCTAAGCCTCCAAGTGAGAGGGTTGCTCTTCACTCGAAGTGGTTTTTTAACTTAGGCGAGTACGGGGTCGCAGCTAAGCCCTCGAGTGGGAGGATTGCTCTCCAGTTGGAGTGGTTTTTTAACTTAGGCGAGTACGGGGTCACAGCTAAGCCCTCGAGTGGGAGGATTGCTCTCCACTCGGAGTGATTTTTAAACTTAGGAAAATATGGGGTCGCAGCTGTCGGTGTCAAAACCAGCGGATCTTGGGTAGGGGGTCCCAAACTGTACATCTAAGGCTAATGGTAACAGGAGGCGGGGAACACAATGTTTACCCAGGTTCTGGCCCTCTCTATGGAGGTAATACCCTACTTCCTGATTGATTGATATTGATGATATGAGTATTACAAGAGTTGATCTACCACGAGATCGTAGAGGCTAAACCCTAGAAGCTAGCCTATGATTATGATTGTTGTTGTCCTACGGACTAAACCCTCCAGTTTATATAGACACCGGAGGGGGCTAGGGTTACATAGAGTCGGTTACAGAGAAGGAGATCTACATATCCGAATTGCCAAGCTTGCCTTCCACGCAAAGAAGAGTCCCACCCGGACACGGGACGAAGTCTTCAATCTTGTATCTTCATAGTCCAACAGTCCGGCACAAGTACATAGTCTGGT
This sequence comes from Triticum timopheevii, assembly GCA_963921465.1. Taxonomy (NCBI): domain Eukaryota; kingdom Viridiplantae; phylum Streptophyta; class Magnoliopsida; order Poales; family Poaceae; genus Triticum; species Triticum timopheevii. Next base: position 334,360,880 of record OY997274.1, on the reverse strand, counting down.
TGTCTGGGGACGCCTAATCCTGGACTCCCTCAGTAGCCCCTGAACCAGGCTTCAATGACGACGAGTCTGGCGCGCAGATTGTCTTCGGCATTGCAAGGCGGGTTCCTTCTCTGAATACTTCAAGGTAGATTTTGAACACATGAATCGTGTCCGGCTCTGTAAAACAAATTCCACATACCACCGTAGAGAGTACAATATTCCACAAGTCTAATCTGCTGACAACATTTCGTAGCATGACATCACGCTACGGCCCGGTCATTATTCGAACCGTTTTTCCCAACCTGCTACTGCACATCTTGCAAGGCAGTTTTACTGGCACGTCTTATCGAAGCAGAGATCGTGTCCCCTTATCATAGGATTCTCGTCAATACGGGTGTGGGTAACCCAACCGCACCATCGACACGGCGCTTGGGGTATAAGCGAGTTTAAAGGGCAAGTGGGAAGGCGCATGGTTTCTACCGCCTTTATAAAGGAATAATGATTCCCCTTTTTCACCCACGCCTTCTTCTTCCTCTGCTCATCCATTCTTGCTCGCCCGAGCTCTAGTGCCCAAGCTTTCACCTCATCCGCAAAGTCATTCCAAGTATGTCTGGAGCGGGAGGCAAGTGGATGGTCTCCTCCATTACGGAGGAGGATATCACGAAGCTTCGGGAGGCCGGATACCCGGCCGCAGACATCGCGCACTGGCTCCCGGCCGAAGGTCAGATCATCCCTACCCCGAAGCCCCAGGAGAGGGTAGTGTTTCTCTCTCACTTTGTCCGCGTACTGGGATTCCCCCTCCACCCATTCGTCCGCGGGCTTATGTTCTACTACGGGTTGGACTTCCATGATCTTGCCCCTAACTTCATCCTCAACATCTCAGCGTTCATCGTCGTGTGCGAGGCCTTCCTCTGCATCACGCCCTACTTCAGCCTATGGCTGAAGACCTTCAACTTGAAGCCAAAGGTGATGGGCGGCCAGCAAGCGGAGTGCGGGGGCGCCATGGTGGGCAAGATGCCCAATGTCACCTGGCCCGAAGGCTCCTATGTGGAGACCATGGAGTGGCAATCGAGGTGGTTCTATATCACTGAGCCGCGTGACACCAACTAGGCGGCGACCCCCGAATTTCGATCCGGCGTCCCCATGCGGCTCACCTCTTGGAAAGAGAAGGGCTTAGCCTGGGGCTCATCGGTGGAGCTGACCGGACTCTAGACCTGCGTCCAAAACATGATAGGCAAGAAAATCAAGCTTGTCAATGTGGTCCAGGTCATGCTCATCTATCGGATCCTTCCGCCTCAAAGACGGGCTTATAATTTGTGGGAGTTCGACCCGGCCAAACACCAGAAGCTGCAAGAGCTCTTCGATATGATGCAGAAAGACGTCTAGCAGGTGTCTTCAAGGCCACCGAGGTCCCCCCACCCATAACCGAAGATCACGGACTCAGCACAAAGCGCCAAGCCCATCCGGTGAGTTTTTATATTTTGCAAGATGTGCCTTTTACCAGCATATCCGTGGGAGGAAACTAAGCCTCCAAGCTAATTTAATCAAGACTGGGTATCAACTGCGGAGCGGATTGACTGTCCGGCTCCACTACTCGAAGATCAAGCATCGCCTCTCTTAACAAAGATGATGTTTCCGGCGCCCTATGAGGTGCCGGAGAAGAAGGCCAAGAAGAAGGCCGCGGGGACCAGGAAAGGTCTCCGGTGCAAGGTCGCATCGGACGTGACTTCCGAAGACACTGAGACACACTCCTCCAACGAAGTCGAGGAGGAGGAAGAGGAAATCCCTCCCCCCCGCAACCGGGGGGGAGAAGAAGAGGAAGGCCGCCCCGTCTGGGGAGGCCGAGGTGTCCAAGAAGGGAAAGACCTTCCTTCTGGACCACTCCACCACAGCCACCTATAGCGGCGAGGAGTGGTTGCCCAGGGACAAGCCCCTGGCTAAGTCATAAGTATCCGGACACTATAATACTTCCAGTATGTTTTGATTTATTGCTTCTTATCATGCCAAACATGCAAATGCAGTCCGGCCAAACCCCACATCGAGGCATCCTCTTCGGAGGTGTCCCTGGGCCCGTCGGTGATGAACAGCAATTCACTCCCGACAGCCTCCTCCCCCCGGCCCGCGGACGACACTGAGGTGTTTTCTCAGAGGATATCGAACCAGGGGGAGATAGTTCTGGAGACGCCCCCAGGCGAAATCCCAGTCGCCGGGCACATGGGGAGGAAGACCCCCATGGACTCCGATAACGGGGGCCGCAGCAAGCCTGGCCCCCAGCAGGATACTGCTCCGGAACCCCCAGTGGTTCCGGATTCAGGCACGTAGCCTTTCTCTAAGGAGAGTGAGCCACCTATACCGATGACCTCTGTCCATCCAGAGGCATCGGATAACTTGCTGGAAGCGCTTCACAGCGCTTCCATTGATGAAGAACACCGTACTCTTATGAGTGCGGTGATTGAGAAGGTCCGGTCTACCAAAAGTGGATTGACCGAAGCCTGCGCCAGTCTCCTAACAGGCTTTGAGGTAAGTAACAAAATTGTGAGAAAATATCACAGTATAGACAATAGCCCCTAATGCTCTGTTTGGTGTTTGGAAAGAAAGGCCGAACAGAGGATCAAATAACATCCGCAGGAGTCTAACAAAAGATGCCTATGTGAATAAGCAGGCGTCGCTGCTGGACACTGCCGCTCGTACTGCGGAGATCTCCGGACTGAAGCGGGACCTAGAGCGGACCGAGTGAGAGCTCGGCCTTGTGAAGAGGCAGCTCGAGGAAAACAAAGGTACACAATACCCCGTTTGTATATTTAGAAAGGAAAAATGGTTGCTACTAATAGAAGCGTCATGAACTTTAATAGGGGCCATGAACAAAGAGGAGGCCCTTAAGAAGGTGCTGACCGAGGCCAAAGACAAAGCGGCCTAGGAACACGCCGAGCGCGAGAAGCAAGAGGCCCGAGTCAACGAGGTCCAGCAAGAGCTCCAGGATTTCATCCAAAAATACGAGTCCTTGGAGCGTGATTCTAAGACACAAGAGTCCGAGCTTGTGAAGGACCTCCAGAGTGCACGAGACTCCAAGGCCGAAGCCCAATAGGCCCTCCAGGAGATTCAAGCGGCTAAGAAGATTGCGGCGGATAAGGCATTCATTATGCAAAGCAAGCATGTGAAGGAGACTTCCTTTACCTACCCGAATTTGGAGCTCTCCAGGAGCATTTGCAGATCTGCCGCGCAGCATATCAGATGCCGCAGAGTTCTACCGAGCTGAAGAAGGGAGCTCGACGGAGAAGTTGTTCTGGTCTTAGTATATTGGGACCGAACATCCGATGCCCTTGAGCAACCAGCTGAAGCAACTGGTCGAACTGCACAAGGCGGCCGAACTGGCCATGAAGGAGCTCATAGTCCGGCTGTGGCCTGCCGAGCCCCTGCCTAGCAGCTACTTCGGCCTAGTAAAGCGGCTTGTGAGTGCCTGTCCCCGGCTTGAAGTTATAAAGTGGTCCGTTTGCATTGAAGGTGCGCGCATGGCCTTCGCCCGCGCGAAAGTGCACTGGGCGAAGATGGATGCCGAGAAGCTGATGACGGAGGGGCCACCGAAGGGCAAGGAGCACCCCCACCCCGAAAAGTATTATGACAGTGTCCTGAAGGGCTCCCGCCTTGGGCGGAGCAATGTGCGAAAGATGTAATCTTTGAGTGAATACACTCATTTTATCTTGTAATATGAAACAAGTTCTTTTGCGCAATATAACGCTTGCTGATTTAAAATTTTACCTTCTGTGCGGTCGTTTATAAAATCTGAGAGTTGGCTAGTCGTCGGCTTCTGCCCCCATGTAATTAGTACCGGGGTGTTCGGGATAAATCTAAACACTCTTTATCCAAATTTTTGGTCCTTTAAGGAGGTGTTTAGCGCAACGAACAAGGCAATCGGACTATACAGCTTTATCACTCCCACTTAGCCATAGAAGTTCTATAATTTTAAATTTTGGCATAGCCCCTGGTATTCGGAAGGCCGAACTTGGGGCGCTATACACGCCTAAATCAGACAAAGGTCGATTCCTCGCCCAAAGCAGAAAAAATCTTTAAGGATTTGAGACCTCTCGAACAGCGACCAGCTCTTGCCGCATCATGACAGTCAGTTTTCGGCTTTCTCTACTGAGGTGCTCGTCCGAAAGAACCGGAACACAATCACAGTAGTTCTCCCTGTGCCACCTTAGCCGATATAGCGGAATGTAAGGCAGCAAAACATGGGAGCCGGGCAAACCCAACTATTGACCCAAGACATGATTCGGAGCTGATGCATATAATGTTATAAGTTCGGGGTGCCGCACTGTCGAAATTGTTCGGACTTTTCTTGCCGTGTTATGGGGTACACTGAAGCCCCTGGTGAGTTGAACGTACCAAAATGTATGGGTGCAATTTGTAATAAATAAACAGTCCGGGAAAAAGATAAAGAAATGTAATAATAAGCTGACGCTATACATTATTTTCCATTGTTATTTGAATAATACGTCAAGGTGTATGTATACAAGTAGTGCAATAAGCAAAATAGGACTATTTGACATGTCCTAACAAAGAGCGAGCTGCGTGTGGGTATGTAAAACAGGTATAGCGATCGTTATCAGAGACCACCTGGGGATTCCCTTGTACGTCAAAGCCCCTTGCCTCCTTGGTGTTTCCGTCCCGTGATGGGTCCGATAATCAGGCTATCGGAAGAGCCTCCAGAAAAGAGGGACCTGAAAGAAAGAAAAAGTGTGGAGGTATATGGATCCTGGGGCGGCTGAGCCGCATTGTGAACCGCATTCTAGCTATGCCTCTGTCTATGCCCATGGTATTTTATGTGCGTAATTATGTACGCGCGGCACAAATTTCGCCTCTTGACTAGGAATAGGACGGAGGCCGAATTGCTAGGAGAGCTCTGGACATGTCGGACGATCCTGTTGCAGAGTACTTCGGACTCGCTTGGCGGTGTCCGGGGATTTTATTGCCGAATTGGAGGTCTGCCTAAGAAGGCTGCTCCGTACTTCTGCTGTGAGGGCGACACTGTGCTCCTCCGTACGGAGGGAGCACTCTGTGTTTCCATTGACTGTTATAAACCCGCGAGGTCCTGGCATCTTGAGCTTGAGGTATGCATAATGCGGTACCGCATTGAATTTGGAAAATGCGGTTCGTCCGAGCAGTGCGTGATAGCCACTGCGGAAGGGGACGATATCAAAGATTAACTCCTTGCTTCGTAAGTTCTCTAAAGATCCGAAGACTACTTCCAGTGTGATTGAGCCCGTGCAACAGGCCTCTACACCTGGTATGACACCTTTAAAGGTGGTTTTGGTGGGTTTGATCCTTGAGGGATCGATGGCCATTTTGTGCACTGTATCATGATAGAGCAGGTTCAGGCTGCTGCCACCGTCCATAAGGACCCGTGTGAGGTGGAATCCGTCAATGATGGGGTCGAGGACCAACGCGGCCGAACCGCCATGACGGATACTGGTCGGATGGTCCCTGCGATCGAAAGTGATCGGACAAGAAGACCATGGTTTGAACTTTGGGGCGACTGGCTCCATCGTGAGGTATCGGATGGTCCCTTAGTGCACGCTTCCGTTCCCGCTTGGGAATATGGGTTGCGTATATCATATTTACTGTTTTTACTTGGGGAGGAAAAAAATTTCTGTCCTCCTGTGTTCGGTAGCCGGGGCTCCTCATTGTCATCACTATGCGGCCCCTTTTCCTTGTTTTCGGCATTCAACTTGCCGGCCTGTTTGAACATCCAACATTCTCTGTTGGTGTGGTTGGCTGGTTTATCGGGGGTGCCGTGAATTTGACATGAGCGATCGAGTATGCGGTCCAGACTGGACGGGCCCAGATTGTTTCTTTTGAATGGCTTTTTCCGCTGACCGGACTTAGAGCCACTTAATCCGGCATTGACGGCCGTGTCTTCGGCATTATCGCCATTGTTGCGACGCTTGTGTCTGTTGCGTCGGGGCTTCCCGTTGCTATCTCTAGCATCTGAGGTGCCATGATTTCTTGATGTGTTGTTGCTGCGAGCCAGCCAGCTATCCTCGCCCGCACAAAAGCGGGTCATGAGTGTCGTGAGGGCTGCCATGGACTTCGGCTTCTCTTGGCCGAGGTGTCGGGCAAGCCACTCGTCACAGATGTTATGCTTAAAGGCCGCTAGGGCTTCAGCATCCGGACAGTCGACAATTTGGTTCTTTTTAGTTAGGAACCAAGTCCGGAATTTCCTGGCTGACTCTCCAGGCTGTTGGGTTATGTGACTTAAATCATCAGCATCCGGTGGTCGCACATAAGTGCCCTGGAAGTTATCCAGGAATGCGTCTTCCAGGTTCTCCCAACATCCAATGGAGTTTGCCGGCAAACTATTCAGCCAATGCCGAGCCGGTCCCTTGAGTTTCAGTGGGAGGTACTTGATGGCATGTAGATCATCGCCGCGGGCCATGTGGATGTGGAGAAGGAAATCTTCTATCCATACCGCGGGGTTTGTAGTCCCATCATAGGGCTCGGTATTCATGGGCTTAAACCCTTCTGGGAATTCATGCTCCATTATTTCGTCAGTGAAGCATAGGGGGTGTGCGGCGCCTCTGTGACGGGCTATATCGCGATGCAGTTCAAATGAGTCTGGTCTGTTGTATTCGGCCCGGCCAGATTTGTATTTAGTATATCCGGCATGGCGGTCATCGTCATGCATTGTTGCGTGCCCCCGTGATCCGTAGGTCGATCTTGACTGTCCTGCTTTGTTTTCCAATTCGTCTCGCGGGTCATGCGTGTAGCCCCGGGCCTTCGTGTTTTTGTTTGTTTGGCGACGGTGTGCGGGCTGGTGTTCGGGCTGATACGCCGCTTTGTCTTGGCCACGAGGTGGCCGGTCAGCCGCATCCTGCGCTGGTAGTGTAGGCTCTAGTGCCTCCTCCTCGAATTCAAGTAGCAACCTGCGCTTTGGGTAACTTTTGGTTGGGCGCTCGAGTCCGTATTCCTCGGCTGCCAGGACCTCAGTCCATCTATCAGTTAGCAGATCTTGATCAACTTGAAGCTGCTGTTGCTTTTTCTTCAGGCTTTTTGCAGTGGCAATAAGTCGATGCTTGAAGCGCTCCTGCTCGACGGGATCCTCTGACATGATAAATTCTTCGTCGCCGAGGCTCACATCATCTTCGGAGAGGGGCATGTAATTTTCGTCCTCTGAATCTCCATTCATTTCCTGTTCATCTGGGTTAGCTTGCCCATTCTCCCGTCCGGCTTGCTCGAAGCTTGGCTAGGCGGGATTGTTTTCGTCTTCGGCATCATCCGGAGTGCTATTGTCTCTTGTGCCGGTATCACTATTCTTGCTATGGCGGGGCTTAGAGCGGCGCCGCTAACGCCGGCGCTTAGATTGCTTCTCAAGAGGATTATCCTCCGTTGCCTCGTCGCCATTGCTTTCTTTGGGTGTGTCCACCATATATATATCATATGATGAGGTGGTTGTCCAGCACCATGTGGGCGGTGGTTCCTGTTCTTCTCCGGCATTGTCGTCCATACCATCGATGTCTTCGAAGTCAAAATAAAGCATGTCGGTTAAGTCGTCGACAATGGCTATTACCTGGGTTGTGGGTGGGGAATGAATTTCTCCATCGTCCGCTTCCCACTCAAGTTGGACATAGTTTGGCCAAGAGTCTCCTGACGGGGAGAGAGATTTTAATGAATTTAGCACGTCACCCAAGGGCGAGTGCTAAAAGATATCTGCAGAGCTAAACTCCATGACCGGTGCCCAGTCAGGTCCGATGGGCACGGATACACGCGGTTCGGAGCCCCTGGTCGGAGACGAGTTCGAGGGTCCGAAGACACAGATCTCCTTAGGACTGGGATCTGTGTTCGGCTCTATCGCCGCTGAGTGTGCAGCCTCCGTGGCGGGGTCCATCCACCCGTCCTCGGATGGCATGATCTGCTCCGGATTTGAAGCCAGGGCAGCTGTAGGCGCGATCTCCTGAACACCGTCCAATGGCAGATCTAGGTCATGCTCATCGCGACTGTAGGGTGCACCTGTGATGGGTACGAGTCCAACGAAGATCAAGTCCCCGCGGATGTCGGCAGTGTAGTTCAGGCTTCCAAACCTGACCTGATGGCCAAGGGCGTAGCTATCAATCTACTCCAGATGGCCAAGCGAGTTGGCCCGCAGTGCGAAGCCGCCGAATACGAAGATCTATCCGGGGAGGAAAACCTCACCCTGGATCACATCGTTGCAGATGAATGAAGGAGCCATCAAGCCTTACCGTGATGACACAGTGGAACTCTCAATGAAAGCACCAATGTCGGTGTCAAAACCGGCGGATCTCAGGTAGGGGGTCCCGAACTGTACGTCTAAGGATAATGGTAACAGGAGGCGGGGGACACAATGTTTACCCAGGTTCGGGCCCTCTCTATGGAGGTAATACCCTACTTCCTGATTGATTGATCTTGATGATATGAGTATTACAAGAGTTGATCTACCACGAGATCATAGAGGCTAAACCCTAGAAGCTAACCTATGATTATGATTGTTGTTGTCCTACGAACTAAACCCTCCGGTTTATATAGACACCGGAGGGGGCTAGGGTTACACAGAGTCGGTTATAGAGAAGGAGATCTACATAT